>JARQOD010000008.1:60854220-60887048 GCA_033576555.1 Oophaga sylvatica | reverse complement strand
AAACTGAAAGAAAAACCAGACTTTTGGGACTTATCAAGAGTTTTGTGTTGCTGTCAGGATGATGGGGCCCTTTTTTTTGCCTTTTGGCTGAGTTTGCTCTTAAAATTTGGGGCTACTCTGCCACTTTGATGTCTCCATTTTTCTGAAAATTTGGGTTTCACGCTCATTTTTTTTCAGGACAACAGGCTTCTGTCTGTCCTGTTGACTTGTTGGGGAGGTATGCAACAGTTTTGGGGGCCGGATGGAGAGGTTGCCCCCCTTTTTCCGGGGGGGGCCCCCGCGGTTTGTAACCGGCAAAGGGGGGGTGGCCCCGGGGTTTTAAAAGGGGGGGTTTTGGGTTGGTTTTCCTAAAAAAAAAATTTTTTCCCATGAGAGTGGCTCCCCCAAATTTTTAACCCCGGGGTTTTTGGACCTTTTTAAATCATGGGGATTTTTAAAACCCTTTTTTCTTTTCTTTTGCTTTTCCGGGGGAAAATTTTAAGATCCATAACGTGTTCCCACAAGTCCTTTTTTGAAAAGGTTGTTGAGCCAGTGGTTCCTATGCTTTGCCTCCTGCCCCTTTTTGGGTTGAGGGCAATATGGGTTTTGGTTGAGAAAAAAAATTAAAACTCGTTTTTTCTAGAGGGAAAAATCCCGTTTTTGGGTTTTAAAAAATGGGAGGTTATGGACACCTGCTTGGGGGACATCCATGCTAGGAGATTTTCCCCCTGCGTATCATAAAAAAATCTTTCGGGACCCCCCCGGTTGCCAAGTGAGGGTTGGGGGCCCCCTCCTAAGGGGGGGGGGATTTTTTGAATGGCTTGAAATGATTTCCCTAGCAGGGGCCCCCCCTTTGGGGGTTTAAACGGTACGGACTTCCAGTGAAGATTTTGAGGTTTGGGGAAAATCGGTGTTATTTTGGGCTTATATAAGGGGGTCCCCCTTTCCCCGGGGTTTTCCGGGACCCAATTTTTTGGGTTTCCCCACCCTTTGGGATTCCTTTTTCCCCTTTTTTGCCTGCTGGTGTGTCTGCTTTCCCCCTGCTAACAGATAAAATTTTCTTCTTTTTGTTTTTGGCTTGATTTTTGCTTTTTGTCTGACTTCTGGGGGGGCCTTCGGGGTCCCCCGGGGGGGGCTTTTGCCCTTCTTTAGTTCAGCCACTGTGTTTGTAATTTTTTTTTCCGTTTTTTCAGTGGCTGCTGTTTTGATTTTTTACACCAGAGAACTTTTGGGGGTAGAGGTCGTGTGATCTAAAGGGTTTTTGAAATTTTGAGGTTTTGGGGGTTTTTAGGGTTTTTTTGGGGGGGCAGTAAGGCCCTTCCTATCCTTTTCTTTTTGGTTTTGGGCCCCAACGTTTGTCTACTTTTTTCTGTCTGTTTTCCCGTATTTTTTCTTGGGGGAACGGGCCCTTTTTTTTTGGGGTTTTTTTTTCTTTGGGGGGTCTGCTCCCCCGGGGAGATGCTTTCCTCTTTTTTTTCTTTTTGGGGTTTGTTTTTTTCTCAGGCTTTTGGAAGAGGGGGTTTAGGACCAACGTAGGAAAACCCCCCCCGGGGGGGCCCCCGTTGTGGGGGTTAGTCAGGGTAATGCAATCTCATAGATTCCAACTGCTCTGGTGTATTGCCTTTTTTGCCTGCACTCCTCAGCTACCGAAACATAACAGATATTTACCTGTCCCGTTCCACCGCTGTGTCCTCGCGTCCTCTCTAGCTGTGAATGTTCAGGCAGAGGGGCCGATGACGTAGTTTGTGCGCGCCACGCCCTCTGCCTGGGCATTCACTGCCGAGGACCCAGAAGACAGCGGCGGTCTATGGAGCATCTATGGGGGCACAATCTATTGAGCATCTATGGGGGCATAATCTATGGGGCAGCATCTATGGGGGCACAATCTATGGAGCATCTATGGGGGCATTATCTATGGAGCATCTATGGGGGCACAATCTATGGAGCATCTATGGGGGCATAATCTATGGAGCATCTATGGAGCATCTATGGGGGCATTATCTATGGAGCATCTATGGGGCACAATCTATGGAGCATCTATGGGGGCATAATCTGTGGAGCATCTATGGGGCAGCATCTATGGGGGCACAATCTATGGAGCATGTATGGGAGCACAATCTATGGAGCATCTATGGGGGCATAATATATGGAGCATCTATGGGGGCACAATCTATTGAGCATCTATGGAGGCATAATCTATGGGGCAGCATCTATGGGGGCACAATCTATGGAGCATCTATGGGGGCATAATACATTTTTTTGTTAAATGTGTCCCCTCACTGTGCTGGCACTTTACATTTACGATGGCTCTGGCTTTTTTGGGGGGGGGCCCCATTCAGACTTTTGCTATGGGGCCCCATGATTTCTATGTACGCCCCTGCCTCTGTGACAGAATAAAACTAGGAGGAAAAAGACTGGGCAATAGGGTTTTATCCAAGGGAGATAAAGGTGTTCAAATAAGGTTATACTAACCTGATTTAGTTGTGTACATGCAACATTTCAATCACTTATACATCCAGCTACTGCAGGTCCAGTGGGTCATCAGACCGGGAAAACACAGATAAGGAGGGTTTGCGGATAATCTGTGCTGCTGGTGTCCCATAGCATATATTCAAATCCAGACCGAAAGTATATGTGTTTCTTTTTTATTCAGTCAACGCGTTTAGAATTATCACAGGCTGCCTGTGTTGTCCGCCCACTGCAGGTCTGAACTGCAGTTAAGACAGAAACCCCGAGAAACCCCGAGACCCTTTACCCCTATACAGGGATCTGGAATAATAGCGAAGCCCAGGGGGTAGCTGCCTATGAGAGCAGTGGACCGGAGTAGGGAGGACGCTAGGACGGGAATAAAAAGCGAGACCAAATGCGTAGTCAGAAGTCCAAGGGTCAAAACCAGGAGGGGAGCAAAAGTACAAAATCGGCAGGCAGTAGAAGGGTCAGAAATTCAGGCAAAGGTCAGAAATACAATAGCAAAACAAACTAGCACGTTGGGGAAACAAAGACTATATCTGGCGGCCTACAAGCCAGGCTCTAAGGCATTTGAAGGGCATGGCTACCTCTCACAGGCTCACAGTCTGATGACCTCATCTGGACCGCCTTCAGAACCAGGCCAGATGGTGATGCATGACTGACACCAACCACTTCACCTCTGACAGAAGAGCGAAGCCTACGCCCACCAGACCTCACCTCAATAATTTCATACTGACCAATAAACCTGGGACCTAGTTTGGCAGATGGCACTTTGAGCTTAATATTCCTGGTAGAAAGCCAAACTTTGTCCCCAACTCCCAGGTCCGGGCCCTTGGAGCGCCGTCTATTAGCAGACGAAGCCTGTCTAGTCTGAGCCCCTTTCAAGTTTACGTTGACTTCTGACCAGATAGTTTTTAACTGGTCTATGGTTCTTTCTACCCCAGGGACATCTGACATCCTAGAAGAGAACGAACCAAAACGTGGGTGCAGCCCATTATTACAATAGAAAGGGGTAGTCTTGATGGACTCCTGGTACTGATTATTCATGGCAAACTCTGCTAGCGGTAGGTGTTCCATCCAATCGGACTGATGCTCAGAGACATAACAACGTAGATTCTGCTCAAGCGCTTGGTTGGTGCGTTCGGTTTGACCATTGGTTTCAGGGTGATAGGCAGAGGAAAAAGACAATTCCATTCCAATTCGTTTACAGAATGCCCTCCAAAATTTCTAAACAAACTGGGTGCCCCTATCGGACACGATAGTCACAGGAATACCATGCAATCGCACAACATGAGTAATGAATAATTTGCTCAGGGTCTCGGAATAAGGTAGTCCGGACAGAGGAACAAAATGACACTGCTTGCTGAATCTATCCACCACCACCCAGATACACGTCTTCCCTTCTGAGAGTGGCAGATCAGTAATAAAGTCCATGGAGATATGGGTCCAAGGACTCTCAGGGGCAGACAGGGACTGGAGCCACCTGGCAGGGAGATTATGGGGAGACAGCGCGAGCACAGGTTTCACAGGCCAGTACATAGTCCTTACAGTCCTTTACTACAGTTGGTCACCAAAAAATTCCTAGTTACAAGTCTGATGGTGTTTTTGATGTTTGGATGCCTTGCAAGGACAAAATCATGTGATTCCTTCAGAACTTGAAGGCGGAATGTGGCCGAAACAAATAGTTTTTGGGGAGGAGTAGTGTTAGGTGCCTGTTCTGGGGATCTACGGATTTCTTCCAGAAGATCCAAGGTGTCAGGATCCCGTCTGGGTTGGAGCCGATGTTACTGCAAACACTAGGGGAAGCAGAGGCAGGTAGCGTAGTCAGAAGGCAGGCCGAGGTCGGTACACAGGAAAGGCAGTGTTTGTAGCAGGGAAGCAGGCAAATAACGTAGTCAGGTGGCAGCCGGAGGTCGGTACACAGGAAAGGCAGTGTTTGTAGCAGGGAAGCAGGCAAATAACGTAGTCAGGTGGCAGCCGGAGGTCGGTACACAGGAAAGGCAGTTCGGTAGCAGAGGAGCAGGCAGATAACGTAGTCAGGTGGCAGCAGGAGGTCGGTACACAGGAGAGCAGTGTTTGTAGCAGCAGGAACAGCAGGAGAAAGAGCTTGACTAAAGGCTGGAAGCACAATAATCTCGCAATGACACACCCACAGGGCCAGGTTTATATAGGGTGTGTAATTGGCAATCAGAGGCCCAATCAAGAGAGCACTAGGTGTAGCCAATCAGGAAGAACAGTCAATGGTATCTGGGTTCAGCAAGGAACTTTGCAGCCAGCAGAATAGCTCAGATGGTAGAGCTGCTGGCCAGTGGACAAGAGGTACTGAGTTCGACTCCTGACAGTACTCCCCTCCTTCCAGGATGGCCTCTGGACATCTCAGGAGCTGGCTTATCCGGGTACCTTTGATGAAAAGCTCTTGTTAGTCTAGGAGAATGGACGTTGTCCCTTGGTTCCCATGAATTTTCCTCTGGTCCGTAACCCTTCCACTGTACCAGATACTGCAGTTTACCTCTGAATTTTCGGGAGTCCAGAATCTTATCCACAATGTATTCTTCTTCACCACGGATCCTTTCTGGTGGAGGAGGTGGCTGAATTATTCCTGGAAACGGGTTTTCACAGAAGGGTTTGAGCAAGGATATGTGAAACACTGGATGAATCTTTAGATTGTTGGGAAGTTTTAAACGAAAAGCAACCTGGTTAATTTTTGCAGAAATTTGAAAAGGTCCAATGAATTTCTGACCCAATTTGGAGGATGGCACATGTGTCTTAAGGTTTTTAGTGGACAGCCAAACTTTGTCTCCAACCTGAAGAGCAGGGGGCACTCTCCGATGTTTATCTGCTGCTTCCTTATATTCTTCCTGGGTCTTGAGCAATATCTCTGATAATTCCTTCTGGATTCCTGTAATTTTGTAAGCCTGTCATTAACAGCAGGAATGGGAGTGTTCACTGGCAGATTAGGGATAAATACTGGATGTACTCCATAATTAGCAAAAAATGGGGTTGAGATGTAGCGCTATGTATGGAGTTGTTGTAGGCAAACTCTGCTGTTGGTAAATAGTCCACCCAGTCATCCTGAAGATAGGAAATGAAGCAACGGAGGTATTGCTCCAAAGTCTGGTTCGTTCTCTCCGTCTGGCCATTGGACTGAGGATGGAAAGCGGTAGAAAGATTCACCGTGACTCCCAAGGCTGTACAGAAACTCTTCCAAATTTTGACGTAAACTGAACGCCTCTGTCAGACACCACGCTGTCAGGAATTCCATGTAACCTGAATACCTCTTTGATCATCAGTTCTGCAGTTTTTTCAGCAGTAGGAATTCCTTCAGTTGGAATAAAGTGGGCCATTTTTGTGAGTCGGTCCACTATGATAAGGATGACGGTCATCTGTTTGGAAGGGGGTAGTTCCACAATAAAATCCATGGAAATAGATCCCCAAGGCCTGGATGGAACTGGGAGTGGTTGCAAGAGTCCTAGAGGAGACGATCGTGGGGTCTTGTTTCGTGCGCATGTTAAACAGGTTGAAACATATTTCCTCACGTCCTTCCTACAATTAGGCCACCAAAAGAAACGAAGTAGTAAGTCTTGTGTTTTTGCAACTCCAGGATGTCCTGCCAGTTTAGAATCATGGACACTTTTGAGGACTTCAAGGCGAGAAGATTCAGGTACATATATTTGGTGTTTCTGCATCCAAAACCCCTCTTTGAATGAAAGATCGACGTCTTCCGAAGGATGGTTAAGGAAAGAGTCCTCTTGATATCCATCTTTAATTCTATTACCTAGTCCTCTAGAGTGCAATATTCCCAAAAAATTTTTAGGGCCTAGAATTGTATCATCATTACTAGACCTCTCCTGAGGTTCCGAACACATCCTGGACAGGGCGTCAGCCTTGCCATTTCTTGAACCAGGCCGGTAAGAGATTATAAAATTGAATCTTGAGAAAAATAAGGCCCATCGTGCTTGTCTTGCAGACAATCTTTTTGCTGTACGGAGGAATTCAAGATTCTTGTGGTCCGTGAGGACAGTCACAGGGTGATTGGCACCTTCCAGAAGATGTCTCCACTCGGAGAAGGCAACTTTAATGGCTAACAGTTCTTTATTACCAATGTCGTAGTTCTTTTCTGCAGATGACATGGTATGGGAAAGAAACGCACATGGGTGAAGTTGCATCTTGTCCCCAACTCGCTGAGACAGAATGGCTCCCACTGCAGAGTCCGAGGCGTCCACTTCGACAGTAAATGGCAATTCAGGATTTGGGTGTACTAACAATGGAGCAGACGTAAAAAGAGTTTTCAACTTGTCAAAAGCCTCCTGTGCCTCCGGAGACCAGAAAAATGCTTTGGTCTTTTTTGTTAGTGTAGTAATTGGTAGTATGATCCGTGAAAAGTTCTTTATAAATTTTCGGTAAAAATTTGCAAATCCTATGAAACGCTGGACGTCTTTTAAATTTCTTGGAACAGGCCAGTCTACTACAGCATTGATTTTGCCGGGATCCATGCTCAAACCTTCTGGGGAGATGATATATCCCAGAAATTGGATACTGGTTTGTTCAAACTCACATTTTTCAAGTTTAATGTAGAGATGGTTCTCCTGTAGTCGTTCCAAGACTAACTGGACGTGCCTGCGATGCTCTTCCAAGGTGTCTGAAAATATAAGAATGTCATCGAGATAAGCCACAACGAATTGGTCCAAGAAATCTCGAAATACATCATTAATAAAATGTTGAAAGGTGGCTGGGGCATTGCTAAGGCCAAAGGTCATAACAAGAGATTCAAAATGTCCATATCTCGTTCTGAAGGCGGTCTTCCACTCATCTCCTGGGCGAATCCGTATGAGGTTGTAAGCCCCTCTAAGATCCAGCTTCGTAAAGATTTTCGCAGAACGGAGTCTCTCAAATAGTTCAGGAATCAAGGGTAGCGGGTAGCGATTCTTGACAGTGATATTATTCATCTCTCTGTAGTCAATACATGGCCGCAGAGTGGAGTCTTTCTTTTCAACAAAGAACAGGGGTGCCCCAGCTGGAGATGTGGAAGGTCGAATAAAGCCTTTCTCTAAATTTTCATCCAGGAACTTTCTTAATACCTTCAATTCAGGTTCGGAAAGATTGTAAATCCGTCCAAATGGAATGGTTGCTCCTGGCAGCAATTCAATGGGACAGTCGTAAGGACGGTGAGGAGGTAATTGATCTGCTTTCTTCTTACTGCAGACATCAGAGAACTGCTGATATTGAGGTGGTAGTTTCTCTTCCTTCTCATGCGAAATCTCAGAGATTTGGACTTGTTGGAGAACAGGGGTTCCTTATGACAATTATTCTTACAGTAGTCAGATGGAAAGGTGATGGTCCTTGATGCCCAGTTGATAGAAGGGTTATGGACTGAAAACCAGGGGATCCCTAGAATAACCGGAAATTTCGGAGATGAAATAAGGTGGAAACTGACAGCTTCATGATGATCCGGGTCGATACAAATCTCCAGTTCGATTGTCTCATGCGTGACAGGTCCAGAAGACAAAGGTGATCCATCCACAGTTTCCATTTCAATTGGTGTGGATTTGGTCCTACTGGAAATATTATTATCACGTGTAAATTTTAAGTCCATAAAATTTCCTCCTGCTCCCGAATCCAACAGGGCAGAGCATTGTATTTTTTGGGTGCCCATTACAACCTGAATGGGGATTACAAAATGAGATGATGTGGTATGTATTTTGTCTATTTCTGGCGTTACTGATGAGATAGTCTGCAAGATGGAATCCGACTGCTGAGAAAGGTCCGTATTGCTGGCAGACCTGTTGTTGGTAAAGGCTATAGTCCTTTTGTTAGGACAGTTGATGGCATAGTGTCCAGGGTCCCCACAATAGAGGCAGAGATGTTCTGCACGTCGCCTCTCCTTCTCCTGTGCAGAGAGTGGTCTTCGGATGACGTCGATCTGCATCGGTTCAGACACAACTTGCGTCTTTTCTTGGTGGTCTGATGCTGAAAATGAGAAGCCAGGGCTATTCCCAAGTGCTCGCAGTCTCTCCTTTCTCCTTTCAGTAAGTCTCTGGTCAATCCGGATACATAGTTGAATAAAGTCCTCCAACTGGTCAGGGGTCTCAACCCTGGCAAGCTCGTCTTTCACTGGTTCTGATAACCCTCGTCGAAATTGACTTCTCTGGGCCGCTGGATTCCAGGTGGTGTCGGCCACCCAGCGACGGAACTCCGATGTATATTCCGCAACAGAGCGACGTCCTTGGCGCAAATTATGTAATTTGGTTTCTGCTGTGGCACAGCGGTTTGGGTCATCAAAAACTTGATTCATAGCTGCGATGAAAGCTTCCAGGTCATTAAGGAGGGCATAGTCTTTTTCTACATAAGGTGAAGCCCAAGCAAGAGCTTCATCCGTCAGGAGATTTATCATGAAAAAAACTTTCTTCCTCTCACTGGTAAAGGGAGCAGGTTGCATCTGGAAGTATATGCGACATTGATTGAGGAATCCTCGGTACTGCTTGCGATCCCCACTGAACTTTGCAGGCAGCGGCAGCCGCGCGTTTGATTCGGACCCTGAATTGCGCACGTCCAGTAGTTGTTTTTGTAGCTTAATTACTTCCTGTTGTATCGCCGTGAAATCAGTTTGTAACTTGGCATATTTTCCTTGAGAGTCAGTACAAAAACTTTGAAGCTCCGTAACTTGCCGCCTCAGGGTGTTCACAGCGGACTCCATTTTGGCGCGAGATTATTCTGTCAGGATCCCGTCTGGGTTGGAGCCGATGTTACTGCAAACACTAGGGGAAGCAGAGGCAGGTAGCGTAGTCAGAAGGCAGGCCGAGGTCGGTACACAGGAAAGGCAGTGTTTGTAGCAGGGAAGCAGGCAAATAACGTAGTCAGGTGGCAGCCGGAGGTCGGTACACAGGAAAGGCAGTTCGGTAGCAGAGGAGCAGGCAGATAACGTAGTCAGGTGGCAGCAGGAGGTCGTTAACAGGAGAGCAGTGTTTGTAGCAGCAGGAACAGCAGGAGAAAGAGCTTGACTAAAGGCTGGAAGCACAATAATCTCGCAATGACACACCCACAGGCCAGGTTTATATAGGGTGTGTAATTGGCAATCAGAGGCCCAATCAAGAGAGCACTAGGTGTAGCCAATCAGGAAGAACAGTCAATGGTATCTGGGTTCAGCAAGGAACTTTGCAGCCAGCAGAATAGCTCAGATGGTAGAGCTGCTGGCCAGTGGACAAGAGGTACTGAGTTCGACTCCTGACACAAGGATACAGCTGAAATAACAATTCCCTTGGCTAGTATTGGATTCGGTTCAGTGTCCTCGACCTGTGAGGGGCAAAAGCTTTGAGAAAGGGCATCAGCCCTTACATTTTTAGTACCCGGTTGAAAAGTAATCACAAAATCAAACCTAGAAAAGAACAAGGCCCACCTTGCCTGTCTAGGATTCAGTCTTTTTGCTAACTCCAAGTAGGTCAGGTTCTTGTGGTCAGTAATTACAGTTATCTTATGTTTGGCACCTTCAAGGAAGTGGCGCCATTCCTCAAAGGCCCATTTGATTGCCAACAATTCCCGATTACCTATATCATAATTCCCCTCGGTGGAAGAGAATTTTCGGGAAAAGAAGGCACACGGACAAAGTTGAGTGAGGGATGCAGTGCCTTACGATAGCACTGCCCGACTCCAACTTCAGAGGCATCTACCTCTACAATAAGGGGTGGTCCAGATCAGGCTGAACCAATATCGGGTTAGAGGCAAAAACATTTCTTTAACCCCTTAACGACCGGCGATATGCCTTTTAATGGCAGTCATTGAGGGTACTTAAACCACAGCACCGTTAATTAACGGCGCTGTGGAAAAAGTGAATAGTGCCCCCAGAGGCGCATTTTCTCTGGGCTCTCAGCTACCGGGGGGTAACCGAGACTCCAGAGAACATGAATCGGGTCGGTTTTCACCGACCCCGATGTTGCGATCGCCGTAATTAACCCTATAACGGCGATCGCAAAAAAAAAATTTGATGTGCCATTTAATTTCTCTGTCCTCTGATGTCATCGGACATCAGAGGAGAGAGAAAAAGGGTCCCCGATCCCCCCTTGTGGCCCCACCTGCCTCCTCCGTGGGCGCCGCCATCTTGAATGGCGGGCGCATGCTCAGTGCGCCCACTGCAATCTGCCGGGGGAGGTGGGCAATTTTCTCCGGGTCTCGGCTGCCGGGGGTAGCCGAGACCCCAGAGAACATGATCCGGGTCGGTATTTACCGACCCGGGTGTTGCGATCACCGTTATAACAGTATAACGGCGACCGCAAAAAAAAAAAAAAGATTTCTCTCCCCTCTGATGTGATCGCACATCAGAGGGGTGAGAATTAGGGTCCCAGTACCCCGATCCCTCCCCGTGTACCTCCCGGTGTCCCCCGTCCTCTGGCAGGTCCCCAGGCTCCCGGCCTCTTCTTCCTGTAATCTGGTGGCAGATTAAAAAAATTTTTCATTCATTCTCCTGAAAGTACATTTTGATCACTGTGATAAACTATCACAGTGATCAAAATAAAAAAAAACAGTACATATCCCCCCCCCCTTTATCACCCGCTTAGTTAGGGACATATAATAAAATGTAGAAATTGTATTTATTTTCATTTTTCCATTAGGGTTAGGGCTAGGTTAGGCTAGGTTAGGGTTAGGGCTAGGGTTATAATTAGGGTTAGGGTTAGCATTAGGGTTAGGGTTAGCATTAGGGTTAGGGTTAGGCTGGGTTCATACTGCGTTATGGCAGTCCGTTAGACGGACTGCGTTACACTGCGGTATAACGCAGTCCGTTAACGCTGCCATTCACCCCCATTTGAGGACGCATCACGACGCATGCCGTAAAGCGACATGCGTTCGCGACCTACCATCATTCAGTGACGGAGCCTCAGACGCAGCCTGCAGCGTCTGCGCTCCATCACCGCTAGCGCAGATGAATCATCTGCTGATTCCTCTGCGCTACCGGTATAGCATAACGCGATCGCGTTATGCTATACCGTTACCAGCCCGTCAACGCTATGTGTTGAAGGAGCTGGTAAAACGCAAAATGAACCTAGCCTTAGGGTTAGGGTTATAATTAGGGTTACAATTAGGGTTGGAATTAGGGTTGGGATTTAGGTTAGGATTAGGGGTGTGTTGGGGTTAGGGTTGGAGCTAGAATTGAGGGGTTTCCACTATTTAGGCACATCAGGGTTCTCCAAACACGACGTGGCATTCAAAAAGTCAAATGGCGCTCCCTCCCTTCCGAGCCCTGCCGTTCGCCCAAACAGTGGTTTACCCCAACATGTGGGGTATCAGAGCACTCAGGACAAATTGCACACCAATTTTGGGGTTCTAATTTCTCCTGTTACCCTTGGGAAAATAAAAAATAGCTGGTAAAAAAAATCATTTTTGAGGAAAAAAATGATTTTTTATTTTCACAGCTCTGCGTTTATAAATTTCTGTGAAACACTTGGGGGTTCAAAGTGCTCACCACACATCTAGATAAGTTCCTTAGGGGGTCTAGTTTCCAAAATGGGGTCACTTGTGGGGGGTTTCCACTGTTTAGACACATCAGGGCCTCTACAAACGCGACATGGCGTCCAGCCAATTCTGCGTTGAAAAAGTCAAACGGCGCTCCTTCCCTTCCAAGCTCTGCCATGCACCCAAACAGTGGTTTACCCCACATATGGGGTATCAGCATGCTCAGGACAAATTGCAAAAAAACTTTGGGGGTCTTGTTACCCTTGGGAAGATAAAAATTGGGGTGAAATGATCGTTTTTGTGGAAAAAATATGATTTTTTATTTTCACGGTTCTATGTTATAAACTTCTGTGAAGCACTTGGAGGTTCAAAGTGCTCACCACACATCTAGATAAGTTCCTTAGGGAGTCTAGTTTCCAAACTGGGGTCACTTGTGGGGGTTTCCACTGTTTAGACCCATCAGGGGCTCTCTAAACGCGACATGGCATCCAGCCAATTCTGCGCTGAAAAAGTCAAACGGCGCTCCTTTCCTTGCAACCTCTGCCATGTGCCCAAAAAGTGGTTTACCCCCACATATGGGGTATCGGTGTATTCAGGAGAAATTGCACAACAAATTTTGTGGTTCATTTTTTCTTTTAACACTTGTGAAAATAAAAAAAATTGGTTCAGAAGTAAAGTTTTCGCAAAAAAAGTTAAATGTTAATTTTTTCCTTCCACATTGCTTCAGTTCCTATGAAGCACGTAAAGGGTTAATAAACTTCTTGAATGTGGCTTTGAGCACCTTGAGGGGTGCAGTTTTTAGAATGGTGTCACTTTTGGGTATTTTCTATCATATAGACCCCTCAAAGTGACTTCAAATGTGATGTGGTCCCTAAAAAAAAAATGGTGTTGTAAAAATGAGAAATCGCTGGTCAACTTTAAACCCTTATAACTTCATAACAAAAAAAAATTTTGTTCCCAAAATTGTGCTGATGTAAAGTAGACATGTGGGAAATGTTATTTATTAAGAAATTTGTGTGACATATCTCTCTGATTTAAGGGCATAAAAATTTAAAGTTTGAAAATTGCTAAATTTTCAAAATCTTCGCCATATTTCCGATTTTTTCATAAATAAACACAAATCATATCAAAGAAATTTTACAACTAACGTGAAGTACAATATGTCACGAAAAAACATTCTCATAATCAGTGGGATTCGTTAAAGCGTTCCAGAGTTATAACCTCATAAAGTGACAGTGGTCAGAATTGTAAAAATTGGCCCGGTCATTAAGCTGCAAAAGGGTTAAGGCAGAAAATGCATGAAGTGCTTCAGGCTTCCAGTTAACCACATCCGCCCCTTTCTGAGTCAAATCAGTGAGTGGTTTAGCTATCTCGGAAAAACCTTTAATAAATTTACGATAGTAGTTAGCGAAACCAAAAAATCGTTGTAGTGCCTTTAGAGACTGGGGTTGTACCCATTCCTTAATGGGTTGAATTTTAGAAGGATCTAAACCCCTCATGCAGAGCAAAACTCGTACAATCAACAGGCAGCCCTGGCTGACCGGCCTGACCAAAGAACTGAGACGGGCTTCCAGGGTTACCGAGCGGAGATGGAAGAGAACCCACTCCACCGAGCACTTCAACGCATACAAGCAGTCCCTTGCCAGCTTCAAGTCCACGCTCTCTGCCGCAAAACAAACTTACTTCTCATCTCTCATATCCTCCCTGTCTCACAACCCTAAACAGCTCTTCAACACTTTCAATTCTCTACTCCATCCCACAGCACCTCCTCCCTCTCCTCTCATTTCTGTCGAAGACTTTGCCTCCTTCTTTAAGCAAAAGATTGATACTATCAGAGAAGGCTTTGGCCCGCAGCCCCCAATGCCCTTCTTAGCCACTCAGCCCTGTTCTTCCAAAACCAGCTTCACCACCATGACAGAAGATCAGCTCTCCACTCTCCTGTCAAGATCACACCTCACCACTTGCGCGCTTGACCCACTCCCGTCCCACCTCATCCCTAACCTTGCCACAGTCTTCATCCCTACTCTCACACACCTCTTCAACCTTTCACTTACAAATGGTGTCTTTCCTTCATCCTTCAAACATGCTTCAATCACCCCGATCCTCAAAAAGCCCTCCCTCGACCCATCCTCAGCGTCTAGCTATCGCCCGATATCTCTTCTCCCCTTCGCCTCAAAATTACTGGAACAGCATGTATATCTTGAACTGTCCTCCCACCTTTCCTCCTGCTCCCTCTTTGACCGGTTACAATCAGGCTTTCGACCGCATCACTCAACTGAAACTGCCCTAACTAAAGTCACTAACGACCTGCTAACCGCCAAGAGCAAGCGACACTACTCTGTCCTCCTTCTCCTGGACCTGTCTTCTGCCTTTGACACCGTAGACCATTCCCCTCCTACAGATTCTCTCATCTCTTGGCATCACAGACTTGGCCCTATCCTGGATCTCATCATACCTAACAGACCGAACATTTAGTGTCTCCCTCTCACACACCACCTCCTCACCTCGCCCCCTGTCTGTCGGTGTTCCCCAAGGCTCAGTCCTAGGACCCCTACTCTTCTCCATCTACACCTTCGGCCTGGGACAGCTCATAGAATCCCACGGCTTGCAGTATCACCTCTACGCCGATGACACGCAGATCTACCTATCTGGACCTGACCTCACCTCCCTACTGACCAAAATCCCACAGTGTCTGTCTGCTATCTCAGCCTTCTTTTCTGCTCGCTTTCTCAAACTGAACATGGACAAAACAGAATTCATCATCTTTCCCCCACCTCATTCTACCCCTCCACCAGGCCTATCCATCAATGTCAATGGCTGCTCGCTTTCCCCAGTCCCACATGCTCGGTGCCTTGGGGTGATCATCGACTCTGCCCTCTCTTTCAAACCACATATCCAAGCCCTCGCCACCTCCTGCCGCCTCAAACTCAAAAATATTTCCCGGATCCGCTCATTCCTCAACCATGAAACCACAAAAACACTAGTGCACGCCCTTATCATCTCCCGCCTCGACTACTGCAACCTCCTACTGTCTGGCCTCCCCTCTAGCACTCTGGCACCACTCCAGTCCATCCTACACTCTGCTGCACGACTAATCCACCTGTCTTCCCGCTATTCCCCTGCCTCCCCACTATGCCAGGCCCTTCACTGGCTTCCTATTGCCCAGAGGCTCCAGTTCAAAACCTTAACCATGACATACAAAGCCATCCACAACCTTTCTCCTCCATACATCTGTGACATGGTCTCCCGCTACCTACCCACACGCAACCTTCGATCCTCTCAAGATCTCCTTCTCGACTCCCCCCTCATCTCTTCTTCCCACAACCGCATACAAGACTTCTCCCGGGCTTCCCCCATACTCTGGAACTCTCTGCCGCAAAACATCAGACTTTCACCAACAATGGAGACCTTCAAGAAAAACCTGAAGACCCACCTGTTCCGACAAGCCTACAACCTGCAATGATCCTCAGTGTACTGAACCATCGCACAACCAGCTCTACCCTCTCCTAGTGTATTCTCACCCATCCCTGTAGACTGTGAGCCCTCGCGGGCAGGGTCCTCTCTCCTTCTGTACTTATGCGTCCCTTGTCTAGCACATGTTTATTGTATCTGTCTATATTTTTCCCCTTTTCATATGTAAAGCGCCATGGAATAAATGGCGCTATATAAATATATAATAATAATAATAAAAATCTATGCAAAACCCTTTATCCGACAAAATATACCCCAGAAAATATATCTCCTGTGTCATGAAGACACATTTCTCTAGCTTGGCGAATAAAGAATGCTCTCTGAGTCTCTGGAGGACAGAGCAGACGTGTTGGACGTGCGCCACAATGTCAGAAGAGTAAATCAGGATGTCGTCCAAATAAACGACCACATAAACACCACTAACATCTCTGAAAATCTCGTTCACAAAATTCTGAAACACTGCCGGTGCAGTACTGAGCCCGAACAGCATTACAAGATACTCAAAGTGGACGAGGAGTGTGTTAAACGCAGTCTTCCACTCATCTCCCTTTCTCATATGGACAAGATTATATGCTCCTCGGAGGTCAAGTTTAGTAAACCAACGGGCTCCCAACAGCTGATTATAAAGATCTGGAATGAGTGGAAGCGAATACTGTTTTTTCACAGTGATTGCGTTTAACTCACGGTAATCAATGCAAGGCCTGAGACCACCATCTTTCTTTTCCACATAAAAGAACCCGGCCCCCACTGGCGAGGTGGATGGTCTAATAAACCCTTTTTGCAAACTGTCTGTTATGTAGTCTTTCATGGCCTGACGTTCTGGACCAGAGAGGTTAAATATTCTCCCCTTAGGGAGGCGAGAATCCGGTACTAAGTCTATGAGGGGGTAATTTCTCTGATTCTAATACAGAAAATACATCCTCATAATCTCTGAATGCATAGGTTATAAAGGGGGAGGTGTGATTTTAACTTGGTTCACTGATAGCAATATACAATTATCCTGACACTCTGGGCTCCAGCGTACGATATCACCCAAGTGCCAGTCAATGACTGGATTATGTTTGCGTAACCATGGCATACCCAGAATAACAGCGGATGATAAATTATGGATAACAAAAAATGACACATGTTCAGCATGTAACGATCCCACTGACATTGATATTTCCTCAGTGACAAACTCCACTCCATTCTGGACGATAGAGTGCCATTAATAGCAGTGGTTTTAATGGGCGCATTAAGCCTTAGCAGTGGTACACCAAGATTTCTCGCTACCAGGAAATCTATGAAATTGCCTTCTGAGCCACTATCCACATAAGCCTCCACACACACAGATTTCTTCAGGTAAGACAAAAAAGTAGGTAAAAGGACTTTGGCCGCATTAGCGGGCAATACCTGGGCACCTGGGCATTCATGGCCATAGCTACCCAGGTGCTGACATCCAGGGAGTGAAGGCTTCTGACGTCCAGTGTTCTCCCAGAGGTCTCCAGACTGTGGCTTGTGCAGCATGTTAGTAGGAGATGATGGGAGAGATCCTAAACAGGACTGAGCAATGAAGCCGGACACAGGTGCTTTAGCAACAAAAGCAGCTCAGAAAAGGAGAGGACGCAAAAAAAAATTCAGAGAAAGGGTTAGGAAATGCTTTTATATATATCCAGAATATATATAAAAGCGATTTTTTAAGGCCAGATATAATGTGGCGTCCGCCCACTGCAGGTCTGAACTGCAGGTAAGACAGAAACCCCGAGAAACCCCGAGACCCTTTACCCCTATACAGGGATCTGGAATTATAGCGAAGCCCAGGGGCAGCTGCCTATGAGAGCAGTGGACAGGAGTAGGAAGGACGCTAGGAAGGGAATAAAAAGCGACACCAAATGCGTAGTCAGAAGTCCAAGGGTCAAAACCAGGAGGGGAGCAAAAGTACAAAATCGGCAGGTAGTAGAAGGGTCAGAAATTCAGGCTAAAGTTAAAGTCAAAACCAGGCGGGCAGCAGAGGTACAAAATTGGCAGGCAGTAGAAGAGTCAGAAATCCAGGCAAAGGTCAGAAATACAATAGCAAAACAAACTAGCACGTTGGGGAAACCAAGACTATATCTGGCAGCCTACAAGCCAGGCTCCAAGGCATTTGAAGGGCATGGCTACCTCTCACAGGCTCACAGTCTGATGACCTCATCTGGACCGCCTCCAGAACCAGGCCAGATGGTGATGCATGACTGACACCAACCACTTCACCTCTGACAGAAGAGCGAAGCCTATGCCCACCAGACGCCTGCGCAGAGACCCCTTCTCTGTCGCCAACATTACCCACAGGCGAGACATGACGATGCGCAGCAACAGAGGCCGGAGTCAAAGGAGCGGAACCATATGAGGATACCGCACTTTTATCACCGGCACCACCAGCTGAAGGAGTCCGGCGCCTCCCAGCGGCCGAGGCAGGAACACCAGCCACTGAATCCAACGGCGACGTGACACTGCCTTATCAGGACAAGAAAAGCTTTTCTTGTCCTGATGAAAAAGTCGGTGGTACTTCGAAATGTGTTGATTGAATTTAAAAAACCGCATGTACTGTATTTCGCGGTTTATAAGGAGCATCGGATTATAACACGCACCCCAAATTTGGGGAAGAAAAATAGGAACCAAAACTTTAAGACTAAGTGCAGACGGTGCGGATTGTGCTGCGGAATTTTCCGCGCAGATTTTGGTAAATACGAAGGTAAAATGACCTGGGTTTTACCTGCGGATTTACTGCGGATTTGATGCGGATTTGCCGCGGTTTTTGTGCAGATTTCCCCTGCGTTTTCAGACCTGCAGATTTCTATTTAGAGCAGGTCTGACAACGCTGCAGAACTGCACAAAAGAAGTGACATGCTGCGGATTTAAATCCGCACCCAATTCCGCGCGGAAAAATCTGCAGCATGTGCACTGCGTTTTTTGTTTAGCATTGACTCTAATGCTACTGTACATCACTTGCAGTTCTGCTGCAGATCTGCAGCGGAAAATCCGCTGCGGATCCGCAGCAGAATCCGCAACGTGTGCACATAGCCTAAAAAAAAAAAAATGGTGCTTTATAAATCCGTGTGTCTTATTACTTCCTGGGGTAGTAGTTGCAGTGGAGTGGGGTCGCAGGGTTGATGCTGGTGGAGGCAGGAGTGTGGCAATGCTGCAGACCCTAGGCTGGAAGGAAGGGGTGTTCCAAGGTGCAACGCTATGGGTGTTCGGTGCTTCGCTAACATTTTGTGGAAGTCCCATACTTTCATGGTTTACATTGCGGTGGACTCCTCTTATCCTCAAAGCAGACCCCATAATTTCCAGGTTCCTAGCGGACAAACCGACCATCACGATCCTTCATTCTAAAAATCTCCTTGACCATCTGGTTCGTAGCCATTATGTTGGTGAACCCAGAACCATGTAAGTGGATAGTCTTGGTGGCAGGTGTGGATGTGCTCCGTGTAGACATTGCATTGCATACCCTAATATTGACCACTGTGATTCATTCTTGGATTCCAGTGGGTCAAAGAACTATAAAATTTAAAAATACATCAAGTGTATGTCCAAGAACGTGATTTATCACGCTACATGTCCTTGTAGACTTATTTTGCCAGCTTAAGGTTCGTATGATGGAGAACGTACTTGGCATTCTTGCCTCAGTGGACCAAACGGACACATCCACACTGAAAACAATACCATGCCACGTTAAATTGCACCACCAATGTAATGGTGGTCTTCTCAGGATCAGGGCATTGATTCAATCAACATAAATATTTGAGGTGGTAGGATATCTTAACGTCTTGCCCACTTAGAGTCCAGGTGGATTGGACCCTTAAAACTTTACACTCTGCTGGATTAAATGAAAATGTAAGTTTTGCCCCATTTCTGTGATCATCACTGGTCTGTGTGTGATACTGCTTACCATCCTCATACATATACATTTTATTCTTGTGTATTTTCATTTTTTACAATTTTAATTATTTCTTTTTAATTGTTAGGAGTTCCTGGCTTGATCACTTCTTTCTGGATTCACCTATTACTATGATGATATGCTCCTGTCAACATTATGACACCAGTATTTTTATATTTTGATTTCACTTATATAATTTGGTGGCCATCCATAATTGTTATGACTTATGCATGTATGCATGGCAGCCTATGAGTATATTTTTATATTCCTTACAATTTTATTTAGTGTGGTCTGTATGATTATATGCAGATGTTCCACTATGTTGATTATAAAGTTTTGTACATTTATTCTGTATGTCACTCTCTGTTTACCTACCATATATATCTAGCTTTCAAAGTTTGAACACAAGCAATTTATATAATACATGAGGACATCCTTGTATACATTAGCATGCTGTTGCCTAATGATATTGTTTACTATGTAACTTAATATATTGAATTTATTATATGCTTCCCATATGGATCCTCTGTAGTGATGAGCTAGTATGCTCGTTGCTTGGGTTTTCCCGAGCATGCTCGGGTGTTCTCCGAGTATTTGGGCGTGCTCGGAGATTTAGTGTTTTTTCGCCGCAGCTACATGATTTGCGGCTGCTAGACAGCCGCAAATCAACAAACAGGCAATCCCCACATGTATTCAGGCTGTCTAGCAGCCGCAAATTATGCAGCTGCGGCGACACAAACTAAATCTCCGAGCACACCCGAAATACTCGGAGAACACCCGAGCATGCTTAGAAAACTCAAGTAACGAGCATACTCGCTCATCACTAATCCTCTGCTCTAGATCTTAGGTAGGCTTACTGTCTTCTGATCATTTTTTTTAGGCAATTACATTCTTTGCAATAAGTTTATGGAATCATATAATCCATCCGCTGGACTTGACTTTTATGCATGCGTGCCCTGCCCTTGTTATCTCCACTGGCTCTCTGCATCTGTATGTGGTGGCTGACGTCAGGCCTCTTTGCGCATGTGATCCTGATATCACTCGTCACATGATGCAGAGGCCGGCCAGTATCGGGCTGGCATGGCATGGATCGCTCCTGGTCCATGGTGACATCGGTTCCAGTCCCCTTCCCTTTTTAAATTCCTGCACCATACTCATACTATGCCCCCCGATGAAGGCATTTCCGAAACGTGCACCGGGGTGGACGTGCAGGTATTGTGGAGCCCCTGCATTGTTTGACATTCATTCAAGGTAATATATTGGCTAACATTTTTTCATGGTTGGTGACCTTTGCTTGTGTCCATGTGGACGTTTGATGCCTACCATTTGGTGTTCATTGCAGGGTACATTTTTAATTGTATAACATATATCACTACCACACACATTTATTGAGATTCATTGTTTATAAATATATGATACTGCTCCACCCTGTGCGTCCCATGCACACCTGGTCTATGTGCAAGTGTGTCTTCTGTTTCGCCTGCTTGCTCATATATGTATTTTAGCTAATATTGTTTTTACATTTCTAATGTTTGATTGGACTTTTTGATCATCACCTACCCCCTTTTCCTTTTTATTTTTAGGCCAAACAAAAAAAATTTCTGAACCGCTGTGTGTTTTATAGTAGAGGATATTCTGCCACATGGTCTGGGGGTGTCACAATTCAGGGACCCCAAAAGTAATTTAAAACGAACTGGATCTCCTTCTTGGTAAGGGCCCTGTAAACATGTATGCAGTCCAAAAAGCTCAGTCCTCATTTTGTACACCCGCAACTGCAGTCCAGCAGACAAAACAAAACAAAAATGAAACGTTCTCAACTGTAACAGTATCCATTAGCCTCAAGGGTATTACTTTTAATCCCTCCAGTACTCAACCACATACAGGTCTACAAAATGCACGAGGGTGTTAATGTCAACTCTAAGAAGTAGAAGAAAAAAAGTTAGTGTTCAACTACCGAATGTCATCTTGAAACTCACCTCATCAGTCATTTTCAAGACAAAAGGTGAATTATGGAACTCAATCTACAATGACGGCTTCACTTAAGAATTCTGGAGCCTTGTAGACAGTTTCAGTCTTCAGTGGACTCCTCACAATTCTCCGTGTCGACTGTAAATGGTGACCTCTCTTTTTCAATTTTCTCATCCCACTGCGGGTTGACCGAGATTGGACAAAGGCTAAAGTTCCCTGAGGCAATTTCATGGTGGTATTTGCAGGCCGAGGTCTATCCTCTGGCAGCCCAGTCTGGATTGCTGCGCCGGACTGGCTTCAGGTCTGGTTACACGCAGACTCCCACTGCCTCCTTGCATCAGGATATAGCCCAAGGCTGTACCACTGACTCTATTGGTTGAGTTCACTTAGGAACCTATCTCTTCTGCGGGTCTTCTCCATTTCCCGTTCTTTTCTCCATTTCTTCATATCTTTTGCCCAGAGTGTTTCAGCTCTAAGGTTAACTCAGTGTCCTTGGAACCTCGACATAAGGGAGCTCCCGCTCAATCCTACTGTGCCTGCTACCTGGCTATCCTGGATCCAGCTTCTAGACAAGGCTTTGTTAAAACTCTGATCATGATTAAGAGGGGACCTGGTGGAACACAAGCACAAAAATCGAAACGGAGTACTATTCCATTATCCCTAGCTGAAGTATCCAGGCGTATTGTCTACTTTGAATAATAATTTTCTCAATGTAAACACTTCAGGCCCCTGGGAAAACATGCTCTGTGGGTGAAATTTTTAATCAGCTTCTGTGAGTAAAATTGGAATGAGTTTCTGTGGGGGTACTCTGCCGCAGGCTCTGTGGATTAAATTGGAATGAGCTTCTGTGAGGTTACTCTGCCGCAGGCTCTGTGGTTGAAATTGGAATTAGCTTCAGTGGGGGTACTCAGCCCCATGCTCTATGGGTGAAATTGGAATGAGCATCTGTGGGTGTTCTCTACACCATGCTCTATGGGTGAAATTTTTAACTGGACTAGTAAGCATCAGTGTCTGTGGGGCACTGTTAAAATTTTTCTGTTATTCATTTACTACCTATTTTACCATGATTGCTACGGTGACATAACTATTTTAAGTTATTTTCCTATCTATATTTGTTTGCAGGGCAATTGTCCTGCTCATAACCCCATTTAGCTTCCTTTTCCAGCACCTACCCCTTACTACCACCATTTTACAGTCATTTTATATCACTGAAGTTGGGGCCCCTGTTGACTTATATGAGGTCCAGGGTCCTGGGACAAGTTCGAGTCCCGAATCGGACTTAAAAAAAAAAAGTCCGGCCAAGCCCGAACATCCACAGGTCCACTCATCACTACCCATTAGATGTGATTCTTGGGTGCATATTCTTGTACAGTAGTTACAAGAAATGGGGTACAGCAAGCACCCTATATGGAACATCAGCTGGAATAATACAGACCAGCTGGGATTTTAGGATGCTGCAGCCACACTTTTATATGGTTCCTGTGACCGTCTATGACCAGTGTTAGATTTGGGATTAACATAAATATTTTGCTGCCTACAAGTTGCAGTACAATTGTGGTATTAGGGCACAGTCAGACAGCTGTATAAATCAGTACGATGCTGGAACCCAGTGCACAGACTGGTCGGCGGCTTTCGGGACCCAAACGTGACAGTTGCATAAAGATCCATGAAGCGGTCATGCTTGGATCAGGTGAGCCACTGGCCACTCCATGCACTGGGTTTCAATCTCATTCCAATTTATAAGGCCGTCTGACTGCACCCTTACAATGATTCGTACAGAACCTCATGGCTGCAGACCTTGAGAATCCCTATCTGGTCAAAAAATGACCAGCTTCACAAGTCATCCGGAGTTTTTCTTTCATAGTGAAACATTGAAGTTACTTGCTGCAATTTTACTATGATTCTTGGGGAAACAAAAGTCACAGTTGGCAATGCTCTGGCATTGCTAGACAGGGACTGTGAGTGGAGTCTGTAGTGGCATCATCATTACAAGTCCACAGAAACTAAGAGATACAATATGCTTTTGTCCGACAACCTACCTCACACCACCCACTGCGATGCTGTCTGTCTTCTGCGCTTTGTGTCCATAGGGCCTAGGGGCATGAAGAGCATTGCCAGGTTACATAGCTCATAAAAAATGTGACATAATAACTCAATCCTGCAGGTCATAGAGACAGACAGCAATATATACAATGCAGCCAAGATAAGAACAATAAACAACACATCTCAAACTTTTTTTTCTCAAATTCCATTTAATAAAAGTAAAAAATGAACATAGAATAAAAGACAAATAATACAGGCCATACAAATGATAAGTTGTTAAAAAGGGTTAAAAAGAATAAACGATCAGAGATTTTAGCAAAAAATTCTTATCAATATTAGCTTTCAACATTTTACAGCAAAACACAAGTAAAATACACTGGAGTATAAGTTGGTATACATGCAAGGTGTAGGAGCATATTCACATTGGACATTAAATAGACAAAACCTAAGATACAAGCAAAATGAACATATACCCAGCTATAAGTAAGTAAAAAGCAATAGTGCATATAAATGTCATGGTCTATGGAGCTTGTGGGATTAGGTAGTTCAGAGGTTAATCTGGACGGCCTCACACTGGGATTCTGGGAGGCTTCTTATAGCCTCATGGTGGGGTCATTCCTCGTCGCTTATACTCTGACCCTTGGCAGAGTGTGTTTGACCCTGGTGTGCCTGTGCCAGTGCTTTGTGCCTGTGCTACTTTACATCTGTCTGGTTCTGATTTGGCTGTGTCCCTGTTACGAGTTTTGCCTGCCACCTTTAGTACTGTGTTGCCCTCTCTGTGTATGACCCCTTTGCTATGTCCTGACTACACTCTGCCTGCTTCTCTTGTACTGCTCTGCCCTCTCTGTGTATGACCTCTTGACTACGTCCTGACTATCCGTTCTGTCTATGCCCCTTGGTAACTTTGTCTGTTATGATTTGGTAGCTGAGGAGAGCAGGCAAAAATGGCAATACACCAGAGAGTTTGGAATCTACTGGATTGTAGTACCCTGACTAACCACCACAACTAAAGGCAGCCGTGGAGCGTTCCTACGTTGGTCCTAGACGCCTCGTCACAGCCTGAGAGGTTAACTACACCTAAAGATAGAAAGAGGAAAGCTATCTGCCCCGGAGCAGATCCCCAAAGAACATAGGAAGCCCCCAAACATGTAATGGCGGTTAGACAAGAGGAAATACAGACACAGACAGAAAATAGTAAGAGCAAATGTTGGGGCCCAATCTGCCTAGAAAGAAAAAGGATAGGAAGGACACTTACTGCAATCCAAAAAAACCCTAAAAAATACCAACTCTACTAATTGCAAAAACACCTGAGATCACACGACCTCTACCACCTAAATTAGTTCTCTGGTGTAACAAAACTAAGCCGCAGCCACTGAAAAAACTGGAAAAGGCAAAAGAACAAATAACAGTGGCTCAGATAAACTGAGAGGAGCACAAGCCCCTGGAGGGGACCTGGCTGACCTCCACAGAAGTGCAGGGAACAATGCAAAAAGCAAGCACAAAAATAAAAACAGAAAATATCTTATCTGAGAGCAGGAGAAGAGGCAAGACTCAGCAAGCTTCCAAGTGAACCAGGAACCACAGTTGAGACAAGAACAATTGATCACCGGCAACCATGATGGGAGGGAACCTCCCTTATATAAGACCAGTCTGTAACTCCTGATTGCCAATCTTCATTGAATGGTTCAGTACTGTTTGTAACCACCAAAGGGAGCTTCTGCTCAGAATTCATTTCTAACACATTCACAACATTTGTCCCGTAGTTACCCTTCTAGGAGTTTTCCCTCAGCTCCTAGCACTCCGGAGCTTAGGCCATGCCCCCAGCAGTCAGGTGCTTCAGGTCCTATCAAGCCTGAAGCAATCTCTCTGCTCCTGCTCCCTCTGAGAGACCTGTGGCCGTCTCCGCCCCTTGGCAGTCACGTGCTTCAGGTCCTGTTTGTCTGAAACACGCTTCTTCACCGCTGCCGCCCTGCTCCACAGGTATCTTTGGGCACAGGGTGTTTTACTCAGGACACGCGCACTGGCTCAGTGAGCAAGTGCAGTGCGGTGTTCCTGATAATAAATAACATACGCTACTTAGTAAACATTGTTTTTGTCAAAATAAAGAGTGAAGACCATCCAAACAGCGCCAAGGTGTACCCAATCAGGATGGTTCTAACCTCTAATATTAAAACCTTACCATGTGTCAAAAATGAAACTAGAACAATATTGTAGGGTCTTATTGTAGGGTAAACAAAAAAAGAAAAAGAAACCCCTTTAAAAATTAACTTTTAATGGTATATAATAAAAGTACCAAAAATTGACCAATCTTAATAGTAAAAATGGCATAGAAGGGTCTGGGTTAGCCAACACAAATGATCTGGGATAGGACAGTTCAATTTGTGATCGATACCTAGGATATGGCAGAAATGAGTTGAAACACTTTGAAAAGGTCTAGGGAAGATAGGTATTGTACCACCCTAAATGACCCTTCCTACCAGCGGAGGTTGGCACCCTATATGTATATGAAGTGGCGCCCCCGTCCTCATTGGCTAGCTCTCCCTGCCCCTAAACAGGACTCCCTCAAAAAGCCACCACCAACACCCAATTAAAGTGCTTAAGTGCAAAACAAACAAAAGTTGTATATTGCTACGTGAGCCGTGCAGGGGTATGGCTCACTGTAGCAAACAGTCTCAATATAGATTATTTGTGAGCTTCCTTACGTAAGTAAATAAGAATAGAGTCTCTATGTGATGTACAGCACAACTGATTCTATACAATATGGCCTCAACAGATAAAGATTACTTCCATATGTAGAGAGGCAAAGGGAGACCCAAAATTATTCAATAATAAAAAGCATTCAAGTAAGCAAAAAGATAATGAGATACGCCAAGGATATAGAATATACCAAGATGGTTTATAAGAAAAGCCTCAGCTGATAAAGATTATTTCTGTGTGCAGGGAGGCAAAAGAAACCCTTGAGTTGTCCAAAGAGGCAAAATCAAGTTACTAAGGAGTAAAAAGTAAGCCCAAATCACAATATTATGTGTATATATCTAGAGACATGGCATAACAATAGTATGTAGGGCATTAGACAATACTACACTGCCCATACAGAATTGTACAATGACTACAAGAAAACAGCCCCTTTTTCAATAATGATCAAGATAGAAAGAACACTTATCTTGAGGGGGAATGTGCCCCATCCCAACGCGTTTCCCCTCTTTTGTTTATCCAAATAGGGATCATCAGGGGAATGATTTCGATAAACCGTGGGCTACATGTGTAAATGGAACGCAGTTCTTTTAGTCCTTGGCCCAGGTAAGAGACTTCTGGCGTTGTCTATTGGTCATGAGTGGCTTGACACAAGGAATGGACACTTGTAGCCCATGTCCTGGATACGTCTGTGTGTGGTTGCTCTTGAAGTAATGATTCTAGAAGCAGTCCACTCCTTGTGAATCTCCAAAAAAATTTTGAATGGCCTTTTCTTAACAATCCTTTCAAGGCTGCGGTTTTCCCAGTTGCTTGTGCACCTTTTTCTACCTCACTTTTTCCTTCCACTCAACTTTCCATTAATATGCTTGGAAAACAGAACTCTGTGAACAGCCAGCTTCTTTAGCAATGACGTTTTGTGGCCTACCCTCCTTGTGGAGTGTGTCAATGACTGCCTTCTGGACATCTGTCAAGTCAGCAGTCTTCCCCATGATTGTGGAGCCTACTGAAGCAGACTAAGGGACCTTTTTAAATACTTTGCAGGCGTTTTTTGTTAATTACTCCAATTTACTGAGATAATTACTTTTGGGTTTTCATTGGCTGTAAGCCATAATCGCCAACCATAACAGAAATAAACACTCTGTGTGTAATGACTCTGTATAATATATGAGTTTCACTTTTTGTATTGAAGAATTGAAATAAATTAACTTTTTGATGATATTCTAATTTTATGAGAAGCACTTGTATTAAAATCTTTATCAGTTTATTATAAAATTAATTGAAAGATAAACTACAAGAATACAAAAGAAAAAAAAGATGGAGATAGATGGTGCATGCGACATACAAAACTTTTTTTTAAAACCTACTTAATAAACTGTCTTCGATGGCACTAAAAATGGGTGTTGTATTTTATCTATTTTTTTTTCATCATCTTAGGATGAAATTTCAGTTTATATGACATTTACGCCAATTAAAAAAAGTTACTTCTAGAGATCCAATTGCCCATATTTCTCTAAACCAGTAAGGCCACATACCAGTAACCTCCTCTGTAGAAGACAAGTAATCTCTAAATTGGATTGGGATGACCTTAGCCATTTCTTTTAATAACCCATGTGTTTTTTAATATTAACGTGGGAAGAACAGAGTGTATGTCATCTGCCCCGTCGAGCACGAAAAAGACTTTAAAGGATGGAGATCATTCAAACAGCAAGCAAAGGTTTGACATTCTCATAACATAAACATAAAGACACAATACTCGGCAATTAATTAAGCGTTGATGTCAGGAAGAGGAAGCAGATAACACTGTAATATGATGTCATCTGCTACAAAAATGTCATTCCCTCATTACTCTGCATGTATTCTAAAAACACTTGAAAGGAGACCCCGGTAACCCAGAAGATAATGGAGACTGAGTGTTGTTTACACTCCCCATGATGTTGACGGTCGCGGCCAACACTCTCTGTGTTATTCCCGACTATCTCGCTGTTTTGTTGTTACAATGTGTCAGTGACAGAACATTACATTCTCGGTCCATGATCTATTTATCTGTGCTCTCAGTGAGAATTTCACATTTTTTTATCGTTTGAAAAGGAAAACGGAATTTGATGGTATTGCGAAATGTATTCATATATATATATATATACATATATATATATGTATATATATATATATATACACACATACATACATACATACAGTATATACACAGTGGGTAAAATACTACTCTGCACGCCTTACCTGTATTAATTGCACCAGTCTGAACTTGTTTCCTGTAAAAAAGACATGTGTCCACACACTCAATCTATCACACTCCAACCTTTCCAGCATGGTCAAGACCAAAGATCTGTCTAAGGACGCCAGGGACAAAATTGTAGACGTGCACAAGGCTGGGATGGGCTACAGGACAATAGGCAAGTAGCTTGGTGGGAAGGTAACAGCTGTTGGCACAATTATTCAAAAATAGAAGAAACCCAAGATGATTGTCATTCTTCCTTGGTCCAAGGTCTTGCCTTGTGGGTAAGGATGATTCTGAGAAAGGTCAGGAATCAGCCCAGAACTACACGGGAAGACCTCATCAATGACCTTAAGAGAGGTAGGACCACAGTCTCAGACATTACTGTTAGTAACACACTACGCCATCATGGATTAAAATCCTGCAGAGCACACAAGGTCCTCTTGCTCACACCAGCACATGTCCAGGCCTATTTGAAGTTCACCAATGATCATCTGAATGATCCAGAGGAGGCACGGGAGAAGGTAATGTGGTCAGATGATACCAAAATAGAACTTTTTGGTATCAAATCCACTCACTGTGTTTGGAGGAAGAAAATGGATGAGTACAACCCCAAGAACACTGTCCCAACCGTGAAGCATGGTGGGTGAAACATCATACTTCGGCGGTGCTTTAATGCAAAGGGAACAGGATGACTGCACTGTATGGAAGGGAGAATGGATGGGTTCATGTATTGCGAGATTTTGGCCAACAACCTCCTTCCCTCAGTAAGAGCATTGAAAATGGATCGTGGCTGGGTCTTCCAACATGACAATGACCCAAAACGCACAGCCAGGGCAACTAAGGAGTGGCTCCGTAAGAAGCATTTCAAGGTCCCAGAGTGGTCTAGCCAGTCTCCAGAGCTGAACTCAATAGAAAATCTTTGGAGGGAGCTGAAACTCGATGTTGTCCAGCGACAGCCCTGAAACCTGAAAAATCTGGAGAAGATTTGTATGGAGGAGTGGGCCAAAATCCCTGCTGCAGTGTGTGCAAACTTGGTCAAGAACTACAGGAAACATCTGACCTTTGTAATTGCAAACAAAGATTTTTGTACCAAATATTAAGTTCTGTTTTTCTATAGTAGCAAATACTTATTTCATGCAACAAAATGCTAATTAATTATGTAAAAATCATACAATGTGATTTTCTGGTTTTTATTTTTAGATTTTGTCACAGTTGAAGTGTACCTAAAAATTACAGACCTCTCCAGTGTTGTAGGTGGGAAAACTTGCAAAATCAGCAGTGTATCAAATACTTATTTTCCTGTTATGTTTCGGTAGCTGAGGAGTGCAGGTAAAAAGGCAATACACTAGAGCAGTTGGAATTTATGCGATTGCAGTACCCTGACTAACCACCACAACTAGAGGCAGCCGTGGAGCGTTCCTACGTTGGTCCTAGACGCCTCGTCACAGCCTGAGAAACTAACTACACCTAAAGATAGAAATAGGAAAGCTATCTGCCCCGGAGCAGAACCCCAAAGATAATAGAAAGCCCCAAACATGTAATGGCGGTTAGACAAGATGAAATACTGACACAGAAAGAAAATAGTATGAGCAAACGTTGGGGCCCAAACTAACTAAATAGAAAAGGATAGGAAGGGTACTTACTGCAATCCCAGAAAACCCTGAAAGGCACCAACTCTACTAATTTCAAAAACACCTGAGATCACACGACCTCTACCACCTAAATTAGTTCTCTGGTGTAACAAAATCAAAACAGCAGCCACTGAAAAAACTGGAAAAAGCAAATGTACAAAACATCAGTGGCTGAACTAAACTGAGAGGGCAAAAGCCCCGGAGGGGACCCTGAAGGCCCCACAGAAGTGCAGGACAAAATGCAAAAATATAGCACAAACACAAAAGAAGAAAATGTCTTATCTGTTAGCAGGAGATGCAGACACGACACAGCAGGCTACAAGGGAAACAGGAATAAAGGATCCAGACCAGAACAATTGATCACCGGCAACCCTGATGGGAAGGTGACTCCCTTATATAAGACCAATCAGTAACACCTGATTCCCAGTCCTCACAATCTTCACTGGACAGACTAGCACCGCTTGTAACCACCAGAGGGAGCCTCTGCTCAGAACTCATCTCAAACCCATTCACAACAGTACCCCCCCTTGAGGAGGGTCACCGAACCCTCATTTGAGCAACCAGGTCGGTCAGGATGAGTTCTATGATACGCACGGATAAGTCTCCTAGCATGGATGTCCGAAGCAAACACCCAAGAATTGTCTTCCTGACCATAACCTCTCCATTTAACCAAATACTGGAGTTTCCGTCTAGAAAAACGAGAATCTAATATTTTCTCAACCACATACTCCAGATTGCCCTCAACCAAACAGGGTCAGGAGGCACAGCAGCAGGAACCACTGGCTCAACAAACCTCTTCAACAAGGACTTGTGGAACACGTTATGGATCTTAAATGTCCCTGGAAGAAGCAAACGAAAAGAAACAGGATTAATAATCTCCATGATCTTATAAGGTCCAATGAACCTAGGCTTAAATTTAGGAGATGCTACTCTCATAGGAATATTCTTTGAGGACAACCAGACCAAGTCCCCCACTTTAAACCGAGGACCATCAGTCCTATGCCGGTTAGCAAACCGCTGGGCCCTCTCCTGAGAGAGGGACAACCTCTCCACAACCTGGTCCCAAATCTGTTGCATACGCTCCACAACAGAGTCAACACCTGGACAGACAGAAGCCTCCGTCTGTCCTGAAGAAAATCGAGGGTGAAACCCAGAATTACAAAAAAATGGAGACATCAAAGTGGCAGAGCTAGCCCTATTAAGAGCAAACTCAGCCAAAGGCAAAAAAGAGACCCAGTCATCCTGATCAGCAGACACAAAGCATCTTAGATAAGTCTCCAATGTCTGGTTTGTTCTCTCAGTTTGACCATTGGTCTGAGGATGAAATGCCGAGGAGAAAGAACAATTGAACACCCAGTTTAGAACAAAAAGTCCTCCAAAATCTGGAAACAAACTGGACTCCTCTGTCAGACACAATGTTCTCAGGAATGCCGTGTAAACGAACCACGTGCTGAAGGAACAACGGCACCAATTCAGAGGAGGAGAGCAACTTAGGTAATGGCACAAGATGTATCATTTTGGAAAACCTATCACAAATTACCCAGATGGTGGTCATTCTCTGAGAAACAGGAAGGTCGGAAATGAAATCCATAGAGATATGGGTCCATGGTCTCTTGGGCACAGGCAATGGCATCAACAAACCACTAGAGCGAGAGCAAGTCCCGCAGGACTGCACAAATTCCCTGACATCACGAGACAAGGTAGGCCACCAAAAGGACCGACTAACCAAGTCTCTGGTACCAAAAATTCCGGGATGCCCAGCCAATGCGGAACAATGAATCTCAGACATCACACTCTTTTTCCACTGGTTCGGGACAAACAATTTTCCAACAGGGCAGCGCTCGGGCCTATCCTCCTGACACCCCTCCAGAGCAAGTCTCAAATTGGGCGAGATGGCGGAAAGAACTACACCCTCTTTCAAAATAACAGAAGGATCAGATAACTCAGGAGAGTCCGCAAGGAAACTCCTCGAGAGGGCATCCGCCTTAACATTCTTAGTGCCAGGAAGAAAGGAAACCACAAAATTAAAACGTGTGAAAAACAAGGCCCACCTGGCAGGGGCGTAACTAGGAACGGCAGGGCCCCACAGCAAACTTCACAATGGGGCCCCCCCCTCGCGCGCGTTGCCAATCCCGGTCTACCCAAGTTGTGTTAAGAAAGATACCTTTATTATCCAAAATTAGAGGTTTTTGGAGTAATGATAGTGAAATAACAGAAAAGAACCAACTCCCAGGAAGCAACTGAGGTAGTGACGAAGGTAGGCTTTCTCCAGAGTAAATATGTGAAGAAACTTGTAATCCAGCCTGCAAATTGCTTTCAAAACGGATGATTTATTCAGTAGAACAACAGTCCAGTATACAGAATAATCTAAGATTGTTCTGTATACCGTACTTCTGCACCACGCCCTCACCAATTACACATGTGAGGAGTGACAGCCTCAGCTCTGCTACATGTGAGGAGTGACAGCCTCAGCTCTGCTACATGTGAGGAGTGACAGACTCAGTTCTGCTACATGTGAGGAGTGACAGCCTCAGCTCTGCTACATGTGAGGAGGAACAGCCTCAGCTCTGCTACATGTGAGTAGGGACAGCCTCAGCTCTGCTACATTCGAGGAGTGACAGCCTCAGCTCTGCTACATGTAAGGAGTGACAGCCTCATCTCTGCAACATGTGAGGAGTGACAGCCTCAGCTCTGCTACTTGTATAGCAAAGCTGAGGCTGTCGCTCCGCACATGTAGCAGAGATGAGGCTGTCACTCCTCGCATGTAGTAGAGCTGAGGTTGCTACTTGTCACATGTAGCAGAGCTGAGGTTGTTATTGTCACATGTAGCAGAGCTGAGGTTGTTACTTGTCACATGTAGCAGAGCTGAGGTTGTTACTTGTCACATGAGCAGGAGCTGAGGTTGTTACTTGTCACATGAGCAGAGCTGAGGTTTTCTACTTGTCACATTTGCAGAGCTGGGTTGTTTCTGTAGCAGAGCCCAGGTTGTTACTTGTAAATGTAA
>JARQOD010000008.1:60779470-60854120 GCA_033576555.1 Oophaga sylvatica | reverse complement strand
GCAGAGACACTCCACTTACTCCTCCTAAGCAATTCTTCCTGACTTAATTCTGGGAGTGATTCATAATCAAGATACTTAAGGACATCAAGGAAGCATACCATGCGGATTCTTTGTTGGCTCAACCCCCAAGGGACGTAAGTCTGTCTTTAAGAATGGTGTGTGGATTCAGGGACAACGTCTGTATATACCTGAAAACGTCAGATTGAGGTATTCAAACCATCCACGATTCCAAGTAGCCGGGCATAGGGGAATTTAAAGACACAAAATTTCTTTTGTTTCTTTTGGTGGCCCCTTACGGAAAGAGTCTTAAACATGTCCTTCTGTGAAGTCTGGCAAGATGCAAAACACCTGCTCCTCCCAACTGGCTGTTGCAACCTCTTCCCACCCCGTCCCGCCCGGGGGATCCATTTTATGGACTTCATTGGGGAGTTACAACTCTCAAGGGAAAACACCTTTAGTGGTGGTTGACCGAACAAAGGCGTCATTTTATCCCTTGTGTCGTTACCCACTGCAAAACAGAATCAACTGATGTTTAAGAAGTGTTTCGCTTACATGGAGTACCGGATGAGGTCATTTCGGATCGGGGGTGCATTCCTTCAAGGTTTGGCAAAATTTCTTGAAGCATTGGACATTAAAGTAAACCTTTCTTCGGCTTTTATCCCCCAAAGACTAATGGAAGACAGAACGAACCAACGACCCTGGGCAGTTTCTCGCTGTTTTATCGCCACCACAGGTGATGGGTGGATTCTACTTCCACTGGCTGAGTTCTTTATAACAATCTCAGAGCGCCTCCCACTAGCAGCCCTCTTTTTATCCAATTAGGTTATCATCCTAACATTCTTCCTCGATTTCCCATAATTCGCCTTGCCGGCAGTGGCTGAAAGAATCACTTCTTTACAAAAGAATATGGATCTTCTAAAGGAAAACTTGAATTGGGCCAGGAAAGGTACAAGAAAGCGCGAAAATTTCGTAAACCTCACCAGCTTTTCAAAGGTGGGATTTTGGCTCGCTGTCAACCGAAATCTTAAATAAAGATTCCATCGTCTAAATTGGGACATAAGTACTTGGACCTTTAAGATCATAAGTTATAAGTGCTGTTGCTTGCGTCTTCAACTCCCCAACTTTGAGAATCCACCCTGTCTTTCATGTATCCCACTAAAGGTTTAACACCCATATTTCCTGGACGTTCTTCTCCTTGCCCCTGACCCAGTGTGGTCGATGGTAGGAAGATTTTTGGTTGGAAAAGGATTCTAGATTCCAGGTTGTACAAATCAGTTGAAAATTTGATTAAATGGCAGGGTCCCGGGAGGAAAACTCATGGGAACCAGTCAATAATGTAAATGCTCCTCGCCTGCTCGCCAGTTTCATCAGAGGTCCCCCTGACAAGCCTTTTGAGGTTCCGGAGGTTGTCCCTAAGGGGGGGTAATTGTAAGGTTCTTTGTCTCTGTTGACTTGTTCCTTGAAACTCAGTTTTCCATCGGCCATTTGCTTTCTGTCTTTTGGCTCTTCCCCTTTGTTAATATGAGTTTCCGTTTTTCTGTTCCCGCCTGATTTTCCCTTTGCTTCTTGCGCCTCAGTGAACAATCAGTGCTCTGAATCAAGCCTCAGTCAGTCTGTGACCGCCCTGGAAGCCTTGGACTTGTATCCACTAATTCCCTAGAGGAACCTTGGAACACTTTGGACTCTGGAAACCTGCTGTTTGGTGAATCCGTTTGCAGAGGAATTACGGTAAGAAAAGGGAAATCCTGAACCTTTTGGAGATTTATTTAGTGCTTGAATTACCTGCCTGCTGTGTTCCTGCGGTTCCTGCAAACTGTTGTGAACTTTTCAGCATGCTTGTATGAAGTAATAAAGCATTTCACCAACCTTTCTCTGTTTTTTTTTTTCCCCGCACCCCAGCCAAAACGCTATGGAACGTACCTATACTGACACAGTTGGAATCTATGAGATTCAGTACCCTGACTAACCACCACAACTGGGCAGCGGAGGTTCCTCTTTTCCTAGACCCTCTCAAGCCTGAGAAAAAACTCACCTAAAGATAGAAAGAGGAAAGCTTTCTGCCCCGGAGCAATCCCCAAAGACTAAAAGCCCCAAACATGTAATGGCGGTTAGACAGAAGAAATACTGACACAGACAGAAAATAGTAGAGCAAACGTTGGGGCCCCAAAAACCTAAAAAGAAAAGGATAGGAAGGGGGACTTACCAATCCCCAAAAACCCTGAAAAGCCCAACCTACAATTTCAAAAAACCTGAGATCACACGACCTCAACCTAAAGTTTTGGTGTAACAAAATCAAAACAGCAGCAGAAAAAAACTGAAAAAGCAAATGTAAAACATCGTGGCTGAACTAAACTGAGAGAGCAAAAGCCCCCGGAGGGACCTGAAGGCCCCCACAAAGTGCAGGACAAATCAAAAAATCAAGCACAAAAACAAAAAGAAGAAAATTCTTATTTTAGGGAGTCAGACAGACACAGCGGTACAAAGAACAGGAACAAGGATTGAGACCAGAACAATGATCACCGGCAACCCTGATGGAAGGCGACTCCCTTATATAAGACAGTCAGTAACCCTGATTCCCAATCTCACAATCTTCACTGGACAGTCCATACCGCTTGTAACCAAGAGGGACTCTGCTGAATCTTTCAAGTCCTTCCAAAAACCCCCCCCCTTGAGGAGGGGTCCCCGAACCCTCACTTGACAACCGGTCGGTCAGGATGAGTTCTATGTACGCACGGATAAGTCTCCAGCATGGATTCCGAAACAAAAACCCCCAAGAATTGTCTTCCGACCATAACCTCTCCCTTAACCAAATACGGAGTTTTCAGAAAAACGGAATTCAATATTTTTCAACCACAAAATCCTATTGCCCTAACCAGAACAGGGCGGAGGCAAAGCAGTGGAACACTGGTCAACAAACTCTTCAAAAGGACTTGTGGAACACTTAGGATCTTAAATGCCCTGGAAAAAAACGAAAGAAACAGGTTAAGAATCTTTAAGATCTTTAAGGCAAATGAACCTAGGCTTAAATTTAAGGAGATGCCACCCATAGGAATATTTTTTGAGGACAACCAGACAAGTCCCCCACTTTAAAACCCGAGGCCATCACCTATGCCGGTGCAAACCGGGGGCCCTCTCCTGAGAGAGGGACAACCCTTCCACTACCAGGTCCCCAAATCGTTGATACGCCTCCACAACAGAGTCAACACCTGGACAGACAGAAGCCCTCCCCTCGTCCGAAGAAAATCGGGGTGAAACCCAGAATTACAGAAAAATGGAGCTCAAGTGGCAGGTAGCCCTTTATTAAAGCAAACTCAGCCAAAGGCAAAAAAGAGCCCATATCCGATCAGCGACACAAAGCTCTTAGATAAGTCTCAAGTCTGGTTTGTTCTCTCGTTTGACCATTGGTTGAGGTGAAACGCCGAGGAAAAGCAATTGAACACCAAGTTTAGAACAAAAGGTCCCCAAAATCTGGAAACAAAGGCTTTCTGTCAGCACATGTTCCAGGAATGCCTTGTAAACGAACCACGGCTGAAGGAAAAAAGGCAAATTCAGAGGAGGAAGGCAACTTAGGGATTGGAAACAAGATGTATCATTTTGGAAAAACCTATCACAAATCACCCCAGAGACGGCATTCTCTAGAAACAGGGAGGTCGGAAATGAAAATCCATAAATATGGGTCCATGGGTCTTTGGGCACAGGCAAGGGGGATCAAAAAACCTGGCGAGACAAGGCTTGGAGCGAGAGCAAGCCGCAGGACGCACAAATTCCCTGACATCCGAGCAAGGTAGGCCACCAAAGGACCGACTAACAATCTCGGTCCCCAAAAATTCCGGGTGACCGGCCAACGGGAACAATAATCTCAGACTCATATCTTTCTCCATGGCCGGGACAAACAATTTCCCAACAGGGCAGCGTCGGGCCTATTTTACCCCCCTCCAGAGATCTCAAAATTGGGCGAGATGGCGGAAAAGAAAATAACCCTTTTTCAAAATAAACAGAAGGATCGAACCTCAGGGAGTCCCAAGGAAACCCTGAGAGGGCATCCCCTTAACATTTTAGTGCCGGGAAAAGAAAGGAAACCCAAAATTAAAAGTTGTGAAAAACAAGGGGCCCCCCGGCCTGTCTAGGTTAAGTGCTTGGCAGATTCCAGATAAACCAGATTCTTATGGCCGTAAGGACCACCCCTGATGTTTGGCTCCCCGCCAATGTTCCCTTTCAAAAGCCCACTTCATGGCCAAAACTCCGATTACCCACTCAAATTCGTTCATAGGAGAAAAATTTTCGAGAAAAAAGGCAAAGGGTTTTTTAGAGGTCTTGGATCTCTTTGGACAAAAGGCACCTCCCCAATTTCAGGGCATCAACCTCCACCTGACATGGAGGGAAACTTCAGGCTGCCGTAGAACGGACAAAGTGAATATCTGCTTAAGTTCCTGAAATTAAGAGGATGCCTCAGGGGCCCATTTCACCCATCAGAACCCTTTTTGGTCAATCGTTAAGGTTTAACAATAACCGAGAAATTTCCAATAATTTACGATAAAAATTGGCAAAACCCAAAAATCTTTGAAGAGCCTTTAATATGGGTTGGGGCCCTCACAGATGGCTGAACCTTGACGGGTCCATTTCAATAACAGATGGGGACAAAATGAATCCCAAAAATGAGATCCTGTAGCCAAAAAACATTTGATCCCTTCAATAAGAGCATTCTCTCTCAAAATTGGAATACAGTTCGAACAGTTTCACATGAGAGTCCCCAGTCTTTTGGAAAAAATCAAGATATCATCCAAATAAAAATCAAAATTTACCACAAAATCCCTGAAAAGTATTCTGAAGGACTGGAAACAGAAGGGCTTAGTGACCCAAAGGGCATCACAAGGATCAAAATCCCCTCGGGGTTTAAAAAGCCGTCTTCCATTCTCCCCGTCTTAATGCGAATAAGGTTATATGCCCCCCCGAGGTCAATTGGAAACCAAGTAGCTTTTTTCACCCTGGAAAACAGGTCAGAAATCAAGGGTAAGGATATTGATATTTCACGTAAATTTTCAAAAGACATAATCAATACACGGCCTTAATGAACCACCTTTTTGGCCAAAAAAAAAACCGGCACCTAAGGGTGAAGGGTGGCGATTTGACCCTTTTCCAATGACTCCTTGATATAAGAGATAGCGCCATGTTCAGGTACAGACAAGTAAAAAAAAGGGCCTTTAGGGATTTTATACCACACTAATTCATAGCGCATCAAGCTCCTATAGGGGGCAAGGGTGCAATTTACTTTCGCAAAAAACATCAAAAATCAATCAAAAAGTCAGGAACATCCTACGGGGGGAGGCAGAAAAACAGGGTGTTGGTATTAACACATTGGCAGCCCAACTGGTTACAGAAAGATTTCCCCAAAACAGGATTTTAGAACTGAACCAAGGGAAACCCAGTACTAATGTCATGCGATTATACAGAACCAAAAAATTTGCGCTTTCCTGATGATCAGGTTTAACCCTCTTATCAATTGGTAGAGAACTGAGGTTTATTTCAGCCAAGGGGTAAATCGATCCCGTAGGGGATAACTTCTGTAGGGGTATAAGGGAAACCCACAATTAGCAAAATCAAAAATTCATCAGGTTAATAGGGCTCCCGAATCAACGAAAGCCTGGCAGAAAAGAGGAAGAGGCATTCAGAGTAACATTAATAAAAACTTAGTCTGAAAACAACCCAAGACAACTGAGGTGCAAAACTCTCCCCCCCTTAGGGCAGACTGAAATGCATGAGAGGCCACCCAGTAGAAACAAAACCCATTGCGCTTTCAAACTCTGACGCGTGCCCCAGAAACCACTCTATACACTGATGGATTCAGAAGCAGGTTCACAAGGCAACACTATTCCCGCATACTTCTCCCTCACGCAAAATCTGTCAATTTGAACGCTAATGACTAAAACATTAGGACCAAGGGGACAGGGAAATCCCACCATAAACTCCTTTACATTATCTGACAGACCCTCCGAAAAAGGGGTCCAAAGCGGTCATTCCATTGGTCAGGCTGCCCACCTAGGAATCTCTGACAGATAATCGCGTCATCAAGCCCCTGATTTAATGCCAACAAGGCTTTTTAGTTGATCAGTGCATTAGGTCATGTTAATAACCCCAAGGCCTGAAAAAATGCTTCAACACACTCAAAACGGATCCCCAGGTGTCAGGGAAAAAAGCCCAACCAGGATCGCCGCGCAGGAGAGAGATGAAATTTGAACCTGTGCGCTGGTTCCCGGGACTTAGATTTTAAGGCAAAAACAATTTACAATTTTTTGAAATTCCAAAAACTTGGCCGATCCCCCAAAAACAAATCTGGAATGGGAATCCTAGGTTCCACAACGGCAACCTAGCAAGAAGGTAGCAAATACTCTGAACCTCAAGGCAAGTGATCCACCGGCCAGACAACTGTGCAAATCCTTTGAGGAAAAAATCCTCCCCAGCCCCAGGATACAGAGGGAAAAAAAAGCAACAAACCGAAAAAATACCTGACAACTCTGAAAACCTTTTTTCTTTACAATATTTTTTCCCTTCTTGAGTACCATACAATTTTCAATTTTTAGGCCGGTGTCTGTTATGTTTCAGTAGCGAGGGTGCAGGCAAAAAGGCAATACACCAGAGAGTTGGAAACTATGAGATTGCGTACCCTGACAACCACCACAATAGAGGCAAGGTGGGCGTTCCTAGTTGGTCCTAGAGCCTCGTCACAGCCGAGAAACTAACTCACCTAAAGAAGAAAGAGGAAAGCTATCTGCCCCGGAGCAGATCCCCAAGAACAAGAAACCCCCCAAAAATGTAATGGGGGGGTTAGACAAGAGAAATACTGACACAGACAGAAAATAGTATGAGCACGCGTTGGGGCCCAAACTACCTAAATAGAAAAGGATAGGAAGGGCACTTACTGCAATCCAAAAACCCTGAAAAGCACCAACTCTACTAATTTCAAAAACACCTGAGATCACAACCCTCTACCACCTAAATTAGTTCTTCTGGTGTAAACAAAATCAAAACAGCAGCCACTGAAAAAAACTGGAAAAAGCAAATGACAAACATCAGTGGCTGAACTAAACGAGAGGCAAAAGCCCCGGAGGGGACCCTGAAGGCCCCACAGAAGTGCAGGACAAATGCAAAAAATCAAGCACAAAACAAAAAGAAAGAAAATGTCTTATCTGTAGCAGGAGATGCAGACACGACACAGCAGGCTACAAAGGAAACAGGAATCAAGGATTGAGACCAGAACAATTGATCCCGGCAACCCTGATGGGAAGGCGACTCCCTATATAAGACCAGTCAGTAACACATGATTCCAATCCTACAATCTTACTGGCAGTCCAGTACCGCTGTACCACCAGAGGGAGCTCTGCTCAGAACTCATTTCAAGCCATTCACAACAATATCCCTTATACTCACCCCTCCCACTGGCGCGGTCTCTGCAGCCCCTGCTCTTCTCCCACAGTCTCCTGTCGCCAGTGTTCAGCGGTCACGTGGTACCGTCATTAAAGTCATGAATATGTGCATATTCATGACTTTAATAAGCGGTACCCACCTGACCACTGAACACAGGTGCGGAGATCGTGGGGAAAGCAGGGGCTGCAGAGACTGCGCCAGGAGGAGGTGAGTATATAGAACAGCTGCGCCCCCTCCCCCGCGACCCTTGGTAGTACTGTCAGCACCGCAGTAGCACAGCTGCCAAACCGCAGCGGCCGTCGCGGGCCCCTCACCTGTCGGGCCCATAGCAGCTGCGTGGTCTGCTACAATTTACAGTACGCCACTGCACAGGGGTTTGACGTTACGTACTGTCTGAGAAATGGGAGTATAACAGTATAAAACATTTTTTTGAAGCACATGACTCCCGCCAACATGGTTTGCAGATCATAAAAACTTTTGGGAACATACATCTATCACAGACACGGTGCAGAGTATTCAGAGACAGTAAATTACTTTTTTTCAACAGTATTTACACAAGAAATCTCATGGCGTGGATGATTCTGAGTGTCTCTGCTACATACAGTACATTCATTCTTGGATAATGATGGCACTGCAGTGGCGCAATGTTCTTTGACTTCTCAAGTGCTTTCATACCTTACATCCACCCTTACTACGTAATAAGTGACTGCTATGGCGGTAGATGAGGGATGGTGAACTGGATTAAGTGACTACTGACAGACAGGCCGCATTTGTAAGGATGGGGGAGGTGGTATCTGGCAGTGTACGGAGCAGTGTTGGAGCCCCTCAGGCCCTTCCTCTTCACATTGTATACAGCGACTTTCAGTAAAATCCGGACTTCTGTCACCTGCAAAAATTCTCAGATGACTCCGTGATTGTAGGGGGCATTGTGGGGGGCCGGGGGGAGGAGGAATAAGAAGGGTGGTTTCTGACTTTGTGGATTGGTGTCAGACTAACTGTCTAGACTAAATGTGAAGAAAACCAGGAGATGGTGGTGAGTTATAGAAGAAAAAGGAGATTACTTACGATCATATTGCTGGCAGGAGGTGGAGATGGTTGAGAGTTACAAATATTTGGGGGTTCACCTTTACGCAAACTTGATTGGAGGTGTCATACAGAGAAGGTTCACAAGAAGGGAATAAGCAGACTGTACTTTTTGCGGAAGCTCAGGTCGTTCAATGTGTGCAGCAAAATGCTGAAATGTTCTACCAGTCCGTTGTAGCAAGCGCCATCTTTTTTGCTATCATTTGCTGGGGCAGTAGTGTGCGAGTAGCTGACGCTAATAAACTCAACAAACTTATCAAGAAGGCTGGCGCGGCGTTGGCCTCCATCTTGACTCTTTTGAGGAAATAGTGGGGGATAGGATTCAAAAGAAGTGCAGGGCATAATGAACAATAATCACACCCACTATTCAAGCTGTTCTTGAAGCAGAAGAGCACATTCAGCAGCCGTCTAATCCTTTCCAAGGTGCAAGAAGGAGAAATTCAGGAAATCGTTTGTGCCTACCGCTATGGGTATGTATAACAATTCACTAAGGGTGAAAGTGACTACGACCTAGGACTGGCGCACTAATAGAAATGATTAGAGATTGCGTATCTTTGTGTAATGTATGTGATACAGTTCATATAGCGTCTTGTGCTTGGGTGCGATTGAAAATACTTGAGACACAGGTTGAAAAGAAAGTCTTGTATTGTTCATACAAATTGGCAAAAATAAACACACAGGTTGCAAACACGAAGCGGAGACACAGCAGGCCAAAGTAATCTAAGTTCATCAATAACTCTCCACAACAGATTCAGATCTTCTTCTATGTTACCGCAAGTCCATGCAACCGTGAGGCTTTCAAGAGCAGAGTTCAGAGTCCACAAGAGCTCCAGAGTTTCTCAGTAGAAATGGCCTGGAGTACAAAGTCCAAGGCTTCAGGAGTCAGAACACAGGTTCACTGCAGGCCAGATTCTGAAGCACTGATTGCTCAGGTTGTGGCTGTCTAAGAAGCAAACGGAGAGAATCAGGGGGGAAACATGCAAGCTGGAAAACTCCATTTTAACTGAGGGCAAGATACTGCAGCAAAACAGAAAGCAAAATGGCGACGAACAACTGAGTTTCAGAAACAGATATACAGAAACCTTACATTACTCCCCCCTTAGGGGCAACCTCCGGATGACCCCAGACCAGGCTTGTGTGGGTACCTCTGATGAAACTGACGGAGCAAGCGAGGAGCATTAAACATTATTGACTGGCTCCCATGATTTGTCCTCCACTGGTAGCCCTGCCATTTGATCAGATATTGTAACTGATTTCTATACAACCTGGAATCTAAAATCCTTTCCCCCAAACAAATTCTTCCTGACCATCGGACTAGCACTGGGTCAGGGCAAGGAGAGGAACGTCAGGAAACGTATGGGTGTCGCAGCCTTTAGTAGGGATACATGAAGACAGGGTGGATTCTCATAGTTCTGGGCAATTGAAGACGACAAGCAACGGCACTTATAATCTTACTGTTTTATAGGGTCCAATGTACTTTTGTCCCAACTTAGATGATGGAATCCTTAACTTAAGATTTCTGGTTGACAGCCAGACCAGGTCTCCCTACCTTAAAAATGGTGCAGGTTTACGAAATTTATCTGCTGCCTTCTTGTACCTTTCCTGAGCCGATTCCAGATTCTCCTTTAGAAGATCCATATTCTTCTGTAAAGTCGTGACTCTTTCAGCCACTGCTGGCAAAGGCGTCTCTATGGGAAATCGTGGTAGAATATTAGGATGATAACCTAAATTAGAGAAAAAAGGAGACTGTTTAGTGGAGGCACTCTGAGAGTTGTTGTAAGAGAACTCAGCCAATGGAAGTAGATCCACCCAATCATCCTGTAGGTGGCAGATAAAACAGCGGAGATACTGCTCCAGGGTTTGATTGGTTTCGTTTTGGGTTTTTCCATTAGTCTGGGGATGAAAAGCAGAAGAAAGGTTTACTTTAATGTCCAATGCTGCACAGAATTTTGCCAAAACCTAGAAGTGAATTGCACCCCTCGATCCGAAATAACCTCATCCGGTACTCCATGTAAACGAAACACATCTTTAATCATCAAATCTGATGTCTGTTTTGCAGTGGGTAAGCCGACAAAAAGGGAAAAATGAGCTGCTTTGTTAAACGATCAACCACCACTAGAATAGTGTTCTTCCCTTGAGAGGTTGGTAATTCGACAATGAAGTCCATAGAAATGGATCCCCACGGGGGACGGGGTGGGAAGAGGCTGTAACAGACCAGTTGGTGAAGAGCGAGGTGTTTTGCATCTTGCACAAAAACCCCACACGAAGTGACATAATCCAAAACATCCTTTCTACAAGTGGGCCACCAAAAGAAACGAGAAAGAAATTCCTGTGTCTTTTGAATTCCTCTATGCCCGGCTATTTTGGAATCATGAATGAGTTGCAATACTCTCAATCTGACTGTTTTAGGTATATACAGACGTTGTCCCAGAATCCACACACCATTCTTAAAGACAAGACTTACGTCCCTTGGGGGTTGAGCCAAAAAAGAATCCGCATGGTATGCTTCCTTGATGTCTTTAATTAGATCTTGATGATGAATCACTCCTAGGAATCTAGAGTCAGGAAGAATAGTCTTAGGAGGAGTAATTGGACGTGTCTCTGCTGAGTAAATCCTAGAGAGTGCATCACCTTTCCATTGCGCGATCCTGGGTCTATAAGAAATAATAAAATTAAATTGATTTAAGAAAAGATTCCAGCGAGCCTGGCGAGGAGTCAGGCACTTAGCCGACTGATAAACTCAAGATTACGATGATCTGTCAGAACGACTATTTGCTGTGCAGCTCCTTGCAGAAGATGTCTCCATTCTTTGAAGGCGGCAATAATGCCAACAACTCTCTATTGCCCACATCGTAGTTTTTTCTCAGCCGAAGACAACTGCTGGGAAAAGAAGGCACAGGGAATGCAAGACATTCTTCTCACCTGTTCTCTGAGAGAGTATAGCTCCCCCGGCACAGTCGAAGCATCCACCTCCTATTATGAAGGCAAGCTCTGGGTTGGGATGTACTAGAATAGGTGCAGTGGTAAATTTATCTTTTAGACGGGGAAAATGCTTCCTGGCTTGGGGAGTCCAGGAGAACTTAGACTCTTTCCGGGTAAGTTGGGTGATAGGTGACACTACCTCAGAGAAATTTCTAATGAAACGTCTATAGAAGTTTGCAAACCCGATGAAGCGCTGTACCTCCTTCACATTTCTAGGACTTGGCCAATCATTGATGGCTTGGGTTTTACTTCCATCCATACTAATTCCTTGTGTAGACAGTACATACCCCAGAAATTGAATTTCGGTCTTTGAAATTCACACTTTTCAAGCTTGATGTAAAGATGATTTTGTTCTTAGACGTTCCAAGACCATTCTCACATGTCCATGATGTTCCTCTGTGGAGTTAGAAAAAATTAAAATATCATCCAAATAAATTACCACGAATGTATCTAGGAGATCCCTGAAGATGTCATTCACCAAGTGTTGAAAGTGGCTGGGGGGTACTCAGACCAAAGGCATAACCAGATATTCAAAGTGTCCATAGCGTGACCTGAATGCAGTCTTCCATTCATCCCCAGGTCTAATACGGACTAAGTTATAGGCCCCACGAAGATCTAGTTTAGAAAAAAATTTTAGCATGTCGCACTCTCTCCAATAACTCAGGGATTAAAGGCAATGGATAACGGTTTCTAATAGTAACCTTATTAAGTTCCCTATAGTCTACGCATGGTCTCAGGGATCCATCTTTCTTCTTTACAAGAATATGGGTGCCCCTGCAGGAGATGAAGAGGGGCGTATGAAGCCCTTGGCTAGATTTTCGTCTATGTACTCTTTTAAAGCCTTCAGCTCGGGCCCCGCCAGGGGTAGACTTACCAAAAGGTATCTCTGCTCCAGGCAATAATTCAATTGGACAATCATATGGACGGTGAGGAGGAAGCTGGTCAGCGTTCTTCTTGTCACATAAATCCACATAGTCCTGGTATACAGCTGGTAATTCAGGGACTGACATGGTTCCTTTAGGAACAGAGCAAGCTGAAATTTTTTGACTCATCTGTTTCTCTGGGAAGTGTAATTCCTTGGTCTCCCAGTTAATGGTAGGATTCTGAGCCTGCAGCCATGGTAGCCCTAGAATAATGGGAAAGTGAGGAGAAGAGATAAGCATAAAGGACAGTTTCTCTTGATGATCTTTACCCATAAGAACCTTTAAAGGCTCTGTTTCCTGATCCACTGGTCCAGAGGTCAGCAGGGAGCCATCCACAGTTTCCATCTGTACGGGAGCAGCCTTCTTCACTGAACGTATTCCCTGTTTTAGAGCAAAGGAGACATCCATAAAATTTCCACTTGCACCTGAGTCGATCATGGCAGAGCTAGACACCCAGGCTGAGTCAACCCAGAGTTTGATGGAAAGAAAACAGTGAGAATTGTTTTTCTTACAACTCAGCTGGGACACCGCTGAGGAAACTTGAAAGATGGCAGCATTTACACAGTCAACGTCCTCAGAGGTAACGGAGTTTAAGTCCGAGAAATCAAGATCTGTTGCGGCAGCTATCTCTGGAGCCTGAGGCTCGACCTGACAGATCCCCTCTCGCAACACTCACAATGAATGAGTGCTGCAGTAGTCTTGCGAGAACGGCTGGGACAGTTAATAATAAAGTGCCCTGACTTACCACAGTAAAAACATAGATTCTCCTTAAAACGATGTTCCTTGCGTGCATCACTAACCCGTCGTAGTAAAGAGTCTACCTGCATGGGTTCAGGTTCAGGTTCCCGTGTAATCCTATTCAAAGGTTCCTTAGCTGGAGAGGAAGGTAGGAAAAGGTTAGTACGATTGCTTTCGAACCATCTCTCTTGCCTGCGTTCAGTTAAACGAGTATCAATACGAATGCAGTAGTTAATAAAGTCACCTAACGCAGTGGGAGGGTCGGCACGAGCAAGTTCATCCTTAATTAGTGGGGATAACCCCTTTCGAAAAATAATTTTTTGGCGGAATTGTCCAGGTGGTATCAAGGGCCCCTCTCCTGAAATCCAAGGCATATTCAGCTACTGAGTGCTTACCTTGGCGCAAAGCTAACATGGCTGATTCAGCTGTTGCACCTCGATTGGGTCATCAAACACCTGCCCCATGGCTGAAATAAAGTCATCAAAGTGATTCAAACAATTATCCTCAGTCTCAATCAGAGGGTTTGCCCATATCAAAGCCTTGTTGGTAAGCAACATAATTATAGTAAGCACCTTAGATCGTTCAGTAGGAAATTGTGAAGCATGTGCAGAAAAAAAAAGATTACATTGATTAACAAATCCCTGAATTTTTCACGTTCACCACCAAAACGAAAAGGGGCAACTTGGAATCCCGAACTCGGGGCCATGGCAGGAGCCTGGACTTGCCCTCTAGAACCTCAATCCTGGCTCGCAAATCCTGGGCAGTCTGTCCAAACACTTGCAAATTGTGATTAGTGAGGTCCTGAAGATTTGTAAGACGGGTCTTTATATTCTGCAAATCTGCAAGGATATTATCAGTCACTCCACAAAGTTCCTTTATGCGGCCTCCATTTTCCAGATCTCTTAAGACAGGATACTGGAAGAAGAGGAGAGAAAAAAAAACAATAGTGTTCACCTGTGGCAACACTGAAGAAAGAAAAAACTTTAAGGGAACTGCTCACCTGGAATGGTTGTGAGAAGTCACAACCACTATCATCACAGAAAGCTTTCAACCAGACATCTGATATCCAGAGTTTCAGCAGACAAAAGAGAAGAGAAAAAAAAAAAAAAAAACAATAGTGTTTACCTGTGATAACTCTGCAGAAAAAAAACTTAAGGGAATTGCTCACCTGGAATGGTTGTGAGAAGTCACAACCACTGTTATCACAGAAAGTACAACCGGACATCCGATATCCACAGTACAGCAGACAAGCCTTTCCAGACCCAGCAGACACTAACGTTTGGCTTCAGAATCTTGTAATGTATGTGATACAGTTCATATAGCGTCTTGTGCTTGGGTGCGATGAAAATACTTGAGACACAGGTTGAAAAGAAAGTCTTGTATTGCTTCATACAAATTGGCAAAAATAAACACACAGGTTGCAAACACAGAAGCAGGAGACACAGCAGGCCAAAGTAATCTAAGTTCATCAATAACTCTCCACAACAGATTCAGATCTTCTTCTATGTTACCGCAAGTCCATGCAACCGTGAGGCTTTCAAGAGCAGAGTTCAGAGTCCACAAGAGCTCCAGAGTTTCTCAGTAGAAATGGCTGGAGTACAAAGTCCAAGGCTTCAGGAGTCAGAACACAGGTTCACTGCAGGCCAGATTCTGAAGCACTGATTGCTCAGGTGTGGCTGTCTAAGAAGCAAACGGAGAGAATCAGGGCGGGAACATGCAAGCTGGAAAACTCCATTTTAAACTGAGGGCAAGATAGCTGCAGCAAAACAGAAAGCAAAATGGCCGACGAACAAACTGAGTTTCGAAAACAGATATACAGAACCTTACACTTTGTTTGTTACGTATTGTGGCTAGTCATGCGCAAATCTGTGTCTAGTAATTACTCTATGTAATGCTGTTTATAATGGTTTGTTTGTAATGCTGTTGTAACGCTGCTGTGGTACCATAATTTCCGTCGGGATCAATAAAGTGTATCGTATGACAGACAACATGATCACTTCAGTGATAACAAAAATTTTCCATCACTGTTTTTGTATTTTTTTTGTAATTTTTTTACTTCATTTTATTTTTTCTTTATTTTTATGTGGTTTTTGTGTGATTTTTTTTTTCTAAATGGAACTGACTTATAACAACCTACAATTAACAAAACTAAAACTTGGAGTCTAGAACCAGGAGATGTAGGTCCAAGTGCAGGAATTAGGTGGACGTGCCAGTGCAGATAGAAGAGGCAAAGGAGGAGTAATCCAACACTTTTTGTGTTTTTTTAGTGTATTTTCTTCTTTTTTTATCTGGAACTGACTTAAAAGAATATAGAATGAACCTAAAACGCAAAATAAACAAGGTACAACCAGGCGCAGAGATCTAACTGGAGGAGAACGTGGAGGAGGTGGACGTGGCAGTGTAGGTGGAAGAGGCAGAGGAGTACCGTATTTTCCGGCGTATAAGACGACCCCCCAACTTTTACAGTCAAAATATGAATTCGTCTTAAAAGTGTGGGGGGGTCTACTTATACGCCGGGTGTCATCTTATACGCCGGCAAGGTGTTTACCTCCTCATATCAGCGAGGGTCTAGGCGCTGGGGAGCGGCGTCGGCGGCTCCTCTTGTGCAGCCTGGGGGGGCTCTGTGCTGGGGGACGGCGGTGGCTCCTCTCGTGCAGCCCCCCCAGGCTCTGTGCTGGGGAATGGCGGCAGCTCCTCTCGTGCAGCCCCCCCAGGCTCTGTGCCGGGGGACGGCGGCGGCGGCTCCTCTTGTGCAGCCCCCGCAGGCTCTGTGCTGGGGGACTGCGGCGACGGCGGCGGCTCCTCGTGCAGCCCCCCAGGCTCTGTGCTGGGGGATGGCGGTGGTGATTCTTTTCTCAATCCCCGGAGGCCCCGGCAGCTCCATTGCTGCAATGCGGTGGCCTCCGAGAAAATGGCCGCTGAGGGCGGCGCATGCTCAGTTTCAGATCTCGTCTCCCGAGATCTTGAGACGAGATCTGAAGCTGACCATGCAGCGGCCATTGAGAAAAGAATCACCGCCGCCGTCCCCCAGCACAGAGACTGCGGGGGTTGCACGAGGAGCCGCTGCCGTCCCCCAGCACAGAGCCTGGGGGGCTGCACGAGGAGCCGCTGCCATCCCCCAGCACAGCCTGGGGGGCTGCACGAGGAGCTGCCGCCGTCGCCGCAGTCCCCCAGCACAGAGCCTGCGGGGGCTGCACAAGAGGAGCCGCCGCCGCAGTCCCCCAGCGTCTAGACCCTCGTTGATATGAGGTAAACACCTCTGAAACGCCCACTCCCCCCACCGTACCTGGCGTATAAGACGACCCCCGACTTTGAAGACGATTTTCAGGGGTTAAAAAGTCGTCTTATACGCCGGAAAATACGGTAGGTAGCCAACAGAGTTTTTTGGGCCCCTGAATGAAATGAATGGTAAATAGAGTTTAATAATGGCTGGGTGCGGCTGTTATAATTGTCTAGTCAGCCAAAGACATGGACAACTCCTGTGAGATCCATGCCTGGTTCATTTTAATAAATACAGTTGCTTCTCACAAAATTAAAATATCATCAAAAAGTTAATTTATTTCATTTCTTCAATACAAAAAGTAAAACTCATTATATAGAGTCATTACACACAGAGTGATCTATTTCAAGTGTTTACTTCTGTTAATGTTGATGATTATGGCTTACAGCTAGTGTTGAGCGATACGATACTGCAAATATCGGGTATCGGCCGATATTAGCTGTATCGGAATTCCAATTCCGAGTTCCGATATTTTCGTCATATCGGATACCGGAATCGGAATGTCACTGTCACTGTCAGTGTCCGTCGGTCGGGTCTGTCAGGAGTCAGTGGCACTTACCCGGCAGAAGATCTCCGGCGGTCACATCCCGGACTGCTTAATGGCCGCCATCCTCTTCTCCCTGGCGGTCACATGCAGTATCTCGCGATAACTGCAGTGGCTGCTGGGTAATCGCGGCCGTAAAGCAGTCCGATGACGTCACCGCCGGGGAAGCTGGTAAGCAGCTGTGCTGCGCCGGGATGACAGGCTCTGCCTGTCATTCCGATGTAGCAGAGCTGGATCGTCGTGGGACAATCGTTACTATGGACTGCGTCGGACAGGTGGTATACTGTTGGTTTGTTTTTTTTTTTTTTTACAGGAGATCGATGGCGTCGCAGGAATGAGAGAGTAATAAAAAAAATGAAAACTGTGTTGTCTCTTTTATTTCATTAAAAGACTTTTTTCTTGCTGTGTCTTTGTCTTTTTTTTAAACATTTAAAAACTTTGGGATTAATAATGGATCGGTGTCTTATTGACACCTCTCCATTATTAACCGGGCTTATTGTCATCGTGCAATCAACGGTGACATTAACCCCTTATTACCCTGCTTGCCACCGCTACAGGGCAAGTGGGAAGAGCCGGGTAAAGTGCCACAATTGGCACATCTTTTGATGCGCCAAATGTGGGGCTGCTGTAGCCTGGTATTATCAGGCTGTTGAGGGCCAAAATCCATGGGCCTTGACAGTCTTTTAATACCAGGCCGCAGCAGTCTGCATTTTACTTGGCTGGTTAACAAAAATAGGGGGGATCCCCACGCAGTTTTTTTTTCGAGGGGATCCCCTATTTTTGTTAACCAGCCAAGCTAAGCAGACTGCTGTGGCCTGGTATTATCAGGCTTGCAAGGTCCATGGATATTGGATCCTTACCAGCCTGAAAAACCAGGCCTCAGCGGTCTGCTTCATCTGGCTGGTTAACAAAAATAGGGGGGACCCCACGCTAATTTTTTTCGAGGGGATCCCTATTTTTGTTAATCAGCCAAGATATGCAGACTGCTGTGGCCTGGTATTATCAGGCTGGCAAGGTCCATGGATCTTGGCTCCTTAACAGCCTGAAAATCCAGGCCTCAGCGGTCTGCTTCATCTGGCTGGTTAACAAAAATAGGGGGGATCCCACGCTAATTTTTTTCGAGGGGATCCCCTATTTTTGTTAATCAGCCAAGATATGCAGACTGCTGTGGCCTGGTATTATCAGGCTGGCAAGGTCCATGGATCTTGGCTCCTTAACAGCCTGAAAATCCAGGCCTCAGCGGTCTGCTTCATCTGGCTGCTTAACAAAAATAGGGGGGACCCCACGCCATTTTTTTTTCGAAGGGAACCCCTATTTTTGTTAATCAGTTCCCTCTGACGTCACTGATGGTATACAAAAAAAAAAAGGTTGCACTCTATCGTGCCAAAGCAAGTCAATGTGAAATATGAAACATGAATAGCAATATGGCTTTTGAATATTAGAAAAAAATGAATGAGACGCTTTGCACAAAATTTGGCCAAATAATGCCTGCCCATACACCAACGTCAAGGTGGTCTCAGAACGTATGGGTCCCTGTCTATGTGAACATACCTCTATTAGGCTGATATCTGAATTCCTGGGTGAATGTGGACACCTCTGTCAGTAAAGCTTGCCTTTTCTGGGTGAGCAGGAACCTGCTATAATTAAAATCACCACATGGTGATGGGCGGAGTGCTCGGTCAGTAAGCTAACATAGAAGTAAAAGAAAACTGACTGGCACATCCAAACCAGTGTGAATTAGGTGCAAACCAGGAGCAGCTACCTCCATAGACAATATACAAAAAAAAAGGTTGCACTCTATCGTGCCAAAGCAAGTCAATGTGAAATATGAAACATGAATAGCAATATGGCTTTTGAATATTAGTCACTGATGGTGTCCCTGGCTGACCTGAAGTGAAAGTGGAAAGCAATCAATTAAGCTTTCCACTTCCTCTCCTGTCAGCCAGGAGAGGAGCTCATTCATTTGGGGTTTACTGTGAGGCTGCAGCATTAGCTGCGGTCCCTGCAGTAAACATTAACCCTTTCTGAAGGATTACACCGTGGGACCTGACTGTGCATCGGATTGGTAAGAATAATTTTGCTTTATTATTTTATTTTTATTACAGGAAATGGTTTTAGCAGGTAAATAAAATATGGTCAAAAACTGTGTGATTATTTCATTAAACTTCTTTTTTATTAAAGTGTGTGTGTTTGATTTTTCTTTCATACAATAGGATTAATAATTGATAGTTGTCTAATTGACAGCTCTCAATTGTTAACCTGGCTTAAAGTGACCTTTCAATTGCAAGGTCATTCTAACCCCTTATTAACCCATTCGCCACCGCTACAGGGCAATGGGAATAGATGGGCAAAGTGCCAGAAAGGGCAAATCTAATTAGAGATTTGCCCTTTCTGGGGTGTCTGGGGGCAGATGTTAGTAGCTGGGGGGGGCAAAAATAATGGTCCCTCTCTGGGCTATTATTATCTGCCCCACTCACTGGCTTTGTCTGTCTGGTTGCGAAAATAGGGCGGGAGCCCACGCATTTTTTTTCAGCAATTTTACACCTCATATATATATATACATTTCATTGAATTTGTGACACATATATATATATATATTTATAGTTCATACACTTCTACATAGTATAATAGCCGCTAATTCAATTGCCGGCTTTTGTGAAAATGCAGAACCCGACATGAAATGACACTTGGTTTACATAGAGTTAACCATGTCTTTTCATGTACTTTGATATCTGATTTGCACAAACAATTACATGAGTGTAAAGGGTATGCCACACTAAACAACATCGCTAACGGGATCGCTAAAAAACGTCACTATTTAGCGATCCCGTTAGCGATGTTGTTCAGTGCGGCAGCCGCCAGCGACGAGCTTCCTGCTGTGATCTCGCTCGTCGCTGGAATCGTTCCGGACCCTATTTTCTCGTCGGCGCTCCCGCTGGGTAAGTATATATCACTAGTGTGGCACCTTTTCTTAGCGATTTAGCGGTACTTTTGTACCGCTAAAGTCGTTAAGAAGATCGCTAACGGAGATAGCGTCGTTAACTATATCGCTAAATGTGGCCGCACTTAGCGATATAGAAACAATCCCGCTAGCGATCGCATTAGTATGCGTCGTTATTGTGATCGCTAGCGGGATTGTTTAGTGTGGCAGTACCTTAAGTGTGCAAAATTTCACACCTGTAGGGGTTAATTAAAGGTGTAAATTCGTAGCAAAAAAGTCCTTTTTTTTTTTACAACGAATTTACACCTTTAATTAACCCCTACAGGTGTGAAATTTTGCACACATAGACTGATGTAATTGTTTGTGCAAATCAGATAGCAAACGACATGAAAAGACATGGTTAACCCTATGTACACCAAGTGTCATTTCATGTCGGGTGCTTCTGTCTTTTCACAGAAGCCGGCTTTACCCGGCAATTGAATCAGAGGATATTTTACTATGTAGAAGTGTATAAACTATACATATATGTATATATATATGTCACAATGACATGTATATATATATATATATATGTATTCTATGTGTGTATATTTAGTGTTTACAAGGAAAGAATGGGTTTTTTTTTAGTTCCGATATTTTGTTCCCATAGACTTACATGGGACTTCCGGTATCGGTATCGGGTATCGCCGATATTTTAATGGTATCGGCGATACCATTCCGATTCCGATACTTTGGGATATCGGAAAGTATCGCTCAACTCTACTTACAGCCAATGAAAACCCAAAAGTCATTATCTCAGTAAATTAGAATATTTTATAAAACCAGCTTGAAAAAATGATGCAGTAATTGATGAAAAAGGAGCCCCGATTAAGTATTGAGTGCATTTACTGAACATACATTTCAGTAGGCCAACATTTCGGATTTTAAAATTATTTTTTTCAAGCTGGTATTGTAAAGTATTCTAATTTACTGAGCTAATGACTTTTGGGTCTTCATTGGCTGTAAGCCATAATCATCAACATTAACAGAAATAAACACGTGAAATAGATCACTCTGTGCGTAATGACTCTATATGTTATACGAGTTTCACTTTTTGTATTGAAGAACTGAAATAAATTAACTTTTTGATGATATTCTAATTTTATAAGATGCACCTGTATTGGCTTCCTCTCGTTGGCTCTGGACAGGAAAATGAGTCCATCTGTGATCACACTCCCTGCTGTGCTAAACACATGTTCAAACAGTCCACTTGCAGCAGGACAGGCCAACACCTCCAATGCATAAAGGGAAATCTCAGGCTGTAAGTCTAATTTGCACACCCAGAATTTAAATGGGGTTGACCCATCAGTTAGTACATGGAGATGTGTGGACACATACTCTTCCACCATGTTGTTGTAATGCTGCCTCCTGTTAATACGGACCGTATCAGATGGTGGTGCTGAATCTTGTGGTATGCTGAGAATGTTTTGCTACATTTCTGATATGCTAATCCAGCCTTCTGAGTTGGTGGCGATGCCTCAGCTGCGTTGGCGACTTCCTCCTCCTCCTTGTTCTGTCATGTTGGAAAGCCATAATTAATTTGTCTACCAGCGTGTTTTTGTAATCACGCATTTTGCGATCCCACTCCGGTAATCCAGCAGGGTGGCCACCCAGCAATCAGTACTGGTAATAATCCAGGCAATTTGTTGGTTGCAGGCACAGCAACATGTATTGGCTCATGTGAGCCAGACTGCCCAGAGGCAGCGGCAAGCTGTCCTTGGTGGGAGATGTATGGCCTGGGTCCTCTAAATCCCCCATCCACGCTCCAGTGATGCCTGTGAACTGATTTGAGTGCCACCCTGCTGTGAACACGGTTGTTCATCCTCCTCATCCTCCCAAACTGTCCCCTGGCTTTACAATTAGGTTCCTGGAAGCTGTTTGGACATTAACCTGCCCTCTGAGCCATGAGTGGATGACACACTGGCGTTTTTCACTATATACAAGCATTTGCTGATTGATACTGGCTCTTTGCTGCATAGTGTAACTAACTCTCATGGCACACTATTGTACTGAATATTATAATGAATATATGTCTATTATTTAGTGTCTGTTCCACACTCTACCCTGTAGTACGTGTTACTCAGATGTAAATTACATCTAATAACATCACGCACAGTATATCAAAACCTCTCTCTAAGCCATGTAGCATATACATTTATATAACTTGATATGTATGTTTTTTACATTAATAAATATTTATATACGAATTTTGGCGTTTAGCTCCAAGTTCTTTTGTTTTTCATATTTGTAATGGAGTGCCATGGGGCAATCGCCCCTTATCAGTAGTGCCTAGTGAGTACTACAACTTGCCATGTGTGTTTAAATAGGTTTGGTCATAGATCATGTTTTCTATGAGTGGATGACAGGCCTGATAATGGTGTAAATTGGCTCTGCTGTACCTGATCCTCTTCCTCCTGCTCCTCCACCACTTCATCCATCAACACCTGAAATGTTTTTTTCCAGCAGGCATACAAGTGATATAGTAACGCCGGTGATGGAGTCCTCAGTGCTGGCCATATTAGTGGAGTATTCGAAGCAGCGCAGCATGGAACACACGTCCTGCATAGAGGTCCACTCAATGGTGGTGAAGTGATGTTCCGCAGAGCGACTCAACCGGGGGTGCTGCAGCGGAAACTCCACTCTTGCCTGCTGCTCGCACAGTCTCTTCAGCACATGTAAGGTGGAGCTCCACTTTGTTCGTACATCGCAATCAGAAGTGACCCTGCAGTGCAGACAGGTGAGCAGCAGGGTGAGAACTCCGAAAGCGTGCACACACTGCCTACACTTTCAGCAGCAGCTGTGACATATCTGGTTAGTATTTCACGAAGCTCTGCACCACCAAGTTAAGTTAGCACATGTGCCAGTCAAGGGATGTGTGTCAAACCAGCTAGGCCCACAGCAGCTACAAGATTTTGCCTGTTATCGCACACCACCAGGCCGGGCTTGAGGTTCAGCTGCACCAACCACTCATCTGTCTGCTGTTTGATCCACATCCACAGCTCCTGTGTATTGTGCGATTTGTCCCCAAAACAGATGAGTTTCGAAACAGCCTGCTGTCTTTTCCTCCTGGCTATGCTGAAGTTGGTGGTGCAGGTCTTACTGTGACCAGATGAGGAGGTGGTGGAGGCAGAGTAGGAGGAAGAGTCAACATGGAAAGAGGACGTCCAGCTATCCTCTCCGGTGGTAGGACATGCACTAGAACGCCTTCCGCCTCAGGCACAGCTTCCACTACATTTACTCAGTGGACAGTTAGGGAGATGTAACATCCCTGGCCATGCTTACTGATCCATGTATTGGTGTTATGTGGACCTTTGCACTGATGGCGTTGCACAGTGCACAACTTATTTGGTCTGCAACATGTGTCTGCAGGGCAAGGAAGGCCAGCCTGGAAAAGTAGTGGCGAATTGGTACAATGTACTGAGGGACAGCCACCGCCATCAGTTTTTTAAAACTGTCCATCTCCACCAGCCGGAATGACAGCATTTCAAAGGCCAGTAATTTGGAAAATGCTGTCATTCGGGATCATGGCTCATGGGTGGGTAGGGTGGTATTTCCATTTTCTCTAGAGGGTTTGGGGGATTGAGAGCTGAACATTTCCATGGGACAGTGTAGAGCTGCTCGGTGCTGTCACATCCTCTTTTTATGGGGAGGCAGGTGGCCCTGTTGATCAGATCATGAGGGTGGAGAAGATCTTGAGACTGCAGTGGAAGAGGGAGCTGGAGGAGGCTAAGATCTGTCATGCTTTTTATGCATGTACTCCACAGTACCTCATGCTTGGAATTCAGATGCCTCGTCATGCAGATGGTGCTCAGGTTCATAAAATGTATGTCTCGCTTCAGGCTCTGATGGCACCGAGTGTAAACTACCCGTTGCTTGTGGTCAGTACATTCCCTGAAGAAATTCCACAACAGGGAGCTCTTTTGAGCTGGCTTTGGTATGCTGATTTCAGTGGTGTGGTGGCTACCAGCAGCCGACTGACTGGCTAGGGGATGCTCGCTGTGTCGTTGCACCCTGCTCTCTTTTGGTGTGCCGTTGGGGCAATGTGGCTACATCCTCTTCTCCCAAACTGCGCACAAGACTAGGATGACCTTAGCTCCATGTGGGGTCTAGGACCTCATCATCCCTCTCATCTTCCACTCAGTCCTCATTCTTGCTTGCTGGTCTGCACACTGCATAAAGAGGCTGCAGTTGGCAACTGTTTCATCATCACCAGAGATGTGCTGCGGTGGCATGGCCGGTTTTAGACAAAGTGGGGCCCTGGGCAAAAGTTTAAAGTGGGGCCCAAATGCTTAAAATTGCACAATCACACAGAAACATTTCGGTTGCCTTTATGTGTGCTGAGTACAGGCCGCTAAACAAGTGTGATCGACAATATTGAAGTCGCTTGTAGATTGTTTCCCAGCCTCTTTACACCGGCTGAGGATAATTATGGGCACAGAGCAATCACTAGTAGATCAATCTGTCCCCATACAGTATCATGTTATCATCAGCATATCTACAGTTTTCACCGGGCGATGTGCTGCTGAGAAGAATGAGTTTTGTTACTGCATAAACAAGCCAATCACTCGATGAATAGGCAACATTTTGTTTGTTTAGTGTAATGCATCCCATAGTCCTCCACATAATATAATTCACCCCATAGTTCTCCATATAGTATAACGCACACTCCATAGTCCTACATATAGTATAATGTGCCCCATAGCCCTTACATAGTTTAATACACTCCCTATAGTCCTCCATATAGTATAATGTGCCCCATAGTCATCCACATAGTATAATGTGCCCCATAGTCCTCCACATAGTATAATAGACTCCACATAGTCCTCCATATTGTATAATGCACCCCCATAATCCTCCATATAGTACAATGCACTCCCCATAGTATAATGCACCCCATAGTCCTTCATATAGTATAATGCATTCCCTATAGCCCTGAAAACAGTATAATCTACCCCATAGTTCTTGATACAAAAAAGAGGAAAAGGTAGTCAGCTCACTTGCTGTCAGGATTTCTCCTCATTCCCTCCCACACTGAAAAAGGTTGAGCTGCCAGTTCAATGTGCAAAAGACAGGTGAATTCTAGCGGAAGACCAGGAGTGTCTTTAAAAATTCAACATTTACTATTCCATATTTAAAATAGATACAAATACGGTGCACCACAAAAATATTAAATACTAGCTAATACAACACTTGGCACAAAAAATGGCATTAAACACAGCGTTTACCAATGCATTTCGACATAAGTCTTAATCATGGCACTTATGTCGAAACGAAATTCATAGGAGACAATAATTTGTTCTATACACTGCAATACTGTGGCATTGCAGTATATAGTATAAATGACCAGACAATCGCAGATTCAAGTCTCTTAAAGAGATTAAATATTAATGAGTAAATACTGTAAAAGCAAAACACAAAAAAAAATGATTGAATTGTATTCGCTGCAGGTTTAAATTGCACTGCAGAGAGGGACACCATTTCAATTTTTGTCTCAAGCAGCAGAAAAGCTAGAATCATTGGTTACAAATGTAATGAACGGAGATGACACCACCAAAAATTATTGTAAAAATGAAATGGAAAACTCTAGAAATTCATGGTGATTTTTACAGGCCAAAATGGATAACTGTAGAACCTGTTGAACCCCTTTAATCCATCACCAGTTGTTCATTTGCCACCTGATGGGCTATCATAGCATGCCCTTATCATAGTAAACCATCCAAACAATCTTTCAAAAATAATTTCCCGCTTTATAATTTATTATTAAATTATGGAATGGTTTCCATATTGCTGATCACTTGGATTTTTTCCCCATTTTCAGTACATTACATAATAAAATGAATGGTGTAATTCAAAACTAAAACTCATCCTGCAAAAAAACTAGCACTCATACCAGTTTGGAGACAAAAAAAAATAAAAAAGTTATGACATTCGGAAGAAGATGAGGAGAAAAATGAAAATTGATTGTGCCCATAGGAGGTTAATAGAGCGAGTCATATATGTATAATAGTCACTATTGACACCTAAAAGGAATGACTGATGTGCTAGCAACTGGCAATCTCCACTGGGAGAAGGGCAGCTGCCGTGCATGTGCAAGATTTTTGCACTGGTAGAAGGAGGTAAGAGAATTGTCATCAATTGTGCGTGATTACAGTAAGTTCGACTTTTCTACATTGTTGTTCGACAATGAGCTGCTGAAATATGACATGATATGAGTTTTCTGTACCGTTACCCTTTATTGCCATTTACAATTTAAAATGTTCCATCCTGCTTGCTTTGGCTTACATATCATAAAACCTAACAACGGCATAAAACCATTTCTTCGACACAAGGTTAGTCAAATGATGTTCTGTGATTGCTGCCACCACTTATCATGTGCAAGTCTAAAAAGTAAAAAAAAAATATAAAAAAATATTAAAAGGGGATCGATTGCCTCCACTATAAACTATTTATGGAAGGGAGCGCTTTCTGGTCCATGTGAGTTGGCTCAATGGCTTCTCTGTGGAGTGCAGACAGTAGACGCTCTGTTTTAGCATGTCCAATAATCTCTTTCTGGGTCACAAGATGCAGCATGTGACTAAACAGACAATTTACTATCATGGGGTTGTTGGTTAGGTAATCTTCACATCCATGTATCTCTACAATATGTGTCTATATGAAAAATGGATTAGACAGCAGCTCTAAAATGCAAACATTTCCCAAAGACGCTGAGCTAAATTGTAAATGAAACAATGGAACAATCATTAAAAATCATCACTGTGTAAAAGCCATGTCAATTTATTACCAATTAAAATCTTCATAGCTATAATGTTAGTTTCTGAAAGCACTGAGTATTAGAAAATATGGTTGCCATTACTTCTCCAACAAGAATTGTAACTCATAAAGGCCGTGCTTCAACTCGATCTTCTGCGGATAGATCACTCTAGTGTTCAGCTTCCCAACAGCACCACCAGAGGGGAAATTTAGTATTGCACAGGTAACATTCAAATCATTTGGTTGAATGTCTAATGTAGGACAGGACAGGTCCTCTATAGCAAGAGATGGTCTCGTAACTGCTCCTTGGCAAATAGTGAGTCCAGCTATTTAGCATTTTGCATTCTACAATGTATACAGTGGGGGAAATAAGTATTTGATCCCTTGCTGATTTTGTAAATTTGCTGTGAGACAGTGAGAATATGTGGGTTAGATGGGGTGTATATTTCACCTGGGTGCTTTGCTGACTGGTATAAGGGAGGTGTATGGCTTTGTAGACCTGGTGGTAGAGAAAGGTCATTACACCTTCCACTCGGTGCATACTTGCAGCTCAAACCTGTGACCACTCAGCTGTTAATTAAGAAGCCAGAAATAGGTGTCTGGAAACACAGTCAGAGAGAGCTAGTTTAGCCTGGACACAGGGAGGTGTCCTGGCACAAGAAACAGTCTCCAAGAGTGTTAGAGCTGTCTTTAGCCTGGACACAGAGAGGTGTCCTGGCACAAGGAAGCAGTCTCTGTGAGAATGCATGCGGATAAGCTACTGAAGAGGAGGGGAGCCGTCTCAGTCTGGGTTAGATGTACCCCGGACACAGGAGTGTCTCTGTGAACCTCCAGGATGATGACTACTGAAGAGGAGGGGAGCCGTCTCAGTCTGGGTTAGATGTACCCCGGACACAGGAGTGTCTCTGTGAACCTCCATGCTGATGATTACTGAAGAGGAGGGGAGCCGTCTCAGTCTGGGTTAGAGGTACCCCGGACACAGGAGTGTCTCTGTGAACCTCCAGCATGATGACTACTGAATAGGAGTGGATCTCTCTCAAGTCTGGACGTCGGGTGGACCTTCAGACATAAGGAGGAGTATCTGGGAAACTCCATACTGGTAACATATATCATATGTGTTGTTTTGGGCACAGACTGATAGAGTCTGGGTTCCTGATAGAAAGGGACATTACATAAGTGTAATTAGTGGCTAGACAAGCCCAGGTCTTTTGTTTATGCTTTGTTTTTATCTGTTTGCTGTGGACTTTAATAAAACTGGTTGCGGCCAGTTTTTACCATAATTGCTGTCTGAATGAACTGTTTCCGTGCCGTTCTGTCTACCCAGACAGCGATCTCAGAGCTAAAACCCCCGGAAATGTTACAATTGGTGGAGAATGCTGGGGCAGCGCAGGGCCTGGTACAGTTAGTGCTGGAGTGTGCATGCAGCACAGTGGCAAGAGACAGCATTAAAGATGAAGTCTATTGAAATAGCAACAGAGGAAAAAAAAAAAGTGTGTCAGCAGAAACGTCTATTGGAAGCAGTCTTAAAGAGACAGTAGCCCTAATAGACTTTGCAAAGAAAAAAAAAAAAAAAGGGTGTTTGCACAGCAAGCTGAATTTGTTGTAGAAATGACTGTGGTGTGTGCTGTGGCTCGTGGGGTCACGAAGGTGACAAGCGGCTGGCTGTGACTCGTGGGGTCACGAAGGTGACAAGCGGCAAGACAGCGCAGCGTGCAAGTCTTCTCGTGGGAGGAGCTACAGGGACTTGCAGCAAGAGGTTCCGCAGGAGCTGCAGTAACAGCCACAGCGGCTTATGAGCAACATCTGAAGGTGTTGGTGGTTGTGGCTGCAACGGGAGCGGCGGCAGTTTCAGCCGGAGCTGGTGTGGTGCAATCAGACAGTGTGAACCAAGTCACACAGACTCTTAAAGGGCCAGTAACAGCCCAAAAGAGATAAACTTGTACTGGGTGGTTTGTGCCTAAGAAAGCTGTGGGGGAGTCCACAGGGTGTATCCCGGAGTGGGGTGGTGTCCCTAGGGAGGGGGCGTGGCCTAAAAGGGCGGTAACACACCCGCAGGGATGGTACGCAAAAAGGGGGTGGAGTGTCCCAACAGAAAAGGGGAGGTGCTGACAAACTGTTGCCCGGCGCAAATGGGTTATCGGTGTCCAGTCTGCCTTATGAATTATCCACCAGGCACACTCCTAAGGGGGTGTGCCTTACAGATAAACACTGAAGACGCGGTGGGTCTGGTCGACTCGGAAAGCCCGGTGACGCTAGTGAGGGGTATACCTGAGGGATGGCAGCTGACCGGTAGAAAGATCGGGGTCACTTGCATCCATGGGAACACTAGGGAATATCCAGTGGCCAGACTGATCTTTGATGTTGGCTGCGACACTGAGGTACAGGATGTCGCTGTAGACCCAAATTTGTCATGTCCAGTAGTTATAGGTCAGGACTTTAAACTACTCTCCGGTTTATGGGACAGAGGAGTTTCTAAGCAGCAAGAGGGAGGCCTTGCTACTGTTGGGGTGGCAGAAAGTGGGACAGTGACTCCTTCCCAAACTGACGGATCTAACCAACTCGGTGACATAGCAGACGGTGACACCAGAAGAAAGGGTGCGTCTGCCCAACTTACTGACATGTCACCTGAAGTGTATGACAGACGAACTGATAATAATGTGATAGTTAACATGTCTGGAACGGACACCCAGTTAGAGGGTAACTGGGGGATTAACGATACAGGGGGATGTGACTTAGACTCTGCAGGTGACTGTGACTCTAATGGAGAGAGGGAGTCCAGTAATGAAGGGCCCCACAAGGAGAAGAAGTCCTCCCGTCGCCGGAAACGTAAAGGGCGCAAAGAGCGTGAGCCCCTTGCACCCAGTAAGGAGGTCAATGAGGAAGAACCTCTTGAGAAAAAATTAGAGTGTGTGGAGCTCTCTGAAGATACAAAGGACAGTGGTAATGATGGTGTGTCATCTGATGACAATAAAGCAACCAGTGCAAATGAGGAAGGCACGGTAGCCGAGAAGATTGAGAGTCCTGAGAAGAAAGCTGATGCGGACCTTACAGCCAGACAGAAGATGGCATCTGAAGATGTTTTACAGTTGGCCAATGCCCTGGCGAAGACTAAGATGAAAGAAGAAGAGCTGAGCTTTGAAGGCAGGACTCTGACACTAAATACCGCACAAGGAGGTGCTGATGAAAATGAGAAGCTATTAATGTATCGTGGGGGTCTACATCAGGCTGAAATAAAGACCCTGAGAGAACATGTGGAACAAGAAAAGGCTCTGAGACAAACTGCTGAGCAAAGAGTGGATGAGCTAGAGAATGAAGTCTCTGAGCTCAGAGGTCACTTGGCAAAGTGGCAAAGTGTGAATAAGACCATAAGGGAAGATGTGGAAATGCTCAGAGAAGCAGTAAGAGGTCTTCTGCAGAAGGAGAAGTTGCGGGTTGAAGACGCAAAGCGGCCATGCCCATGTGATGATCAGGCGGAGGTGCCAGTATCTATCTTGGCAAGGAGCCTTGAAGAAGCTAAAATTCAGGAGGGTCTTGAGCAAAGAACTGAACAAGACACTCATCTGGTCGTGGTAGATGTCTTGGAGGAACAGTCCGAGGTAAACCAGGAAGAGAAGGAGACTTCACTCTTCAAGTGTGTGGTACAAGTACCTGAAGACATGCGAGAAGCCTGTGCCAGTGAGGGTGTGCATGAGGCCTTTAAGAAGGCAGTAAAAGCCTATAGTGTGAATTGGGCACCAGAGACGAACCAGTTGGTGATCCTGGCAGAGGGAGAAGACACAGAGAAGCTGGTGGCTCTCCTGAAGGATATGCATCTGCAGTGTCTTCACGCAAAACAGATGATTATGTTAAGTAACATGAAAGCCGCTCACCTTCTGGAGCAGGCCAAGGAAGATCAAAATCGGCTGGGTTTGGCAGAAGAGGTAATTCCGGTACCCAGAAATTTGGTGGGGAGAATCGTCGGAAGACTTGGAAAAGTGATGCAGGAAATGGTGGATAGATCCGGTGTAAGGAGAATGAGGATTCCAACTGATGGCGAGATCAAGGTGGCTGGAGAAGATATGGTTCCGTTCATTAGTGTGGGCTCGGTGGAGAGCCTGAAGAACATCCGAACGCTCCTGGAGTATCGAATAACATACCTACGAGAAGTAGAGCAGCTGATTTCAGTAAGAAAGCAGATAAAGGAACAGCTGCATGAGTTAAAACGAAGATGGCGACTGCTTCCAGCCCAAGATATAGAGAGACAAGAGGCCTCTCTAGGGACTGGTAGTAGACGGGCTGAAACACTGAGGGGTAAAAATGACGATCCGGTTAGCTCAGGGCTGAGTGACCTATGTGTAAGACCCGGTGGCGGACGAAAAGACAGAGAGTCAGACTCAGAACTACCAGTAAGTTTGACTGGACGATGGACTCGTGACCGCAACGACGGTAGGAGTCAGTTCGGGAAAGAAAGGTCGGGTGAGGTGACACCGACACAAGGACAAGGCCAACGTTCTGACCGCTGGGGGCGGGAGAGGCCTAACAAAGAGGTGATATTGCATAGTGCCCAAAATCAACTGAGACGGGGTGACTGGCAGAGACGACCGAGAAGGATCTCTGGTCGGGTAACAAGTGTTCAACCCCACAAGTTTGAACAGAGGGGGCACTGTGTATGGCCCTCGGGATATGCATGGAGGCATGTGATGGATGGACGGTATGTATCGCAGAGGTGGGTGGCCCTGTGATGGAAGCCTGGATTTGTTTTGGTTCAGAAGATCTACTGCTGAGACTTGTGCTATACGTTGGGAGGCTTCCAGGTGACTTGGAGAGCTGGGCGGGTCCAGTCACCTACAAACCCACCTAAGGGGTATGTGTCTAAATACCTAGGATAAAGCTGTATGCAGAGGGGACGGATGGGTAATGCAGCGTTGGCTGGCATTCGTTTTATGGATCAGTATGTATGTTTTGACTGTCCATGTTCCTTCTCCTCAGTTGACTGGTCACATGACTGTGACATCACACAGTGTGTGTGTGTGTGTGTGTGTGTAAGGGTATAGAAACCCTGCTTAATGGAAGATAAAGATGAAGATGATGTGGGCCATGACTTGAGCTGTGTTCACTGTCTCTTGAGGTTTGTTGACCAGTCCTCCGGTCTGGATGACCAGCCCTCCGGTCTGGAGAAGAGGGGGGGGATATGTGAGACAGTGAGAATATGTGGGTTAGATGGGGTGTATATTTCACCTGGGTGCTTTGCTGACTGGTATAAGGGAGGTGTATGGCTTTGTAGACCTGGTGGTAGAGAAAGGTCATTACACCTTCCACTCGGTGCATACTTGCAGCTCAAACCTGTGACCACTCAGCTGTTAATTAAGAAGCCAGAAATAGGTGTCTGGAAACACAGTCAGAGAGAGCTAGTTTAGCCTGGACACAGGGAGGTGTCCTGGCACAAGAAACAGTCTCCAAGAGTGTTAGAGCTGTCTTTAGCCTGGACACAGAGAGGTGTCCTGGCACAAGGAAGCAGCCTCTGTGAGAATGCATGCGGATAAGCTACTGAAGAGGAGGGGAGCCGTCTCAGTCTGGGTTAGATGTACCCCGGACACAGGAGTGTCTCTGTGAACCTCCAGGATGATGACTACTGAAGAGGAGGGGAGCCGTCTCAGTCTGGGTTAGATGTACCCCGGACACAGGAGTGTCTCTGTGAACCTCCATGCTGATGATTACTGAAGAGGAGGGGAGCCGTCTCAGTCTGGGTTAGAGGTACCCCGGACACAGGAGTGTCTCTGTGAACCTCCAGCATAATGACTACTGAATAGGAGTGGATCTCTCTCAAGTCTGAACGTCGGGTGGACCTTCAGACATAAGGAGGAGTATCTGGGAAACTCCATACTGGTAACATATATCATATGTGTTGTTTTGGGCACAGACTGATAGAGTCTGGGTTCCTGATAGAAAGGGACATTACATAAGTGTAATTAGTGGCTAGACAAGCCCAGGTCTTTTGTTTATGCTTTGTTTTTATCTGTTTGCTGTGGACTTTAATAAAACTGGTTGCGGCCAGTTTTTACCATAATTGCTGTCTGAATGAACTGTTTCCGTGCCGTTCTGTCTACCCAGACAGCGATCTCAGAGCTAAAACCCCCGGAAATGTTACATTGCCCATTGACAAAGACATGAACAGTCTATAATTTTAAGGGTAGGTTAATTTTAACATTGAGAGATAGAATAGCAAAAATAAAATCCAGAAAATCACATAGTATAAATTATATAAATATATGTGCATTTTACAGTGAGAAATAAGTATTTGATCCCCTACCAACCATTTAGAGTTCTTTTTCCTACAGACCAGTTAGACGCTCCTAATCAACTTGTTACCTTCATTGAAGACAGCTGTCTTGCATAGTCACCTTTATAAAAGACTCCTGTCCACAGACTCAATTAATCAGTCAGACTCTAACTTCTACAACATGGGCAAGACCAAAGAGATTTATAAGGATGTCAGGGACAAGATCATAGACCTGCACAAAGCTGGAAGGGCTACAAAGCCATAAGTAAGATGCTGGGTGAGAAGGAAACAGCTGTTGGTGCAATAGTAAGAGAATGAAAAAAATACAAAATGACTGTCAATCGACATCGATCTGGGGCACCATGCAAAATCTCACCTTGTGGTGTATCCTTGATCATGAGGAAGGTGAGAGATCAGCCTAAAACTTCATGGGGGGAACTTGTTAATGATGTCAAGGCAGCTGGGACCACAGTCACCAAGAAAAACATTGGTAACACATTATGTCATAAAGGTTTAAAATCCTGCAGTGCCTAAAAGGTCCCCCTGCTTAAGAAGGCACATGTGCAGGCTCGTCTGAAGTTTACCAATGAACAGCTGGATGATTCTGTGAGTGATTGGGAGAAGGTGCTGTGGTCAAATGAGACAAAAATTGACGTCTTTGGCATTAACTCAACTTGCTGTGTTTGGAGGAAGAGAAATGCTGCCTATGACCCAAAAAACACCGTCCTCACTGTTAAGCATGGAGGTGGAAACATTATGTTTTGGGGGTGTTTCCCTGCTAAGGGCACAGGACTACTTCACCGCATCAATGGGAGAATGGATGGAGCCATGTACTGTAAAATCCTGAGTGACAACCTCCTTCCTCCGCCAGGACATTAAAAATGTGTCGTGGCTGGGTCTTCCAGCAAGACAATGACCCAAAACATTCAGCCAAGGCAACAAAGGAGTGGTTCAAAAAGAAGCATATGAAGGTCATGGAGTGGCCTAGCCAGTCTCCAGACCTTAATCCAATAGAAAATTTATGTAGGGAGTTGAAGCTCCGAGTTGCCAAGTGACAGCCTCAAAATCTTAATGATTTAGAGATAATCTGCAAAGAGGAGTGGACCAAAATTCCTCCTGACATGTGCGCAAACCTCATAATCAACTACAAAAAAAGTCTGACTGCTGTGCTTGCCAACAAGGGTTTTGCCACCAAGTATTAAGTCTTGTTTGCCAGAGGGATCAAATACTTATTTCTCACTGCAAAATGCAAATATATTTATATAATTTATAAAATGTTATTTTCTGGATTTTATTTTTGATATTCTATCTCTCAATGTTAAAATTAACCTACCCTTAAAATTATAGACAGCTCATGTCTTTGTCAGTGGGCAAACTTACAAAATCAGCAAGTGATGAAATACTTATTTCCCCCACTGTAGCTAAACCAACCTTTTATGCAGCATGATTACATTGACATTTTAATACAGTAAAACCAAGTCGGTGCACGTGCAATGTGTAAGAGCACTTTCACACTATGGCCATTTCATATTTCAAAGACAAAACCTAGATTAAACATTGCATGTGTACCAACTTATCCTCCGGCTCATTTTTTTGTTTTGCTGTAGTTTCTTGTGCTTTGTACAGCCAGTGGCATTGCCCCCCTTTCTGAGCTAGGCATTTCATCTATATAGCATCTCATGGACAGGTAGCTGAACAGTTGGGCCCCTGTCCTGCTCTGGTCATATCTATATTGAGGTTGGCTGACACAAGGTGAGATTTTAATACTAGAGATAGGATAAGACAGTCCCGACTGGGTCACCTTGTGCGATGAGATTGCTTTTACTCTTTTTTTAATCAAAATAGTGTTTACCAAATACTCTATATTATGTAAATGTACTATTAATATTTAGTGACTATAGGGTATATGCTCATTTTGTTTTTTTCTTAGGTTTTGTCATTTTAATACAGTATCAGGTCAGCTTGGTGCAACAAGGAGGTAATATGGTCGGTCACAATTAATATTTTTGAGCATTTTTTTAACATTTAATTTTAGAATAAATTCTTAATTCATTCAATACTACTTGAGTAAGAATCTTATGCTCTGACCAAGCCAGTATCTAATCTCTTTACCAAGTAGGCAGAAAAATGTCCCACATGCTTGAATTGGGATAATTAATTAGAAGCCATGTAAACAAAATCCTTAATTTGAGCTTAACAAAAGTATGATCCCCATTGAGACAAGCCAGAATGTGAATTTAATTCACTATGAAATGTTTGTTCATTGGCCAGAATCTAACAAGGCTCAAGCATTTTGTTTCTTTATCTTTTTAATAGTAATCTGAGAGCCATGAATACGTAACAACAATGTGGCTCTGTCTATAGCAAGCGCATTTCCCAGCTTGTTAGGTGGAATCTCAATAGGGACATGTTTAATATTTCAGACGAGCTATGTCGGTACTTGTAAGCATTCCTTTAGGATCACAGCTCGGCTGTGCTCGCAATTAATTGCGCAAGTTTTACCATTGAACTTGACCAGAATTCCAGGGCACTGGACGACCTTAAGAAAGCAAACAACATAAAAGCAATAGTACAGCTGACATTAGTAAACCGCTATTCTAAAGCTGTGAGATAAATGTCCCACCATGAGTTATTCAGTCCTTTAATTTACTGAACTTGGCTCAGAATCAATCTAAAGCTTTAATTGATTTCTATGAGAACTACTTAAAGCAGAACTCCAACTATTTCTATAGATGATCCCCCTGCATCCAAATCCTCAGACCACAGGGGTCCTAGGGTGGCAGCGGTCCGACCAGCACTGTTGTTATGACACTGCTTTACTGACTGTGTTTAATCCCTGACATCGAGGAGCGATGCATATACTTGTACGTCTCCTTGGTATCAAGCCGACCGTGAATAACTAGAATGAGGCTCAGGAATCTGCAATACTCAAGGTGATTTATGCCCAGTACATGTAATTCACTTTTGGTCTTATTTTAATGATTGAAACCTGAGAAGCCCCAAATATAGCTTAAAATGCAATCTGTAAAAATGTTGGCTTGGTTAGAATTGAAACCAGTGCACCCGTTCAAAATGGAAGTGCCATGTTGTCTTAATACCATAAACATGGCTGCTGCTCCTCTTTACTCTCCTTCTGCCCTTCGGCTCAGGTCATGTTGTCTCACTGCCATTGCCATGGCTGCTACTTGTGGTTTGCAACCTGTCGGCTATCTCTTCCTCTTTACTCTCCTCCTGCACTGGTCATGTTGTCTTACTGCCATTGCGATAATTGTTACTGGAGGTCCCCAATTGATCGACTATCTCTTCCTCTTTCCTTTTTTCTGCCACCTTCCTCTGGTCATGTTGTCTTACTTCCATTGCCATGCTGTTACTGGTGATTTCCAGTTCGTCGGCTATCTCTTTCTCTTTACTTTCCTCCTGTCCTCCTGTTCTGGTCACGTTGTCTTACTGCCATTGCCATGGCTGCTACTGGTGTTCCTCAACCTGTCAGGTATCTCTTCCTCTTTACTTTTTTCCTGTCACCTTCCTCTGGTCATGTTGTCTTACTTCCATTGCCATGCTGTTACTGGTGATTTCCAGTCCGTCGGCTATCTCTTCCTCTTTACTCTCCTCCTGTCCTCCTGCTCTGGTCATGTTGTCATTGCCATGGCTGCTACTAGTGATCCCCAGTCTGTCGTTTATCTCCTACTCTTTGCTCTCCTCCTGCACTGGTCATGTTGTTTTGCAGGCATTGCCATAGCTGTTAATGAACCAATGTCCAGGAGACCCAAGATAATTAAGTGATGACCTCTCATCAATGCCTGTAGATCTATAGAGTTCTGTATTTCCAATGAAAATGTGATCTTCAGTACTGTATTCTAGTTTCTCACCCAGCTTGTATCCTGATTTTGATCCTTGCTTTCAGCTTGCCTTGACAGCCTACTAGTCTTTATTATTGATTGATCTCACCCTGCCCTGACTCCTGATTTTTCAGATGCTTCTTGAATTCTGTCTTGGCTTTAAATGTCAGATTCGAATGGAATCTTTAGAAATCCATATGCAACAAGCTCTAACCAGTGGCATCTATAGACATCAAAAAATGTGTCTTTTCACAGAATAGATGTATAAAAAGGCATTGTTATCTACATAAATACCTTTTATTATAAATATATTATTTATTTATGCAGTATGGCATCCACACATACTGTATATTCACTGATATTACTAACAAGCTATAGGTTATAGAGTATAAAATGCAACAGGATAATTAAAAAAAGGCTTAAAATAAAAGACAATATATAGAAAACTTTGCACATTATAGTAATGGACTGGACAAGCATATTAAATCACACACATACCCTAGCTCCCAATTAACCTCATGCCCTTATCGGAGCCAGAGAGAACAAAGACTATTGGCACGCCATCTTACATTCACCGCAAAACTGACTACTGGTTCCTGAGTTTTTATGTTAACATAATTGGATGATGCCAAAATATTTTCACAATAGTTTCAGAAGTCACCAGCAGAAGATAAATCCTCAGTGTATACTTTTGCTTAGCGAACAATTACGGTATGCAAAACTTTAAGGGGGAAATTTATTTTTCTTACTTATATAGTGTCATTAATTTCCAAAGCGCTTTACAGACGTCATCATCACTGTCCCAATATTTAGTCACGATCTGAACTTCCTATCAGTATGTCTTTGGAGTGTGGAAGGAAACTGGAGTACGCTTCCACTTTTCAACAATTCCACTTTCAGTTGAAGGTGGAATACTTAGGAGCGAAGAAATTTGCACGCTAATATGTTACAACGGTAGCATCCTATTATGGGATCACTCTTGAATTCAGTGAGCTCTATAGAACAACCCATTCTCTTAGGATCCCGAGAACCGGACTCTGAAGTGTCCGTTTGGAATGAAGCAGTGGAGGATTCCAGCCCTAAGCTACAGGCAACATTCCCAAAGAGAATAAATGGCGTGATGGCCTGCACCACTCCATTCCGGCAAGATATTTCAGAGCCCTCTAATCAAGATCGGTGGCGGGGGGGTCCAGTGGTCGAACTCCCACTGATCAACAAGGTATTTTTTAGATTGATGATAACTTTTATTGGTGGTAATATTTTTAAACTATAGCATGCAATGTCCTTTCTTAATACATCCCAACCTTTTTTTCAATCCATGTTTGCCCTTGAATTAGAAAAAAGCACCAAAAGTTGTTAAAAAAGACGAAATGTGTGATTTCAGCCTTAACCATTCTGTAACCTTCTAGTAAATCATTTTTCTTACTGCTGAATCATTTGAGAGAAAGCAAATTATGTAGCAACTGGTGAGGTGCATCATATGGAATCCCCTACAGTTAAGATAAGGACAAGAAATAATGTAAAGTAAAAGAAACATCAACATATCCTAAAGGGTGATATAGATCATTTCTTTTTGAAGATAAAAACATAAATAGATACAGAGTCCTAAACCAGGCTTCATGCCGTGAAGCATTACTGCCTGCTGCCAATAGTGGATAATGCTCGATATGTCTAAGGCAATGGGTAAGACAAAGTGATCTATTTTTTATCAAGCTGTAGGCCAAGAATATTGACGTTCTAGGGCCACATTTAGGAGATAGCTAATATGTAAGATGAATCCTTAAGAATATGTACACTCATCGTATTTTTCAGGCAGAATCGGCGTAATAAACGTTTCAAAAAAATGCTCGAAAGAATGTATGCATGTCTCTGTAAAAACTACTCACTGTTCAGATGTTCAGCCTTTTTAATATATTTTAACTACTTCAGGATTTTGAAAACGCCAAGGAGTGACCTGTCCATTCTTCTGGCATTTTCTGCTTAGGCAATGCTTTATAGTTTACAATACAAGTCAATGGAAAATCTGAACAGATGCCCAGAAGTTGCCCAAATGTCTCGGGGAGCATTTTGCCATCGTTTTGCTTCAAAAAATGCTAGCAGTTTCTATCTTATTCTCTGAAGTGAAAAATAAAATATGACTGGAAAATAACTAAAGACATCACTAAAACGACACAAGAGATGCATTCAGGCAAAAAACGGGCAGAGTTTCCTGAAGTGTCTTCTGTTTGAAAAACTCCGTAAATTTACCCAAGTTCGTGTGCACATAGCCTTGGTGAGTTTTACCAAGTGACTTAGAATATTTAGCCAAACCAAAAACTAAAAGAAAAGGTAACCATCAGCTGACATCTTTTTTTAAGGGTTCTTGCTCCTCAACAGTATATGGCAGAATTGTGACTGGCTGTGTGTGAGGCCTTTGATGGAAGTTTTGTTTGTACTTTTTCTCATTATGGAGAACACAAGCTGGCATAGGTAGACCTGTACTCTAGACATTGGGCCTGGGAAAACGATATGCAAATAAGCTATGATTCAAGAGGAAAAAAGCTTTGGTGCTTCCATCAGTAGGTAGAAGTATCTCTCTTCCTTTTGTAGGATGTTAAAGGCTCACCTGGTGAGATGGATCCTGTAGATCGCATGTTTGGGTGAACAACGTGTACCTAAGGAGATGGAACCATGGGAAGGACTTGCAGCAGCATTTGTAGTGTGAACAAGTCCAGAAAAGAGTTCATTATGTTTACAGTAAACAAAGGGTTAGTTGCAGGTCTGAGCCAGTAAGTAAATGCAAATTGTAGAAACAAACAGGAGTTTCCTGAGATTTTTGCTAGCTGAGAGAACTGGTGAAACAAACTCCAAGGCACATGGTAACTAAACCCAAAGCATACTTACAACTCAGACACACATACTGTAGGTGTTGTGACGCTAGTCATTATGGACAAGCTGTGAGGCTGGGTAGTCAAGAGGTCCAAGGTCAAAAGCCAGGAGGGTACATCATAGATAGAGGGGTGAGACAAAGTCTAAAGGGTATGCCACACTAAACAAGATCGCTAACGAGATCGCTAAAATACGTCACTATTTAGCGATCTCGTTAGTGACGCTGTTGGTGTGGCATGTAGCAATGACGTGGCCCCTGCTGTGATCTCGCTGATCGTTCACTAGAGTTCTGGACCGTATTTTGATCGTTGGCGTCCCGCTGGTGAGCCTATATCGCTGTGTCTGGCACGTTTTGTGAACGATGTGCGCTGTTTTTTACATCGCAAAGTCGTTAAGGAGATCGCTAACCGCTTATGCGTCGTTAACGAGATCGCTAAGTGTGGCAGCTACTAGCGACATTAAAACGATCACAAAAACGATTGCATTAGTATGCATCGTTATTGTGATCGTTAGCGGGAGCGTTTAGTGTGGCAGTACCTTAACACTAAACGCTCCCGCTAACGATCACAATAACGACGCATACTAATGCGATCGTTTTTGTGATCGTTTTAATGTCGCTAGTAGCTGCCACACTTAGCGATCTCGTTAACGACGCATAAGCGGTTAGCGATCTCCTTAACGACTTTGCAATGTAAAAAACAGCGCACATCGTTCACAAAACGTGCCAGACACAGCGATATAGGCTCACCAGCGGGACGCCAACGATCAAAATACGGTCCAGAACTCTAGTGAACGATCAGTGAGATCACAGCAGGGGCCACGTCGTTGCTACATGCCACACACAACAGCGTCACTAACGAGATCGCTAAATAGTGACGTATTTTAGCGATCTCGTTAGCGATCTTGTTTAGTGTGGCATACCCTTAAGGTTAGAATTCCAAGAAGGTAGCAGATCACTACAAAAGGGCTAGGCAAACGGATGGTAAAGGAAAATCCAAGGTCAAGCAGCAAAGATTAGAATACAAGACTAGGAGCACAGAGCAAATACACACCTCTTGAGGAAAGCTATAACTGGCAGCAATCTAAGCCAGAAAGCTGGCTAAATAGCCAGGTAATTACTCTAAACAGGAGACACATGGCTGAAGCCCCAGCACACCCTGGTACTGATTGGACGGCTAAACTGTCACTCAGGACACTGACAGCTCAGCAGTCAGCAGACCTCAGTATCCAATTGGATGCCTGAGGTGTTAATCGCCATACTGACAGCTCAGCATACCCTAGACCTAGATTGGATGGCAGAACTGTCATTCACTGTGTCCAGACACACTGATAGGAGGAATCATGACAGGTATCAGGGCTAGTTTGAAAAAGACTTGATTGACAATATCACTGGAGTTTATCGGGCAACTTGTAAAACCCAGTGTGAACAATAGCAAATGGAAGCTGCTGTGGGTGAAGTGAGCAGAGCCCGGCACAGGAACCAAGACAGGAGAATAATAAAGGGAAGCTAATTTATATACCCTTTTGTTAGACAATATTCCATATTCCAGCATGGCAGTCTCCACAAGTAAAACCAATACCCCTGGTAAACCAAGAATGCACATTTAATTTCACAAAATGAAAGCATAACGCATAAATCTATCCATTGTAGAGCACAAATCCAATTTATAATAATTTTCTTACTAGGACTTTGGAAAATGAAATTGCAGGTTTTATGAAGGTGTCACTATGGATGATATTATATTTCAAAAGCTATTCCAAAAAAAAGCTATTGGGACACCCACTTAGGGAAAGTGCAGGGCGTATTTTATTATAGGGCTAGTTGTGGACTGCCATTGTGAGGGCGGGAGCTTGAGGGTTAGTCTATTGATAGCCCCTTAGGGAGTGACAGGGAATTGTCCTCCTGTTGGACGCATCAGAGATCCAGTGCCTTATACTTGGTTCTTGAAAAGGGCTCCTGCTCCCTCCTCATACTAATGGTGAGATTGTTCTAATTTTTTTCTCTCTCATCAATTTCACATTTATAATATAATATATATCGTGTGTTATATATGTGTTTCCGTGGTGACCTCCTTTAGATTTTGGAGGGTGATTTATTGCATACCCCCCAATTGGTTGCACCTCGGTATTGCACTACCACCTGATGATATCAAGTGGTTCAATACCATCCTATATGAAGTTGCTGGTCTCAGCTTTCACAATCTCAGGAGAGCTTATATTGCTGACACAATTGTTAGCATCTCCTATTGATTTTATTGGGTGACTCACTTTATTCGTGATTTTATGAATTTATATTAAAGGTTACGTTTCATGTTCACCTTTGCTGTATATTATAATTGATTTGGTGAATTTGGTCTATAATTGCTCTGGCCGACACTGGAACTTTTCCTTTTTTCATATTCAAAAGCTATTCCAGGAAGCAAAATAAATTGCATCTATTCGCCAACAGTTCTATGCAATACAATGTAGTTCACTAATGTGGCTGAAACCTGTAGCAGATGCTCGTAATATGAATTCCAATGGTTATTGGGTCAGATTGCATGAAGGCATCGTGGTTTTCCACAGTATTTGTAAAGGATACAATGCAAAATCTATAATTACACTAATTTCCATTTTTGTTCTTTATCAAAACTTGACCCAGTGTCACGCTGTATAGCAGATATATATATATATATATGTGATGTCAGTAATCTATATCAAAAGGGCAACATACTATATAACATGCGCATAGATATATGATAACATAGAATTACCTGACAATGTCCAGTGGGTCAATACGGAATCCGTTATACGCTGTCTCCGGCTAGAGGGTGACCGGGGTCTATGCTGACCCTAAACTGGGGTCCTAACTAATCCCTCTACCTGGAGGTACTGTTAAAGGTACAGAGGTCCAGGCCACCAGCGTAAACCCTGTCTCCTATCAATCCCTGCCAACTGTAATCTAGTCCTAAGAAGGACCCTGATTACCACCAAAGGGAATGAACAGGTAACGGTTAATGAACAGAAAGACATACAAAAAAGACAAGAAATAAAGTAAATAAAGTCTTACATACAACACTCACACACAGTAGGAACACCTAAGGTCTCAGAAATAAACTATAAGCTATAAGAGTAAAAACAACTAATGAACTCTTAGCTTAAATATTCTCAGAACCGATCCAGTCTGCTAGACTACATGAATGCTTTCACCGGCATCTAACAAGCAGACTGGCAGGTATATGAAGGAATCTAATTAGATCATAATCAAAAGCAGCCGGGCGAGGCTGGACCTAGTCTTAGCAAAGAGCTAGGTAAAATTAACTCCCTCATTACCAAACACAAAGAAACAGCAACTCAGCTGTGAGAAGTCAGAGTGTGTAATCGCGACGATCCTCGTGGCGATACACCCATGACAGTACCCCCCCCTCTACGAGGGGACTCCGGACCCTCAGGGCCAGGTCTGCCCGGGTGAGTTGTGTGAAAGGTCCGAACCAATCGATCTGCGTTAACATCAGACGCAGGGACCCACGTCCTCTCCTCAGGACCATACCCCCTCCAATGAACCAAGTACTGAAGGGATCGGCGACTGAGACGTGAGTCAATGATTTTCGACCCATGAAATTCCACGTTATCATTGACCACCACTGAAGGAGGAGGTAGAGGTGACGGTATGACTGGTGCCACATACTTTTTAAGTAATGACTTGTGAAACACATTATGAATTTTAAACGTAGGAGGGAGGTCCAGACGAAATGCCACAGGATTAATTATGGAACTGATCCTGTACGGCCCGATGAATCTGGGACCCAACCTCCAGGAGGAAACTTTAAGTTTTATATTCCTGGTAGACAACCAAACCAGATCGTTCACCTTCAGATCTAGACCAGAAACTCTCCCCCTATCAGCCATCCGTTTGTAACGGTTCCCCGTAACCTTCAGTCTTAACCGATCTGGAACTATCAGTCTCCCTGGAAGTCCACAGGGGCGTCCCCCTGAGCCCCCAATACCTCCCCCTCAAGCTCAGAGCATACAGCTGACACTACAACTCCCTCCTGAGGAATAGGAACCGGATCATCCGTCTTCCCGGCCCCTGGGAAAGTACGAGATAAGGCATCAGGAAGCAACTTTATTGAGCAGTCATATGCGCGATGAGGAGGTAACTCTTTACACCCCTCCTCTGAGAACATCTCCCCAAAGTCCTCCAGAAAAGGAGACAAAGTCCTAGGCACAACCGCACCGATGACCGTGCTCATGCAGTTATTCCTGCAAAATTCACCCCACTGGCTTATCTTTCTGGATTGCCAATCAATCACTGGGTTATGTTTAGCCAACCAAGGAAGTCCCAACACAATAGGAGTAGGTAGACCCTCCAACACATAACAAGACAATTGCTCTTTATGCATTGCCCCTACTCGAAGATCTATGTTATGAACAGCTTGTACCAAGCTACCTTGACCGAGAGGTCTAGAATCAATAGAGACTATAGGGACCGGTTTGGCCAATACACTCAGTTGCATACCATGCGCCTGGGCAAACCGAGCGTCCACCAGATTAGCCCCGGACCCACTATCAAGAAAAACAGAAATCCTCTCAGTTCTAGTACCAATCACCACCTCCGCAGGCACGAGAAACTGAGAGGGATTTGGGGACGAAATACACACTCCCAGGTTAACTCCTTTGCTCAAAGAGGCCCGGGATGGACACCCCCCAACAAAATGTCCCTCTCTCCCGCAAAAGAAACACCTTCTAGTATTGCGGCGCACCGCCGATTCCCTCCTACAAAAAGATGTCCCTCCCAACTGCATGGGTTCCTCAGAACAGACATGGGGAACCTCAGTATAAGGGACTTTAGTAGTAGGTGGAGTCATCACGGGAGGCGGAGTTACCTCGCGTCTTCCCCGAATTCGTCTATCAATGCGAATAGCGAGGGCCATAGCAGCCTCCAGTGATGGAGGAGAATCATACTGAGCCAACACATCCTTTAATTTGTCAGACAACCCTTGACAAAACTGGCTCCTAAGAGCTGGGTCATTCCACTGAGTATCTGTTGCCCATCTACGGAACTCAGAAGAATATTCCTCCGCTGGACGATTTCCTTGCCGTATTTTACGTAACTTTGTTTCAGCAAGGGAAACTCGATCCGGATCATCATATACCAGACCCAGGGCAGTAAAAAATCGATCCACTGACTGGAGATCTGGGGAGCCTGGAGGAATAGAGAACGCCCAAGATTGAGGGTCCCCTTGTAAGAGTGAGATAACAATTCCCACCCTCTGCTCTTCACTCCCAGATGACCGAGGCCGCAGCCGAAAGTACAATTTACATGCCTCCCGGAAAGTAAAAAATTTGTCCCGCCCACCAGTGAACCTGTCCGGGAGAGCAACCTTAGGTTCAGATCTGGTTTGCTCCGGGGGAGACAAAACCTTGGACTTAATGTCTGCAAACTCCATGGACAACCCCTGCAACTGCCGGGCCAGCTGGGCTACTGGATCCATGACAGCTGGGGAGAATCTTTAGTTTGGCCGGTGAAAATGTCACGCTGTATAGCAGATATATATATATATATGTGATGTCAGTAATCTATATCAAAAGGGCAACATACTATATAACATGCGCATAGATATATGATAACATAGAATTACCTGACAATGTCCAGTGGGTCAATACGGAATCCGTTATACGCTGTCTCCGGCTAGAGGGTGACCGGGGTCTATGCTGACCCTAAACTGGGGTCCTAACTAATCCCTCTACCTGGAGGTACTGTTAAAGGTACAGAGGTCCAGGCCACCAGCGTAAACCCTGTCTCCTATCAATCCCTGCCAACTGTAATCTAGTCCTAAGAAGGACCCTGATTACCACCAAAGGGAATGAACAGGTAACGGTTAATGAACAGAAAGACATACAAAAAAGACAAGAAATAAAGTAAATAAAGTCTTACATACAACACTCACACACAGTAGGAACACCTAAGGTCTCAGAGATAAACTATAAGCTATAAGAGTAAAAACAACTAATGAACTCTTAGCTTAAATATTCTCAGAACCGATCCAGTCTGCTAGACTACATGAATGCTTTCACCGGCATCTAACAAGCAGACTGGCAGGTATATGAAGGAATCTAATTAGATCATAATCAAAAGCAGCCGGGCGAGGCTGGACCTAGTCTTAGCAAAGAGCTAGGTAAAATTAACTCCCTCATTACCAAACACAAAGAAACAGCAACTCAGCTGTGAGAAGTCAGAGTGTGTAATCGCGACGATCCTCGTGGCGATACACCCATGACACCCAGATGTCGTGGACTGTGGTATGTAGGATTTCTTTATACTTGTCTTCGTGCTTGGTTCTCACCCCGTAGAAAAAATCTCAACTAATTGGCAAAGGAAAAATGTTTGGCTTATGCAATATGCACGTTCTTGCCAACTGTCCTGCGACATCTGGGAGGATCTTATTAAAAGGTGAAACCTCCTGAATTCCCAGAAAATTTGGGAAAGTTCCTGGACGCCGCAGTAGACTTCTGGAAATCATTATTCCCTGGATGTTTTCTCTTTGTGGAACAGGGATACAGTATTATAAGATGCACATTAATGGCTCAAAATTGAAGTTTCCTGCAAAACACATGTTTAGAGTCACAGGATGGGATGTGGAAAGGGATGTGGCCTTAAAAAGTGACAATTCGGGTTTTACCAAAGAACAGTGCTTTCCAAGCTAAAAGGTCTCGGGGATTTAGTTGTTCTTTACTTTTGCATTCACATATTGGCTGATATGCTATAAGATGTAATAATTTGGTCCTCTGTGAGTCTTAGTGATGTCGTCAATGGGAGTAACCTTGGGTCTTAAGAATCATCCTTGTCCACTATGGATATTACATGGATGTTACATGGCCCATCCATCATTGAGACCATGTGGAAGGTAGCCCCGGCAAGATCTACAAGTCATATAACTCTTTATGTTTTTGAGGGATTTTTTTGTGCATCTGTTTTTCATTTTGCACCAGGGCTTGTCTGGACATTAAGCAGGCATTACCTTAGCTTGTTTTGCTTCTGACTTGGAAGTGATGTGATCATCACAGATCAATAGCATCAAAGAGTGAAGAAACTGGGATTTCTGTAAGTTATTTGAGGATGAGACTGTAAGGCCGGATATCAAAGCCCATAGCATTGTGTTTATTGAACTCTCCCCGAGGTTATGAATATTTACATAAGCGTTATATAAACTTAACAAGACATGAATCATTGATCAAGGCGTACAAACTGGCAGGAGCCAAGATATCCGAGTTCATTGTCATCAAGAAAATATCAGAATATTTTCATCTGCTGTTAATTTTGAAAACAATATTGAGTATCTATGTGTGGCACGTGGTAATGCTCTACGGACACAATGAGCAATATTTTCAGATGATGGGCCCCCCTCCATCTCTGGGCCATGGTGCAGTTCAACTGGCTGCATGGCGATATGTCCACTCCTGCATTGATGTCACAATGCAGTGATAATACACACAGTAATGTGACAGTACAGAGATAATAAACACTGTGATGTTGCAGTACATAAATAATAAACATCATGATGTAACAATACAAGAATAGTGTTCACATTGATATCACAGTGCAAGAATAATGTTCACCGTGATGTCACAGTACAGGGATAATGAACAAAGTGTTGTCACAGTACAGGGATAATGAACAAAGTGATGTCACAGTACAGGGATAATGAACAAAGTGATGTCACAGTACAGGGATAATGAACAAAGTAATGTCACAGTACAGGGATAATGAACAAAGTGTTGTCACAGTACAGAGATAATGAACAAAGTGATGTCACAGTACAGAGATAATGAACAAAGTGTTGTCACAGTACAGGGATAATGAACAAAGTAATGTCACAGTACAGGGATAATGAACAAAGTGATGTCACAGTACAGAGATAATGAACAAAGTGATGTCACAGTACAGGGATAATGAACAAAGTGATGTCACAGTACAGGGATAATGAACAAAGTGATGTCACAGTACAGAGATAATAAACAAAGTGATGTCACAGTACAGGGATAATGAACAAAGTGTTGTCACAGTACAGAGATAATGAACAAAGTGATGTCACAGTACAGAGATAATGAACAAAGTGATGTCACAGTACAGAGATAATGAACAAAGTGTTGTCACAGTACAGGGATAATGAACAAAGTAATGTCACAGTACAGGGATAATGAACAAAGTGTTGTCACAGTACAGAGATAATGAACAAGGATGTCATACAATAATGAACAAAGTGTTGTCACAGTACAGGATAATGAACAAAGTAATGTCACAGTACAGGGATAATGAACAAAGTGTTGTCACAGTACAGAGATAATAAACAAAGTGTTCACAGTACAGAGATAATGAACAAAGTGTTGTCACAGTACAGAGATAATGAACAAAGTGATGTCACAGTACAGGATAATGAACAAAGTGTGTCACAGTACAGGATAATGAACAAAGTGATGTCACAGTACAGGGATAATGAACAAAGTGATGTCACAGTACAGGGATAATGAACAAAGTGATGTCACAGTACAGGATAATGAACAAAGTGATGTCACAGTACAGGGATAATGAACAAAGTGTTGTCACAGTACAGAGATAATGAACAAAGTGATGTCACAGTACAGAGATAATGAAAAAGTGATGTCACAGTACAGAGATAATGAACAAAGTGATGTCACAGTACAGAGATAATGAACAAAGTAATGTCACAGTACAGGGATAATGAACAAAGTGTTGTCACAGTACAGAGATAATGAACAAAGTATGTCACAGTACAGAGATAATGAACAAAGTGTTGTCACAGTACAGAGATAATGAACTAAGTGATGTCACAGTACAGAGATAATGAACAAAGTGTTGTCACAGTACAGAGATAATGAACTAAGTGATGTCACAGTACAGAAATGAACAAGTGATGTCACAGTACAGAATAATGAACAAAGTAATGTCACAGTACAGAGATAATGAACAAAGTGTTGTCACAGTACAGAGATAATGAACAAAGTGATGTCACAGTACAGGATAATGAACACGTGATTTCACAGAACTGGCATAATAAAACACTGTCAATTGTACAGGGATAATAAGACACAGTGATGTCACAGTACAGGGATAATGAACAAAGTGATGTCACAGTACAGGGATAATGAACAAAGTAATGTCACAGTACAGGGATAATGAACAAAGTGTTGTCACAGTACAGAGATAATGAACAAAGTGATGTCACAGTACAGAGATAATGAAAAAAGTGATGTCACAGTACAGAGATAATGAACAAAGTGATGTCACAGTACAGAGATAATGAACAAAGTAATGTCACAGTACAGGGATAATGAACAAAGTGTTGTCACAGTACAGAGATAATGAACAAAGTAATGTCACAGTACAGGGATAATGAACAAAGTGTTGTCACAGTACAGAGATAATGAACTAAGTGATGTCACAGTACAGAGATAATGAACAAAGTGTTGTCACAGTACAGAGATAATGAACTAAGTGATGTCACAGTACAGAGATAATGAACTAAGTGATGTCACAGTACAGAGATAATGAACAAAGTAATGTCACAGTACAGAGATAATGAACAAAGTGATGTCACAGTACAGAGATAATGAACAAAGTGATGTCACAGTACAGGGATAATGAACACGTGATTTCACAGAACTGGCATAATAAACACTGTAATTGTACAGGGATAATAAGCACAGTGATGTCACAGTACAGGGATAATATACAAAGTGATGTCACAAGTACAAAGATAATAAACGCAGTGATGTCACAGTACAGAGATACACACAATGATGTCACAGTAGAGAGATAATAATAAACACAATGATATATCAGTAAAGCGATAATACTGTACACACTATGATGTCGCAGAACAGTGATAATAAACACAATCATGTCACAGCACAGAGATAATAAACACACTGATGACTCAAAATAGGGATAATAAACATGGTGATATCACAACACAGTAATAACATACACAGTGATGTCATAGTACAGGGATAATAAACATAATGATGTCACAGTACAGAGATAATAAACACTATGATGTCAAAGTGTTATGTCTGCCAAAGCACATTCACATGGGTAATGTTCAAACCAGGGTGACAAATGTTGGAACCTGAAAGGTCTCTGTTCATACTAGGAAAAGCCCTTCTCTGACCCTGTTCTGTCCCTGCCTGTCAGCAGAGGTTGTCACCATAAGGTAATGCAATGGCGACCCAGCTTGACAGTGGCTTCCCCTGAATGTCCTTAGCAGCAAATAGGATCGCTAGAGTAGCAGTTCCCTAAGGAGTAAAGGATTTACACACAAAGCAACTGCAACCAAAACAAACTACAGCACAGTAAATGAATCCAACAAAGTCTATCACAACCAGGAAACACCAGAAATGGGGAAAGTATTTAAAGCTGAAAAACACGTTACCCAAAACCAACAGAAATAAAGATAATAGAACTAAAACATTAAAAGAAAAGGTTTACCAGTTCTGGCTCAACAGAAAGAGACACAGAACACAGAGTCAAGGGTTAGAATCCAGAAGCATGACAGTACCCCCACTTCAAGGAGGGGCCACTGGACCCACCAAGAACTTCAACTGCTGGCACTACTTAATTCCTTCACTAGAAGTGACGCACCGCCTCGTGAGATGCAGGGCCTAGAATCTGGGAGGATGGTTCAGTCGCGGTAACTCGATGGCTCTAACAATCCCTAGGTGAGGTGGCAATTATGAAGGGGAGATGACTGATATATGAGACTGAGAGTTATGTTGATGCCAGCAAGGTATGAGGTCATGGACAACAAAAGCATACACCAACTTTACTAAAGACTTGTAACAATTCTTATATTTTTCAGTATAACAGTCATGGGTAGCAGATATAATTTTTCTTATACATTGCGAAGGTCAAAGTCTTTCTCAGTCCCGGCCTTGGGAGGATGGCAGTAAATTTCCATTTGACTAACTGTGCTGCGGGAATGGGGAGGATCAGCTGACCTTAATCGGATCGGAGTATCCGGGAAATCTGCTGCGCAGTTCTGCAGTCTCAGCAATCTGTCGCTGTAAAACGGGGCACTCCGAATCGGGTGCTATTTGTACTCCTCGCTGGTCCCAAATGAGGAGCCCGAATTTCCTACCTCCTCTCACCACCAAAACTGCCCTTAATCGACCGTTTCAGTGCCAAATGCCCCACCTCCAACTGCCACTTGTTTCAATCAGAAAAACAAGTTGCAATGCCAAACTAAGGCAGAAGAGGGCAGCATAGTACTACAAGTTGTAATACCAAAACAAGGAAGGAGAGGGCAGCATAGTATTAAATAATTTACCTCCTCCCAAGGCAAGACGGTGAGCCGGTGTCACAAGTTTAATCATGTAAGGAATACAGAACACACTTACCATATGACATATAACATACATTAGTAATGTCCCTGTGGTAGGGTGAGTTTAGCAGAGTTCGACACTGTCACTTTTCCCAACGTTTTTCCATGGCTAGATGACTCCTGATCTTGAGCAGCACGAAGCAGTCACTGGAATACTTGTCGCTGGGGGGTATGTGCGCCCCACTGTTTCAGGACAAGTGAGCGAGTTCATCCAGGAGCAGTTTTCCGAATTCTTTCAGGACGTTCATCCCCAGGGTGACAGTATGACTGGGACCGGCTTCACCCTGGGTCAACACTATACCTTTCCGTCCAAGGTCTTGGCCGCACAGAGAAACTTACATCCACACCACCCCTGCGACCAGGATGGCCAGGTGGTTTGCCGCTGTCAGCTTTACTTCTGGGCCCCACTCGGGCCGAAGAGTCTATGGAAAGTGTCGATGGAAATATGCTTCAGGCATCATGGTCACCTGAGACTCAGTATCCACCAGACAACGCACTGCCCATCTGTCAAATTCAGCCCAGACCAGAGGGCACGTGGACACCAGGTTTGTGGGACTTTCACCACTCCTTCCTTTCCTTTTTGGCTCCGGGTGACGTCCCACAGACTCGGAGCCCTCTAGTTTAAGACCGGCATGGCCGAGGTCTGCCTCTACGCGGGCATTCCCGAGCTATATGTCCTATTTCTCCGCAGTTGAAGCAGGTGAAAGACCCCGGTCAACGGGGCCTCCTGGCGTCATTACTGGCTCCACACCACTTCGGCCCCCGCTGCGTTCGGGACAGTTTCAACTTTTTCCTTCATCTGAGCCAATTCTCCTTGGATATTCAACAGCTATTTTCTCATCCCTTCAACCCATGGGGGCTCAGTGACTATATTTACTACTGCTTCCCCACTCTGGACCTTCCCCACCGGGACCGCCACCCTCTGCTCTTGTTCACGTGAGCGGGCCTCACTTCCTATGTCAGCAAAAGTTATGTGGGGATCTGCCCATACCCGCTCCCTCAGGATCTGTTTGGTCAGGACGTCCCGTAGCCCAGTCACCAACAAGTCACATAGCACAACATATGCCGGCCCTATCTCCACTCCGTCCTTTCTGACAATGGCGGTATGAAACTCTTGTAGGGCATTCAGATACTGCGTCACAGTCTACCCCTCCCTTTGCATAGAGCTAAACAGGTGAGTTCTAAGTTCCCCTACGTCAGTGGGGTCCCCATGGGTCGCTTCCAAAATCTGACGGACTTTGATTAACGTGTCATGGTCTCTGGGGGCACGTAGCATCACGGAGTCTCTAGCCTCTCGTCTAGGGCCATAATGGCCACCTCAGCCTCTAGCGCGGTAGTTATTGGGTGCGTTCTCAACATACCCCTCATGCGCTCTGTCCAGCTCCACAACATGGTGTTAGACGCTGTAAATTTTGGCAAATTACTTAAGATGGCCCCCAAGGAGATACTGGTCCTGGTCCAGCTGCCTGTTCTGCCGACTCCATGCTACTGGACTGCATCCTGCCGACTACGCCAAAATGTAAAAGTTTGTCGGATGCTGTAAAGAGCAGGAGGCAGAGAAGGGGTTAACAAGAATTTACTTAAACAATTTCTGAGCAAGTATTCAGGGAAACCTCCATGTAGGGAGAAGTTTAGACAAATAACAACTGAATGCACACTACACAATAAAAATAAGATGGGGAGAAATGAAGGTAATGACTTATCGATTGGAGTTCTTGTTGGGAAACGGTTGGAACAACTCCTGACGACTTCGCAATCTGCTGACAGTCTCTGTCTCTGCTGCGTATGCACAAGATGCAATGTCTCCTGACCGTGCCGAAGTATCTGGATCTGTTGTCCTTGGGTCTGTTGATCTTGGGTCCGTTGGAGCATGGGTACAGTTCCTTCTGCTGGTTCCTTGAGGGTGACGCTGTACACTGGGAGCACAACACCGTACAGGCCGCAGGAGTGACAAGGCCTCGCACGGAATCACGCAGTTCAGGTTTGTGAAGGGGCACCTGGTAAGGGATGTAAGAGTTAGTCAGTCTGTAAAGAACTGGCATCAGTGGTGGTAGTTGTGGAGATGGAGTCAACCTTCGTCCTGCTCTGTAGTCGCCTTCCCGCCAAGTCTCCTGCTTTCCATAACTCCGCCCATTTTATGTTGCCCACGCCCCCTTCTTTCAGGTGCTCAGGCCCTCTCCACACAAATAAGTCGTCCCCCTGCAACAATGAAGACGGCCCCGATAGTTCCGACTCCAGAGCGCTTCTCGAATCAACAACACTGTTCCTGTTCATCTCCTTACAAGACACTGGCAATATTGACTGCAGAAAGCTGCATCACTCCAGAAGGTCTCCACTTTTCAGCATCTGAACTGAGAGCAGTAGTCCTCCACTTTAGGTTATCCCTGAACCAACCTACAGATCATTGATTCAGCATCAGCATCTTGGTCATCATAAATAAGCCCCAGAGAAAAAAAAAAGCGTTAACAGAGGAAAACAAGGGCCAATCCACATGCAAAAAAATGCTCCAGCCTGAGGATCTCCACAAAGCAATGACAAAACAATACCCACATGTTGACTGTCTCCCCCAGACAAAGTATTTAAAAGACAAAAATAATCTTTACATGAAGAAAAAAAATGGAAAACTTACTTTGGTCCCCGTCAAATCAGTCAGGTAATTTTACCTTAGACTCAGATGACTGATTAAGGTAGGAGTAGACCCTGTGGAGCGGTGGAAAATGCAAGCTATTGTTGCTGCTTGATGTCTGCCACTTTCAAAGACGAAGTCCAGAATTGCGCGGTCAGGGTCCATGATGACTTCTTGGCACATAACAAATGGAGTGGGCTGGTAATAATGTTATGACTGCCAAAGTCAACTACCTAAACCTGACAGGTCCATTTTCAGACTAGGAAAAGCCCTTCTTTGACCCTGGTCTGTCGCTGCCTCACAGCGGAGGTTGGCACCCTAAGGTAACGTAATGGTACCCTATTTGATGGCAGTTTATCCTGAATGTCTTTAGCAGCTCCAAGGGTCGCTAGAGTAGCAGTTCCCTAAGGAGAAAAGGAATCACACACAAAACAACTGCAACTGACACAAACTACAGCACAGTGAATTCTACGCTATCAGAAGACAACTGTACCACCTTAAACCACTGGTGAGAATCTAGCTTAGGCCAGGGTCACACTTGCGACTGCAATTCGAGAAACTCGCCTCAATGCCTGGCACTGCTGCCAGCACTTGGGACCAGAGCATGCGGCTGCATGTATTTCTATGCAGCTGAACGCTCTGGTATGAGTACCAGCGGCAATGCCATGTATTTAGGTGAGAGACTCGTGCGAGTTTCTTGCATTGCAGTTGCAAGTGTGACCCCGGCCTTAAGATATTGACAGCATCATCACTCCTATACTGCTGTATGGCAGCGAGGTATGGGGCCCAGCGACCTACCCAGACCAGACAAAGTGGGATCTCAGCCCAAGCAAAGTCTTCCACCTGGAGTTCTGCAAATATCTCCTCCAGGTCCATCACAGCAAGTCAAATATAGCCTATCGTGCAGAGCTGAACTGATTCCCCATATGGCTCACTATACACAAGAAGGCGCTATCACACCAGGTGCACATACAGAGCAGCAACCCCAGCTTCTAACATCATGAAGCTCTGCTGATGTCACGCACAATGTAGAAAAGACTAAGTGGAACACAAAGGGATGAGGGTAAGGGTGCCCAACACTAGTGAAGGCGGGAGTGGAGACCCCTCCTAGATCTCTGGAGCTTAGGCCACGCCCCTAGGCAGTCACGTGCCTGCAGGTCCTTCGGCCTGAAACATTCTCTACCTGATACTGCTGCCTCTGAGAGAGTGTGCTGGCTCCGCCCCTTGGCAGTCACATGGTGCGGAAGGTCCTGTGTCCTCAGAAGCACACATCTTCTCTGCTTCGGTTCTACTATACAGGTATCGTTGTGCACAGTTTGTTCACTCAAGACACACGCACTGGCTCAGTGAGCAAGTGCAGTGCGGTGTGCCTGACATTATAAACGACCGTTACATTTTTTTTCTGAGGGGAGATTTAGGAGTGTTATCCCCATGGATCCCATGCAGGTGTTAGCAGGTCAGGTGAAACATCTGACGCAAAGGTTCCAGGAGTTGAATGTTGAGCAGCGCATGATGGCTCAGACCCAGCAGTAGCTGGTAGATACCGTACAGGGGGCTGTCGCTGCGGGGTCTCTGGGTACAGGTGGTAAGGATGTGTCATTGGTGTCTCCTGAATCTCCAGTTAAACTGCCCGACTACTTCTCAGGGGATAAAAATGAGTTCAGAGCCTTCAGGGAGGGGTGTAAACTTTTTTTCTCCCTGAGGCCTCGCTCTTCTGGGGATGAGTTCCAGAGGGTGGGGGTCATTATTTCCCTACTTCGGGGGGCCCCACAAGCCAGGGCTTTTTCTCTCTCTCCTTCTGCTCCTGAGAGGATGACTGTTGATACGTTTTTTCATGCCCTGGGCCGCATCTATGATGAGCCTGACAGGGTCCATATGGCTGAGGACATGGTTATAAGTGTTCGTCAGGGTAAATATTCAGCCGAGTGGTTCTGTTTGGAGTTCCGACGTTGGGCAGCGGAGGTCTCCTGGAGTGATGCCGCCCTTCGAGGGCTATTCCGCAGAGGCCTGTCTGAACGTCTCCAGGACGCCCTGGCCCTTCATCCTCCACCTGATAATTTGGAGGACGCCATAACCCAGGCCGTACGAATGGACCGCAGGCTACGCGCCAGGGGTATCATGCAATGTGAAACCTCACTGTTTGCTGGCAGCAAAGAGACTGGAGCCACTACTGAGGTCATGGACATTGGCACCACCTCGCTAAAAGAGAAGGAGAGAAGACATCGCCGGGAGAAACAACTCTGTTTCTATTGTGGAGAGTCCAGACATTGGAGAAAAGATTGCCCCACCTGTCCATCATCTAAGACGGCGGAAAACTACTAGGTCTGGGTAGCGGTCGAGGAGGCTGCCCAGACCTTCAGGTACTATTTTCCTCATGTTCTAAAGTCGTGTTAAAGGTGGAACTGTTGGTAGACAACTATCGTTTTTTCTCGACAGCATTGGTGGACAGTGGTTCATCTCTCAATCTGATCAGTTCCTGTGTCGTCTCCCAACATAAGATAGGGACAGTCAGGCTGAAGACACCCCTTAAAATTGTTGCTATCGACTCTTCCCCTCTTACCCGAACAGGGATTCTTTATGTTTCCAAAAGGTTTTCTTTGCAGGTCGGTTCTTCCCACAAGGAAGACATGGAATGTTTTGTCATGGACAAATTGCCCACAGGGCTAGTGCTGGGTATGCCATGGCTTCAACGCCACAACCCGGTGATTGACTGGGAATCAGGGAGATTATTAAATGGGGATCCCAATGTGTCGACTGTTGCCATAAACCTGTTTATTGTATAAAACTTGCAAAACCTGTCTCAGTGTCTTCTGTTGGTCTGGAGGGTATTCCGGAGTACCTGAAAGACTTTGAGGACGTGTTCTCTGAAAGTGAGGCTGAGGCTCTGCCCCCGCATAGATCATTTGACTGTGCTATTGATCTTGTCCCGGAACCAAATTGCCCAAGGCCCGCCTGTTTAATTTGTCAGGCCCGGAGCGCCTGGCTATGAAGCAATACATCGCTGAAAGTCTTCGCAAAGGGCATATAAGGCCCTCAGTGTCCCCAGTAGCTGCGGGGTTCTTCTTTGTTAAAAAGAAGGATGGCGGTCTACGTCCCTGCCTCGACTTTCGAGAACTTAATAAAATCACAGTCAGGAATACATACCCCCTGCCTCTGATTCCTGATCTCTGTAACCAGCTCTCTGGGGCCAAGTGGTTTTCAAAATTGGACCTCAGGGGGGCTTATAATTTGATAAGAGTACGGGAAGGGGATGAGTGGAAAACTGCTTTTCTTACTACTGAGGGGTTATTTGAGAATCTCGTCATGCCTTTTGGTCTCACCAATGCTCCAGCTGTGTTTCAAAATTTCATTAATGTAGTTTTTTCGGACCTCATTGGCCGTTTTGTTGTGATCTATTTGGATGATATACTGATATATTCCTCTGACAGACATTCACATTTATCACATGTTAAAACTGTGTTTCAAAGACTCAGGGAAAATCATTTATTTGTTAAGCTGGAGAAATGTTCTTTCTTTGTTCAGGAGCTATCATTTTTGGGTCTTATAATCTCTCCACAGGGGTTTCGTATGGATCCCAAGAAGGTGCAAGCCATTATGGAGTGGGTCCAGCCTCGGGACCTTAGAGGACTCCAGCCTTCTTGGGATTCGTGAATTACTATCGCAGGTTTATCAAGGGTTTTTCTCAGATTGTGAAACCCCTCACGGATCTCACACGTAAAGGGGCAGATGTTAGGAACTGGTCCCCGTCGGCCAAACAATCTTTTTTAACTTTGAAAAATTGTTTCACATCCGCTCCTGTTCTGGTTCAACCTGACTCAGCCAAGCCGTTTGTGGTTGAAGTTGATGCTTCGGAGGTTGGGGTGGGGCAGTGTTGTCACAGGGACCTACTTCTCTGACTAACCTCAAACCTTGTGCCTATTTCTCGAAAAAATTTTCTCAGGCTGAGAGAAATTATGACGTTGGTAATAGAGAACTCTTAGCAATCAAATTGGCGTTCGAGGAATGGAGGCATTTTTTGGAGGGGCGGCTCACCCCATCACAGTCATCACCGACCACAAAAACCTAGAGTATATCAAATCTGCTAAAAGGCTGACTCCTAGGCAAGCCCGTTGGTCACTTTTTTTTTCCAGATTTCAATTTTCTATAACTTTTCGCCCAGGGTCTAAAAACGTGAAAGCTGATGCTTTATCACGTAGTTTTGAGCCGCTTTCCGCCCCTGACCCGCCGTCCCCAATTCTTCAACCCAATGTCGTTATAGCTGAAGTGTTGTCGGAATTGGAGCGGGAGATTGTGGGGGCTCAATCTTTAGCTCCAAGGTCCAAACCCGAAAATAAATTGTTTGTTCCTCAGCAGTTACGCACCAGGCTCCTGCGGGAGTTCCATGATTCAAAACTGAGTGCTCACCCAGGCATTTCTGCCACACGAGAGGCAGTGGCTAGAGTTTTTTGGTGGCCTTTGATGGCTTCAGATATTAAGAAGCATGTCGCTGCGTGTGGGGTATGCGCTCGTTCTAAGAGCTCTCATTGCCGGGCCGGCCGGGGAATTGGTGCCTTTGCCAATTCCAGGAAGGCCATGGACCCACTTGTCCATGGACTTCATTACCAACCTTCCTTCTTCTCGGGTAACACGGTTATCTGGGTAGTTGTTGACAGGTTTTCTAAGTTAGCGCATTTTGTACCTATGGCAAGTCTACCTTCTGCAGAGACTCTCGCTAAGCATTTCCTCGCATAGATTGTGCGGTTACATGGGGTACCTATGAATATTGTATCTGACAGAGGGGCACAATTTGTGGCCAAGTTTTGGCGGGCTTTTTGCAAAAGGTTGGGGATATCTTTGTCCTTTTCCTCAGGCTACCACCCAGAGAGTAACGGGCAGACGGAGCGCACCAACCAGTCGCTTGAACAAATTCTTCGATGTTTGGTTTCTACTCTGCAAAGCGACTGGTGTGATGCCCTACCGTTAGCGGAGTTCGCCTTCAACAACCGTACCAATCAATCTACCGGTAGGTCACCGTTTTTATTAATTATGGTTTGAACCCTCATTTTGGTGAATTCTCACTTTTAGATTCGGGCTGTCCAGGAGCTGAGGACTGTGTTAACCGAATCAGGGATCTGTGGTCAAAAGTTCGGTTGAATATGTTCAGGGCTCAGGAGACTTATAAGCGTTTTGCAGATAAAAAAAGGAACCCTGCTCAGGTGTTGCAGTGTGGGACAAGGTGTGGCTCTCCACGCGAAACATAAGTCTTCGTCTACCCTCCGCCAAACTGGGGCCCAAGTTCATAGGTCCCTATGAGATCATTGAGGTAATTAACCCTGTGGTGTATCGTCTTCGCCTCCCCCTCGCTTTGAAACTCCATAACGTATTCCACAGATCCTTGCTAAAACCCTTGGGATTGGTAGTAGAAGAACCAGCTGCTGTTCCCTCCCCAGTCTTGGTTGATGGGCACATGGAATTTGAGGTACAACATATTGTAGACTCCCGGCGGTCTCGGGGGTCCTTACAGTACCTGGTGCATTGGAGGGGTACGGTCCAGAGGACTGGTCTTGGGTGCCAGCCAGATCGGTACACGCTGACCGTCTGGTTCGGGCATTCCATGCTCGGAATCCTGGGAAACCTGGGGGTCCAGAGGCCCCCCCATTAAGAAGGGGGTACTGTCATGGTTTACTGGGTTCTTGGATCAGGTAGTCGCGGGGTTAACTTGGTTGGCCTCTTTCTGGGTCCTGGGAGGCTTTTTATAGCCTCACTGTGAAGCCAGCCTTTGTCGTTTATACTCTGACCTTTGGCTGAGTGTGTCTGACCCTGTGCTTGTGCCAGTGCTTTGTGCCTGTGCTACATTTTATGCTTGCTTGGTTCTGATTTGGCTGTGTCCCTGTTACGTGTTTTGCCTGTCCCTTTTGTACTGCGTTGCTCTGTCTGTGTATGACCCTTGGCTGTGTTCTGGTTATTCTCTGCCTGCTCCTTTTGTACTTCGTCGCCCTCTATGTGTATGACCTGGCTATCCTGACTATCCATTCTGTCTATGCCCCTTGGTAACTTTATTTCGTAGTTACCCTTCTAGGAGTTTTCCTTTACCTCCTAGATCTCTGGAGCTTAGGCCACGCCCCTAGGCAGTCACGTGCCTGCAGGTCCTTCGGCCTGAAACATTCTCTACCTGATACTGCTGCCTCTGAGAGACGTGTGCTGGCTCCGCCCCTTGGCAGTCACATGGTGCGGAAGGTCCTGTGTCCTCAGAAGCACACATCTTCTCTGCTGCGGTTCTACTATACAGGTATCGTTGTGCACAGTTTGTTCACTCAAGACACACGCACTGGCTCAGTGAGCAAGTGCAGTGCGGTGTGCCTGACAGGGAGTCAATTTGGTGGATGCTCGCTTTGTTCAAACCCATGGTCTGAGGGGCAGGACGCTAGCGAGACCCCTAAACATTCAGGTCCAGACCTGTGTGTGAATAAGTACATGTGGTGTCCACCAAGAACATCAGGTGGAAGTATGCTACTGGGACCTGGGGTTCTAAGGCGATCGGGCCGTATCGGGTGTTGGCCATTCTCAGCCCGGGGACTTTCCAGCTGGAGTTACCCCCTGTAATGCATGTACACAACTCATTCCACAGGTTGGCGCTCTGGAGATTTGTGGCGCCTCCGGAGCCTACGTTATTGTCACCTTCATCAGGCTGCGTTCGCTGTAAACCTGTGGGTCAGGTGACTGCAGAGATGAACTCTGGAGGATCGAGGCGTCCTCACCGTATGTCGTTTTCTGGTGAGGTTCAATGTTGAGGGTCTAGAGGCCCCTAATTGAAAGGGGGGTATTGTCACGATCCATTTTTGGATTTGTGGCAGCTCTGATTCCACTCAGTTTAAAACTTTTTTCCTTTTGGACCTACAGGGGTTAATGTCAGTTTTTCCCCACTAGCAATCTGATGTTAATGCAGTTCGGCTGGGTCAGCTGATGTGGGTGGTGACCACTCCCACCATCCTTTAAAAGGTCACCTGATGCATTAGCTGACTGTTGGTGACACCGTTCCTTTCTGGAGACCAGCCTAGCAGGAGCAGCTCTCTGTTGTCAGCCATGTCTGGTGTTGAGAGTCCAGTTGCTGTTGTTATCTGCAGTGTGGAGCTTAGCAGCGGTGTACATAAGCTAAGTGTGGTGTTTTTTTTACCTTGTCCCTTTGGTGTTTGTCACTTCCCCCTGAGTTTATTACCTGCAGATGTGAGGCTAGTGCTCCTTGCTGGCCAGTGCACTAGCCAGGGTAGTAATAGGTGACAACTAGGGATAAGGTATCCTGACAGCGGCAGGGGGAAGAACCCGCATAGGGCATAAGGGGAGTGCAGGGACAGGCTCAGGATTGAGCTCAGGTGGTGACCATCCCTCATTCCCTATTGTTAGGGCCTTCCTCTCACTTTTTCCATCCCGTTGATTGTGAGTTGTGACGTCTGCTGACCGACCACCCGTTGGGTCGTGTCGCATCGTGACAAATAAACACTGTGATATCACAGTATAGGGATAATAAACACTGTGATGTCAAAGTAAAGGGATATTATATACAGTGATGTTAGAGTACAGGAATGATGTTCACATCACAGTGATATCACAGTACAAGGATCTGATAATGCACACACTAATGTCACAGTACTAGGCAAATAAACAGAGTAATATTACTGTACAGAGATAATAAACATAGTAATGTCTTAGAATAGGAACATCATACAAAGTGCAAGAAGCCGGCTTTTGAGGCTGATGCGTGCTGCTAAATAGCAATGAATACTCACTACCCTCCACGCACAAATTCCCGGCGTGGTGAGCAGTGAGAATTCTGGCAGCTGTGCTCTGCTTGTAAGCAGCGCATGACATCACTGCCATGCTCTGCTTACAAGCATAAATCAGCTGCTGGTACTGGAATAAAACGCTACGAGGGTGCGCAGAGACGGTAATTAGAATGGTTTATATTTTGTTAATGTTTTTTGATGAGGGCCATGTATACAAGCATAGGGATGAGGAGCCATGCATACTAGGATAGGGATGAAGAGCCATGCATACCAAGATAGGGATGAGGAGCCATACATACTAGATAGGGATGAGGGGGCCATGCATACCAGGATGGGGATGAGGGGCCATGCATACCAGGATGGGGATGAGGAGCCATGAAGACCAGGATAGGGATGAGGAGCAGCCATGCATACCAGGATAAGGATGAGGAGCCATGCAGACCAGGATGGGGATTAGGAGCAATGCATACCAAGATAGGGATTAGGTGCCATGCATACCAGGATAGGGATGAGGGGACCATGCAGACCAGGATGGGTATGAGGAGCCATGCATACCAGGATAGGGATGAGGAACCATGAAGGCCTGGATAGGGATGAGGAGCCACGCATACCAAGATGGGGATGAGAGGACCATGCAGACCAGGACGGGGATGAGGGGCCATGCAGACCAGGATATGGATGAGGAGCCATGCAGACCAAGATGGGGATGAGGGGGCCATGCAGACCAGGATAGGGATGAGGAACCATGCAGACCAGGATAGGGATGAGGAGCCATGCAGACCAGGATGGGGATGATGGGGTCATGCATACCAGGATGGAGATGAGGAGCCATGCATACCAGGATAGGGATGAGGAGCCATGCATACCAGGATATGGATGAGGAGCCATGAATACCAGGATAGGAATGAGGGGACAATGCATACCAGGATAGGGATGAGGGGACAATACATACCTGGCTTATACTCTAGTCATTAAGTTTTTCCAGTTTTTTGTGGTAAAATTAGGTGCCTCGTCTTATACTTGGGTCGGTTTATTCTTGAGTATATACAGTACATCGATCTTCTAACTCACTGTGATCCTGAGACCACCGAGCAAAGTTCTAAATAATGATTGGGAGAACCATTGGAGCTTCTGCACAGAATAATTGGGGGAGAGGGTGAGTATTAGGTTTCACTATTTATTTATTCATTTATTTTATATCTGCTCCTTTTTCATTGTTTTCAAAGTCTCTAAACCAGGGGTGGGCAATTAATTTTGCCAGGGGGCCGCATGAGAAATTGGGATGGTTTTAGAGGGCCGGACTAATATAATTAGCTCCGATCTACCCAATACTGTATATATACATATATATATATATATATATATATACTGTATACTGTATATATACATACCTGCCCATTATCATCATCTTCTCCCCATCATCATCAATGCCTCCCCATTATCAGCAATGCCTGCCCATCATCATCTTCTCCCCATCATCAATGCCTCCCCATTATCAGCAATGCCTGCCATCATCACACACAGACAGCACACAAGCACTCTCTCACATACATACACACACACACACACACACACACACACACACACACACACAAAGCACCGCACTACATAGACACAGACACACACAGAGACACATCTTACCTGTCCAGCGTCCCCGCTCTCTGACACAGCCGGCCGCTGAATGATGACGTCATTCAGCGGCCGGCTGTGAGAGGAAGCGCCGGTGGAGCCCGGAGCTGCAGCAGCGGAGGCACGGGAGAGGTAAGTATTGTGCCAGCTGATGCCGGGGCCCTGAGACTGCCGGAGCGCCTCCGCGGGCTGGTCACTGACAGCCGGCGGGCCGGATGCGGCCCGCGGGCCGCCCCTTGCCCGAGTCTGCTCTAAACCCTCTTTACTTTCTGTATAGCTACCACACATAATTGAAGATGGCATACCTTTTTAACCCAATATTCTAAGTTGCTATAATTGATTTTAGCGAAAAGTAGAAGTTGTTCTCTTCTCTGGGATCGCGCTCTCGTTCCATATTTCTGACTCATTCTTCATGATTTCGTGTTGCTGTAAGAAGAACATTTAATGTTTGTTGATTTACTATTTAGTTCCAGAGTTTATCTGTTCAAGGTCAATTAAGTTGTATATCACAATGCAAATGTGTGTGAAACTTCCAGATGACCACATGATACAAGCAGTATGACCGCTCTCCTGTGTTTCTTAAAGGGGAATTCTACTCAAATGGTTTGTTATTATAACTACATTGATTATGTTGGGTATTAAAACTCACTGAGATAACTTTTCTGCTAATTTGAAATAGGACTTAGTTTTTAAATATCATTTTGAAAATTAGAAAATTGCTGAAAACTTAAAAAGTATCAATCACCAGTCTGGGGCTGCAGTATTCATTAAAGAAAATAGTGGGCAGCCTCCAACTGCTGATTTTTCTAATTTTTACCCGTTCGCAAAAGCGGTCACAAGGGTCCCTAAAGCAGGGTTACCAACTTGACATTATATTTTTTCTGAACAAGTTACCAAAAATCACTGATGGACACTATTTTTTCTAGACACATTGGAAAACCATAATAAATCATTACGTTTAGGCTGGAGTCACACACAACGTATAAAAAATCGGTCCGTATTTTACGGACGAGAATCACACAAAAGTTCCCTGAACAGTGATTCTTATGTCATCCATGTGCAATGCTAGTATGCGATTTCCTCACATCAAAATATCCGTGTGTCATCCGTATGGCATCTGTATGGCATCCGTACGCCGGCTTGCAAAACCGACATATAATGGATCCAAATGACAGTTTTTAAATCACAAAAGAAGGAATACATATACACACATAGAATACATATATGGCATCACTGAGGCTGTGCGGAGTCCTTGGCTGACCTGAAGTGAACTGACAGCATGGGAAACAATCAATTAAGCTTCCCACACTAATCAGTTCATCTCCTGTGAGCCGGGGAGGCTGCGCAGAGATGAACTCATTAATTCTGCGGGGGTTTACAGCAGGGCTCGTCGCATTAGCATCGGTCCCTGCTGTAAACCTGTTAACCCCTTCAGATGGATTGCAGCGGGGGACCTGACTGAACGCCGGAGAGGTAAGGATATTGTTGCTTTTTTATTTTATTTTTATTACAGCAGAAAAAGGGATTCAGAAGGATTACCAGTGCAATAAAATATGGTCAAAAACTATGTGTATTTATTTCATTAAAATAATTTTAAATTAATGTGTTTTTTTTTAACCATTTAATACAATAGGATTAATAATGGAGAGTTATCTAATTGACAACTTTCCATTATTAACCCCGCTTAATGTCACCTTTCAATAGCAAGGTGGCATTAACCCATTATTAACCCATAAGCCGCCGCTAAAGGCAATGGGAATATACGGGCTAAGTGCCAGAAAAGGCGTATCTAATAATAGATGTGCCTTTTCTGGGGTGGCTGGGGGCAGATGTTAGTAACCGGGGGGGCACAAAAACAATGGTCTCTCCCTAGGCTATTATTATCTGTCTTTAGTCACTGGCTTTTCCTGTCTGGCGGAGAAAATACAGCGGGAGCACACGCATTTTTTTTTAACGAATTTACACATTAAATTAACACCTGAAATTTTGCACACATACACTTATGTAATTGTTAATCAAAACCATATATCAAACTACATGAAATGAAATGGTTTACTGTATGTAAACCATGTGTCATTTCATATTGGGTTCTGTAATGATTTTACAAAAGCCGGCAATTGAATTAGCGGCTATATGCTATATAGAAGTGTATAAACCTTAGATATATATATATATAATATATACAGTACAGACCAAAAGTTTGGACACACCTTATCATTCAAAGATTTTTCTGTATTTTCATGACTATGAAAATTGTAAATTCACACTGAAGGCATCAAAACTATGAATTAACAATTGTGGAATTATATACTTAACAAAAAAGTGTGTAACAACTGAAACTATGTCTTATATTCTAGGTTCTTCAAAGTAGCCACCTTTTGCTTTGATGACTGCTTTGCACACTCTTGACATTCTCTTGATGAGCTTCAAGAGGTAGTCACCGGAAATGGTTTTCACTTCACAGATGTGCCATGTCAGGTTTAATAAGTGGGATTTCTGGCCTTATAAATGGGGTTGGGACCATCAGTTGTGTTGTGCAGAAGTCTGGTAGATACACAGCTGATAGTCCTACTGAATAGACTGTTAGAATTTGTATTATGGCAAGAAAAAAGCAGCTAAGCAAAGAAAAACGAGTGGCCATCATTAGAAATGAAGTTCAGTCAGTCCGAAAAATTGGGAAAACTTTGAAAGTGTCCCCAAGTGCAGTTTCAAAAACCATCAAGTGCTACAAAGAAACTGGCTCACATGAGGACCGCCCCAGGAAAGGAAGACCAAGAGTCACCTCTGCTTCTGAGGATAAGTTTATCCGAGTCACCAGCCTCAAAATCAGGTTTACAGCAGCTCAGATTAGAGACCAGGTCAATGCCACACAAAGTTCTAGCAGCAGACACATCTCTACAACAACTGTTACGAGGAGACTTTGTGCAGCAGGCCTTCATGGTAAAATAGCTGCTAGGAAACCACTGCTAAGGACAGGCAACAAGCAGAAAAGACTTGTTTGGGCTAAAGAACACAAGGAATAGACATTAGACCAGTGGAAATCTGTGCTTTGGTCTGATGAGTCCAAATTTGAGATCTTTGGTTCCAACCACTGTGTCTTTGTGCGACGCAGAAAAGGTGAACGTATGGACTCTACATGCCTGGTTCCCACCGTGAAGCATGGAGGAGGAGGTGTGATGGTGTGGGGGTGCTTTGCTGGTGACATTGTTGGGGATTTATTCAAAATTGAAGGCATACTGAACCAGCATGGCTACCACAGCATCTTGCAGCGGCATGCTATTCCATCCGGTTTGCGTTTAGTTGGACCATCATTTATTTTTCAACAGGACAATGACCCCAAACACACCTCCAGACTGTGTAAGGGCTATTTGACCAAGAAGGAGAGTGATGGGGTGCTACGCCAGATGACCTGGCCTCCACAGTCACCAGACCTGAACCCAATCAGATGATTTAGGGTGAGCTGGACTGCAGAGTGAAGGCAAAAGGGCCAACAAGTGCTAAGCATCTCTGGGAACGCCTTCAAGACTGTTGGAAGACCATTCCCGGTGACTACCTCTTGAAGCTCATCAAGAGATTGCCCAGAGTGTGCAAAGCAGTCATCAAAGCAAAAGGTGGCTACTTTGAAGAACCTAGAATATAAGACATAACTTCAGCTCTGCTCATTCTTCTCGACCTTTCTGCAGCTTTTTACATAGTTGACCACCGTCTCCTACTGTCTAGGCTCCAGTCACTAGGCATTAAGGACACTGTTCTCTCCTGGTTCTCCTTCTATCTTTCTGACTACTCCTTCAGTGTTTCGTTCTCTGGCTCCATGTCATCTTCTCTTCCTCTCACTGTCGGTGTACCCCAGGGCTCAGTCCTTGGCCCCCTTCTCTTCTCTCTCTACATGGCCCCAATTGGACAGACCATCAGCAGATTTGTCTTTCAGTACCATCTTTATGCTGATGACACACAACTATACAAGTCATCCCCGACTACAGAACTACAACTACAGAATGACATCTGTCCGCAGTCTCCAACATCATGTCCGCTCTCTATCTGAAACTCAACCTCTCCAAAACTGAACTTCTTCTGCTCCCACCGTCTACTAACCACCCTAAATTTGACATTTCCCTCTCTGTGGGCGGCACCATAATAACACCCCGGCAGCAGGCTCGCTGTCTGGGTGTTATGTTTGACACCAATCTCTTCTTCGCCTCCCATATACAATCTCTTGCCCGCTCTTGCCGCCTACACCTAAAGAACATCTCTAGAATCAGCCCTTTTCTCACCATGGAAACAACAAAAACCCTCACTGTCGCCCTGATCCACTCCCGCCTGGACTACTGCAACGCTCTATTACTTGGCCTCCCCATTACTTGACTATCCCCTCTCCAGTCCATCGTTAATGCAGCAGCCAGGGTCATCCATCTGGCTAATCAGTACTCGGACTCGTCCGCTCTTCGCCAGTCCTTACACTGGCTGCCCATTCATTATAGGATCCAATTCAAAGTACTTGTTCTCACCCACAAAGCTCTCCACAGTGCAGCACCCCCCTAAATCTCCTCCCTCATTTCTATCTATCGGCCTAACCGATTGCTGCGCTCTGCAAACGACTTTCGACTAACCTCTGCACTAATCCGTACCTCCCACTCCCGACTCCAAGACTTCTCCCGCGCTGCGCCAATCCTATGGAATGCTCTACCCCAAGAAATTAGGACTATCCACAATTTGCATGGTTTCAGGCGCTCCCTCAAAACACATTTGTTCAGAGTGGCCTATCACATTCACTAATCAAAGTCATTCTATGTGTAAGTGTGTGTGTGTGTGTGTAGCCCATTCACTATCTCCATCCATCCCTCACTCCCTCAAGATGGCTGGACCATCATTGTAAAGGCACCAGTATTTTGTATCTCCCCCACCTCATTGTAGATTGTAAGCTCTCACGAGCAGGGTCGTCTTATTTTGCTTTAATTATTGTATTGTTAATGTTGTTACTTATGACTTGTTTTGAAACTGTTATACTGTAAAGCGCTGCGGAATATGTTGGCGCTATATAAATAAAGATTATTATTATTTTTATTAGTTGTTACACACTTTTTTGTTAAGTATATAAATCCACATGTGTTAATTCATAGTTTTGATGCCTTCAGTGTGAATGTACAATTTTCATAGTCATGAAAATACAGAACAATCTTTAAATGAGAAGGTGTGTCCAAACTTTTGGTCGGTACTGTATATGTGTCACAGTGACGTGTATATATATATATATATACTGTATATATATAGTATTTTATGTGTATATATCTATTCTTTCCATTCTTTATTAAACCTGTCAGTGTGATTTTACAGTATAGCGCACTGAATTGCCGTCTTTTCTGAAGGACACCGGTGCGTATTTCTTGCAAGTCACATGTGTGGTCCGTGTGGAACCGATGTTTTCACGCACCCATTGACTTGCATTGGGCTGATGGGAGCTGCCCCATAGATTAGCCTTGGTCCAAGTGCAATGTGATTTTTTTCTCGCATTGCACTCGTCCATATTTCTCGCTAGTGTGACTCCGGCCTTATAAGTGATCCATATCTACAGCCCATAATTCAGATATGAAGACATCAGCTGCATTCACTGAAAATTGTAAAATGATAATGTTTGCAATCAAAATAATCTTTATAAGTTACTTCAGCTTAAAAAAAAATCATGGACTCCTTGAAATTTTTTCTTACGGACCGGGCAAAAAAGTGACCAATTTTTATGGACTGTCCTGGTATTTTGGGACAGCTGGAACCCGGTTCTGAAGGACCTGACTTTTTAGCAAAAGTTGGTTCCGAACTTTCATTTGGAGCAGGATTCCAACACCCTATGTGGGGTGAAAGTGTGAGCTGCGGTGTGCAGAAGTCTGGCACTTTGCACTAACCTAACGCTGCCGCAACATTCACTAAGCGGTTATCGATCGGTAAGCTCTTGGAAGAAGGGGAAGAAAAAGCAATACAGCTGTTCTGCCCATCTGAGTACAGGGCAGTATGTTTTGTACTGTGTGCTGGTTTGTTTGCTATAGCACCATCCAGTGGTGGCTGAAATTATAGCCTGTGCCTTTAACAAGCAGATAGAGTATTGCATTGTGGGATTGAAGCAAGGTATGCTGGGAAGAAGAAGCTCCATTTTCTTCCATGTACTTCAGGGAATACACGTGTTCATGTGCTCTCCTGTAACCTCTCCAACTTGAGTTTGCTATCCTGGTAAAGCATATCTGGTAAGATCAATATCTTCTCTAGCAATGCAGTGTTTTGGAGGTTATTAACTGTATAGCAGCCAGTGCATAGGAGATGCTATTAGAATCCTGTGTAAAGTTTGCATCATACTGTATACTTTCCTGTTAATTGTAAAGTGTCAGCTGTGTGCTCAATACTTATCTATGTCATTTGTATTTTTATAGTTTTACCACGCATGTTCTATACTGTTCACCAATAAACAAGTTAGACTACAGAGAACAGTCTGCTTATTTGGAGTACGGAATCGTGGTTTAGGCTGTATGCTAGATTGCACACTGTGTCAACGTATATGAAGGCAAAACAACAGCAATGGGTTAAAGGAAAAATGTCTGTCTCACTAAGGGGTTAAATATATAATAGAGTAAGAAATAAACTATCACAGTATTTTGGAACCCTATAAGAGCACCCGGGATTGGATGAATGCTGAGAAGAGTAGTTCAGTCGTGACAGCACTGGTGAGCTTCTCATGTCTGGAATTGGAAAATCAACATAGTCAGAAGGAAAGGAAGGTAAGATAAGAGATTAAGTCATTGTGTTCTATACGTGACACAGACTATTAACAGTTTATCTCTCTTGTATCATATATAAAGAAAAAACTGAGCTAAGGCGTAGCTTTTTAATCCTACCTACAGTTCCAACTTATTCCTCCAGATGGAGCTTTCTGCAAATTTGTCTGATGCCCACTATCTGGTGTGTGCACCACTTGCAGAAATCCATGGGAGTCCTGTGTGTTTTTAGACTATTTATGCATTTACTTTACTCACCTATGTATTGCTATTAAATTCCACAGCGCCTAACAGACTTCATCATTCATCATTTCTGATTCATAACAAAACATTTAAATGGTTTTATTCCCATTTCAATGTACTCTGTGAATATTTTTAGATGAAAATTGTTTATTTTTTCAATATGAAGCGTGCTGCAATGTATCCACAGAAGCCAATTTAATGCATTTTTCAATTTTTTTGCATACTTCACATCTACTTATTTGTTCTGTTTCAGTAACATTGCAAAAGCAGTGTAAAAATAGGTCATTCATCCACAAAAAAGGGACAAAATACGGATGAAAATTGGACAAAATACGGCATGGAAATATAGAACTATTCTGAACAGCGAATTCATGTTACATCTCTGTTTTTATATCGAACTGTGAATGCGAACTTTTACTAAAAGGGGTTACCTGGCATGTTAAAATTGAAACAGACACAAAAAAACCCACAGACATTGGTAATGGGGATTTAGAAGGCAGTATAATTATTATTCACTCCTTATAAAGGCATTTTTTATTGAACATTTTTTTAAATGCATAAAGAACATGTACGCAAACAATAAAAAACAAAAAGGAAAGATTGTTTCAAGAACTGCACTAGGTAGAAGCCAAATAGTGAGTAAATAACAATTATTGTAAGGTCAGAGTATTATTCTATAGCACTTACAGGGAACAATTCCATCTAACAATATATGGTAAGCTGGCAATTATCGCACTGTATTCTAATCTTGCTTTTTTTTATCATTGTTTGCTTACATGTTCTTTTTGTATTTTAAAAAAGGGTTCAATAAAAAAAGCTTTTATAAGGAATGGATAGGGCATCCTCATACTGTTGATAAAGGTCAATTTAAGGAGTCTTGTAAGTATGTTGAAACTGATCGCTTATCTTTAGAATTAGATCAGCAGGGATCGGACTTCTGACATCATCTATGATCTGCTGTTTGATGGTTTGACGAGACTACAGCGCTTGTGCTTTTCAGACATCTGATTGGAGTGGATGCTAGTAGTTGGACCCCTACTGATTTAATATCGATTTTACATATCAGTTTTAAGATAACTGGATATCCCCTTACAGTTCCCACCGAATACTGTTACCTGCGAATAGTAGACTAGCTGAATATAATGGTGGCTGATCTCTGCCTTTGGTGCAAATGGTGTAAATGTCTCATCTTCTCTTTGGCTTTTCTTTTGTTCCTGAGCCTCTCCTTTTCTGAGATATGGCCCCCTTTTCCCTGTATATAAATATAGTCTTGTTATCCAAGGGGGTGTGATCGTCAGCTCTTCTCTATAGGAGTCTTTGTGAAGGCCATGTCCACTTCGCTAAAAGACTAGATTTATATGCATGAGAGATGCAGAACTCAGGTGGACTAATGAAAAATAAAGAACGCCAGATTCAGTTAAATGGATTCCAGCAGGAAATGAAAACTTGCTAATTGTTTCCCTAAAATGGGACTTAAAAAAAATAAAATTTGTCCCACAAAAACATTATGCCTTGCAGCTATAGTAATTTTAGAATAAAAAAACGCTATTGTTATTAGAATGCAAAGTGTGAAAAGGAAGAGAAAATCCTTCAGGTTAGAATTGGCTAGGTATGAAATTGAAAACCAGTTCATCAACGACTTTAGAAATGCCTGATGATATGGGCTTAATAATAATAATAAAAATAATAGTAATAGATGCAGGAGTTGCAATCGCACCTGGGGCTTAAGAGGCCCTAATGGTCCCTTTGGCCCAAAGTAGAAGATCACTACTATTGCAGACCCATGATAGTTATAGGCAGGGGCGTAGACATCGCGGTTGCTGCAGTCGCCATTGCAACCATGCAGGGCGTGTGATGGGCCAGCCAATGCAAACCCCTACTTCAGCTGGATGTGCGTCCTTGGATGCACATTTAGCTGTAGTGTATTGTAGTGTAAAGACCCATCAGGCCTATGTGCGGCAATACATGCTACCGGTCAATCAGAGGCCAGCAGCTGACGTCAGCGTGCACATGACAGGGGGCGCATGGCAGTGACGTGGCAGAGATTGACAGTGGCATTTAACAGGATAACAGCCGCGGGTGGATTGTGATTTCACCCGCGGCTTTTATGGGGCACATGTCAGCTGTTCAAATCAGCTGTCATGTGCCGGAAAAGATGTGAGCTCAACACCGGAGCCCACATCAAAGGGGAAGATTCGACATGCGCTGTACTGTAAGGTTCTTTGTCTCTGTTGACATGTTCCTTGAAACTCAGTTTTCCGTCGGCCATTTGCTTTCTGTTTTTTCTGCAGCTCTTGCCCTCAGTTAATATGGAGTTTCCAGTTTTCATGTTCCCGCCCTGATTCTTCCCTCTTGCTTCTAAGCAGCCTCAGCTGAACAATCAGTGCTCCTGAATCAAGCCTCAGTCAGTCTGTGACCTGACTCCTCGAAGCCTTGGACTTGTACTCCAGCTATTCCCCACTGAGGAACCTTGGAACACTTTTGGACTCTGGAAACCTGCTGTTTGGTGAATCCATGTTTGCAGAGGAATTACGGTACAGAGAAGAGATCCTGAACCTGCTTTGGAGATTTATTGTAGTGCTTGAAGTTACTCTGGCCTGCTGTGTCTCCTGTCGCTGTTCCTGCAAACTGTGTGAACTTTTCAGCATGCTTGTATGAAGTAATACAAGTCATTTCATTTCAACCTATGTCTCCTGTGTTTTCCTCGCACCCAAGCACAAGACGCTATAGGAACTGTACACTATACATGACAAGATTCAGGAGCCAATGTTTAGTGTCTGCTGGGTCTGGGAAAGCCGTGTCTGCTGTGACTGTGGATATCAGATGTCCGTTTAATACCTTATGTGATGACAGTGGTTGTGACTTTCTCACAACCATTCCAGGTGAGCGCATTCCCTTAAAATTTTACTCTGGAGTGTTACCACAGGTAAACACTATTTTTTTTTTTTTTCCTTTCCTCTTCTCCTTCCAGCACTTCTGCCTTAAAAGATCTGGAAGATGGAGGCCCGCATAAAGGAACTTTGCGGAGTGACTGATACAATCCTTTCAGATGTACAGACTTTAAAAACCCGTTTTGCAAGCCTACAGGACCTCACTAATCATAATTTGCAAGTGTTTGGACAGACTACCCAGGAATTGCGAGCCAGGATTGAGGCTCTAGAGGAACGAGCCCAGGCTCCTGCCATAACCCCAAGTTCTGGGATCCCCAAATTACCTCCTTTTTCGTTTTGGCGGTGAAGGAGAAATTCGGGGGATTTTTTTAATCAAGCAATTTATTTTTTGCACATGCTTCAAAATTTTCCCCTGAACGATCCAAAGTGTTACTATAATCGTTGTTTACCAAAAAGGGCTTTGATGTGGGAAAAACCCCTGTTGAAAACTGAGGTGATTTTTTAAAAACACCTTTGAGCTTTATTTCCCCATGGGGGGGTGTTTGATGCCCCCAAACGGGTGCAACAGCTGAAGCACCATGTTAACTTTGCGCCAAGGAAAGGTTTCATACCAAATGGCCCGGATTTCGGAAGGGGCTCTTGATACCATTGGGGACACTTCCGCAAAAATCTATTTTTGGAAAAGGGGTTTCCCCACTGAAAAGGAAACTTGCTGGGCCGACCCTCCCCTGCTTTTAGGTGATTTTTATTAACATTTTATCCGATTGATGCTCGTCGACTGAACGAGACAAAAGAGATGGTTTCGAAAATAATCGCACAACCCTTTTTCTACCTCCCCCCCAGCTAAGGAAAACCTTTTAGTAGGATCACAGGGGAACCAGAACCCCGAACCCAGCAGGGGGACTCTTCAAAGACGGGTTAGTGTGCACCAAAGAACATCGTATAAAGGAAAATCTATGTTTCACTGTGGTAAGTCGGGCACTTCATTTTAAACTGCCCCGCGTTTCGTAAGACACTGCAGCGTAATTTACGTGAGTGTTGCGAGAGGGAGCTTGTCATGTCCGACCTCAGCCCAAAGATCTGCTGCAGGATCTTTATTTTCGGGCTTAAACTTGTTTATTCTGGGAGATGGGTATAAACCTGAATTTTTAAAGTTTCCCCAGGGTGTCCCGCTGGTTGTAAAAGAAACAATTCTCATTGCTTCCTTTCCATCAAAAACTGGGTTGACTCAGTCTGGGTGTTAGCTTGCTATACGACTCAGGAGCAAGTGGGAAATTTTATGGGTATCTCCTTTGCTCTGAACAGGGGGTACGTTTAGTGAAAGAAGGCACTCCAGTACAGATGGAGCTGGATGGGTCTACTGACTTCTGGACCATGGGGCAAAAAACAAAACCTTTGAGGGCCCTTTTGGGTAAAAAATCTCAGGAGAAAAGTCTTTTTTTCTTTTTCTTTTCCCCCCTTTCCCATATTTTAGGGCTACCCTGGCTGCAGGCCAGAATCCAACGATTAACTGGGAGACCAAGGAATTACACTTTCCGGGGAAAAAAATGGTCAAGGAGTTTCGCTTGCTCTGTTCCTAAAAGGGAAACCCGTCGTCCCGAACTACCCCTGAAAACCAGGGTATGTGATTTATGTGACAAAAAACGCTGACACTTCCCCCACCGTCCAAAGATTTCCAATTGAATTTTTGGCCCGGG
>JARQOD010000008.1:60647696-60779370 GCA_033576555.1 Oophaga sylvatica | reverse complement strand
ACAGCTTTCTGCCCATCTGAGTACAGGGCATATGTTTTGTACGTGTGGGTTTTTTGCTAAAACCCACCACTGGTGGCTAAAATTATAGCCTTGCCTTTAAAAAGCAGATAGATTTTTGCATTGGGGTTTGAAGAAAGGGTAGCTGGGAAAAGAAGCTCCATTTTCTTCCATGTCTTCAGGAAAACCGTTTTGTGCCCCCTTAACCCTCCAACGAGTTTGCTATCCGGAAAGCTACGGGTTTTCTCAAAAATTAGCAAAGTGCAAAATTTCATTATTTTCCATAATGTAATGATTAAAATTTAAACTTTAAAATTTATTTAATTCATTACACCCCAACGAATTTTTTCGGTCTTTTTTTGTTTAATACTGAGATTTTGGAAACCTCATGAAAACCCAAAAATCCGTCCAAAAAATTTACATATAAAAAAAAGGTTCCTAAACGCCTTTACCCAAATCTCTAAAACAAAAATTTAACTCAAAACGCAGAAAAAAGATTCTGAGGTTTAAAATCCCTGCCTGGTTTCATTACCAAAACCGCCATCATGGGTAAGACGCCGACCTGACTGTTTCCCAAAAACCATCATTGACCCCCTCAAGCAAGAGGGAAGCCCAGAAAGAATTTCTGAACTTTTGGGGTTTTCCCCGGGTGCTGTTTCAGGCCCTCAAGGGGAAAGTCTGTTGGAAGGAAACAATGTGCAGAAAACCGTAAAAAACGGAAGAGGTCCGGACCCTGAGGAGTTTGTGAAGAGGGACCGTTCCCGACCTTGGGGGACCTGCGGAAGCATGGACTGAGTCGGGAGAGAAACACCAAGCCCCCCGTGCACAGGGTGTGCAGGAAAAGGGGTACAGGTGCCGCATTTCCCCAGTAAAGCCACTTTTGAAACCCGAAACAGAGAAACACACTGGGGACAGAAAGCAGCACGGACTTTTCAAGGGTCCCAAGAATTTTTTCGGAGAAAAAATTTTTGCATTCATTTTGGGAAAACAAGGGCCAGAGTCGGGGAACGGGGGGAAAGGGAAACCAAAATGCCTGAAGTCCAGTGTCAAGTACCCACAGTCAGTGATGGTGTGGGGTCAGTGGCGTAGCGTGGGGGGGGCGGGGGGGGCGGTCCGCCCCAGGCGGCACGTGTGTGGTGGGGCGGCGCAGCAGCAATTCCATATGCACCCCTTCATTGCCCTCCCAACTTCGCACAGCCAGCATTTACCATTGCTGTGCTGTGCTTTGTAAAGGTGGTAGCAGGACCTGTGATGAGGTCACAGGAGGGGAGGAGTTAGGTGTCACATGATCTTCAGGCCCCTGTGTGCAGGAAACTGCTGTTTTGGTCGTCATGGTGCTGGATGATGGTAAGTTTATATGTGGGATCATAAGGGGTTTACAGTGTGGATGTAGCTTAGCTGTGTGTGCATGAGGTGTACGGAGCGGAGCCGTGTGTACGAGGTGTACGGAGCGGAGCCGTGTGTACGAGGTGTACGGAGCGGAGCCGTGTGTGTGTACGAGGTGTACGGAGCGGAGGTGTACGGAGCGGAGCCGTGTGTGTACGAGGTGTATGGAGCGGAGCCATGTGTGTACAAGGTGTACGGAGCGGAGCCGTGTGTGTACGAGGTGTACGGAGCGGAGGTGTACGTACGAGGTGTACAGAGCAAAGCAGTGTGTGTACGAGGTGTACGGAGCGAAACCGTGTGTGTACGAGGTGTACGGAGCAAAACCGTGTGTGTACGAGGTGTACGGAGCGAAGCCGTGTGTGTACGAGGTGTACGGAGCGAAGCCGTGTGTGTACGAGGTGTACGGAGCGAAGCCGTGTGTGTGAGGTGTGTGGAGCGGACCCGTGTGTGTACAGGGCCACAAAGAGCGGAGCCGGGCATGTACAAGGGTCCTGTTACTTGCGGGATCTGTGTGCTTGGGGCTGCAGGGGGGAAGGAGGGGTGCCATTATGTGCATGGGTCTGCGTGGGGACGGAGCGAATGCTGTTATCTGTGTAGGGCTGGGTCCCTGTCCCGCTGTCCTGGCCGGGAGGTTTACTTTCCCGCATTAGAATCGTACATGCGGAAACCCGGGGACCTCCCACACGTTCTGGCAGCCACATGTCACGTTCCACCGGAGGTGACGTGCTGTAAGTCAGCTGAACGCTGGAAATGACCGTTGACCTAATTTCCGGCGGTCAGCTTACAGCAGCAGGTACTGTAACTCGTTCTCGGGAGAGTCTTCAGAACGGCGACGCATCGAGCCGCTGGATCTGTTGGAGTGAGAGCCGGGTATTGTACGGACCGCTGCATACAATACCCGACTCTCACTGAGCGAGACAAGCAGCATGTGGGGATCTCAACATGGGATCTGTTCAACAGATGAAGAGATCCCCAGATCCTGCCTGTCTCGCTCAGTGAGAGCCGGGTATTGAATGGAGCGCCTCATAGCTGGTGAGATCCCCACATCCTGGGGAAATTAGGTCAGCGATGGAACGTGACTTGTGGCTGCCAGAATGTGTGGGAGGTCCCGGGACGATTCTAATGCGGAAAGTAAACCGCCTGGCCGGGACAGCGGACAGGGTCCCGAAATCGGGACTGTCCCGCTGAAACCGGGACGGTTGAGAGGTATGTGTTTATAATTATTGTTTATGAAACAGTGTGATCAGCAGTGCTAAGTGGGTGTGGTCAGGGCGTGGATATGGGTGTGACCAGTGAAATGGGTGTGGCTAGGGGTGTGGTCTAAAATTTGCCGCCCCGGGCGCCACAAACAGTTGCTACGCCACTGTGTGGGGTGCCATGTCAGCTGCTGGTGTTGGTCCACTGTGTTTCATCAAGGGCAGGGTCAATGCAGCTAGCTATCAGGAGATTTTGGAGCACTTCATACTTCCATCAGCTGAAATGCTTTATGGAGATGAAGATTTCATTTTTCAGCACGACCTGGCACCTGCTCACAGTGCCAAAACCACTGGTAAATGGTTTACTGACCATGGTATTACTGTGCTCAATTGGCCTGCCAACTCTCCTGACCTGAACCCCATAGAGAATCTGTGGGATATTGTGAAGAGAAAGTTGAGAGACGCAAGACCCAACACTCTGGATGAGCTTAAGGCCGCTATCGAAGCATCCTCGGCCTCCATAACACCTCAGCAGTGTCACAGGCTGATTGCCTCCATGCCACGCCGCATTGAAGCAGTCATTTCTGCAAAAGGATTCCCGACCAAGTATTGAGTGCATAACTGAACATTATTATTTCATGGTTTTTTTTTTTATTTTGTTTTAAACACTTTTATTTTATTGGACAGATGAAATATGCTAATTTTTTGAGACAGGTTTTTTGGGTTATCAGGAGTTGTATGCCAAAATCATCAGTATTAAAACAATAAAAGACCTGACAAATTTCAGTTGGTGTGTAATGATTCTAAAATATATGAAAGTTTAATTGTAATCATTACATTATGGAAAATAATGAAATTTAGCACTATATGCTAATTTTTTGAGAAGGACCTGTATCTGGTAAGATCAATATCTTCTCTAGCAATGCAGTGTTTTGGAGGTTATTAACTGTATAGCAGCCAGTGCATAGGAGATGCTATTAGAATCCTGTGTAAAGTTTGCATCATACTGTATACTTTCCTGTTAATTGTAAAGTGTCAGCTGTGTGCTCAATACTTATCTATGTCATTTGTATTTTTATAGTTTTACCACGCATGTTCTATACTGTTCACCAATAAACAAGTTAGACTACAGAGAACAGTCTGCTTATTTGGAGTACGGAATCGTGGTTTAGGCTGTATGCTAGATTGCACACTGTGTCAACGTATATGAAGGCAGAACAACAGCAATGGGTTAAAGGAAAAATGTCTGTCTCACTAAGGGTTAAATATATAATAGAGTAAGAAATAAACTATCACAGTATTTTGGAACCCTATAAGAGCACCCGGGATTGGATGAATGCTGAGAAGAGTAGTTCAGTCGTGACAGCACTGGTGAGCTTCTCATGTCTGGAATTGGAAAATCAACATAGTCAGAAGGAAAGGAAGGTAAGATAAGAGATTAAGTCATTGTGTTCTATACGTGACACAGACTATTAACAGTTTATCTCTCTTGTATCATATATAAAGAAAAAACTGAGCTAAGGCGTAGCTTTTTAATCCTACCTACAGTTCCAACTTATTCCTCCAGATGGAGCTTTCTGCAAACTTGTCTGATGCCCACTATCTGGTGTGTGCACCACTTGCAGAAATCCATGGGAGTCCTGTGTGTTTTTAGACTATTTATGCATTTACTTTACTCACCTATGTATTGCTATTAAATTCCACAGCGCCTAACAGACTTCATCATTCATCATTTCTGATTCATAACAAAACATTTAAATGGTTTTATTCCCATTTCAATGTACTCTGTGAATATTTTTAGATGAAAATTGTTTATTTTTTCAATATGAAGCGTGCTGCAATGTATCCACAGAAGCCAATTTAATGCATTTTTTCAATTTTTTTGCATACTTCACATCTACTTATTTGTTCTGTTTCAGTAACATTGCAAAAGCAGTGTAAAAATAGGTTATTCATCCACAAAAAAGGGACAAATACGGATGAAAATTGGACAAAATATGGCATGGAAATATAGAACTATTCTGAACAGCGAATTCATGTTACATCTCTGTTTTTATATCGAACTGTGAATGCGAACTTTTACTAAAAGGGGTTACCTGGCATGTTAAAATTGAAACAGACACAAAAAACCCACAGACATTGGTAATGGGGATTTAGAAGGCAGTATAATTATTATTCACTCCTTATAAAGGCATTTTTTATTGAACATTTTTTTTAAATGCATAAAGAACATGTACGCAAACAATAAAAAACAAAAAGGAAAGATTGTTTCAAGAACTGCACTAGGTAGAAGCCAAATAGTGAGTAAATAACAATTATTGTAAGGTCAGAGTATTATTCTATAGCACTTACAGGGAACAATTCCATCTAACAATATATGGTAAGCTAGCAATTATCACACTGTATTCTAATCTTGCTTTTTTTATTCATTGTTTGCTTACATGTTCTTTTTGTATTTTAAAAAAGGGTTCAATAAAAAAAGCTTTTATAAGGAATGGATAGGGCATCCTCATACTGTTGATAAAGGTCAACTTAAGGAGTCTTGTAAGTATGTTGAAACTGATCGCTTATCTTTAGAATTAGATCAGCAGGGATCGGACTTCTGACATCATCTATGATCTGCTGTTTGATGGTTTGACGAGACTACAGCGCTTGTGCTTTTCAGACATCTGATCGGAGTGGATGCTAGTAGTTGGACCCCTACTGATTTAATATCGATTTTACATATCAGTTTTAAGATAACTGGATATCCCCTTACAGTTCCCACCGAATACTGTTACCTGCGAATAGTAGACTAGCTGAATATAATGGTGGCTGATCTCTGCCTTTGGTGCAAATGGTGTAAATGTCTCATCTTCTCTTTGGCTTTTCTTTTGTTCCTGAGCCTCTCCTTTTCTGAGATATGGCCCCCTTTTCCCTGTATATAAATATAGTCTTGTTATCCAAGGGGGTGTGATCGTCAGCTCTTCTCTATAGGAGTCTTTGTGAAGGCCATGTCCACTTCGCTAAAAGACTAGATTTATATGCATGAGAGATGCAGAACTCAGGTGGACTAATGAAAAATAAAGAACGCCAGATTCAGTTAAATGGATTCCAGCAGGAAATGAAAACTTGCTAATTGTTTCCCTAAAATGGGACTTAAAAAAAATAAAATTTGTCCCACAAAAACATTATGCCTTGCAGCTATAGTAATTTTAGAATAAAAAAACGCTATTGTTATTAGAATGCAAAGTGTGAAAAGGAAGAGAAAATCCTTCAGGTTAGAATTGGCTAGGTATGAAATTGAAAACCAGTTCATCAACGACTTTAGAAATGCCTGATGATATGGGCTTAATAATAATAATAAAAATAATAGTAATAGATGCAGGAGTTGCAATCGCACCTGGGGCTTAAGAGGCCCTAATGGTCCCTTTGGCCCAAAGTAGAAGATCACTACTATTGCAGACCCATGATAGTTATAGGCAGGGGCGTAGACATCGCGGTTGCTGCAGTCGCCATTGCAACCATGCAGGGCGTGTGATGGGCCAGCCAATGCAAACCCCTACTTCAGCTGGATGTGCGTCCTTGGATGCACATTTAGCTGTAGTGTATTGTAGTGTAAAGACCCATCAGGCCTATGTGCGGCAATACATGCTACCGGTCAATCAGAGGCCAGCAGCTGACGTCAGCGTGCACATGACAGGGGGCGCATGGCAGTGACGTGGCAGAGATTGACAGTGGCATTTAACAGGATAACAGCCGCGGGTGGATTGTGATTTCACCCGCGGCTTTTATGGGGCACATGTCAGCTGTTCAAATCAGCTGTCATGTGCCGGAAAAGATGTGAGCTCAACACCGGAGCCCACATCAAAGGGGAAGATTCGACATGCGCCGTACTGTAAGGTTCTTTGTCTCTGTTGACATGTTCCTTGAAACTCAGTTTTCCGTCGGCCATTTTGCTTTCTGTCTTTCTGCAGCTCTTGCCCTCAGTTAATATGGAGTTTCCAGTTTTCATGTTCCCGCCCTGATTCTTCCCTCTTGCTTCTTAAGCAGCCTCAGCTGAACAATCAGTGCTCCTGAATCAAGCCTCAGTCAGTCTGTGACCTGACTCCTGGAAGCCTTGGACTTGTACTCCAGCTATTCCCTACTGAGGAACCTTGGAACACTTTTGGACTCTGGAAACCTGCTGTTTGGTGAATCCATGTTTGCAGAGGAATTACGGTACAGAGAAGAGATCCTGAACCTGCTTTGGAGATTTATTGTAGTGCTTGAAGTTACTCTGGCCTGCTGTGTCTCCTGTCGCTGTTCCTGCAAACTGTGTGAACTTTTCAGCATGCTTGTATGAAGTAATACAAGTCATTTCATTTCAACCTATGTCTCCTGTGTTTTCCTCGCACCCAAGCACAAGACGCTATAGGAACTGTACACTATACATGACAAGATTCAGGAGCCAATGTTTAGTGTCTGCTGGGTCTGGGAAAGCCGTGTCTGCTGTGACTGTGGATATCAGATGTCCGTTTAATACCTTATGTGATGACAGTGGTTGTGACTTCTCACAACCATTCCAGGTGAGCGCATTCCCTTAAAATTTTACTCTGGAGTGTTACCACAGGTAAACACTATTGTTTTTTTTTTTTTCCTTTCCTCTTCTCCTTCCAGCACTTCTGCCTTAAAAGATCTGGAAGATGGAGGCCCGCATAAAGGAACTTTGCGGAGTGACTGATACAATCCTTTCAGATGTACAGACTTTAAAAACCCGTTTTGCAAGCCTACAGGACCTCACTAATCATAATTTGCAAGTGTTTGGACAGACTACCCAGGAATTGCGAGCCAGGATTGAGGCTCTAGAGGAACGAGCCCAGGCTCCTGCCATAACCCCAAGTTCTGGGATCCCCAAATTACCTCCTTTTCGTTTTGGCGGTGAACGTGAGAAATTCAGGGGATTTATTAATCAATGCAATTTATTTTTCTCTGCACATGCTTCACAATTTCCCACTGAACGATCCAAAGTGCTTACTATAATCATGTTGCTTACCAATAAGGCTTTGATGTGGGCAAACCCTCTGATTGAGACTGAGGATGATTGTTTGAATCACCTTGATGCTTTTATTTCAGCCATGGGGCAGGTGTTTGATGACCCCAATCGAGGTGCAACAGCTGAAGCAGCCATGTTAACTTTGCGCCAAGGTAAGCGTTCAGTAGCCGAATATGCCCTGGATTTCAGGAGATGGGCTCTTGATACCACTTGGGACACTTCCGCTAAAAAATCTATTTTTCGGAAAGGGTTGTCTCCACTGATTAAGGATGAACTTGCTCGTGCCGACCCTCCCACTGCGTTAGGTGACTTTATTAACTATTGTATCCGTATTGATGCTCGTCTGACTGAACGCAGACAAGAGAGATGGTTCGAAAATAATCGCACTAACCTTTTACTACCTCCCTCCTCAGCTAAGGAACCTTTGAGTAGGATCACAAGGGAACCAGAACCTGAACCCATGCAGGTGGACTCTTTACAAAGACGGGTTAGTGATGCACGCAAAGAACATCGTATAAAGGAAAATCTATGTTTCTACTGTGGTAAGTCAGGGCACTTCATTATAAACTGCCCCAGCCGTTCTCGTAAGACTACTGCAGCAGTCATTCACTGTGAGTGTTGCGAGAGGAGCTCTGTCATGTCCGAGCCTCAGGCTCCAGAGAGATCTGCTGCAAGAGATCTTGATTTCTCGGACTTAAACTCTGTTAGTTCTGGGGATGATGACGGTATAAACGCTGCAATTTTTCAAGTTTCCTCAGCGGTGTCCCAGCTGAGTTGTAAAAGAAACAATTCTCATTGCTTCCTTTCCATCAAACTCTGGGTTGACTCAGTCTGGGTGTCTAGCTCTGCTATGATCGACTCAGGAGCAAGTGGAAATTTTATGGATATCTCCTTTGCTCTGAAACAGGGGATACGTTCAGTGAAGAAGGCTACTCCAGTACAGATGGAGACTGTGGATGGCTCTACTGACTTCTGGACCAGTGGATCAAGAAACAGAGCCTTTGAGGGTCCTTATGGGTAAAGATCATCAGGAGAAAATGTCTTTTATTCTTATCTCTTCTCCCCACTTTCCCATTATTCTAGGGCTACCATGGCTGCAGGCGCAGAATCCTACGATTAACTGGGAGACCAAGGAATTACACTTTCCGGAGAAACAGATGAGTCAAGGAGTTTCAGCTTGCTCTGTTCCTAAAGGAACCATGTCAGTCCCTGAACTACCAGCTGTATACCAGGACTATGTGGATTTATGTGACAAGAAGAACGCTGATCAGCTTCCTCCTCACCGTCCATATGATTGTCCAATTGAATTATTGCCTGGAGCCAAGATACCTTTTGGTAAGATCTACCCCCTAGCGGGGCCCGAGCTAAAAGCTTTGAAGGATTATATAGACGAAAATTTAGCCAAGGGCTTCATACGCCCCTCTTTATCTCCCGCAGGTGCACCCATCTTCTTTGTGAAGAAGAAAGATGGATCTCTGAGACCCTGCATAGACTATAGGGAACTCAATAAGGTTACTATTAGAAACCGTTATCCATTGCCTTTAATCCCTGAATTGTTGGAGAGAATGCGGCATGCAAAAATTTTCTCTAAACTGGATCTCCGTGGGGCCTATAACTTGGTCCGTATTAGACCTGGGGATGAATGGAAGACTGCTTTCAGGTCACGCTATGGACACTTTGAATATCTAGTTATGCCTTTTGGTCTGAGTACCGCCCCAGCCACTTTCCAACACTTCGTGAATGATATCTTCAGGGATCTCCTAGATACATTTGTGGTGATTTATCTGGATGATATTCTAATTTTTTCTAACTCCACAGAGGAACATCATGGACATGTAAGAATGGTCTTAGAACGCCTAAGACAAAACCATCTCTACATCAAACTTGAAAAATGTGAATTCCATAGGACCGAAATTCAATTTCTGGGGTATGTACTATCTACGCAAGGGATTAGTATGGATGGAAGCAAGACCCAAGCCATCAAGGATTGGCCAATTCCTAGAAATGTGAAGGAGGTGCAGCGTTTCATCGGGTTTGCCAACTTCTATAGACGTTTCATTAAGAATTTCTCTGAGGTAGTGTCACCTATCACCCAACTTACCCGGAAACAGTCTAGGTTCTCCTGGACCCCGCAAGCTCAGGAAGCATTTTCCTGTTTAAAGGATAAATTTACCACCGCACCTATCTTAGTACATCCCAACCCCGAGCTTGCCTTCATAATAGAGATGGATGCTTCAGACTGTGCCGTTGGAGCTATACTCTCTCAGAGAACAGGTGAGAAGAATGTCTTGCATCCCTGTGCCTTCTTTTCCCAGCAGTTGTCTTCGGCTGAGAGGAACTACGATGTGGGCAATAGAGAATTGTTGGCCATTATTTCCGCCTTCAAGGAATGGAGACACCTTCTTCAGGGAGCTGCACAGCAAATAGTCGTCCTGACAGACCATCGTAACCTTGAATTTATCAGGTCGGCTAAGTGCCTGACTCCTCGCCAGGCTCGCTGGAATCTTTTCCTAAACCAATTTAATTTTGTCATTTCTTATAGACCAGGATCACGCAATGGAAAGGCTGATGCACTCTCTAGGATTCATTCAGCAGAGACACGTCCACTTACTCCTCCTAAGACTATTCTTCCTGACTCTAGATTCCTGGGAGTGATTCATAATCAAGACCTACTTAAGGACATCAAGGAAGCATACCATGCGGATTCTTTGTTGGCTCAACCCCCAAGGGACGTAAGTCTTGTCTTTAAGAATGGTGTGTGGATTCAGGGACAACGTCTGTATATACCTGAAACAGTCAGATTGAGAGTATTGCAACTCATCCACGATTCCAAGATAGCCGGGCATAGGGGAATTCTAAAGACACAAGAATTTCTTTCTCGTTTCTTTTGGTGGCCCACTTACAGGAAAGATGTCTTAAACTATGTCACTTCATGTGAAGTCTGTGCAAGATGCAAAACACCTCGCTCCTCACCAACTGGTCTGTTGCAACCCCTTCCCACCCCGTCCCGCCCGTGGGGATCCATTTCTATGGACTTCATTGTGGAGTTACCAACCTCTCAAGGGAAGAACACCATTCTAGTGGTGGTTGACCGTCTAACAAAGGCAGCTCATTTTATCCCTTGTGTCGGCTTACCCACTGCAAAACAGACATCAGACTTGATGATTAAGAATGTGTTTCGCTTACATGGAGTACCGGATGAGGTCATTTCGGATCGAGGGGTGCAATTCACTTCAAGGTTTTGGCAATATTTCTGTGCAGCATTGGACATTAAAGTAAACCTTTCTTCTGCTTTTCATCCCCAGACTAATGGACAGACAGAATGAACCAATCAGACCCTGGAGCAGTATCTCCGCTGCTTTATCTGCCACCTACAGGATGATTGGGTGGATCTACTTCCACTGGCTGAGTTCTCTTATAACAACTCTCAGAGCGCCTCCACTAAGCAGTCTCCTTTTTACTCCAATCTAGGTTATCATCCTAACATTCTTCCTCAATTTCCCATAGATACGCCCTTGCCGGCAGTGGCTGAAAGAATCACTTCTTTACAAAAGAATATGGATCTTCTAAAGGAAAATCTAGAATTGGCTCAGGAAAGGTACAAGAAAGCAGCAGATAAATTTCGTAAACCTGCACCAGCTTTCAAGGTAGGAGATTTGGTCTGGCTGTCAACCAGAAATCTTAAATTAAAGATTCCATCGTCTAAATTGGGACATAAGTACATTGGACCTTATAAGATCAATAAGATTATAAGTGCTGTTTCTTGTCGTCTTCAACTGCCCAGAACTATGAGAATCCACCCTGTCTTTCATGTATCCCTACTAAAGGCTGCAACACCCAATACGTTTCCTGGATGTTCTTCTCCTTGCCCTGACCCAGTGCTGGTCGATGGTCAGGAAGAATTTATGGTGGAAAGGATTCTAGATTCCAGGTTGTACAGAAATCAGTTGCAATATTTGATTAAATGACAGGGCTACCCAGTGGAGGACAACTCATGGGAACCAGTCAATAATGTAAATGCTCCTCGCCTGCTCCGCCAGTTTCATCAGAGGTACCCTGACAAGCCTGGTCTGAGGTCATCCGGAGGTTGTCCCTAAGGGGGGAGTAATGTAAGGTTCTTTGTCTCTGTTGACATGTTCCTTGAAACTCAGTTTTCCGTCGGCCATTTTGCTTTCTGTCTTTCTGCAGCTCTTGCCCTCAGTTAATATGGAGTTTCCAGTTTTCATGTTCCCGCCCTGATTCTTCCCTCTTGCTTCTTAAGCAGCCTCAGCTGAACAATCAGTGCTCCTGAATCAAGCCTCAGTCAGTCTGTGACCTGACTCCTGGAAGCCTTGGACTTGTACTCCAGCTATTCCCTACTGAGGAACCTTGGAACACTTTTGGACTCTGGAAACCTGCTGTTTGGTGAATCCATGTTTGCAGAGGAATTACGGTACAGAGAAGAGATCCTGAACCTGCTTTGGAGATTTATTGTAGTGCTTGAAGTTACTCTGGCCTGCTGTGTCTCCTGTCGCTGTTCCTGCAAACTGTGTGAACTTTTCAGTATGCTTGTATGAAGTAATACAAGTCATTTCATTTCAACCTATGTCTCCTGTGTTTTCCTCGCACCCAAGCACAAGACGCTATAGGAACTGTACACTATACATGACACGTACATGTACTACGCATGTCGTCAAGGGGTTAAACTTTTATCCCAAATGTATCAAGTTCATACAAAGACACAATATTTACAGGGTTGTCTCTTATTTTTCATACTTCTGCCATGTCAGCTCCTGGGCCAGATCCTGCCCATTCTTCTCTAATCAGTGCTTGGAGTTTATCACAAATTCTGATTTTTTTGTTTGTCCACCTGTTTTTGAGGATTGACCACAGATTCTCAATGGGATTGAGATCTATAGAGTTTCCTGGTCATGGATCCAAAATTTCAATGTTTTCTTCACTTAGCCACTTAGTAATCACTTTTACCTTGTGACATGGTCTCCATCATGCTGGAAAAATGATTGCTCATCACCAAATTGCTCCTGGATGGTTGGGAGAAGTTAATCTTGGAGAATGTTTAGGTCCCATTCTGTTTTCATTGCAGTGTTCTTGGAAAAAAATGTGAGTGAGCCCCTCCATGAATAAAAAGCCCCCACCACACATGAATGGTCTCAGGATATTTTACTGTTGGCAGACACAGGACTCACCTTTTCTTTTCTGGACAATCATTGGTAGAGGCCGACATATACGAGTGCCTACTTGCTGCACTATCTGCAACATGATCCCTGTGTAGTTATGATTAGGAATAATGCTGACTACTGGGTTGCCACTTTTTTAGATCCACGCTGGTTGACCACCCACCTTATTTACCAGATCTAGCTCCTTCCGACTATCATCTGTTTCCAAACCTGAAGAAACACCTCAAGGATACCAAATTTCACACCGTTTCTGATGCCATGGCTGTTACGGATGCCAGGTTTGAGGCTCAACCTAAATCTTTTTTTTTTTGCAAGGCTTACAGAACTTGAAATGCTGATGTAAGAAGTGTGTTGACATCAGTGGAGAGTATGTGGAATAAATGTAAAGTTTCATCTTCATATCTCGTTTCTTTCTAGGTAAAGCCAAAGACTTATCAGCAGCCCCTCATATAAAACCAACTTTTTCCAGATGATTCCCGCCCTATAAAGGGACCCACGAATGCTGGAGTATTGAAACATGCTTTTATGCAACCTTAAGAGATCTTTTCCCTGAGACAGCAGTGAAGCACACAGTTCGCATTACAGCTCTAGACTTCCAACCTCCGGCACATCAATTTGTCAACGCCAAAACATTAGCAGCAGTGGTGGAAGTGGAAGAAGCAATTTCTGTGAGTCCTTTGACACTTTTTTAGACCAACTCTTTGACCAGCACAACAGACCCAAGTCTTACACGTGGTGAACAAATGGAGAGGATGGTGCAGGAGTATCTAGAAATAAATAACAATACCGTCAGGGAGGGTTTGGACCCTTTCACATTTTGGTCTTCCAAACTGGATGAGTGGCCTGAGCTTGCCTCACATGCCTTGGAGGTTTTATCGTTTCTCTCAGAACGTGTCTTCAGTGCTGCTGATCGTGTCCTGACGGATAAGCGCATCCGGCTGTCCCCTGAAAGTGTAGACCACCTAACTTTCATTAAGATCAACAAATCATGGATCTTCAAGGACTTTTTCACCCCAATCGCAGACTGTACAGGTGATATTGCATTTTTTAGTGTGATGCATTAATGTAACGTAACTTCACTCTGTGATATCTTTAGTGTCGCTTCTGTGCCTGCTGTGGCTGCTGCTGCTGATGTTAACACAAATTTTTGGAAATGTGAACAGTCATGGTTAGTCTACATCTGCTGGCCTGCGCAGTAGCAGCTCTCGGAGATGACTAAGAGCTGCTACTGCGCAGGCGCAGGCAGTGCAATCTCGGTGGAGGACATCTTTCAGCTGCAGATGGAAGGAAGAGAGCCACAGTCATTACTAGTGGGTAGGCGGAGCCCAGATAGGATTGACACCTCAGATTAAAAAGAGTGTTGACCGGCCCCTCCAGCTCGGGCTCCTCCTACTCAGCTCTTCAGTTTACAATTTGAGGTCCCAGAGGATAGTCGCTGCTGGAAGCAGCTCCTCAGAAGATTTTATTATTTTTTATCGTACAAGAGACTTGGATCACCAAATGTGGTCTAGAGGTCTCAGGAGTCTCAGCGCTGCTGGACTCCCACCTCTCCCTTGGCGGATCTGTATTACCCTAATGGTGGTCCCTGCAGAACCCTGCCGGCCCGGGGGGATGAGGATGGCTTCCCTGGCGGGGGCGCAAACCACGCTGCAGGGGTCACTGCGTCCCCCGCCCTGGGGGGAAGCATGGGCATAGCGCCAGAAACCCCTGGGGGTCCCTGTGGCGCTTCGGCTGGTGAGTACCTCACATTTTTACCTCACATTTTTATTAATGTGTGTGTGAGTGTCGAAGCGACTGCTGCGGCAGCCGCTGTACAATACATGTCGGTGACTGGTGTTTTTTGTCCGCAGGTGGATGCCTGCAGGACATAGGAGAGGAGTGCGCTCCTTTTTATTTGAATTTTCGCGCCGCTCTGAGCGCGCGCTTTACTGCTGTCTCCATTTCCGGCTTCCCTCATGGAGCACACGGAGGCACAGCGCGGCGGCCATTAAAGAAGCAGGCTGAAAGCTTCTTCTGGCTTTTCTCCCTCCTCCCCTCCCGGCAAGATGTTACACTGTTACCAGCTGGGTGAGTCGCTTCTAGCCCGCAGGCAGAAGCTTAACCCCTTCACCCCCACAGCGCGGGCGCCTTCTGGGGCACTAATGAGTGACAGACTGCGCTGTCCTGCGGCTGTTATCGCATAAGGGGCTCGCACACTCTTTTCAATAATAATAAAGAGTTTATGGGGAGTCTGCGATTTTAATACTGCCACTATACGTTCCCACTAACGATCCTGATAACGACGCATACTAATGCGATCGTTTGTGTGATCATTTTTTAATGTCGCTAGTAGCTGCCAATCTGGGCGATCTCATTAACATCGCATAAGCGGTTAGCGATCTCCTTAACAACTTTGGCAGTCATTGCGATATACAAAACAGCGCAATTTTTAGCGATCTTGTGGAACGTTTTTTCTGTTAGTGTGGCATAAAAAGCTGTCCTGCAGCTGCTGCCTTATAAGAGGCACTTGGGGCTCGCACAACTTTTTCATTATCAAGGTTGTGGGGAGTCTGCTACTTTAACCCCTTCTTAGGCGGTTAACTCTTAATGCTGGGGAAGCTCTCTCTTTAAGAGCTTTAACCCTTCAGCGATTGTTTTTTCTTTAAGAAACACACTGTTCTAGCTACTGACAGGTTTAACCTGCCATATACTGTGCAAGGACATGTCAGATGCGGACTATCTGACACGCAGACCCCGACAGCGTCATGCGCAGCGGTCGGAGGTTCCAATGGTGTCAAAATGGAGGCCCTCGCTAGTTTCTATGATGGCCTGTCTGACCTTCTAGGTTATGGAGTGTCAGCTAGATCCTCTCAAGGAAGCGACACAAATCGGTGCCTTCCTTCTCGCGTAGCGAAGATGTCCGTTTCGGACAAGGAGGATCGGCAGGGACACTCTGCCTCTCTCATGGACCGTACTATTGGAGCCATGAGGGCGTTACAGTTACCAGAGAGAGGTAACTAGGCGTCCTGGTAAGTCGGCCCGGATGTTTCAGGAGTCGCATAGGTCGCGACGGCTTTACAATCTGTATCCGTTTTCTACGGAGTTGATTGTTAATTGGATCTCCTGAAGTGAATGTCCCTTTATCCTGGTAAAGGAAGGCGAGTCTGCAGGACCTGCTGGACAGAAAAATGGAGATGGCAACAATATCCATCTGCGAGGCCGCGGGTCATGGATTCAGTATTAAGGATCTATGTGTACTTGTAAAGTTTCCCTGAGCCGTTTGGACCGTCTACGGACGGCGTGACAAGATGGATCCCCTCTATCGAGATAGATGGGCTTTTCAAGTTGAAGGATTCTGCGTCACTGCTATCCAGGGCGCAATCCTCGGCAGTCACAGTCAGAAGAGCACTGTGGCTTAGACAGTGGAACGCGGTTTCCAAGCAGGGTTTGCTATCTTTAGCTTACAAAGTGGTCAGCTATTTGAATCTGACCTCACAGAGCTGATTTCTGAGGCAAAAGAAACAGCTTTACCGCAGCGCAGAGCTGTGACTTCTGCGTCTGGCAGGACTAGTGCCGGTAGTTGTCGGCGGTCCTTTCGGTCCAGGGGATGATCCGGTCAACCCTCTGGGGGTTTGGGTCGTTCCTCTCTTTTTTTTAAAAAAAAAAAAAAAAAAAAAAGGGGGAATTTCTCAGAAATTCCGCATACCCTGGAAACAGAACTTCCATTAAGACAGAAGCTGGCAAAAAACCCGCTGAAGCGGTCTGACGTCTGGGTCTCACTCGAGCGCTCTCGAGTGGAGGGTCGTTTACTCCAATTCAAACCGACTTGGGTTTCCCGTGTGTCGGACGCCTGGGTGACACAGGTTGTGTTGGCAGGCTACTTCATAGAGTTTCTTTCTCGACCCCCGGACAGGTTTTGCCAATCTCGCATTCCGTCAGAGCCGAGCTATTTGCCGCTCTACTACGAGAGGTCGATTCCCTTCTGCAGAAGGGTTGTGGTGATACCGGTTCCGCAGAGGACCGGGGAAGAGGATTCTTATTCCAACCTCTTTGTGGTCCCCAAAAAGGAGGACAAATTTCGCCCTATTTTGGATTTCAAAGATTGAATCGGCATGTTTACATCCCGAAAATTCCGCATGGAGTCGCTTCGCTCCGTTGTGACAGCCCTGTCGCAGAACGTCTTTTTGGTCAATCGACATTCGCGACGTTTATTTTCATGTTCCCGTCGGAAGGGCTCACCGGCGCTTCCTTCGTTTTGCCATAGGTCAGGACCATTGCCAGGTTGTGGCTCTGCCATTCGGCTTGGCCTCGGCGCCGAGTTTTTACAAAAATTCTAGCTCCCCTCATGGCAATTCTTCAAAGACAGGGGGTTACGATTTGCCTACCTGGACGACCTTCTGATTGTGGCGTCCTCAAAGGAGGAGGCGGGGACGGCTCGCAATCTATCCCTTCAGCTCCTGGAGGATTTCGGGTGGCTGGTCAATTGGGAGAAGTCGTCTCTGGAAGTCAATCCTGTTTTTGGGAATGCATTTCGACACTGTACGGACGGTGGTGTCCCTTCCTCCAGACAAGCGGGCATGTCTCTTTCGACATGTACAGATTATGAGGTCTATGGCAGCAATGTCCTTTCGGAAGTGTATGCGCCTTCTGGGTTTGACGTCCATGGAGGCACTTCTGTTTGCCCAATTTCATTCCAGGGCCCTCCAAAGGCTCATTCTGAGTCGTTGGGATCGATCGCAAGCTTCTCTGAATTGCAGCGTCATCATCTCTCACAGGGTGCGAGAATCCCTAGGATGGTGGTTACGTCCAGGAGCGTTATTCCTGGGGAAATCTTTCCTCCCTCCGAGGTGGTCAGTCATAACCACTGATGCCAGCCTGACGGGCTGGGGGGGGGTGTCTGGAACGATCTTTGGATCCAGGGAGTATGGTCATCGGAAGAGTCTGTTCTACCGATCAACATCCTGGAGTTGAGGGCAATTTTTCCTTTGCCTACAACACTGGACGGTCCCTTTAAGCGGTCTACCAGTCCGAGTGCAGACAGACAACGCGACGGCGTTGCGTATATCAACCACCAAGGCGGGACAAGGAGCTCCAGCCTCATGATGGAGGTGTCTCGGATCCTGCTATGGGCCGAGACCAAGGTTCCAGCCATCTCTGCGATCACATTCCAGGAGTCCAGAATACCACGGCGGACTTCCTCAGTCGCGAGAAGATGGATCCTGGAGAATGGAGTCTTCATCCGAAAATTTTTGCGCTGCTGTGCTTCCGTTGGGGAACTCCCCAAGTGGATTTGATGGCATCCAGGTTCAAATGCCAAACTACCGACCTTCATGTCCAGGTACAAGGACCCGAAGGCTGTGGCGGTGGTTGCTCTGGTGGCTCCCTGGGACCATTTCGAGCTAGTCTATGTGTTTCCGCCGATATCTTTACTTCCTCTGGTGCTGCGTCGGATCAGACTGGAAGAGAATTCCGGCTATGTTGATAGCCCCGGATTGGCCAAGGAGGACGTGGTTCTCGACACTGGTGTCGTTTTTGGCGGCACCGCCATTCCCACTTCCTTCTCGCCCGGACCTGTTAACCCAGGGGCCCGTTCGTCATCCGGACTTGAAGTCTCTGCGTTTGACGGCGTGGCTCTTGAGACCGAAACCTTGACCCGTAGAGGTTTTTCAGCCGAAGTCATTGCCACTCTGCGAGCTGCCAGAGGTCCGGCTACTACTAAGATTTATCACAAGACTTGGTCTTTTCGTGGTTTCGGGTTCTTCAAGGAATCCGAGGATTTTTTTCCATTCCCAATTTGTTGGCTTTGCTACAGTACGGGCTGGACAAAAGGTTTGGCAGTTAGCACTCTGAAAGGTCAGGTTTCTGCCCTGTCTTTGCTATTTCGGAAGGCTATCGCCTCGCGTAGGGACGTACGTTCCTTTTTTCGCGGAGTAACCCGTCAGTTTCCACTGCGGAAGGCGCCTGTGTCTCCTTGGCGGCTCAACCTTGTCTTGGAGGATCTTCAGCATATACCTTTTGAGCCTATGGGTTCTGCTAGCCTTTCTTTAATTTCTTGGAAGGTTACCTTCTTAGTGGCGGTAACCTCTTTAAGAAGGGTTTCTGAGTTGGCAGCTTTTTCCTGCTCGCCTCCTTTCCTGGAGTTTTACCCGGATCGAGTAGTGCTTCGCACACGGGGCGATTTTCTACCTAAGGTGGTGTCGCAATTTCATGTTAACCAGGTGTAAGCTTTTCAGGGGATATAGCTCTGGGATCGCCGTCCGGGTAGACAGAGTGGCACGGAAACAGTTCATTCAGACAGCAGTTCTGGTGAAAACTGGCCGCAACCAGCTTTATTAAAGTCCACAGCAAACAGATATAAAACAAATCATAAACAGAAGACCTAGGCTTGTCTAGCCACTTACTACACTTAGATAGATTTCCCTATCTATCCGGGTCCCGACTCTACCAGCCGGGGCCAAAACAACACATATGTTCAGCATTTACCAGCATTTACCAGCATTTACCAGCATTGAGGTTCACAGAGTCTCCTCCTTGTGTCTGAAGGCACCTTCAACGTCCAGACTTGAGAGAGCTCCCCTCCTATTCAGCTGCTATCCGCATGGATTCTCACAGAGACTACTCCTGTGTCCGGGGTACATCGAGCACCCAGACTGAGATAGCTCAAACTCCTGGAGACACCTTCTGTGCCTGGACCCTTCCTGTGTCCAGACGAAGCGAGCTCTCTGACTGTGTTCACAGACACCTACTTCTGGTCTCCTAATTAACACCTGAGTAGTTTCAGGCCTGAGCTGCAAGTGTGTAATGAATGTAAGGTGTAGTGACCTTTCTCTACCACTAGGTTTACAAAGCCATACATTTCCCTTATACCAGTCAGCACAGTATCTAGGTGAAATGTACACCCCATTCAACACCCATACTCTCACTGTCTCACATATCCCCCCCCTCTTCTCCAGACCGGAGGGCTGGTCATCCAGACCGGAGGGCTGGTCAACAATCCAAAAGAGACAGTGAACTCTGGACCAGTCATGGCCCTCATCAGCTTCATCTTCACTACTGTCATCTGTATCTTCACCTGAGCCATAGCCAACATCAGCTTTCTCTTCATCTGAAGCATCCGCACTACCCTGTACCCTCCCAGGCCTATGCTCTCTGCGGGCCTCGGGTATCCTGCACGGTTTCATCTTGACCTTAGGGCCGGGCTCAGTTTCGATATAGTGCCTGGCCAGAGAAATACGACCCGGCACATCAGAACACTTCTGCTGATTCTTCCTCAGAAACTCACGTACCTCCTGTCTCTGGTGCACTGACCATGTGTCACCAACTATCACAGAAGGTATAGGGGGTTTTTCACTTTTCTCCAGTTCCCCTTGAACCTTCTTTACTTCATTGAGCTTCTCCAGAAGATGCTCATGGCTCTCATCACGCTCCTTCATCACAGTTTGGAGTTTTTTCTGAGAAGTAATCAATTCATCTTGTACCTGTTGGACGTCCTTTATGTCTTCAGCCCCTTCTTCAGGCTCTTCTGGTAGGACATGCTCAGAAGCCCTACCGTCAGTCTTACATTCTACTTCTTCATTCACTTCATTATGGTCTCCAATATCTCCATTTATTCCAGCTTTCAAGTTCTCCTTGATAGCTGCATCTGTATACTCAGAACCCGCCGGATTCTTCTCTTCCACCACGTTCTGCATCCCATCTGAGCTCCCGTGTGTCTGCAGTGGCAACGGAGTGACACATCGCTTTTCCCATTTGTTGGGACGTGGCTCCGATGTAGACTCCATGAAAGTGCGCTTGAGCTCACCAACGCCAGCCTGATGTCTCAAAATCTCATCTTGTGATTTATCCAGATCCTTGGTATCACTCAGGAACACTGCTGGGGCTCCGGGTGCCGAACTTCCAGCCTGAGCTTCACGAGTTGCAGCTACTGATCCGGACCGTAACCCGTCCACGCCGCTGTCTTCGGCAGAAACAGATTCCTGGACAGAGACAGTCCCCATATCTTCAGTCTTGTTCCTCACAGCTTCACTTGAGACCTCAGCTTCTGATGAGGCATCTGGCTTGGTGACCACCACTTCCATGGCTTTTTCCACCTCTGCAGCATTACCTTCAGAGTCCTGGGCATGATGCAGCTCCATACTATACATTGATAACTTCTCATCTTCAACAGCATCCACTTGTGCTGTGTTCAGTTTCAGAGTCCTGCCTTTAAAGCTCAGCTCTCCTCCTTTCGCCTTAGTCTTCGCCAGGGAACCGGCCAACTGTAAAACATCTTCAGATGCCATCTTCTGTCCGGCTGTAAGGTCAGCATCAGCTTTCTTCTCAGGACTCTCAACCTCCTCTGCTACCATGCCTTTCTCATTTGCACTGGTTGCTTTATGGTCATCAGATGATTCACTATCACTACCACTATCCCTGTCTGACCCCTTTTTCTCAGCCACATCCGGCTCACTTTCAGGGTTATACAATTCATTCTCATTCTCATCCTGCTCACTTTCAGGGGTATACAATTCATTCTCATTCACCTCCTGATCTGGAACCTTAGTTAACATGTCATCCACAACATTAACTTCACCATCTGGTCCCTCAAGTATGTGACTATGTGACAACCCCAGCACTATACTTCTATATAGCTCAGGTACTAGGAGCTGGCTCACGACCTCTCCCTGGACTTCAGTGTCCCTATACAACAGGTGAGTGTTTATGGCAACATGAGGTAACCTTTCCTCAGAGCCAGGCTCTTGGGAAACCTCATTTAGAACATTTATATTTTCCTGGGCCGTTTTAAGAGAGGGGTCTCGCCACTGCTCACTCTCAAAATTGTCACAGGACACAGGTAAGTCAGGGACACTTGGTTCCCGAGAACCACCATCCTCGTCTCCCAACATCACCTGCAAAGGAATTTCATCACTATCACAGTCATCATTATTATCAATATCATGATTATGATTAGTATCATCATCACTATCATGATCATCATCATTATCATTATCAGCATCATTATCATGGTCATCATCATCATCATCATCATCATCATTATCATTATCATTATCATCATCATCATCATCATTATCACATAAGTTTAACGGCCCACTAGCATTGTGTTCCGCCCCTCGGGACTGCGCACCCTCAATAGGAGCTTCATCACACTGTCCATCAGAAACATTTTTCCCCCAGAGATCCTTAGATCGGGGAAAGTCATTACCCAATTGTGAGGAACTCAGCCGGCCGCCACACGGTAGCCCGGGTATCACAGCTTCTGATACCACCGCCGCTACCAAATGTGACGGACGATCCCTTTCCTCCCACGTCACCAATGGGACGTAACTCCACAGGTACAGCTTTCCGGCGCCCCCCTTTGTCTCTCAGGTCAGTAAGAGAACTGCACCTAGAGCAAATGGCCGCCGGAGAAGGTGTCCTGCTACCCACTGGGTATTCTAAGATTCGTGATCAGAGTAAAAGCATCAGCCCAAGATTAATTTTATGGTTTAATTTGCCTTAAGGGCGCACTAGATAATTACAGAAACATACAGTAAAGCTATACAACGTAACTACAATGGGATGGCAGTCAGAGTAAAAATACAACAATAATGTACAAGGCTTAAAGGTATAAGCTATGGATCAATATTACCGGGTATTATGGTCATGGGAAGGCCTTGGCTCTGCCATTCCCAGGTACAGTCTTCAGTTCCTGAATAGTCCCTTGGTCTTTCCTAGACCATCTTGTTGGCTTCTGTGTGTGAAATGGAATGAGACCAGCAGCCTGGTCATGGCTAGTTCTTAAACCTGCTAGGCCCATCCCCATTGCTTTGAAGCACGCATATTAATTGGCCTGCAATTCATATGGAGCAGGAAACAATGCCTGAGCTTGGGCTATTTACCATACGACTGACCATCTCATTCAGTCACTGGCCTAGACTAATTAGCATGTAAAGGCCTATTGATTCCTAGTGGACATCAAAACCTGTCGTACTGGATATGCTAATAGGCAATGTGTAGCTAAAAGTCTGTGGCTGTGTGAACTGACAAAATGGAGGCTGGTACAGGCCCTATACAAAATGGCGACAACCTTTTCCTTACACCTCCCTGCTTTTGAGGGCGCTAGGGGGTATCACATTCCTGTGTTCCCCCATGCGCCCTACCGCACCCTCTCTTTGGCTAGGGTGGCAGATCCACGAGGATTTCTGACTCTGTCCTCTCCTTCCTCTGGAAGGTTGCACACTGGGTGAGCATAAGCCTCCCGCTCATGATGGGCCTTCATCATGTTCACATGGAAGGCCTTCCTCCTTCCACGGGCGTGGTCCAGGGTGACCAGGTAGGTGACGGTGTTGAGCTGCTCGTGCACGAGGTACGGACCCTCCCAGGCCGCCTGAAGCTTGTTTTGTGGTACGGGGACCAGTACCCACACCTTTTGACCCACCTGGTAGGTCCGCTCACAAGCATTCTGGTCGTACCATCGCTTCTGGTCAGCCTGAGCTTGGGCCATATTGTCATGCACCAGCCGTGTCAAGGTCATCATTCGGTCCCGGAAGCGCACGACATACTCAATGACTGACACTCCAGGGGTGGCTAAATCCCCTTCCCATGCTTCCTTCACCAGAGCAAGGGGCCCCCGTACACGTCGCCCGTACAGGAGCTCAAAGGGGGAGAACCCGTTGAGGCCTGTGGGACCTCCCGGTAGGCAAACAGCAGGTGTGGGAGATACCGCTCCCAGTCTCTCCCGTGGGAGTCGACCAACATCTTCAGCATCTGCTTTAAGGTGCCATTGAACCGATCACACAAGCCATTGGTCTGTGGGTGATACGGGCTGGCCACCAGATGTTGCACCTGTACCTGCTTACAGAGAGACTCCATCAGCTGCGACATGAACTGGGTCCCTCGGTCGGTGAGCATTTCCTTGGGAAACCCCACTCTGGAGAAAATCTCCAGTAAGGCAGTGGCCACTTTGTCGGCCCGAATGGACGACAAAGCTACCGCCTCCGGGTACCGGGTGGCATAGTCCACTACCGTTAGTATGAAGCATTTCCCGGAGCGGCTGGGAGTGGACAGAGGTCCAATGAGATCCACAGCCACCCTCGAGAAAGGCTCTTCGATGATGGGCAGAGTTACCAGTGGGGCTTTGGGGCGCGGCCCCGCCTTCCCCACCCTCTGACAGGTGTCACACGAACGGCAGTAGGCTATCACCTCGGTCCTCATTCCAGGCCAGTAGAAATGCTGAGCTAGCCTGGCCCTGGTTTTAGTGATCCCTAAGTGTCCGGCCATTGGAATCTCGTGTGCGATCCGCAACCATTCCGCCCTGAACGGATGGGGCACCACTAACTGTCGGTCCCTGGGCCACGCCTCCGGTGAACCCTGCTGGACCGTTACCCGGTACAGCCGTCCCTGGTCCCAGACCACTCGCTCGCGGTCGGACTCCAGGGAGGCTGTGCCGCCTGTTCCTTGAGAGTCTTCAGGCTAGGGTCAGCTTCCAACGCTGCCTGAAATCCCTGACTAGATATGGCAAGAATTGATGAAACTGCCCTGTCCTCTGTCAGTTCCCCGGGATCTGTCTCCTGGCTACTGTCTGACTCGGCAGCCACTTGGTCAGAGAGGGGGAAACCGTCGGACCTCCGCGAGGCTCCTTGGGCTTCAGCGCTCCCACTCCTGGTAACAGCGGCCACGACCGCTGAGACCACGGGTAGCGCCTGCTTTCCCTCCTCCTCTGACCAAGTCGCCGGGTCAGGCAGACTTCCCTGACTTCCTGACATCCCGGATGTGGGGAACTCCTGACCTGGGGTCCTACCTGGTGGCTCCTCTCCCGGGACACCCCCTCCCCCCATGGCCTGTTCCTCTTCCTGCAGGGGCCCTAGACTCAGCAGGCTGGATTCACTTAGGGGCCCTACACTGCCCATAGCAGCCCCTCCCTCCACCTCTGAGCTCTCCCCTACAGCCTCCTCACCTGTCCTCACTGTGAGCCCTGTGTGTGTAGTGTCAGTGCATGGCTTACCATCAGGTTTCACTCCCTCCTCCACTGTTGGAGGCACATTCAATACATTAACATTAGCATTCACAGTAGAGTCATGACATTCTTGGGGAGCCGGACTTGGGGGTTCAGTGGCCACATACTGGGACACTAGCCGCCCCAAATCGGTCCCAAGCAACACATTTGCAGGAATATTCGGCGTTACTCCCACCTCCCGCATCCCCCTCCCGGCACCCCAATCCAAATACACCTTGGCAACGGGCAGCGCCGGTTCAACGCCTCCGATTCCGGAGACGGAAAGGGTTTTCCCAGGTACCAAGTCTTGAGGGGACACCACCTCAGGGCGTACCAGGGTTCGTTCAGCGCCTGTGTCCCGCAGTCCCATGACCGCTGAGCGGCCGATGGTGACGGGTTGGTAATTGTCTAGGGACCTCCCACCACCCCCTCCCACACACAAAACAGTGGACGGTTTCTGGGACAGGGATGGGGCCTTCTGGCGCTGGGGACATGCAGCCTTAAAGTGTCCTGGCTGATTGCAATTATGGCAACGTCTGGGTTCTGTTCCTGGCCTGGAGAGGGCAGCAGGGGGGTACACCCCTTGCACTCTGGGGGCTGGATATGGGGCTGGGGCAGGATTGGGCTTACCCCCTCTCCAGGTGCTGCTGGCAGGCTTCTTTGGCTCCGGCGCCCTGTTGTTGGCATACTCGTCTGCCAGGGCGGCTGTAGCAGAAGCCCCCTTTGGTTTCCGGTCACGGAGGAACTGCTGGAGGTCCTCTGGGCAGTTCCACAAGAATTGCTCCACGACAAACAGTTCCTGGACCTCCTGACGGGTAGTGAGCTCTAGACCCGAGGTCCAGTGCTCCGCAGCTCTCAACAGGGCCCGCATGTGGTCGGTCCAGGTGTCCTTTGAACCCCGCTGCAGGCTCCTGAACTTCCTGCGGTACGACTCCGGGGTGAGGTTGTAGTGCTGGATCAGGGCCCGCTTGATGCTGTTGTAGTCCTGCTCCTCCCCGGCAGGTAAGTCCCCCAAAACTTCCAGGGACTTACCCCTCAGACGGGGGGTCAGGTACCTTGCCCACTGATCCGGGGCCAGATGATGTTGGAGGCATGTCCTCTCAAAAGCAAGCAGAAAGGAATCCAGGTCTCCATCCTTTTCAAGTAAGGGAAAGTCCTCCGCCCGGACCTTGGGAGCCCTTGTCTCCAGTGGGCCTGGTGCGTCCAGCGGGGGCCCGTGCTGAGCCATCTCCAGTCGGTGCTGGCGCTCCGCAGCTTCACGGCGTTCTGTAGCCTGCAACACACGTTCTGCATGCTCACGCTCTGCTGCTCTCTCTGCCGCTGCTTGCTCACGCTCTGCTGCTGTCTCTGCCGCCACCAGGAGTCTTTCATAGGCGGCGTCATTACCAGCCTCGAGCTGTGCCATAGCCGCTTGGAAAAGGGCCTCCGATCTGGACAGGCTGGGACGGGCAGGGGTGGACAGTCCACTGTGAGACTGAGCACGGGGGTCGGGCTCCTTGGGGAGCCCTGGCTGAGCTCCCCCTCATCGTTATCGAACCCCTCATAGGCCACAGCATTGGCCTCCCCCTTTGCCCTACTCCTGGTGCCTTCCGCCATCTTGGGAACCTTTGGTTACTGAAACACAGCTGCAACCCTGACCTTGCACACAACTTGTTATATTTACACTCTGACCATCTAGTGCTGGGCTGACCTTAAGACCCCAGCAGTGAAAGTACTGCTGGTAGTCTCTAGTGTCTGGGAGTAGGGGTCCCACGCACACTATTACTCTGATCCCACCTCTGACACCAATTTTGAGGAACTCAGCCGGTCGCCACACGGTAGCCCGGGTATCACAGCTTCTGATACCACCGCCGCTACCAAATGTGACGGACGATCCCTTTCCTCCCACGTCACCAATGGGACGTAACTCCACAGGTACAGCTTTCCGGCGCCCCCCTTTGTCTCTCAGGTCAGTAAGAGAACTGCACCTAGAGCAAATGGCCGCCGGGGAAGGTGTCCTGCTACCCACTGGGTATTCTAAGATTCGTGATCAGAGTAAAAGCATCAGCCCAAGATTAATTTTATGGTTTAATTTGCCTTAAGGGCGCACTAGATAATTACAGAAACATACAGTAAAGCTATACAACGTAACTACAATGGAATGGCAGTCAGAGTAAAAATACAACAATAATGTACAAGGCTTAAAGGTATAAGCTATGGATCAATATTACCGGGTATTATGGTCATGGGAAGGCCTTGGCTCTGCCATTCCCAGGTACAGTCTTCAGTTCCTGAATAGTCCCTTGGTCTTTCCTAGACCATCTTGTTGGCTTCTGTGTGTGAAATGGAATGAGACCAGCAGCCTGGTCATGGCTAGTTCTTAAACCTGCTAGGCCCATCCCCATTGCTTTGAAGCACGCATATTAATTGGCCTGCAATTCATATGGAGCAGGAAACAATGCCTGAGCTTGGGCTATTTACCATACGACTGACCATCTCATTCAGTCACTGGCCTAGACTAATTAGCATGTAAAGGCCTATTGATTCCTAGTGGACATCAAAACCTGTCGTACTGGATATGCTAATAGGCAATGTGTAGCTAAAAGTCTGTGGCTGTGTGAACTGACAAAATGGAGGCTGGTACAGGCCCTATACAAAATGGCGACAACCTTTTCCTTACACCTCCCTGCTTTTGAGGGCGCTAGGGGGTATCACATTCCTGTGTTCCCCCATGCGCCCTACCGCACCCTCTCTTTGGCTAGGGTGGCAGATCCACGAGGATTTCTGACTCTCTGTCCTCTCCTTCCTCTGGAAGGTTGCACACTGGGTGAGCATAAGCCTCCCGCTCATGATGGGCCTTCATCATGTTCACATGGAAGGCCTTCCTCCTTCCACGGGCGTGGTCCAGGGTGACCAGGTAGGTGACGGTGTTGAGCTGCTCGTGCACGAGGTACGGACCCTCCCAGGCCGCCTGAAGCTTGTTTTGTGGTACGGGGACCAGTACCCACACCTTTTGACCCACCTGGTAGGTCCGCTCACAAGCATTCTGGTCGTACCATCGCTTCTGGTCAGCCTGAGCTTGGGCCATATTGTCATGCACCAGCCGTGTCAAGGCCATCATTCGGTCCCGGAAGCGCACGACATACTCAATGACCGACACTCCAGGGGTGGCTAAATCCCCTTCCCATGCTTCCTTCACCAGAGCAAGGGGCCCCCGTACACGTCGCCCGTACAGGAGCTCAAAGGGGGAGAACCCCGTTGAGGCCTGTGGGACCTCCCGGTAGGCAAACAGCAGGTGTGGGAGATACCGCTCCCAGTCTCTCCCGTGGGAGTCGACCAACATCTTCAGCATCTGCTTTAAGGTGCCATTGAACCGATCACACAAGCCATTGGTCTGTGGGTGATACGGGCTGGCCACCAGATGTTGCACCTGTACCTGCTTACAGAGAGACTCCATCAGCTGCGACATGAACTGGGTCCCTCGGTCGGTGAGCATTTCCTTGGGAAACCCCACTCTGGAGAAAATCTCCAGTAAGGCAGTGGCCACTTTGTCGGCCCGAATGGACGACAAAGCTACCGCCTCCGGGTACCGGGTGGCATAGTCCACTACCGTTAGTATGAAGCATTTCCCGGAGCGGCTGGGAGTGGACAGAGGTCCAATGAGATCCACAGCCACCCTCGAGAAAGGCTCTTCGATGATGGGCAGAGTTACCAGTGGGGCTTTGGGGCGCGGCCCCGCCTTCCCCACCCTCTGACAGGTGTCACACGAACGGCAGTAGGCTATCACCTCGGTCCTCATTCCAGGCCAGTAGAAATGCTGAGCTAGCATGGAATGAGAGACCAGCCTCTTCTTGGCTACAGCTTTTAAACCTGCTAGGCCCTTCCCCATTTGCTTTGAAGCACGCATATTAACTGGCCTGCAATTCATATGGAGCAGGAAACAATGGCTTGAGCTTGAGCTATTTACCATACGACTGACCATCTCATTCAGTCACTGGCCTAGACTAATTAGCATGTAAAGGCCTATTGATTCCTAGTGGACATCAAAACCTGTCGTACTGGATATGCTAATAGGCAATGTGTAGCTAAAAGTCTGTGGCTGTGTGAACTGACAAAATGGAGGCTGGTACAGGCCCTATACAAAATGGCGACAACCTTTTCCTTACACCAATATAACGGGTTGCACCAGGTTCTTCACTACCCCCACTTCATATGAAACCTCCCCGAGTTTGGGGACCAAGTCCACGGCAGTCTCTGGGTAGACTTTGGTGTCTCCATGGATGCACACCATACTCAGGTGCTTATCAGGGATGAAGTCCCTATCAATCAGGCTGTCACTTACGGAAGTCACTGGACTCTCTGAGTCCAAGAGGGCCTGTGCTGGGCAGTCATTTACAACCACCGGGAACACCTGTGGTCCAGTCTCTTCGGCTGAGGTGGACACACACACAGGTTCTGCGCAGAGAGAGAGGGATCTGCCAACATCACAATACATAGGCTCCCCTCTATTGGACAGTTGGCTGCAATTTCACGACATCTCCAACCCTGTCCATCACACTTTTCCACCCACATGTCCCCTCGGGCCTGAACCCACTTATCAGCATACCCCATGTCCCCAACAGCTGGAACGCTCTTACCGCGAGAGTTCAGCGTCCGGGAACTCTGAAGTGACGACCTCTCAGACGGCTGGTCACGGAGACAGTCTTTGCTGGCGAAGGCCTTCTCCATCAGGCTGACCAGACGATTGGCGTCCTGGTGGTCTCCTTGTCCGACCTCTGGCTGTACCTCAGGAGGACATGCTCGGGTGTAGCGGTTCACTATCACCTTTCCAACTCCATAATCAGGTTTGCTGACTGCAGACTCCCAACTGCATCTCCAGTCATGAACTCCCCTGGCACGGGCTGTCACCGTAACACCCAGCCGGGTAAGAATCTCCGCTTTCAGCTTGGCATAGTCTTGGCTGTCCTGCTCGCTCAGGTCAGCATAGGCCCTTTGGGGTTCTCCAATCAGATAGGGTGCGACCATCATGGCCCATTCAGATAGGGGCAGATTCTCCTTCTCTGCCAGTCCCTCAAACCTAGTTAGATATACCTCCACATCATCACGAGGTGTCATCTTTTTCAGGGACCGTCTTACCGCCTTCTTTACAGCGGACAACGCAGGTGCCTTCACAACATTACTCTGGGACGAGGTGCTGAGAGCTGCAATCTGCTCCAACAACCGGTTATTCTCCTGCTGCTGCTGCTGGCACTGCAGTTGCATGCTCTGCTGGGCCTGTACCAGGTACTCAATGAGCTCCTCCATACTGCCGGACTTATCTGTCTCAACCACGGCAGTCTTATGTTGCACATTAACTTGCGCCATTTGTTCAAACAGCGCCTCCATGCTGTCATCCATGCTGTCAGACTTCTCTGTCTCAACAACGGCAGTCTTCACTCAAGACATACACACTCCACAGTCTTTTCCACAGAAAAATTCAGCTCTGCTGTGCAGACACTTTTTTTTTTTTTTCTCTGCAAACTCTATTAGGGCCACTGTCTCTTGAAGACTGCTCCAATAGACGTTTCTCCTTTGCTGCTGCACACTCCACAGTCTTTTCCACAACAAGTTCAGCTTTGCTGTGCAGACACACTTTTTTTTTTTTTTCTTTTGCAAACTCTATTAGGGCTACTGTCTCTTTAAGACTGCTCCAATCAGACGTTTTTGCTGACACACTTTTTTTTTTTTTTCTCTGCTGCTGCTTCAACAGACTTCACCTTTATTGCTGTCTCTAAGCCACTGTGCTGCACGCACATTCCAGCACCAATTGTATCAGCCACTGTGCTGCCCGCATTCTCCACCAATTGTAAGCTTTTCAGGGGATATAGCTCTGGGATCGCCGTCCGGGTACACAGAGTGGCACGGAAACAGTTCATTCAGACAGCAGTTCTGGTGAAAACTGGCCGCAACCAGCTTTATTAAAGTCCACAGCAAACAGATATAAAACAAATCATAAACAGAAGACCTAGGCTTGTCTAGCCACTTACTACACTTAGATAGATTTCCCTATCTATCCGGGTCCCGACTCTACCAGCCGGGGCCAAAACAACACATATGTTCAGCATTTACCAGCATTTACCAGCATTTACCAGCATTGAGGTTCACAGAGTCTCCTCCTTGTGTCTGAAGGCACCTTCAACGTCCAGACTTGAGAGAGCTCCCCTCCTATTCAGCTGCTATCCGCATGGATTCTCACAGAGACTACTCCTGTGTCCGGGGTACATCGAGCACCCAGACTGAGATAGCTCAAACTCCTGGAGACACCTTCTGTGCCTGGACCCTTCCTGTGTCCAGACGAAGCGAGCTCTCTGACTGTGTTCACAGACACCTACTTCTGGTCTCCTAATTAACACCTGAGTAGTTTCAGGCCTGAGCTGCAAGTGTGTAATGAATGTAAGGTGTAGTGACCTTTCTCTACCACTAGGTTTACAAAGCCATACATTTCCCTTATACCAGTCAGCACAGTATCTAGGTGAATTGTACACCCCATTCAACACCCATACTCTCACTGTCTCACACAGGATATTGTGTTGCCCTCGCTTTGCCCGGGCCCAGGGAATGCAAAGGAACGGAACTTGCACAAATTGGATTTAGTGCGGGTCTTGAAGTTCTATTTTGTCTATTACTCAAGGTTTTCGAAAGTCAGATTCCCTGTTTGTGATTACAGCAGGTCGTAGGTGTGATCAACGAGTTTTCAAGGACTCTATAGCTCGTTGGATTCGGTCGGCCATTTTGGAGGCTTACCGTCTTAATGGCGAACCTTGCCCGATTAAGATTCGAGCTCGCTCCACGAGGGCTGTGACTTCATCGTGGGCCTTTCATCAAGGGCTTCGGCAGCTCAGCTCTGCCAAGCGGCGACCTGGCGTTTCGTCCACACATTTACAAAGTTTTATAAGGTGGACGTCAGTGCTTCCGCTGATGCGGCCTTAGGACGTAGGGTCCTGCAGGCAGCGGTAATTTAAAGTTTTTAGTTAACTTGTATTTGGCGCCTGTGGCGCATTTATCTAGGTTGTTGGGTTTCTGCCTATTTTGTTTTTTTCTCACCCTAATTTTTGGACTGCTTTGGGACGTCCCACTAGTAATGACTGTGGCTCTCTTCCTTCCATCTGCAGCTGAAAGACGGATTTTGGTAAGAACTTACCTGTAAAATCCTTTTCAGCGAAGGAAGGAAGAGAGACACAGCTCCCTCCCATGGCAGAAGTGTGTTGTTGTATTTACAGATGCAGCGTGACCCTTCTCTGATAGCGATTATCTGGACTGAGGTCGACGCGCTACGGCTCTGTTCCAGCATTGCCAGCTTATCGCAGTAGTCACGTTCAGTGAGTAGTACCTGTAACTGTGTGATTTTTTTGCCGAATGCATGCATAACCTGTACTCTTATGTTTTTTCTCTGAAGTCCTTCAGAAGGGGTTATGTTGCTTCGCTGGTGATATTGTTCTTCCTTAAGCTTGGGTACGACTGAAGAGCTGAGTAGGAGGAGCCCGAGCTGGAGGGGCCGGTCAACACTCTTTTTAATCTGAGGTGTCAATCCTATCTGGGCTCCGCCTACCCACTAGTAATGACTGTGTCTCCCTTCCTTCGCTGAAAAGGATTTTACAGGTAAGTTCTTACCAAAATCCGTCTTTTTTTTTCTTCTCCAGCAAGATGGCACTACCAGCACCTGCGCAACATCAGGTATCGGATCTCTATACAAACCGATAGCTGTTACTGCGCAGGAGTGGGGGCGTCATTTTCAAAATGACTTATTTTTTTCATCGCTTAAATAAATCTGAAAAAAGTTTTAAGTGCACATTAACCATGCTTTTATGCGGCAGCTCTGGTGCCACAGCCGGTACCTGCCTTCAGAAGCGTTTTTTTAAATTCCGTATGTGATGGTATTCATTATGCAAACTAGCGGGCAGGTCACTGAGGGAGCAGTGACGTGTCAGCAGTCTGCATTATGAATATCTAATCAGAGCACCACATACCCCAGCCCCGCCTTAGGGCACGAGAATCTCATTAACACAAAACTGAAAATAAAGATTAAGAAACAGCCACAAGATGGATTTAATCAACCAAGCTATCATTTTATTTAGTATAACGGCGCCGATCTGACAGTGTGTGTAGGTTACTATGCATAACCCTGCTGACAGGTTCCCTTTAAATTTTTCTGACAATGGTAGTCTACAAAATATTTGTGCCACCTGAGTGTGGCTCAACTTGAAAGCAGGTAGAGGTGGTGTTTGTGATATCAGGGCTCCCAGCAAAGGGGCCCTACCGATCTCTCACTCACCTCGTCTTACTGTGAACTTCAATTGAAAGCTGTAAATGCTGTCCCAGATCCCGATACCTCATGACTGGCTGATTGCTGCAGTGCCATGCTAAAATCTGTACTGTGAGAGAATTGAGCCCACTTTATTGGTGTCTGTCCATCATTTGAAGTGTTTTGGCAGCATTTGGGGCCGTTATAAAGTGTTGTGCATGCATTTGTTTTTGCCTCCCATTGAGGTAAATGGCGTTCTGCTATGTTTGGCGAATATTCCACAAATTAATCGGCGAATATTGCAAATTCGGTGAACGTAATCCGAACTGAGCATTGAAATATTTGCTCTCTAATGCTGAACACCACCACATCGTCCAGGTAAATCAGCATGGACTCAACGTTCAGGTCAATGTTTCATTAGCTTCTGCAATGTCCCTGGTACATTTGAAAGATGAAACGGCATTTTGTTGAACTCGTAGAATCCCATTTTGAGGATAAACGTAGTCTTTGCCTTATCGTTCTCTGCCACCAGAACTTGCCAGTATCTGTTCACCATGTTCTTTACTTCTTGGTACACTTTTGGAGGAATTTGATGGTAGTGTTCCCGGATTGGAGGAGTGCTCCCGGTTGGAATCTCATGCTTGATGTAGAGGATCATCTAAAATGTTCCTCATGATGAGAAAAGGCCTCCTGGAATCCCACGGGGTATCTTCTGCTGGACAGTGGTCATAGTCTTCCAATTCACCCATAGCCGATCCATTATGATTCAGTTGTTCCACTCAGCAGTTGGGTTTTTCTTCCTGGCCACTTCAACAGCATAAGTCAAGGCTGATTTCCGATTGGGCTGGAGGTTGAACCCTGTTCTTGGGAATATCTCTCTATCGGCACATAGACTTCAGCCAGCAGTCCACGCCTGTGGTCGAGAAAGTAGGTAGGTGATGAGAAGCCAGGCGGGGTCTGAAGATTCGGAGGATGTGGTTCAGACTCTGAGAGCAGAGCTGAAAGATCTCGATGGGAAGTTTCCCAGATGCGAATGAGACCGGGCCAACATCCAGAAACAGCTTCTGTTCCCCGAGCTTCTTCATCTGTTCCGAATCGGGTGCAGAGGTCAAACAGAGGAAACACTTCAGGTTCTCAGAGACTCAGGAGGCCAGCAGCATACCCCTGAGTATAGTGACTTTGCTATCCAGCATGTTAATGCAATGGATGGGCACACAGCCATCCTTCACAGTTGCTAGTGCATGGGCCATCAAGATTTTGTCTGGGACCCCTCCTCGAATATCGGCTCAATCAGCACCTCCAGTCTATTCAGCCTCTGATAGGCCCCACGGGTAACATCAGCAGTTGTTCTATCTTCGGTGCAATCGCCACTGGTATACGTAATGGAACTTTGAGAAGGCACAAGGGATGACTAGATGAGGTGCTTTTCTGAAAGCTGTATCTTCTCACCACCTGCTGAAGGACGCTTTGGGTTGGTTGGTGGGTTTTAGTGCATTGACAGTACCGTGGCCCATCCTTAGCAAACAGTGATCCATATCCCATAATATGTTAATTCCCTAGGTTATGTCCATTCCCCCCCATTTGGGAGTGATCCACCAGAACCACTCTTTTGTGCCGATGTGTTGGCCACATAACTTCACTCTCATCCACACAATTTCTTTCACGAGCAGCTAGCCATTGTTAGCTACTGTAAGATGAATAACGCTCCCATCTTTGGGTTCCATCATATGGCCGAAATAGCTCTTGAAGATCTTTTTGGCATAATGGTACATTCAGAACCGGTATCCACCAAACACCTTATCCTTCAAAAATCAAACTCTAGCACTGGACTACATGAATATAAATTGTGTTCTCCACATTGTGGACTTTGCAAATTGGAGGCCGCTGCAGAGTGCCGATTTACTGCAGCGATTGGTAGTTTAAAGCTGGCACCATCATCTCAAGGTGAGTCCTGGCGTTGCAATTCCTGACATGTGGCCAAATTGTCAACAATTTCCACATAGGGGCCTCCTGTGTCTCTGAGAACCTGACGCGTTTCCTCTGTTTGACCTCTGCACTCGATTCGGGACAGATGAAGCTCGGGGAACAGAAGCTGTTTCTGGATGTTGGACTGGTCTCATTTGATCTTGGACATGCTCTCATAGTCTGAACCACATCCTTCAGAGTCTCCGAATCTTCAGACCCCGCCTGGCTTCTCATCACCTACCTACTTTCTCGACCACAGGCGTGGACTTCCCTTCCCTCTCTATTGCAGCAAGGTAGACATTATAAAATGTCAGGTTAGTAGCCATCCGGGTTATCTCTTGCAACTTGTCCAGTAGACATTTGTTGGCTAACCCAGCTATGAACTGATCCTGCAACAGCTTATTCACTTCCTGGAAAGCTCTCATAGCCTAGTTGTCCCACCGTTGTACTTAATTCAACATTTTTTGCAAGGCATTGGAGTATTGCATTAGAGTCTCGTCTTCCCACTGAGGCTGGTTGAAAAAGAAACTTTGCAAGTGAGTCACTTTGACACATCCACCTATGGATTCCTTCCAGCAGCGCAAGTATTTTGTCTAAGGCCCCTGTCTCACATAGCGACACACCAACGATCCCGACAACGATCAGGATCGCTGGTGTGTCACTACATGATCGCTGCTGAGCTGCCAAACAGGCAGCTCAGGACAGCGACACTGCGGGTAACAAGCGACGCACATCGCCTAGTTACCCGCAGTGTACGTTGGATACCGGCGCGCTGATGCAGGGAGCTGGTAACCAAGGTACACGTCGGGTTTCCAGGTGCTGCGCGAGCCTGGAAACCCGACGTGTACCTTGGTTACCAGCTCCCTGCAGCAGCGTGCTGGTATCCAAGTACATCGGGTTTCCAGGCACAGCCCCGCGCCTGGAAACCCGATGTGTACCTTGGTTACCAGTAGATCGCTGGTCTCCTGCCTGTCACACGCAGCGATGCGTGCTGGCCAGTGGGAGACCAGCGATCAAAAAAAAGTCCTGGCATTTCTGACACGACCAGCGATTCACAGCAGGGGCCTGATCGCTGGTACATGTCAGACATAGCGAGATCGCTGCTGAGATCGCTGTTTATCAGCGATCTCGCTAGTGACCTCGCTATGTGAGACGGGGCCCTAAGGCGTCCCTCTGGCCGTACCATTACTGTCCGTCTGGTGTCGCCCTCTAGGGCATTCAGTGCTATTTCTATTCACAACTTCTGAATCAAGTTTCACATTTTAATAACTCTCCACAATCTTTCTGTCCAGTCTTGCAATGTCATGTTTTTGCAGTCATATTTTGGGAAATGCTGCGATAGCGCCCTGGCCAAAAGGTAACCCTCTGAAATCAAGGCTGTGGCAGGCAGGTTTGGCACCTGAGCCCGGGCCACTGTAAATAAAGGATTGTTTTCTTCCATGTTCTTATCCATGGCAATCGCTGTATCCTGCCGACTATGACAAGTTGTTGACCGTGTATTGGGTTGGTTTCTCCCTGAATACAGCAGGCAAAAACAGAGAACATGAACAGACAATTTGTCAAGAAACTACTTTTCACTGACAACGGAACCAGAGTTACTCCAACATCGCAAGAAAGAAACACAGTTAGATTTCACATACACCTAGCCCGGGTCGGCTAGGACCCCTTCACTGCACAATTTATAGGCCCAGGATATTCCCTTAGGGTGTGTGCACAAGTTGCGGATTTGTTGCGGATCCGCAGCGGATTTTCTGCGTGGAATTGCTGCAGAACCACAAGTGTTTGACCACACAATGTTATTCAATGGGAAAAAAAATTGCTGTGCACATGCTGTGGAAAATTCCGCATGGAATCCACATCAGTTTATTTTACGCAGCATGTCAATTCTTTTTGCAGATCCGCTGCGTTCTTACACCCATTGAATTAATGAAATCCGCAGGGGTAAAAACGCATGCCAATCCACAAAGAATCCGCACAAAATCCGCCAAAAAAAAGCGCTAATTTTTAAGTGCGTTTCTGCCAAGAGATGCAGATTCTGTGCAGAAAATTCTGCAGGCAAATCTGCAGCGTGTGCATATACCCTGAGATACACTATAATTTGCCTCACCTGTGCTTCTGTCTATTGTGGTAACAAAGAGTTAACCAAGGCAAGGGTATAATTAGATGGGGGCAAGGGGCGGCCTCAGCAGTGGTGCAGCACAGCGGTTCACAAACTTGATGCCTTGGGGGGAATCCATCTCCGCATCCTACTGTAGTTGTTGCCCCAAAGTAATTATTTCCTGCTAAAAGGCATCGTGGAAACAGGTACAAGTTTCTGCAGTACTCTGGTCAGTTTCCAAAACACAGCGATCTCCGAGCTCCCAGGATGGCAGTGGATTTTTCTCTTACTCATCCTCCTCAGTAAGCTCTGTGCTAAAATTTAAAAACACCATGAGGTCTGCCATAAAGTCTATACAAGAGGCAACAGTGGCCTCTTGTGGCCGGAGTCCCGATAGCGTAAGCTTATTTATGACCATCTTACAGACCTCCACTCAGAGGTGTCTTTCCCTGCTCTACTGTGTCGGCGTAGTATGCACGCTTATACAGTTAAGTATACACTGTGTTCCAAATTATTATGCAAATAATATTTTCTCAGATTTTCCCAAATTACCTATATGAATTTCAGTCATTGTAATTTTCCAGTCAAATAACTATTAGAGTACAATTGAAAGGTTTTTGTACAAACTGCCTATGATAACAGTATATTTTTTAAAAAATAAAACACTCAAACTGCACTCAAAATGCATGTTCCAAATTATTATGCGCAGCAGAGTTTTCAACCTTTTCATTTTAATAAAGAACAAAAAATGGTCATTTTTGAAATTATAAGCATTAGCAGGTTATTACAAACTGAAATCAAACAGTTTTCAACTCAAAACTTTATTCTAGGTGATGTTACATTTGCACATAGGACCCCTTGTTCGAAAGGAGCTTCTGAACTCTCTCGTCCATTGAATTTGTCAGGTTTTGGATGGTTTCTGCTTCAATTGTTTTGCATGAGGACAGAATACCCTCCCAGAGCTGTTGCTTAGATGTGAACTGCCTCCCGCCATCATAGACACTCTTTTGATGATGCTCCAGAGGTTCTCAATGGGGTTGAGGTCAGGGGAGCATGGGGGCCACACCATAAGTTTGTCCCCTTTTATGCCCATAGCAGCCAGAGATGCAAATGTGTTATGTGCAGCATGAGACGGTGCATTATCATGCATGAAAATGATCTTGCTGTGGAATGCACGGTTCTTCTTCTTGAACCATGGCAGCAAGCGCTGTTTGAGAAACTCAACATACACTATGGAGTTCATCTTTACCCCTTCAGGGATCCTAAAGGGGCCGACAATCTCTCTCCCCATGATTCCAGCCCAAAACATTACTCCACCTCCTCCTTGTTGGCGCTGTAGCCGTGTTTGCATGGGGTGTCCATCAACCCGCCATCCTCCACTCCATCCATCTGGACCATCGAGCGTTGCACGGCACTCATCGGTGAACAAAACAGTTTTGAAGTCAGTCTTCATGTATTGTTTGGCCCACTGGAGCCGTGTCTTGCTTGTGTGCAGTGGATAGAGGAGGTCGACAGGATGACTTACGCACAGCTGCAAACCTCTGAAGGACCCTGCATCTTGTTGTTTGGGGGGACGTTGGAGGCACCAGCAGCTTCAAAAACTTGTTTGCTGCTATAACAAGGCTTTTTTGCCGCTGCTCTTTTAACCTGACATAATTGCCTGTAGGAAAGAGTCCTCAATTTTCCCTTATCAACACGCACACGTGTGTACTGTGGATCAGCTACATACTTCTTAATTGTGCGATGATCACAATGAAGTGTCTTGGCAATGTTGATTGTAGTCATGCCTTGACCTAAACACTCCACAATTTGTTGCTTCTCAGCAGCCGACACATCCTTTTTCTTTCCCATTTTGGCAGAAAATGTAGGCTGCTTAATAATGTGGGACAGACTTCTTAAGTAGTCTTGCCTTTCATTGGACACACCCGCCAAACTAATTATTACAGGTGTCTGCAGTTGCTTACAGTGATATAAAGAGCCCTGACACACATCACCATCAATGAGTTTAACTGACAAACAAAAAAAATCTTACCTTATCACTCCTAAACAATTTTTGCATAATAATTTGGAACACAGTGTAGTATAGCTCTGGGTGGGCCCTCCTGATCACGGGCCAAGGGTAACTGCACCCTCTGCCCTCCCTGGTAGCTACGCTACCGCCTTCACTCTATGCAGAGTCGGGGTCACAGGTTCATCATTCTAGTGATCAGAGGAAAGCTCCGCTATTGGATCACCACTGATTAAGGGTTGACAACTATCTAATGGATAGATGATGGCTTGTTATAATTGTAATACCTCTTTGAGGCCAATTATAGTCCGAATATCCATAACCATTTAATTTATATGAACTACAGCAACTCACCCACGAAGTATAGACCACGTAAACTTACAGAGCGGAGTCACAGAGTGTTGAGGAGCCGAGGGCAGGAAAGTCACCAACATCAGCACAAACACTGCGCCCCCGCTGGGAGCTTCGTGACCGAGTTGCTGCATGCAACGTTATATCACCAAACACAATGCCGAAGGTCAGAGTGGTGTAAATCCACCACCACTGGACTCTGGAGCAGAGGAAACGTGTTTTGTGCAGTGATGGATCACACTTCTCTTGCTGGCATCTGTTTGATGAGTCTTTGTTTGGTGAATGTAAGGAGAACAATACAGAAAGAAGGAAGCTGCATACTTTTCAATGAAATCTCCTCATAAAGGGTGTAAGCAGTAAAACATTCTGGTGCGCAAGGATATTTTAAATCCATTATCATCCAAGTGACTGCACTGTGGAAACCATAAAGTTTGGCAGAGGAGAGATAATGCTGTTGGGTTTATTTTCTGGTGTCTGCCTCAGCAGCTTAGTTTCAGTGAAAGCAAGGGAATCTAATTTTGGACAGTTGTAGCTTCCAGTTCGTAGGAACAGTTTGGGAAAGACTTGTTCTGTTCCCCAGGACTGTGCCCAGTGGACAAGGTCCATAAAAACATGGTGAGTGAAATTTGGTGTGGAAGAACTTGACCGGCCGCACAGAGCCCTGACCCATCCAACACCTTTTCGGATGAACTACCATGGAGACTGTGAGCCAGACTGTCTCCCGAATATCAAGGCTAGAAAGGTGCAACTTTCTTGGAACTCAGGAAGCACAATAGAATGTAGTGAATGGTAGATTACCTTTGATATAAAGGTGGGAGACGGCACCAGGAAAAAACATGCTCAGCAAACCGCCACCTTGCTATAAATGAAAAGAGGAGACCCACTTCATAATAATACCTATGAATTTAGAATAGGAGGTCAGAAAAGCTCCTGTACGTGTAATGTGTAGGTGCCCAAATACTTTAGATTTGTTTATAGACTGTCAGTTCAGAGGTTGTCCACTATGTAGCAGTGACTTTTCTTACATTTGTGACGGGAATCAATAATTTGTGAATGATGTTCAAATGTGTGAAGCTGACGGAGATGACAAAGGACTTACTCGTATGGCAAATGTTGTATTCGGAGGCAGTCAGCATGTTTTATTAACAGATTTGTGTTGTCACGCTGACCCTTCATTGTTGGGACATTCATAATATGCCCTAACAGTAGTAAGTGGGTGCATGGGCCCCTGCAAAACATGCTGAGATGTTTCCCACAATTTAGTAGGTAATTGTAGCTCTTTTATTTGGAAGTGGTAAGATATGCAAAATACATTAGGTGAATATTTATTAGAACAGGCTTGAGTCAAGGCCCCTATCATGAAGTACCATATATACGGTTTTGCCTCCTACTATATGATAATAATGATATTCTGCACAGATTTAGTCTAATGATTACAGACATGATTTTTTTCTGGCACACTTTACATTGGTTGCATGAGAAAAAAAATTGAATAAAATCCCAGCAGATCTCATTATTCTCCAAACCTCTTGCTCTAAGAAGGTCTGAAAGGTCCTTTATGTAATGATTTAGAGAAATTTCTATTAAAGGCACATAATAAAATGGCAGAGCTATGGAAAAAATAACAAGCTATTGACTGTCATAAGAAGCCACATTTTAATATGAAGGAGGACAATGAGGCAGATGAAACATTCATAGCGAAGTGTTCTAAAAATGATTTCTACATAAAGACAGATTGTGTTGTAAATAGGAGGGTGACAATGATAAATTTCTAGATTATATATATATATATATATATATGTATTGTAAGAGCTTACACTCACGGTTAGCTGTTTGGCTACATGTGGCACAGGGTTTTTTTTTTCATCAAAACAGCGTGTAGTTTATTGTCCATCATAAACTTTACAGGTCAAAAATGGAAACAACCTTCCTTCAGTAACAATATTAACTTAAAAAGTAATTTTCTTCAGAGAGAAGGAAGCAAGATAAATGTAGCAGCTACACCAACCTCCATACTCCCAGCAGCAGTTCACACTTGTATAAAATGTGTTCACCAACAAACATCTCTCTGTTTGGCTCCAGCACACCTCTTTTGTCATAGCAGACTAAGCAGCAGCTCTGCCTTTCTCCAGTCTCAGCACACTTTTGAGCTAACCTAGTTACTGTTAATAATGTATAAACCCCAGACTTGATCAAAGGATCTACTTTTTCCTCTCAGGTTCTTTGGGTTACTCAAAAAACCTTGACTCAAAATCTTGTCAAATTAAACCCTCTGAGTAACCTAGTATTACTGGAACAGCAAACATTACTGACACGCACGTAGTGGCATGTAAAAGTTTGGGCACCCCTGACAAAATTGCTGTTATTGTGAACAGTTAAGCAAGTTGAAGATGAAATGATCTCTAAAAGGCCTAAAGTTAAAGATGACACATTTCCCTTGTATTTTAGGCATGCCACTGTACTGTGTATATATATATATATAGATCGGCTCACACGAAGGTAGACACTGTCTCTTTAAGACTGTCACTGGTTTATTAGGAATGCTGCATAATCAAGTGCAGAGTTGTCAAAATAAAATAAGGCCTTCTGGCCTAAAGAAAAATAAAACAAAACAAAACATACAGCACAGTCCATGTTGTTGCGGGGATCCACCAGCTCAGGGAAATAAACAACATTCATAGGTTCAGCTTCCTTGTCAGGACACCTAGCACTGTAGTTTCACCAGTTCCAGGCTTACCAAACACTGAATGCCTCTGGAGGCCAACTATTAAGACCCAGACCACACCCTAGGGTGGAGATAAGTTGGACAGCCTCTCACCCTATCTATGGTTGTTCACATAAACCCAGCGCTTAAAATGGCCGATTAACCCCTCTCAACAAATAGTGTGCTGAAGGAAACGTCTGAGTTTCAAATCACTGAAGCTAATAGCCTCAGTGAAATGTATATACCCTCCAGCACTTTGCCAGTGACTTTGTCCCCTGGCAGACTTAACATGTGGCCCTACAAGGTCCATGGCAATCCGGTCAAACGGGACCTCTATAACGGCACTAGGAGACTTCGGAAGTGGAATACAGGAGCAGTTAGCTGACAAGTAGGGCAGGCCCATTAGTAGTTAACAATCTCTCAGACATCCAGGCCAGTAGAATCTTTGAAAGACCCGTTTTTGAGTTTTGTCTACTCCCAAGACATGAGAATGGGCCAGGTCTAGTACCCTATGCCTATAGGGACCCGGTACTAACAACGCTCTACCACTTCCTCTCTTAGTTTAGTAACCTAATATAGCAGCTACTCATTTAAAGCAAAATGTGAAAATCTGTTGTCAACCCTTGGCTCTTGAGTAGTGTTGAGCGATATTGCTCGATATCTAAAAATATCGTATCGAAATTGTATCGCCGATAGCACTAAATATCGTCGATATCCGATTTCGATAGCGGAAGTCCCATGTAAGTCTATGGGAACAAAATATCGAAATTAAAAAAAACCTTTATTTCCTTGTAAACACTAAATATACACACATAGAATACATATATATATATATATATATATATATACATGTCATTGTGACATATATATATACATATATGTATAGTTTATACACTTCTACATAGTAAAATATCCTCTGATTCAATTGCCGGGTAAAGCCGGCTTCAGTGAAAAGACAGAAGCACCCGACATGAAATGACACTTGGTGTACATAGGGTTAACCATGTATTTTCATGTCGTTTGCTATCTGATTTGCACAAACAATTACATCAGTCTATGTGTGCAAAATTTCACACCTGTAGGGGTTAATTAAAGGTGTAAATTCGTTGTAAAAAAAACTGACTTTTTTGCTACGAATTTACACCTTTAATTAACCCCTACAGGTGTGAAATTTTGCACACTTAAGGTACTGCCACACTAAACAATCCCGCTAGCGATCACGATAACGACGCATACTAATGCGATCGCTAGCGGGATTGTTTCTATATCGCTAAATGCTGCCACATTTAGCGATATAGTTAACGACGCTATCGCCGTTAGCGATCTTCTTAACGACTTTAGCGGTACAAAAGTACCGCTAAATCGCTAAGAAAAGGTGCCACACAGCGATTAGATACTTACCCAGCGGGAGCGCCAGCGATGAAATAGGGTCCGGAGCGATTCCAGCGACGAGCGAGATCACAGCAGGAAGCTCGTCGCTGGAAGCTGCCGCACTGAACAATATCGCTAACGGGATCGCTAAATAGTGACGTTTTTTAGCGATCCCGTTAGCGATATTGTTTAGTGTGGCATACCCTTTACACTCATGTAATTGTTTGTGCAAATCAGATATCAAACTACATGAAAAGACATGGTTAACTCTATGTAAACCAAGTGTCATTTCATGTCGGGTTCTGCATTTTCACAAAAGCCGGCAATTGAATTAGCGGCTATTATACTATGTAGAAGTGTATGAACTATAAATATAAATATATATATATGTGTCACAAATTCAATGACATGTATATATATATATATGAGGTGTAAAATTGCTGAAAAAAAATGCGTGGGCTCCCGCCCTATTTTCGCAACCAGACAGACAAAGCCAGTGAGTGGGGGCAGATAATAATAGCCCAGAGAGGGACCATTATTTTTGCCCCCCCCGGCTACTAAAATCTGCCCCCAGACACCCCAGAAAAGACAAATCTATAATTAGATTCGCCCTTTCTGGCACTTTGCCCGTCTATTCCCATTGCCCTGTAGCGGTGGCGAATGGGTTAATAAGGGGTTAAAATGACCTTGCAATTGAAAGGTCACTTTAAGCCAGGTTAATAATTGAGAGCTGTCAATCAGACAACTATAAATTATTAATCCTATTGTATGAAAGAAAAATCAAACACACACACTTTAATAAAAAAGAAGTTTAATGAAATAATCACACAGTTTTTGACCATATTTTATTTACCTGCTAAAACCATTTCCTGTAATAAAAATAAAATAATAAAGCAAAATTATTCTTACCAATCTGATGTACAGTCAGGTCCCACGGTGTAATCCATCAGAAAGGGTTAATGTTTACTGCAGGGACCGCAGCTAATGCTGCAGCCTCACAGTAAACCCCCAAATGAATGAGTTCCTCTCCTGGCTGACAGGAGAGGAAGTGGAAAGCTTAATTGATTGCTTTCCACTTTCACTTCAGGTCAGCCAGGGACACAATCAGTGACGTCAGAGGGAACTGGTTAACAAAAATAGGGGATCCCCTCGAAAAAAAATGGCGTGGGGTCCCCCCTATTTTTGTTAACCAGACAGATGAAGCAGACCGCTGAGGCCTGGATTTTCAGGCTGTTAAGGAGCCAAGATCCATGGACCTTGCCAGCCTGATAATACCAGGCCACAGCAGTCTGCATATCTTGGCTGATTAACAAAAATAGGGGATCCCCTCGAAAAAAATTGGCGTGGGGTCCCCCCTATTTTTGTTAACCAGCCAGATGAAGCAGACCGCTGAGGCCTGGTTTTTCAGGCTGGTAAGGATCCAATATCCATGGACCTTGCAAGCCTGATAATACCAGGCCACAGCAGTCTGCTTAGCTTGGCTGGTTAACAAAAATAGGGGATCCCCTCGAAAAAAAAATGGCGCAGGGGTCCCCCTATTTTTGTTAACCAGCCAAGTAAAATGCAGACTGCTGCGGCCTGGTATTAAAAGACTGTCAAGGCCCATGGATTTTGGCCCTCAACAGCCTGATAATACCAGGCTACAGCAGCCCCACATTTGGCGCATCAAAAGATGTGCCAATTGTGGCACTTTACCCGGCTCTTCCCACTTGCCCTGTAGCGGTGGCAAGCGGGGTAATAAGGGGTTAATGTCACCGTTGATTGCACGGTGACAATAAGCCCGGTTAATAATGGAGAGGCGTCAATAAGACACCGATCCATTATTAATCCCAAAGTTATTAAATGCATAAAAAAAAGACAAAGCAAGAAAAAAGTATTTTAATGAAATAAAAGAGACAACACAGTTTTCATTTCTTTTATTGTACTCTCATTCCTGCGACGCCATCGATCTCCTGTAAAAAAAGAAAAAACCCAAACCAACAGTATACCACCTGTCCGACGCAGTCCATAGTAACGACAGTCCCACGACGATCCAGCTCTGCTACATCGCAATGACAGGCAGAGCCTGTCATCGCGACGCAGCACAGCTGATTACCTGCTTCCCCGGCGGTGATGTCATCGGACTGACTGCTTTACGGCCGGGATTACCCAGCAGTCACTGCAGTTATCGCGAGAAACTGCATGTGACCGCCGGGGAGAAGAGGATGGCGGCCATGAAGCAGTCCAGGACGTGACCGCCGGAGATCTTCTGCCAGGTAAGTGCCGCTGACTCCTGACAGACCCGACCGACGGACACTGACAGTGACAGACCCGACCGACGGACACAGACAGTGACAGTGACAAATCCGATTACGGTATTCGATAAGATGAAAATATCGAAACGAATTATCGAAAGGCCGATAGAGCTAATATCGGCCGATAGCCGATATTTGCATTATCGTATCGCTCAACACTACTCTTGAGCAAACTCATTTATCACAGTGACATTGCCAAAAACACCTTTTAGAGTAAAATCCCAAACAGGAATTTCAGCCTCATTGGTCACCGTCTCGTCCTTGTCACCAACAAGGACACACAAGGGGAACTCATCCGTTTCTGACTGCAATGAGGATTCATCATGGTGTGACTGGCTCTTGTGTGAAGTATGAAAAAACTTTATTCAGCCACCATAAAACACTGAATAAAAAATACTTGATAAAGGCCTAACAATGGCCGAAACGTTGTGTTTTATGGTGGCTGAATAAAGTTTTTTCATACTTCTACCTGGATTGGATGCTGTTCCTTTTTTTCTGTTGGACTTCGTTCGTTTGGATCCCCGAACTTCTGAACGTGCATCCTTGATAACTCCCGAGTGCTGTCAGCTGCTTGAATATTTGTGGCTCTTGTGTGAGTCACCTGCTACTTCTGCCTTCCCCCATAAGTCCTAAAACAAGATAAAGTCCCACCCTTATGTCATTGGGTGTAGTAGGTCCTTAACCATCGTAACCTCATGGGTCTCAGTACCACAGTTAATTTTTATAGGCATTCTGGCAATTGGGTATTAGTTGGAGTCCCTGTGAATACAGAGGATGCCCACGTGTTTTCCGGGGATCAACTGGTGGGGGAGTGTGATCCTTATCAGGGTCACCAAACTCCTCAAATCCAAGAGTCCTGACACCAGTACCCAATTTATTGTTACGGAACATCTCTGTTGTCCCTCATCCAGCTGATAGACTACACTGCAGAAGGAGTAGACATAGTATGAACAGAGCACCCCAATGCTACAGTCCATCTGTTCATAGGGCATATGACACCGGCCGGCTGTATGACCAGGACTGTGACACTTCCAACAGAGCAAGTCCTTACAGCAGCCTTTGGCTACACCTCAGCGACCCCTTGAGACCTTGGACTTCCCTTAGTGGTGGCTCTACTACCCCTCTTTTGGGATTTGGGCTAACTCTAGGTACCCCAGTATGAGGATGCAACACCACCTGGTGTCATGGGTGCATCGCCACGAAGATTGTCGCGATTGCACATTCTGACTTCTCGCAGCTGAGTTGCTGTTTCTTTGTGTTTGGTAATGAGGGAGTTAATTTTACCTAGCTCTTTGCTAAGACTAGGTCCAGCCTCGCCCGGCTGCTTTTGATTATGTTCTAATTAGCTTCCTTTATATAGCTGCCAGTCTGCTGGTTAGATGCCGGTGAAAGCATTCATACAGACTGCAGATAGGATCGGTTCTGAGAAGACTTAAGCTAAGAGCTCTTTTGTTGTTTCTCCTCACCTTGCTTATAGTTTATCTCCTAGACCTTTGGTGTTCCCTCTGTGTTTTAATGTTGTATGCAAGACAGTATTTACTTTATCCCCTGTCTGTCTCGTTTGTCTATACTGTTTGTTAACCTTTACCTGTCCATTCCCTATGGTGGTAATCAGGGTCCTTCTAAGGACTAGATTACAGTGGTCAGGGATTTATAGGAGACAGGGTTTACGCTGGTGGCCTGGACCTCTGTACCATTAACAGTACCTCCAGGTAGAGGGACTAGTCAGGACCCCAGTTTAGGGTCAGCATAGACCCCGGTCCACCTCTAGCCAGAGACAGCGTGAAAAGGATTCAGTATTGACCCACAGGATATTATGTCAGGTAATACTATGCTATATATACATGTTAATGTTACCTATTTATATGTTATATAGAATGTTGTCCCACTTGATAGATTACTGACATTATATATTTATACATCTGCTAGACAGCGTGACACCTGGCTTCCTTAGGGACCTCTCCACCACCTGGTACCTTTCCACTAGGCCAACCAAGTCATCCGCATTTCGGTGATCCCCCTGGGCAACCCAGGTCTGCACTGACCTGGGAAGGGAGTGGATAAATCTGTCCATTATGACCCGCTCTACCATCTGGGATGTGGTGGAGGACTGCAACCAATTCTGTACCAGTTGCAGCAAGTCAAAAATTTGGGAGAAAAGGGGATTATCACCCCAATATGCTCAGTGGTGGACCATTTGAGCTCGGACAGACATAGTCACCCCTGAGTGTGCCAGTATCTCAGTTTTTAGTGTTGCATATTCCCAGGCATCTTGTAAGGCTAGGTCATAATAAACCTTCTGGAGCTCGCCAGTTAGATAAGGTGCCAGCAACTCCGCACACAGGTCTGGCGGTAGTTTCTCCAGCTCTGCTACAATCTGAAAAACAGTCAAAAATGCTTCCATGTCATCTTTTGCATTGCTCGTCTTACTGCCTTCCGGACGTAGGTGTCATCACTTCGACATGGAGGAGGGAATACTGGCCTCGCACGAACCACCTCTATAAGAAACTCAATCTGCTGCTACTGTTGTTGAAGCTGATATTGTTGATGCAGCTGCTGTTGTTAAAGCTACTGTTGGTTCCTCTGCTGCTGAATCTCTTGCTTCTGCTGTTGCTTGATCTGTTGCATAAGTAGCTTACTTGTCTCCTGATGTGCCAGCTGTTACTGCTGCTGTGCTTTCACAAAGGGCTTAATCAGGTCCTCCATGATGTCTGTCTTCCTGGGGAAATTGCCCGCACTTCTAGCATCAACTGTGGTAGATTGGCTCACTCGGCTGCACACGAAGGTAGACAACGTAAAACTGTCTCCTTAAGACTCTCGCTGGTTTATTAGGACTGCTGCGTAAGCCAGTGCAGAGTTATCAAAATACAACAAGGCCTTCCTGTCCTAAGGCAAAAAAAAACAAAAAACAAAGCAGGATCCTACCGCTCAGGGAAAAAAAACAATATTCACAGTTTCAGCTTCCTTGTCTGGACACCTAGCTCTGGAGTTCTACTCTCCAGTCTTACCGATCACTGAATGCCTCTGGAGGCCAACTATTTACACCTCAGACCACACCCTGGAGTGGAGATAAGGTGGACAACCTCCCACCTGCTCTATGGTTGTCCATATAAACTCAGCCCTTAAAATGGCCGATTAACCCTTCTCAACACAGTGTGCTGGAGGAAACTTTTGGGTTTCAAATCACTGAAGCTAATAGCCTCAGTGAAAGGTATCTCCCCTCCAGCACCTTGCCAGAGACTTTGTCACAATATATAAAATTATGGATTACACATGCAAGGGTCTGGTACCACTGAAAATGTTGCAGATGTGGTGCTAACAGGACGGTAGTTATTGTTCACTTACAATGAGGCTCAGGAATTGTGCTGGTTGCTGTCATGACCTCTAAGTGGTTCACATGTGTAATAGTTATAGGGGACAATTTCCTATTAAGGGGAATTATCATAGTCAGCAATACTGTAGTTTGCGTTGCCCTTATTTGCGACAAATTTAGAGTGTTGCCTGATGTTTGATAAATTTGTCACTGTTAAACAAAACACTGCTGTTAAGACATTTCACCAATTTTTACTCCAACTCTCCTTGAAATCAGAATCTCAACGTTTTGGCAACTTTTTATACAGTTGCAATTCATAAATTTTTTGTAGACCTATTTAAATAACTAGATACACTACTTTTCCATTCACATGTCATGTCAAAAGTGGCAATAGTGGCATAGAAATGTGTAAAGTGGAACATTTTTGTGCAACAAAATGTGTAGCTTTTAGGTGCCAAAAATTGGTACAAAATCATTGACAAATTCCTACCACAATCTCTAGATACTGAATATGTTTTTCCATTTATTTTTTACATAGGAAAATAGGGGAGATTTAAACTTTTATATTTTTAAAACCTTGTTTTGGTACATTATTTTTTTGTTCCCTAGGGGACTTGAACCTGCGAACATGTGATATATCATACTATATTCTGCAAAAGTACAGTAATGAAATATATAAATTATTGCTCCCCTATGAAGCCCAGACTTATATTTATAGGAGGACCAACATGCCAGTCATTTGAGACATCAGAATACCCCTGCCATGATGTTATGTGATAGACCAACACAAAGTAGCAAGTACTTGTGAAATATAAATTGCCTCTTCAGAGAGGAAGAGGACTTGAACTCTATAGCACCAGATGTTGAAAGCAGCGATCCTACTAGTCAATATCAACACTTTAACGAGTCTTGCAATAAGACTTAGCAATGCTCCTTTACCCCTTAGACCTGAAATATAAAGGAAATGATACATGGTTTTAAAAATATTTTAAAAATATAAATATCAAAATTTTGACATGCATTCATATTCAGCCCCGAGTTAATATTTTGTAGGACCACCTGCAATTACTGCTACAGTCTTATGGGGTCTGTCTCTACTAGCTTTGCACATCTAGAGGCTGACATTTTTGCCCCTTCTTCTTTGCACACTCGGTCAGTGAGATTACAAAGGAGAGAGATGTCTATGATCAGCAATTTTCAAGTCTTGCCACAGATTCTCAATGGGATTTAGTCCTGAACTGTGAGTGGGACATTCACGCACATGAATATGCTTTAATCTAAACCACCCATTGTATCTCTGACAGCATGTTTAATGTCAGTGTCCTGCTGGAAGGTGAACCTATGCCTCAGTTTTAGGTCTTTTGTAGCTTTTAACAGGTTTTCCTCCAGAATTGCCCTGTATTTAGCTCTATCCATCTTCACATCAACTCTGACCAGCGTCCCTGTCTCTGCTGAAGAAAAGCCTCCCCACAGCATGATGCTGCCACCACCATGTTTGATGGTGGGGATGGTGTTTCCAGGGTAATGTGCAGTGTTAGTTTTCCACCACACATAGTGCCCCAAAAGTTCTAGTTCATCTGACCAGAGCTGTGTCCCCTACATGGCATATCTATCTATCTATCTATCTATCTATCTATCTATCTATCTATCTATCTATCTATCTATCTATCTATCTATCTATCTACTGTATCTATCTATCTGTCTATCTATCTATCTATTTAAATAGAAAAGACAGATAGCAGCACAAACTTGAGCAGATTTTGGGTGCAATACTTCCTGAGTAATGCGGTTGTCCAACGCAAAATATAAATGGAAAAAAATCAGGCAGCACTCCAGTTCAAGGAAAAATTGTGGGCTTTAAATCAGCACCAAGTGGTGCAAAACTTGGTGCTGGATTAAAGCCCACAATTTTTCCTTGAACTGGATTGCTGCCTGATTTTTTTCCATCTATCTATCTATCTATCTATCTATCTATCTATCTATCTATCTATCTATCTATCTATCTATCTATCTATCTATCTATCTATCTATCTATCTATCATCTTCCCCATGTCATATGTTCTTTCTTAACATACACTGCTCAAAAAATAAAGCGAACACTTAAACAACAGAATATAACTCCAAGTAGATCAAACTTCTGTGAAATCAAACTGTCCACTTAGGAAGCAACACTGATTGACAATCAATTTCACATTCTGTTGTGCAAATGGAATCGACAACAGATGGAAATTATTGGCAATTATCAAGACACACTCAATAAAGGAGTGGTTCTGCAGGTGGAGAGCACAGATCACATCTCAGTACCAATACTTTCTAGCTGATGTTTTGGTCACTTTTGAAAGTTGGTTGTGCTTTATCACTTGTGGTAGCATGAGACAGACTCTACAACCCACACAAGTGGCTCAGGTAGTGCAGCTCATCCAGGATGGCACACCAATGCGAGCTGTGGCAAGAAGGTTTGCTGTGTTTGTCAGCGTAGTGTCCAGAGGCTGGAGGCGCTACCAGGAGACAGGCCAGTACACCAGGAGACGTGGAGGGGGCCGTAGAAGGCAACAACCCAGCAGCAGAACTGCTACCTCTGCCTTTGTGCAAGGAGGAACTGGAGGAGCACTGCCAGAGCCCTGCAAAATGACATCCAGCAGGCCACAAATGTGCATGTGTCTGCACAAACGGTTAGAAACCGACTCCATGAGGATGGTCTGAGTGCCCGACGTCCCCAGATGGGGGTTGTGCTCATAGCACATCACCTTTCAGGACGCTTGGCATTTCCACAGAACACCAGGATTGGCAAATTTGCCAATGGCGCCCTGTGCTCTTCACAGATGAAAGCAAGTTCACACTGAGCACATGTGACAGACGTGATAGAGTTTGGAGATGCCATGGAGAGTGATCTGCTGCCTGCAACATCCTTCAGCATGATTGGTTTGGCAGTGGGTCAGTAATGGTGTGGGGTGGCATTTCTTTGGAGGGCCACACAGCCTTCCATGTGCTCACCAGAGGTAGCCTGACTGCCATTAGGTACCGAGATGAGATCATCAGACCCCTTGTGAGACCATATGCTGATGCGGTTGGCCCTGGGTTCCTTCTAATGCAGGACAATGCCAGACCTCATGTGGCTGGAGTGTGTCAGCAGTTCCTGCAAGATGAAGGCGTTGAAGCTATGGACTGGCCTGCCCGTTCCCCTGACTTGAATCCGATTGGGCACATCTGGGACATCATGTCTCTCTCCATCCACCAACGTCACATTGCACCACAGACTGTCCAGGAGTTGGCGGATGCTTTAGTCTAGGTCTGGGAGGAGATCCCTCAGGAGAACATCCGCCACCTCATCAGGAGCATGCCCAGGCGTTGTAGGGAGGTCATACAGGCGCGTGGAGGCCACACACACTACTGAGCATCATTTTGACTTGTTTTAAGGACATTACATTCCACTTTAATTTTGTGGGTGACTCCAAATCCAGGCCTCCATTGGTTAATAAATTTGATTTCCATTGATGATTTTTGTGTGATTATGTTGTCAGCACATTCAACTTTGTACAGAACAAAGTATTCAATTAGAATATTTCATTCATTCAGATCTAGGATGTGTTATTTGAGTGCTCCCTTTACTTTTTTGAGCAGTGTATATTGTAATATTAACGTTTAGCTAAAAAAAAATTTAATTTGTTACAAATGTATCAGTTTCATTGAACTCCTTATTTTCTTTGGTGCCGTATATTGTACCACAACCAATTGAAAAAGGCAAACAGTTGTGGATTTGAGGCTTTCTTTTGTACCGACCCGACTCCCTAATCATTTAGGTCCCCTGTGATCTACAGATGGTGTAATAAAGGGTCTATTCTGTGTAGAAGACAGCAGATATCTTTAAAATCCTTCCACCCATGATCTACGATCGATCAAGATTAGGCAGCCTTAACCTGATCCTGAACTAACGAGTGTGAAAAGTCCATAATCAATATCCTAAAGCTCGGTCTAATAATGCTGTCTATCCCTATCTATCAATGTGATCTTCCTTATCAATGTAATCATCACCCTGTGCTCCTAATGATTACATGATTACCATTAATTGCCCCCGGACATCTACACACGATACATCCATGACACGTGTCCACTGATCCTGAACTTCAGCGGCAGAGATGATTACGAGGGAAGTGGTTTCATGTTTCTCTGCTTTTGGATTTGGTTTTCTCAGTAGGAGCAGTTCCTTTCTGCACTATACAGTATTTAATAGCATCTATGTTTTCCTTTTGTGGTGGCTGAGTTAAAGTAGCTTTTAGCCCCTTGAGAATAGAAAATCTCATTCATTGCTTGCGAGGAATTCCATTGAGCACTTAATCAGCTTATGGACTGTGATATTGTACAATAGAAGGCAGCAGCGGGGGTATAACCTGCAATATGTGCCTACTCTTCTGCTTCTCATAGCAGGGCCCACAGGTGGGCTCTTTTGTAGAAAAAAGTTGGTGTAATGTGTCCTTATTTTACAGTTTTTGACCAGTTTCACTAGAAAACTTCCAAAACTCTGATTTCTACAAACTAACTAAACCTGGAGTGTGATGTTCTGTTGGCTTCTCTTCAGTAGGGCCAACATTTTAGTTTGGGTTTCTTTTCCATACTTAAACTTACTATTGCTTTAATCCCCTCCATGTTTATGGGCCTGCATAAACACCACCTCATTCATGGTACTATTTGCTGAATTGTAGTTACATTTGTGAACACAGATATTCTGTGTTATTTTTTTTATCTCAGAACTGGAGTTAAAACTTAACTTTTATTAAATATATTTTAAGAAATTAAACCCAAACTTTAAAACAAGCACTCTAATTTACATACAACTGCACCAAACAATATCAGTTATTGCCATACATGCCAATATATTCCAGACATTTATCCATAAAGTCAATCATATGGATCATGGCAGATGCTAATTATTATATAAAGTCAATCAAATAGATCATGGGAATTGCACATTAGCATAGTAATATGCACACCACTGCGCTGCTTTGTGGTTTGATGCCGTATCAGCGGGTGACAGTAACCTTGGGGAATGATGGCCCCATTATGCTATTTTTTACTCCCCAGAAGAATCTTTCTTAGAGGAAACGAGTTGGGAGTGGCGTAACCCTGTGTATAGCACATCATATGAGGAATTTGACAGTCCCTTTGATCTGAGGATTGGGTGAGATTGTTCCCTTCTCTATGTGAATCGATGGTGTCTATGCCTGCATTGTATCTTTTCATCACTGTTTGGTTCTTTTGACCTTTTGTGCAGGCACTGGTATTACTATAGCTAGAACCTGCCCCCAACAATCGAGGGGTGGAGCGATGCTCTGCCCGCGACTGTTAACTTGTTAAATGCTGCTGTCATGCCCCGATGTGATCATGGGTCACCGATGACTTGTCATGACAGCCGAGGGTCAGCTGATGAAGTGCATTCCTGTCATTAGAGAGCTCCTGTGAAACTCTGCCTGTGGCTGGACTTCAAAGGAGACCATGTTTTTTGCTATATGCAGTGATGCTGTGACATTGCTGCATATAGCACAAGTGATCAGGCAATCATATCTTCAAGTCCCCTAAAAGGGCTAGCAAAAACAGTAAAAAGTAAAAAAGGTAAAAAAAAAAAAAAAATTCTAAAAGTTCAAATAACTCCCTTTTCCCCACATTCAAAATAAAGATATTAAAAAAACAAATCTATCAAAACATAAAAACAATTAATCTAATTGGTAAACAATAGGTGGCTGTAATTCCTCAAGAAATGCTGTAGCAAGTGATCAAAAAGCCACACCTATTCCAAAATGGTATTAGCAAAAACACCGTCTCGTCCGCACAAAAATAAGTTATCATGCTGCTCCATTGGCCAAAAAATATTAATGTTACGGGTCTTGGAAAAAGGCGACACAGATCCACCAAACATATTTTTTGCAAATTTCTAACTTTCCTTCACCACTAAAAAATGATAAAACGTGTTTGGATATGTTTGGTATCACTGTAATCGTATTGATGAGGAGAATCATACTGCATTGTCATTTTTACCACAAAATATACACCGTAAAAACAATTCCCAAAAAACTATGTCAGAATTGTGTTTTTTTCACAATTTCACCGCACTTGGAACTATTTCCCATTTTCAAATAAACTATGTGGTAAAATGAATGATGTCATGGGTGGCTTGCTGGAAAAGTAGTGGCGAATGAGAACAACATACAGTTGGACAGCCACCACCATCAGTTTTTTTAACCCCTTCACCCCAAGGGTGGTTTGCACGTTAATGACCGGGCCAATTTTTACAATTCTGACCACTGTCTCTTTATGAGGTTATAACTCTGGAACGCTTCAACGGATCTTCGCGATTCTGAGATTGTTTTCTCATGACATATTGTACTTCACGTTAGAAGTAAAATTTCTTCGATATAACTTGCGTTTATTTTTGAAAAAAACGCAAATATGGCGAAAATTTTTAAAATTTTGCAATTTTCAAACTTTGAATTTTTATTCCCTTAAAACAGAGAAATATGTCGCACAAAATAGTTAATAAATAACATTTCCCACATGTCTACTTTACATCAGCACAATTTTGGAACCAAAATTTTTTTTTGTTAGGAAGTTATAAGGGTTAAAAGTTGACCAGCGATTTCTCATTTTTACAACAAAATTTACAAAGCCATTTTTTTTAGGGACCACCTCTCATTTGAAGTCACTTTGAGGGGTCTATATGGCAGAAAATACCCAAAAGTGACACCATTCTAAAAACTGCACCCCTCAAGGTACTCAAAACCACATTCAAGAAGATTATTAACCCTTCAGGTGCTTCACAGGAACTAAAGCAACGTGGAAGGAAAAAATGAATATTTAACTTTTTAGCCACAAAAATGATCTTTTACAAAATCAAACTTTTTTTTATTTTCACAAGGGTAAAAGGAGAAAATGGGCAGATAAGGTTGTTATGCAATTTCTCCTGAGTACGCCAATACCTAATATGTGGGGGAAAACCACTGTTTGGGCACACGGCAGAGCTCGTAAGGGAAGGAGCGCCGTTTGACTTTTTCAAACTAAAATTGGCTGGAATTGAGATTGGACGCCATGTCGTGTTTGGAGAGCCCCTGATGCGCCTAAACAGTGGAAACCCCCACAAGTGACACCATTTTGGAAACTAGACCCCCTAAGGTACTTATCTAGATCTGTTGTGAGCACTTTGAACTCCCAAGTGTTTCACAAAAGCTTATAATGCCTGGGTGTGAAAAAAAAAAAAAACAATTTTCCACAAAAATGATTTTTTAGTCCCAAATTTTTGAATTTTCCCAAGGAAATTGGACCCCAAAAGTTGTTGTCCAATTTGTCCTGAGTACGCTGATACCCCATATGTGGGGGGGGAACTGTTTGGGTGCACGGCAGGGCTTGGAAAGGAAGTAGTAACGTTTTGGAATGCAGACGTTGATGGGGGTCATGTTCCGTTTGCAGTGCCCCAGATGAGCCTAAACAGTGGAAACCCCCACAAGTGACCCCATTTTGGAAACTATACCCCCTAAGGAACTTATCTAGATCTTTGGTGAGCACTTTGAACCCCCAAGTGCTTCACACAAGTTTATAATGCCCGGGCATGAAAATAAAAAATCCTATTTTTTTCCCACAAAAATTATATTTTAGTCACTAATTTTTTATTTTCTCAAGGGTAACAGGAGAAATTGGACCACATAAGTTGTTGTCCAATTTGTCCTGAGTACGCTGATACCCCATATGTGGGTGGGAACCACTGTTTGGGCGCACGCAGAGCTCGGAATGGAAGGAGCACCATTTGACTTTTTCCAACCAAAATTGGCGGAATTGAGATTGGATGCCATGTTGCATTTGGAGAGCCCTGATGCGCAAAGTAGTACGTTTTGGAAGCAGGGGGCCCTTGCAGTGCCAATGAGCCTAAACAGTGGAAACCCCCAAATGACCCATTTTGGAAACTAGACCCCCTAAGGAACTTTTCTAGATCTTTGGTGAGCAATTTGAACCCCCAAGTGCTTCACACAGTTTATAACGTAGAGCCGTAAAATTTAAAAATCATATTTTTTCCACAAAAATGATCTTTTCATCCCAATTTTTATTTTTCCAAGGGTAACAAGACTCCAAAAGTTATTGTGCAATTTGTCCTGAGTCGCTGATACCCCATATGTGGGGGTAAACCACTGTTTGGGTGCATGGCAGAGTTTGGAAGGGAAGGAGCGCCGTCTGACTTTTTCAACGCAGAATTGGCTGGACGCCAAGTCGTGTTTGGAGAGCTCCTGATCTGCCTAAACAGTGGAAACCCCCATAAATGACGCCATTTTGGAAACTAGACCCCTCAAGGAACTTATCTAGATGTGTGGTGAGAACTTTTAACCCCCAGGTGTTTCACTAAAGTTTATAACGTACAGCCGTAAAATAAAAAATCTTTTTTTTTTTTTTACAAAAATGATTTTTTCGTCCCCAATATTTTATTTTCACAAGGGTAACAGAAGAAATTGGAACCCAAAAGTTGTTGTCCAATTTGTCCTGAGTATGCTGATACCCAATATGTGGGAGAAAACTACTGTATGGGCGCACGTCAGGGCTCGGAAGGGAAGTAGTGACGTTTTGGATTGCAGACTTTGATGGAATGGTCTGGGGGCGTCATGTCACATTTGGAGAGCCCCTGATGCACCTATACAGTGGAAACCCCCACAAGTGACCCCATTTTGGCAAATAGACCCCACAAGGAACTTATCTAGATGTGTGGTGAGCACTTTGAACCCCGAAGTGCTTCACAGAAGTTTATAACGTACAGCCGTAAAAATATAAAAATCTTTTTTTTTTTACAAAAATGATTTTTTCGCCTCCAATATTTTATTTTCACAAGGGTAACAGAAGAAATTGGAACCCAAAAGTTGTTGTCCAATTTGTCCTGAGTACGCTGATACAAATATGTGGGAGAAAACTACTGTATGGGCGCACGTCAGGGCTCGGAAGGGAAGTAGTGACGTTTTGGATTGCAGACTTTGATGGAATGGTCTGGGGGCGTCATGTCGCATTTGGAGAGCCCCTGATGCGCCATAAACAGTGGAAACCCCCCACAAGTGACCCCATTTTGGAAAATAGACCCCACAAGGAACTTGTCTAGATGTGTGGTGAGCACTTTGAACCCCGAACTGCTTCACAGAAGTTTATAACGCACAGCCGTAAAAATAAAAAATCCTTTTTTTTTTTGCAAAAATGATTTTTTTGCCCCAATATTTTATTTTTACAAGGGTAACAGGAGAAATTGGACCCCAAAAGTTGTTGTCCAATTTGTCCTGAGTACGCTGATATCCAATATGTGGGAGAAAACTACTGTATGGGTACACGTCGGGGCTCGGAAGGGAAGTAGTGACGTTTTGGATTGCAGACTTTGATGGAATAGTCTGGGGCGTCATGTCGCATTTGGAGAGCCCCTGATGCGCCTAAACAGTGGAAATCCCCAACAAGTGACCCCATTTTGGAAAATAGACCCACAAGGAACTTATCTAGATGTGTGGTGAGCGCTATGAAGCCCCAAGTGCTTCACAGAAGTTTATAATGTACAGCCGTAAAAACAAAAAAATATTTTTTTTTGTACAAAAATGATATTTTCGCCCCCAGTTTTTTATTTTCCCAAGGGTAGCAGAAGAAATAGGACAAATTGCACAATAACTCTTGGGGTCCAGAGTACGCTGATACCCCATATGTGGGGATAAACTACTGTTTGGACGCATGGCAGAGCTGAGAAGTGAAGGAGCACCGTTTGACTTTTTCAACGCAGAATTGGCTGGAATTGAGATCAGACGCCATGTCACATTTGGAGAGCCCCTGATGTGCCTAAACAGCGGAAACCCCCCAATTCTAACTCCAACCCTAACCCCAACACACCCCTAACCCTAGTCCCAACCCTAACCACAAACCTAACCCTAACACACCCCTAATCCCAACCCTAACCCTAATCCTAACTTTAGCGCCAACCCTAACCCTAACTTTAGCCGCAACCCTAACCCTAACCCTAATGGGAAAATGGAAATAAATACTTTTTTTAATTTTATTATTTTTCCCTTACTAAGGGGGTGATAAAAGGGGGTTTGATTTACTATTTATAGCGGGTTTTTATGATTGGCAGCTGTCACGCTAAAAGACGCTTTTTATTGCAAAAATAGTTTTTGCATCATCACATTTTGAGAGCTATAATTTTTGCATATTTTGGCCCACAGAGTCATGTGAGGTCTTATGTTTTTCGGGACGAGTTGACGTTTTTATTGGTACCATTTTTGAGCACGTGACGTTTTTTGATCGCTTTTTATTTCGATTTTTGGGAGGTTAGAATGAACAAAAATCAGCAATTCATGAATTTCTTTTGGGGGAGGCGTTTATACCGTTCCGCGTGTGGTAAAATTGATAAAGCAGTTTTATTCTTCGGGTCAGTACGATTATGGCGATACCTCATTTATATCATTTTTTCATGTTTTGGCGCTTTTATAGAATAAAAACAATTTTATATAAAAAATAATTATTTTTGCATCGCTTTATTCTGCGAGCTATAACTTTTTTATTTTTTCACTGATGATGCTTTGTGACAGCTCGTTTTTTGCGGGACAAGATGACGTTTTCAGCGGTACCATGTTTTTTATATCGGTCTTTTTGATCGCGCGTTATTCCACTTTTTGTTCGGCGGTATGATGATAAAGCATTGATTTTTTGCTTCGTTTTTTTTTTTTTTTTAAGGGGTTCACTAAAGGGGTTAACTAGTGGGACAATTTTATAGGGGGGGTCGTTACGGACGCGGCGATACCAAATATGTGTACTTTTATTGTTTTTTTTTTTTTATTTACAGGAAGAAGTGAATTTATTGGGGAATATTTTTTTTTTTTTTTTATTTATTTTGGATTTTTTTTTTACACATGTTTATTTTTACTTTTTTAACTTTTTTACTTTGTCCCAGGGTGGGACATCACAGTATTTTATCAGATCGCTGGTGTGACAGTGTGCACAGCACTCTGTCACACCAGCGATCGCACAGTCATAGATGCAGGCTTCTCAGTGCCTGCTCTCGGCAGGCACTGAGGTAGCCGCCTCCCTCCAGGACCCCGGCGCCATCTTGGATCCGGGTCCTGGGAGGGAGGAAGCCCTCAGAACAGCGCGATCACATCGCGCTGCTCTGAGGGTCTCAGGGGGGCGCGCAGGGAGCCCCCACCCTGCGCGATCCTCCCCTGTGCCCCCAGTACACCGCGATCATGTTTGATCGCGGTGTGCAAGGGGTTAATGTGCCGGGAGCGGTCCGTGACCGCTCCTGACACACAGTCATGGGTGTCAGCTGTGATAATCAGCTGACACCCGGCGGCGATTAGCTGCGCTCCCCTCAGGAGCGCAGCTGATCGCCTATGACGTACTATCCCGTCCCCGGTCATACGGACCCAGGTACCATGGATGGGATAGTACGTCCGATGGCAGTAAGGGGTTAAACTATGCATCTCCAACAGCCTGAATGCAGCATTTCAAAGGCTAGTAATTTGGAAATGCTGTCATTCATTACCATTGGTCGTTGTGGCTAGTGGGAATATCTCCTCTTTCTCTCAAGGGTGGTGGTGATGCTGTCACATTCTCTCTTTGCGGGGTGGTAGGTGGCCCTGTTGATCGTGAGGGGGAGGAAGAGGCAGACGCCGCAGCACAAGATGTAGCAGAAGGTGGCTCAGATCTGTCATGCTTTTTATGGTGTGTACTCCACTGCACCTTGGAAATCAGATGCCTTGTCATACTGGTGGTGCTCAGGTTCAGAATATTTATGCCTTGCTTCAGGGAATGGCGACGCAGCATGTAACCACCTTTCGCTTGTAGTTAGCACATTCCCTAAACAAGAGCCCAGCTAGAGAGCTCTCTGGAGCTGTCTTTGGTGTGCTGATTTCAGTGGTGTGGTGGGCAGTAGCAGCTGACGTACTGGCTAGGGGCTGCCCTCTGTGCCTTTGCACTCTGCTCCCTCTTTTACTGTGCTGCTGGGACAGCATGGCCACCTCCTCTTCCTTCGAACTAAGCATGTCACGAGCATGGCCTGTGCTCCATGTGAGGTCTAGGACCTCATCATTCCCCACATCATCTTCCACGGACTCTTCAGCCCTGCCCTCCTTGCCAGTATGCACAGTGCAGAAAGATGCTACAGTTGGCAACTGAGTTTCATCATCATCTGTGCTGCGGTGGTTCACTGACCGTGTGCAGTATCTCTCCCAGGTACTGATCCTCCAACATAACAAGTGGATGGGCATCAGTGCACTCAGTCTCTTCCACTTCTGTGTCAGGGCCAGGTGGATGGACCATGAAACCCATGCCAACAGAGTCCTTTAAAAAGCAGAAGAGACTGCTGCATGACTTGGGGGCTCAGTCTGCTTGGCTGATTTGCAAGGGAGTGAGATGCAAGCTGGATGACCATGGTCCTTAGGTGCCAACTGTGCACTTTCTGTAGTGGATTAACCTCAACAATTCGGTGCATGTGTGTAATATCACCGATAAAAAGAACAGTTAGAACCATATATATTATAAATAGTTTTATTGATAACAAAATCCCAAATATCAAAATACCAAAATGACATACAATTATTTTATCAAAAAGGGTGCAAGATAAAAGAGACAAAAATGGCATCCTATTTAATGTAAACCTACTGCATGAAAATGGACTAGTGACATCCCCAGGTGAGGCAAAGCAGCCAGAGACCAACTGCAGTTAATGTCAGGCTGGTACCTCCATGGTTAACAAAGTTAAATTAGCCTCATACATTCAGTTAGCCACCGTATACAGGCGATCGACAATCACCCACTAAAGGACCAAACAGAGGAACAAGGAGTTACAACATGGGGATGGCCGAAGCCATTACCTGTGTCACCGCAGTAAAGAAAAGTGAAAGGCGCCTAAGTCCCACGGCCCCGACGCGCACGTTTCGCCCAGCTTCTTCGGGGGGCATGTGTAAAGGCAAGAGAAGTGACGTTAAAAAGGGGAGCTTAACCAATACGATCGATCCACCATAAAGTGTGGTTGCCATCAGCTGGAGCTTTATTTGGCGCATGCGCTGCTGTTGCCCTTCCCACTTCAACAAATTGCACTCAGGGGCGGCCCCGATGAATCGGCCAGCTTAGGATCGTGAATGACACGATCCATTCTAGCGTCATCAGCGATTCCGGCCGCACACGTCATGCAGGGGCGGGTTCCAGCCAGCGCATGCGCACTATGATCCATGACAGCAAGCACAGATGGAATGGACGAGTTTTAACCATGGAGGCGCCTGCATGAATCCGCAGGAGAAAAGACTCGCCACTGAGAACGTAAGTAACACCGATGTGAATACATCGGTTCACAACATAACCCAGAATTTTGACCCTGATGATATATTATAGAAAACTGCGAGGGAGGAAATCGCTACTAGCGGCGATACATTTACACGAATATGATCACATTGAACACAAAATTCTAATAATTATACAGTGGTTCATACCATAAATGAAAAGATTGTATATCTGAATGAAGATAATATCCCAAGTGTCATACACAAGTATAATCAACTGGGGAACTTTATCAAATTATCAATCCTACAGACTAGACTGTCCATGTAAATTCTTCTCTTGTAATTGTAAAATTCCTCTTCTTTCTTCTGTTGGTGATTTCATCAAAACCCCCAGACTCTATGTGTGTTGCTGATATGACTCCGGAACCAGACAATCGGAAAAGCTCAAAAGAAAAAAATATAAGGTAAGTATGACATAAAAAACTGTTAAAAACATAAAATTAAAAACCAAAAACGGCGGAGTTGGTCCAAGCACAAAAATGACATGCATTTTAAACTATAAGATTAAATGCCCCACTGTAATCTGCCTATAAGAAGGCCCCGAACCCAGGACTTTCATTTAACCCCTGGGGCTCAAGGAGCCTAATCTAAAGATCCATTTACATTCTAGCTTAGCTAATTCTTTAGGTAAGTCACCACCTCTGAAACCCATTTGAAATGTGTCAATCCCTTTGATCTTCAAAAGATGAGATTTACATTGATGGAATTTCTTGAAGTGTTTGGGCAGGGTTTTTAATGTGGTTTCATCTATAGTGGTTTTGGCTTTATCAATATCAAGACAATGTTCCCGTGTACGAATTTTTAATTCACGGGTCGTAAGTCCGATATATATTTTGTTACACGGACAAATTGCTTGATAGATGACTCCTTTAGATGTACAAGTAATATGCTTACGGATTTCAAAGATCCTGGAGCCATCATGATTTTTGAACGTGTTCCCTTTGACTAAATTGGCACAAGCCTTGCACAGACCACATGGAAAGAAACCAAAGTTCTCATTAATACGGGGTCTATTTTGACAAAAATGGCTATGAACCAATTTGTCGCGAATTGTAAATGCGCGTTTCGCCACTAAAGATGGATACGGATCAAGAATTCTACCTAATATAGGATCTGTAAGTAGAACACTCCAGTGTCTTTTCATCACATTTCTAAATTCATCCCATTGGTTGTGGAACGGAGTAATAAATCTCACTTTGTTTGAACCAGAGTTCTTCTTTTGTGTTTGAACCAATAAGGATTCACGTGTAGTTTGTTTTGCTCTTATATAGCCCTTACGGATATTTCTGCGGCTATACCCACGTTCTTCAAAGCGCTGGGTAAGTTCTCTGGACTGTAACTCAAAATGAGTGTCATCGGAGCAAATACGTTTAACTCTTAAAAACTGCCCAATTAGTATACCTTGGATTAAATTTTTTGGATGAAACGAACTAGCGTGTAATAGTGAGTTTGAGGCTGTCTCTTTGCGAAAAACTGTGGTGGTCAAAAATCCATTGTCAGAAGTAGCAACTAGAATATCCAAAAACTCAATGCTACGACCAAATTTATACGTTAGATGAATATTGAAAGGATTGCTATTCAAAATTTTGATTGTGTTTTCTAATTCATCAACAGGACCATCCCAAAAAACAGTATATCGTCTATGAATCGAATCCAGTTATGGATTCGATCCATACCTCTGATACTATCACTGTGAAAAATTTGACGTTCCCAAAAACCCATAAACAAATTTGCATATGAGGGGGCACAAGAAGCCCCCATCGCAGTCCCTTGTAGCTGCAAAAAAACTTTTTATTAAAAGTAAATACATTGTGTTTCAAAATGAAATCTAATAGTTGAACTAATAAATTTGACATCGGTTTTGGTATGTTACTAGATTCAAGGAACCATTTGACTGCTTGAATGCCGTCTTCATGTCTTATTGAGGAATATAAAGCCTCAACATCAGCTGTAACTAATATCATCTCTTGGCTTAATTGGACATGATTTAGATGATTAAGAGCAGCGGTGGTGTCTTGTATGTAAGAAGGCAATTCTTGCACCAATGGTTTCAGAAAATATTCTATAATGTCGCAAATAAAGTACAGAAATGCCTTGCACAAAAAGACTAAATTGTGGTGGACTAAAACAGCATTACAGAATTACTGGGAACAAAAAATAATACCACGAGGTTTACGTATTCAAGTTTATCCAACATTTAGTTTGGAAGATGACAATCTCACTCAAAGATGGATACAGGCCGCCAACACCTGTTCCCTTGAATTTATACAGATTATTGTAGATAAAAATATAAAAACCCTGTCTAAATTGGAGGATGAAATTAATGATTTACAGAAAAAAATGCAATCAGAAATGACAGCAGTAAATTTCCAGGAAGCTATAACGAATTTAGAAAAGGATTTGGAAAAATGGGAAAAAAACATTAGTAGTGACAAATTTAAGAAATTTGAACGAGATAGCTCCGATTTTGCCAGTGGGAAAATTTTCCAATGGCAATTACAAAACGGTCCCGCCAAAAGAGGGTTCTCTAGGAGTTCATCCATCCAGTCCATATCTTCTGTCAGTGAAAGTGGCAGTCAAGTCCAAGAGCCTGATGTTAGACCCAGAACAAGACAATTTGGCAAAAAAAAACAATTTCGTCAAAATTCCAATAAAAGTCATCGTGAAGACCATCTCAAGATAATAAATTTATCTACACACGAATTGTCCCCCATTCAAACATCCTTACTACAAAAGGGATTAACGTTTTCACTTTCATCCCATCCAGACCCATTTACATTGATTAAGGACTTACATTTATTCTCCAGAAAGTTGATTTTGAAAAAATTACACTGCAAAACCGATTTAATTTCATTTCCGACTAGAGAAGAACAAGAGGCTCTGACTACTCTACAGTCCTTATTGGACGAACAAGAGCCCGAGGTGAGCAGTCAAATCCCCAATCAATTATTAGGAAAATCCAAAAAATTTCCTCCTCTATCATTAGTCCCCGCTGTAGATGTGTTTACAAAAATGGTTTCCGCAGATATAATGTCACTATCACAAAAACGGGGGGGAGCATCCAATATCTCAAGGGTTGAAAGACAAGCCCTAGAAATAATGGGATCTTGGGATGACGTAGTATTTAAGATGGCCGACAAGGGTGGCAACATTGTCATTTGGCCAAACAATATGTACATCACACAGGCAGAAAAATTGCTCAACAATGAGGGGAGTTATAAACAACTAACCCATAATCCCACAACTAAATTTCAGCAAAAATTGATTGACATTCTTGTCTCTGATTGGGGATGATCAAGGTATCATCCCCAAAAAATTAGTTGAGATATTTAAAAACCTGAAACCCAAATTATCCACATTTTATTTGATCCCAAAAATTCACAAAAACATCTCCAACCCTCCGGGAAGACCGATAGTTTCCGGCAATGGAAGCCTTTGTGAGATTATTTGCGACATTATAGAATATTTTCTGAAACCATTGGTGCAAGAATTGCCTTCTTACATACAAGACACCACCGCTGCTCTTAATCATCTAAATCATGTCCAATTAAGCCAAGAGATGATATTAGTTACAGCTGATGTCGAAGCTTTATATTCCTCAATAAGACATGAAGACGGCATTCAAGCAGTCAAATGGTTCCTTGAATCTAGTAACATACCAAAACCGATGTCAATATTTATTAGTTCAACTATTAGATTTCATTTTGAAACACAATGTATTTACTTTTAATAAAAAAGTTTTTTTGCAGCTACAAGGGACTGCGATGGGGGCTTCTTGTGCCCCCTCGTATGCAAATTTGTTTATGGGTTTTTGGGAACGTCAAATTTTTCACAGTGATAGTTTCAGAGGTATGGATCGAATCCATAACTGGATTCGATTCATAGACGATATACTGTTTATTTGGGATGGTCCTGTTGATGAATTAGAAAACACAATCAAAATTTTGAATAGCAATCCTTTCAATATTCATCTAACGTATAAATTTGGTCGTAGCATTGAGTTTTTGGATATTCTAGTTGCTACTTCTGACAATGGATTTTTGACCACCACAGTTTTTCGCAAAGAGACAGCCTCAAACTCACTATTACACGCTAGTTCGTTTCATCCAAAAAATTTAATCCAAGGTATACCAATTGGGCAGTTTTTAAGAGTTAAACGTATTTGCTCCGATGACACTCATTTTGAGTTACAGTCCAGAGAACTTACCCAGCGCTTTGAAGAACGTGGGTATAGCCGCAGAAATATCCGTAAGGGCTATATAAGAGCAAAACAAACTACACGTGAATCCTTATTGGTTCAAACACAAAAGAAGAACTCTGGTTCAAACAAAGTGAGATTTATTACTCCGTTCCACAACCAATGGGATGAATTTAGAAATGTGATGAAAAGACACTGGAGTGTTCTACTTACAGATCCTATATTAGGTAGAATTCTTGATCCGTATCCATCTTTAGTGGCGAAACGCGCATTTACAATTCGCGACAAATTGGTTCATAGCCATTTTTGTCAAGATAGACCCTGTATTAATGAAAACTTTGGTTTCTTTCCATGTGGTCTGTGCAAGGCTTGTGCCAATTTAGTCAAAGGGAACACGTTCAAAAATCATGATGGCTCCAGGATCTTTGAAATCTGTAAACATATTACTTGTACATCTAAAGGAGTCATCTATCAAGCAATTTGTCCGTGTAACAAAATATATATCGGACTTACGACCCGTGAATTAAAAATTCGTACACGGGAACATTGTCTTGATATTGATAAAGCCAAAACCACTATAGATGAAACCACATTAAAAACCCTGCCCAAACACTTCAAGAAATTCCATCAATGTAAATCTCATCTTTTGAAGATCAAAGGGATTGACACATTTCAAATGGGTTTCAGAGGTGGTGACTTACCTAAAGAATTAGCTAAGCTAGAATGTAAATGGATCTTTAGATTAGGCTCCTTGAGCCCCCAGGGGTTAAATGAAAGTCCTGGGTTCGGGGCCTTCTTATAGGCAGATTACAGTGGGGCATTTAATCTTATAGTTTAAAATGCATGTCATTTTTGTGCTTGGACCAACTCTGCCGTTTTTGTTTTTAATTTTATGTTTTTAACAGTTTTTATGTCATACTTACCTTATATTTTTTTCTTTTGAGCTTTTCCGATTGTCTGGTTCCGGAGTCGTATCAGCAACACACATAGAGTCTGGGGGTTTTGATGAAATCACCAACAGAAGAAAGAAGAGAATTTTACAATTACAAGAGAAGAATTTACATGGACAGTCTAGTCTGTAGGATTGATAATTTGATAAAGTTCCCCAGTTGATTATACTTGTGTATGACACTTGGGATATTATCTTCATTCAGATATACAATCTTTTCATTTATGGTATGAACCACTGTATAATTATTAGATTTTTTGTGTTCAATGTGATCATATTCGTGTAAATGTATCGCCGCTAGTAGCGATTTCCTCCCTCGCAGTTTTCTATAATATATCATCAGGGTCAAAATTCTGGGTTATGTTGTGAACCGATGTATTCACATCGGTGTTACTTACGTTCTCAGTGGCGAGTCTTTTCTCCTGCGGATTCATGCAGGCGCCTCCATGGTTAAAACTCGTCCATTCCATCTGTGCTTGCTGTCATGGATCATAGTGCGCATGCGCTGGCTGGAACCCGCCCCTGCATGACGTGTGCGGCCGGAACGCTGATGACGCTAGAATGGATCGTGTCATTCACGATCCTAAGCTGGCCGATTCATCGGGGCCGCCCCTGAGTGCAATTTGTTGAAGTGGGAAGGGCAACAGCAGCGCATGCGCCAAATAAAGCTCCAGCTGATGGCAACCACACTTTATGGTGGATCGATCGTATTGGTTAAGCTCCCCTTTTTAACGTCACTTCTCTTGCCTTTACACATGCCCCCCGAAGAAGCTGGGCGAAACGTGCGCGTCGGGGCCGTGGGACTTAGGCGCCTTTCACTTTTCTTTACTGCGGTGACACAGGTAATGGCTTCGGCCATCCCCATGTTGTAACTCCTTGTTCCTCTGTTTGGTCCTTTAGTGGGTGATTGTCGATCGCCTGTATACGGTGGCTAACTGAATGTATGAGGCTAATTTAACTTTGTTAACCATGGAGGTACCAGCCTGACATTAACTGTAGTTGGTCTCTGGCTGCTTTGCCTCACCTGGGGATGTCACTAGTCCATTTTCATGCAGTAGGTTTACATTAAATAGGATGCCATTTTTGTCTCTTTTATCTTGCACCCTTTTTGATAAAATAATTGTATGTCATTTTGGTATTTTGATATTTGGGATTTTGTTATCAATAAAACTATTTATAATATATATGGTTCTAACTGTTCTTTTTATCGGTGATATTACACACATGCACCGAATTGTTGAGGTTAATTAAATATGGTTGAGAGCAGATATTTTGCATACTACCATAGGCGAATTTTGGGTATATTGACTTTCTGTAGTGGACCAGGTGGAAGATAATGGGAAGGAACTAAAGCCATCCAATCTAACACCTTTTCAACATCTTGTGGCCTCACCATTTGTTAGGCGGTATTTGGGCTTATGAAAAGATACATAATGTCCTGTCGGCTGTGTATACCAGAGGAAGGTTTTTTATTTCGGCACATAGCAGGTACAACCACACCCTCACCCTGCATCAGCTACACCACCACCACCAGCAGCTACATCAGCACTACCACGGCCTCAGCCAAGTCCCCTATTTGAAACTCTCCTCATTTTTGGAAGTGGTTTTCCTCACACTGCTACCAAAGAGATGGCGGAAGAGTAGGTCTATTTATTTTCAAAAAAACTGGAAAACACACACCATAAAATGTATGTCTTTGGTCTACGATTGGCAAGGCGATGGATGATGCCAATTATTTATTTCCCAGACTACTAGAAAACACAAATCGGTTTAGCCATTTTTTTTTACCTAGAAATGGCAACAAGACTGCTGATACCAATTATTTATTTCCCAGACTATTAGAAAACACACACAGGTTTAGAAAAATAATTTACTTCACCTAGAAATGGCAATGAGATGGCTGATGCCAATTATTTATTTTCAAAAGTACAGGGTGGGCCATTTATATGTATACACCTGGGTGGGCCATTTATAAAGTTTGATCCAAAATGGCCGACTTCAAAATGGCCACCATGGTCACCACCCATCTTGAAAAGTTTTCCCCTCTCCCATATACTAATGTGCCACAAACAGGAAGTTTATATCACCAACCATTCCCATTTAATTTAGGTGTATCCATATAAATGTTCCACCCAGGTTTATCCATATAAATGGCCCACACTTTACTAGAAAACACACACGGTCCAGAAAATTTACGGTATTTATCTGGCCTACAAATGGCAACGAGATGACTGATGCCGATTATATATTTCTTAGCCTACTAGAAAACAGTCACAAGTTGATAAAATGTATTTTTTGGCCTAGAAATGGCAATGAGACCGCTGATGGCAATTATTTATTTTCAAAATTAGTAGAAAACAAACACCGATCCAAAAAATTAATTTCTTTGCCCCAGAAATGGCAACAAGATGACTGATTCCAATTGTTTATTTTCAAAAGTACTAGAAAACATACATCAGTCTAGAAAATGTATTTCTTTGGCCTATAAATGGCAATGAGACAGCTGAAGCCAATTATTTATTTAACAAAATTCTAGAAAACACATACCGATTTACAAAAATTATTTATTTGGCCTAGAAATGGCAACAAGATGGCTGATGCCAATTATTTATTTCCCAGACTACTAGAAGACACACACCGGTCCAGAAAATATATTTCTTTGGTCTAGAAATTGCAACGAGATGGCTGATGCCAATTTTTTTTTTTTCAAGACTACTGGAAAACACACACCATTCCAAAAACATTATTTCTTTGGCTTAGAAAAGGCAACGAGATGGCTGATGACAATTATTTATTTTCAAAAGTACTAGAAAGCACACATCAGTCCAGAAAACTTATTTCTTTGGCCTACAACTGGCAATGAGATGGCTGATGCCAATTATTTATTTCCCAGACTACTATAAAATACACAGCGCCTTAAAGGCAAAGTACATCCGCAGGTGGGGGCAGAGTACACACAGCAGCTTAAAGGTACAGTACTCCCACAGATATGGGTTGCAGAGTACACACCCAGGTATGTACTGGGACTAAAATTCAGCCCTTACATTTGAAATAACACAAGCCCATGGTGTCTCCTGTCCCCAAGCACCAGATGGGATATATTACTAATTTTACCCTGGATGGAGGAAAGAAAGATTTACTACAAGTCCAATATTTCTATTGATGCCCGTTGCCTGCTTTGGTAAGTGACAGAGTCAGCGGCTTTGTTCTCAGTCACAACTCCTAACAGTATGGGTGTCTTGAGAACACAGATTCTGCTAACAACGTAGCAGACAAGGCAGCCCACAACCAGACAGACCCTTCTGGCATTTGCCAGAATTGCCAGATGTCCAGTCCGGCCCTGGTACACACAGTGGCTTTTGGCACAGTACTCCAACAGACATAAGTTGCAGAGTACACACAATGGCTTTTGGCACAGTACTCCCACAGATATGGGTCGCAGAGTACACACAATGGCTTTTTTGAGGAGTGCACAGTCAGAATTTATTTTTTTTATTATTATTATTATTATTATTATTTATTTCTATAGCACCATTGATTCCATGGTGCTGTACATGAGAAGGGGTTACATACAAATTACAGGTATCACTTACAGTAAACAAACTAACAATGACAGACTGATACAGAGGGAAGAGGACCCTGCCCTTTCGGGCTTACATTCTACAGGATTGTGAGGCAGGAGACAGTAGGTCGGGGGGTTGCAGCAGTTCCGGTGTTGGTTGTCTGTCCCGCACTCAAGCTGCGTCCTATCCCTAAACTATTAAGAGCAGAATGGCGGCAGCATTCGTGATCCGGCCTTTATACAGCCGGGTAAGGGCTTCTCCAGCCAATCACAGCCATGCCAATACTTGGCTCCTGAAGTGCCCACAGTCTAAAAGCATATTGATTGGCTTTACTGGATGCTTTCAACAAGCTTTATTAGACTGGCGAACCCAAACAGTGAACCGGATGTACCGTAAAAAGTCCGTGTTCTGGGTTTGCTCATCACTAGAAGAAAAACTGCAGAGTGAAAATTCATTCTTCAATCATTGCAGCATTAGTAATCAGATAAAACAGCTTGTCAGATTAAGCAAAAATGCACCCATTCTCTATAGTATAGGCTGCGGATAGTCCGGTGACTGAATAAAAACGCTTAAAGTGTATGGCATTTGTATATAGTCATTGTACAGCAGTGTTATATAATCATTGTGTTGCACTGTTCTTTGACACTGTGACATAATTATTATATTGTGTCTTAACATTATTAATCAAACTATACGGCAACAAAAAGAGTTTTAGTGGAACTACTGGGACCCAAATTATGTGGAACAAATAGTGAATCTACTAGACTACCATTGCTGTAACTATCTGAATGTTGGAGGATTTTGCACCATAATTTTTTTTATATTGTTGCATGTTTGGGTCCGACTAGGTTCAACACAGACAGATTTTCAGCTCTATTAGACTATTGGATTACTGTTTTTTGACTGCCAGAGAGAAAACTGGAAAAATTTTAACAACTTTTGGTTTTCATAGATACTATTATTAAAGAAAAAGTACACCTACAAGAAAATCTAAATTTCACTTTGAGGTGGATTCATGTAAATATATCCTGTACTTCAATAGTTACTTAAAATCCAACAGATTTCTGTTCATTTCTCCCGACTCACAAAGTAGTCTTTGATCCAGTGATAGGTCAAAAGGTGTTGTCCCCGATGACTCCACTTGAGTAACCACCTATAATTATGCCGATAAGTCCACAGTAACTGTTGATCTGAAGTTTTCTCTAAGGGGTTTCTCCATCTATCATGCGCATCTCCTAAGCAAGTTAAATCCTATGGAGGAAAGCCCTCTCCAGCCAAATATCCACACTTTTACCAATGAGATTTAATTCAATTATTTCATTTGAAAAACAGAATTCATAAGGGAGATTTGAAGAAATACAGACCTGCAAAAATAATTAGTTTTTTCAATATGTTCAGCATCTTTGGAGAATACGAGAACTGTAAACATTACTTGGAAGACTCTCATGGTTTAATTAGCCTCTTTATTGCCATATTGTACTACAGAATGTAGGAACGCTGGTATAGAATCAAGTCCTGTCATATTCGATATAGATAGGAGTTAATAATTGGCTTAAACCCTTGATCTACTTGAGAACTAAAATCTCAATGTGACTGCAGTTAACCTCAGTATCTAAGTGTCCCATGTTATAGTCACAATTGTTAGCAGGACTAGTTGTTAGTTATCTCATCAACCATTTTAATTGTGATATAGCTTATTTAGGGTTCTAAAATACTTTCGAGAACCACTGATCTCTTGCATTTATCTTTTTTTTGATAGGACCACTTTCATGAGTGCTCTGAGTAAGAGGTTGTATGGCTTCTCTCACCATGAGCACATCTCTATGTCAAAATGGTCCGTTCCTGCCTATGCTTCTGTTGCCAGGCGGCGCCACACTCTCATTTGATGCAGGTGATGAGGAGAGACTGTTCTATTTTTTTGTTCTATGGGACTTGTAGTCCCATCCACAATGGGAGACATATAGCTGACTGTTGTGTGGTTTCGGTGGGTCTGCAAGTTATTTAAGATTCTGAAATCCTGCTGTCCACTGCAGTTATATTGTGACCGGTTCCTGTGTAAATTGCCTTGCTATTCTCCTAGTGGACAGTCCTGGCTTTTGACCTCAGTTTGCTTATTAACTATTTTCCTTCTTTACTATTTTGTCACTACGCTAACCTTCTGGTTCTGACCAGGCTACCTGACTATTCTCTTGCATCTGGTTCACTCCTCCGGATAGCAGCTGTTCTGTGGAAGCAATCCAGTGGCCCCTCGTTTTAAGTCCAGATCCTGTACAAAGATTAGTGAGTAAAGATCGGGATTCCTCTAGAATCTGCCAGACCGAGCTGCTTTCCTCAAGTCTGTCCTAGGTAACCGTTTTGAGTCTGAGGGCTTAGACAGATGTAACAGTTAGTCCGTCTTTAGTTGTTGATGACTCTCATCTTCCCAGTAAAACAATTTTGCCCTACAAATATCAATTTTGTGGATATCTGATGTAATGAAGCTGTCACCTGAAATAGGCTACCATGGCCAGACTTGAAATTTACCATTTGACTTTCAATATTCCAAGGAAATCCTGGTTTTCATCCTGTCACCCTTTATAGGTATCTGCCCTTTCTTGCCTTTCAGCACCCTGAGTTGTCTCCATGAAGTAGCTAATGATCCATTGAACAAGTTTGGGGCACAATGTTAGCAAAATTGGTCAGAGCCAGAAAGTGGAGATAATCAGAAAATCAAACACAAAGGATTTAGTCAGAGCATAGCCACATCAAGACTAAGACGAGATGTGAGGCAGAACTGTAATAAACAGTTCAGGGTAAAATCTAGAAGGGCATCCAGTGGGTTTTCAGCAGCGAAGTAAAAGCATAAAACCATGGTCCGAATTCAAAGCGTGTGTCAAACCAATAATAGCTAAACTAAAAATAGAGTAATACAATGCACCAACTGGCAAAAATAGTGGATTTATATAAGGCACCATGCTACCAATAATTGGTATGTCAAAAGTGCCTTTATTAGTATAATCATCAACTTTACTAAGCCTAGCTGGCTCATGCTGACCAACGGAAAGGGAGAAAGATCCTTGTGGACTTGTCACGCTGTCTCTGCAAACAGGAGGACCGGGGTCTATGCTGACCCTAAGCTGGGGTCCTGACTAATCCCTCTACCTGGAGGTACTGTTGATGGTACAGAGGTCCAGGCCGCCAGCGTAACCCTATCTCCTGTGAATCCCTGACCACTGTAATCTAGTCCTGAGAAGGACCCTGATTACCACCACAGGGAAACGGGAAGGTAACTGCCTACACACAGTATAAGACGAATGAGACAGTACAAGGGGTAAAACAAAAGACACCATGCATACACAACTACCACTACAGAGGGAACACCAACGGGTAAGGAGATAAATAATAAAGCGAGGAGAGGAGAAAACCACAACAGGTACTCTTAGCTTTAGACTTCTCAATATGATCCGCTTTGCTGGTCTGCATGAAAGCTTTCACCGACACTTCCCTAGCAGACAGGCAGGTATTTGAAGGAAACCAATTATCGCAACATTAATTGCAGCTGAGCGAGGCTGGTCTTGTCCAGCACAGAGAGAGGGAGAATTAACTCTCTCACTGCCGAAAAACACCCAGCAGCAGAAACTCAGCTGTGAGAAGTCAGGGTGTGCAATGCGACGATCTTCGCAGCGACACACCCGTGACAGTACCCCCCCTTCTACGAGGGGCCTCCGGACCCTCAGGGACCGGGTTTATCTGGGTGAGTAGTGTGGAAGGCCCGAACCAATCGGTCTGCGTTAATATCCGACGCAGGAACCCACGTCCTCTCCTCAGGACCATACCCCTCCAATGAACAAGGTACTGAAGGGACCGGGGATTCAGACGTGAATCGATGACTCTCGACACCTGGAACTCCAAGTTACCATTGACCACCACAGGAGGAGGAGGTAAAGGTGAAGGTATCACCGGCGCCACATACCTCTTAAGCAACGATCTGTGGAACACATTATGAATTTTAAATGTGGGAGGGAGGTCAAGACGGAATGCAACCGGATTAATTATAGAACTGATCTTGTATGGCCCGATGAACCTGGGACCCAGTTTCCAGGAGGGAACCTTAAGTTTTATATTCTTGGTAGACAACCATACCAGATCGTTCACACTTAGGTCCGGACCAGACACTCTCCTCCTATCAGCCATACGTTTGTATCGGTTCCCCATAGTACTCAGATTATTCAGCACTCCTCTCCACACTGAAGCAAGTGACGACGAAAATCGTTCCTCCTCAGGAACCCAGAAGAGCCCCCCCTATTGAAGGTACAAAACTGGGGGTGAAAACCATATGCCCCAAAAAAGGGGACTTACCAGTGGACTCGCTCCGCCTATTATTTAGAGCAAACTCCGCCAGAGGCAAGAAAGAAGCCCAGTCCTCCTGGTTCTCTGACACAAAACACCGGAGATATGTCTCCAAGCTCTGGTTCAGACGCTCTGTCTGACCATTGGTCTGCGGGTGAAAAGCCGGTCTGTGAGAGGTTTAACTATGGACGAAAAATTATGAATGAATTTCCGGTAGTAGTTAGCAAACCCAAGAAACGTTGTAATGCCTTAAGATCCTCTGGCAGATCCCACTCAAGAACTGCCCGCACTTTCCCAGGGTCCATACGAAAAACCGGATGCTGACACCAGGAACCCTAAAAACTGAAGTTCCTGTACGGCGAACACACACTTCTCCCATTTGGCGTACAGTTTATTATCCCGCAAGATCTGTAACACCTGCCTAACATGCTCCTGATGAGACACAAGATCCGGCGAGTAAATTAAGATATCATCCAGATATATGACCACAAACTGTCCCATTAGGTGGCGAAAGATGTCATTTACAAAGTGTTGAAACACCGCCGGGGCAATACTCAGACCAAATGGCATGACAAGGTTCTCATAATGCCCCTCCGGAGTGTTAAACGCTGTCTTCCACTCATCCCCCTCCTTCATCCTAATCAGATTGTACGCCCCCCTGAGATCCAACTTAGAGAACCATTAGGCACCCACGATCTGATTGAAGAGATCGGGAATAAGTGGGAGCGGATACGGATCTCGGACCGTAATCCGATTAAGCTCACGGAAATCCAGACAAGGGCGTAGGCCTCCATCTTTTTTTTTTACAAAGAAGAACCCCGCGGCCACCGGGGAAGATAAAGGTCTAATATGCCCCTTAGCCAGACTCTCTGAAATATAATCCTTCATGGCCTGTCTCTCAGGACCAGAAAGGTTATACAACCTAGATTTCGGTAATTTGGCCCAGGGAGCAAGTTAACAGAACAGTCATATTGGCGATGAGGAGGTAGTTCTTGACACCCTTTCTCCGAGAATACATCCTCAAAGTCCACCAGAAATGGAGGTAAGGCCCTAGGGAGCGACCGCACCAATGACCGTATTCATGCAGTTTTTATTACAGAATTCACTCCATTGGCTTATCTCTCTGGATTGCCAATTAATAACCGGGTTATGCTTAGTTAACCAAGGAAGGCCCAGCACTATAGGAGTAGGAAGACCCTCCAACACATAACAAGACAACAGTTCTTTATGTAACGCCCCCACTTGAAGATCTATGTTATGCACTGCTTGCAAAAAACTTCCCTGACCGAGAGGTCTGGCATCGATCGAGAATATGGGGACGGGTTTAGCCAACACACTCAGTCGCATACCTTAAACCCGGGCAAAGCAAGCATCCACCAGATTAGCCCCGGCCCCACTATCCAGAAGAACAGATATCCTCTCAGTTCTCGCACCCACCACCACCTCCGCCGGTACGAGAAACTGAGATGAATTTAGGGACAAAATACTTACTCCCAGATTGCCGTCCACCACACAATCTGGGATCAATAGTTTTCCGGCGACTTCTCACTCTGCAAAGGACGGGATGGACACCCCCAATAAAATGTCCCTTTTTCCCACAGAAGAAACAACTTCTTGTTTTGTGGCGCCCCACCGATCCCCTCCCCGGAATGATGTCCCTCCTAATTGCATAGGCTCCTCTGGAGTGACCAGGGGAACCTCCGTATAAGGGACCCTTGAGGAAGGTGGAGTCATCACAGGGGGTGAAGCTACCCCGCACTTCTCCCGAAGACGTCTGTCAATACGAATAGCAAGGGCCATAGCGGCTTCCAGTGACGTGGGAGGGTCATACTGTGCCAGCACATCCTTTAATTTGTCAGATAAACCTTGACAAAACTGGCTCCTAAGAGCCGGGTCATTCCACTGGGTGTCCGTGGCCCACCTACGGAACTCCGAACAGAATTCCTCCGCCGGACGATCTCCCTGCTGTATCCTACGTAACTTAGATTCAGCAAGGGAGACCCGATCCGGGTCATCATATACAAGACCCAGAGCTTCAAAAAACCTATCCACTGACTGGAGAGCTGGGGAGCCCGGGGGAGAGCGAACGCCCAGGATTGGGGGTCTCCTTGCAGGAGCGAGATGACAATCCCCACCCTTTGCTCCTCACTCCCAGATGACCGAGGTCGCAGCCGAAAGTACAATTTACATGCCTCCCAGAAAGCAAAAAACTTGTCCCGCCCCCCAGTGAATCTGTCAGGGAGAACTACTTTAGGTTCAGGTCCGGCCTGCTCCGGGGGGTACAAAACCTTGGACTTAACGTCCGCCAGCTCCATGGACAAACTCTGCAACTGCCGAGCTAGACTGACTACTGGATCCATGGCGACTGGAGAAAATCTTTAGTGGTCGGTGAAAATGTCACGCTGTCTCTGCAAACAGGAGGACCGGGGTCTATGCTGACCCTAAGCTGGGGTCCTGACTAATCCCTCTACCTGGAGGTACTGTTGATGGTACAGAGGTCCAGGCCGCCAGCATAACCCTATCTCCTGTGAATCCCTGACCACTGTAATCTAGTCCTGAGAAGGACCCTGATTACCACCACAGGGAAACGGGAAGGTAACTGCCTACACACAGTATAAGACGAACGAGACAGTACAAGGGGTAAAACAAAAGACACCTTGCATACAAAACTACCACTACAGAGGGAACACCAACGGGTAAGGAGATAAATAATAAAGCGAGGAGAGGAGAAAACCACAACAGGTACTCTTAGCTTTAGACTTCTCAATATGATCCGCTCTGCTGGTCTGCATGAAAGCTTTCACCGACACTTCCTAGCAGACAGGCAGGTATTTGAAGGAAACCAATTATCGCAACAGTAATTGCAGCTGAGCGAGGCTGGTCTTGTCCAGCACAGAGAGAGGGAGAATTAACTCTCTCATTGCCGAAAAACACCCAGCAGCAGAAACTCAGCTGTGAGAAGTCAGGGTGTGCAATTGCGACGATCTTCGCAGCGACACACCCGTGACAGGACTAAAGTGACTGATGGGCAGCGAGTGCCCTAGGGATGATGTCATGGCCATCACCCCTGCTGACGTCAGTGCCATCCACAGGGTTGAAACAGCGGCAGAACAGAGACAATCTATAGCTGGGAGGGGTAAGTTTATAACATCTGTGTGTGGTGGAAATTAACTAAAATGGTATGCAAATTCTCTTTTTAGGCCACATACTTCAAAATTGCAACATATGATCCTGATGATATCCATTACTCAGTAATGGAGCAGCGCTACTTTGCTCAAAATGAAGTGAATGTGTCCCCAGACCTCACAATATAAACTGTACACTTGATAAATCTCTTAGACTTGACTAGGTTGCTGCATTTGCTTCACAAATTGATGCCTTTATAATACTTTGTGAAACTTAAATCTCAAAGTCTGATCACTTAGCCTGAGTGATAGCTACTCAATGTCCCAACCTCCTTTGCTGCTTCTGAATTTCTGCCACGTAGTCGGATTGACAGATCCTCAGTGATCCTCCTCCTTGAAGCTGCTGAGATCTCACACTGCTAAGTACAAGCTGCAGCTGTCAGGCTGGAAGGGTGGAGACAGACTACATCGGACTCATGAGCTTTCTTACTCTTTAGCTGGACTCGTAAAATGCTCAATTTATAAATCTGGATTCTGAAAGAGATTTCAAAATAAGAACACCAATTTCATCAGGTCTAAAAGATCAATTTACTATGTATGTAGTTTGTATTATAAAGTCTGGTGACAAATACACTTTAAAGGCATCATGTTATTTATAAGTATTAATTAAACTAATACTAAAGACTGGGGCGATAATGGAGTGGCGTCACAGGAGCAGCACAGGGTTACAGCTCTTTTTATTAATTTAGGTTCAATAATTTTCATTTTATTATTTTAACACAGCACAAGCTAATAGGCCGAAGAAACTTATTTCCAGAAAACCCCTTTCAAAATACATAGCATAAGTAAAAATAATAAATGTTAAAATGACTAACACAAAATATTATAATTAACACAAAAATACAAAAAATGTTAATGATATGACAAAAAAACACAGAATTTTAACAATATAATAATAAAAATAATTAAAATTAATTTTAAAAAATCGGATGTTACAAGATAACTATAATTGTTTAATAGAAATAATGTTTATGAATAATAAATAATCAGTTCCACAGTTTTATAGTGTACGTTTATTAGAATCCACATGGCTAAAATATGAAAACTTATTCTTAAAATACCCTAGACTGTTACATCATTATCCACTTGATTAAAAGAATAGCCACCAACCATGCCTCCAGAATATCAGAGAACGCTATCCCCCAAGCACCTTCTTGTGTGTTCATTAGTGAGCCAAGAAAGGAAATGGGATGAGAAGATCAATACAATACACATTAACTTTGAGCTCTTATGATCCGTCAAACACGAACATAAATCTTTCTATTGTGGCACATGTTCCATAGGCTTCAATTATCCTAGACACAACTGATATGATGAAACAAATTACCTTCGCTTGACCACCTGTCATTATGTGACGTCTGCGCACAAAATGAGCAATTAGATGCTGCCTGCTGGATCCTTTATGAGGCAGCGCCGTCCATCCGAAATCATAAAAATGGGGTGATCTCCGTATCGTAACATTTTTAATGCACTTTGGACGTTGGCCAAGCACATTTATTTGTAGTTAATATCAGTAAGACGAAGAAGCAGAGAAACCTGTGCTCTCCGCCGTCTCCAGCTCTGTAGGCAGAGATGTTCGTCATTAGCTGCATGGTAAAAGTGAAAAATAGCAACAATTAACCTTCTGATCCATATTACAGTTAATTAGCTAATTGCATATTTAATGATTGTGTCCTTGGGGAAAAAATTGGACTTAAAATAGGATTTTTAAATGTTTTTTTTTATTTAGTTTATTATTATTAATTATAATAATAACAACAAGAACAACAGTAATAATAATAATGATAATCAGAGATGTTCAGGATCTACGAAGGTCTACAAGATCTACAAAGATTGACTAGTAATTGACTGCAGCGGTCACATGCCGATCCAGCCTGGAAAAGGAAGCATGGCGATTGGTAAGTGACCCAGGCAGTGTTGGAAAAGGAAGGGCATGGAATCATGAGGTTTGTATGACTTATTTTATTTTGGATCATGATGAGTGGTTTCTGGGAAATAATCAAAGCTGGACAACCCCCTTAGGTTATAACCATTGAAGGGGTATTCTGATCTTAGACATTTATGGCAAAACGTTCCTTGGGTCACTATTGACAGCAGTTGCTAGACCGAAGTTGTTCTTGTTTTTCCACAAGACATTTATGATATTTCCTCTAGATAATATATGAATTGTTGAGGGCTTGGGAACTTACAAATTATGCGTGGCGGCCCAGCTTTGTCCACATCCACTAGACTTTTTTAAGTTTGGTGAGTTTGAATTTCCACATTTGTTCATTTCTTCAGCAGGTTTCTGGGGGTTAGAGAAATATTCCTCAGGAGAAAACTTGTTTCTTTGCTATATAACTTTAACATATATTTTGAGGTTTACTCATCAAAACTGTTTTTTCTTTCATCAATTATAAAGAGAAGTCCATTACAGTACGATTTGCCAAATTCAATAAGAGGCACAGAGACTTAATGAATTTTTTTTGCATCTTTGGGTTGCCAATAAGCCACATTCTGAAATCTAATCCAGCTATGATCTGACAAAGATTTCTGTATAATTTATGCTTTTGTAATGTAACTTATTGTCCTTTGCTGGCCTCATTCCATTCTACTAAGCTAGGTCTACCAAGACTGTTGCGAATAAAAGAAGTCATCATATTATTGTGCAAAAGTACTTTACGCAAACTATTTCTATTTTTTAAAGTTTTAATAAATTATATATTGGCCTCCTTGTATCTCCATTATTTTTCACTCTTATTTATTTTTTTAACAGTTGACAAGTTGTGAAAAAGAAAAAAATGTTATAAAACTAGGAAATCACCATTACTCACACCTTGATGTCCTCACTGCTTTGACCGGATTTTTGACAAATCCGTCAGAAAACTGATCCGGAGTCCAAGGTCTCTCTCTCTCTCTCTCTCCTCGGTCCGGACATTCGTACCTACATTTTCAACATGGAAAATTTTCTTTTTCCAGGTTGAAGAGGTCAGGACGGATCAGGCAAAAAACCTGATCAGTTGCATCAGTTTTTTTAAAATCACCGCCGGATCCATCCTATCAGGCATAGGACGGATATGCCTGATTCAAAAAAACTGATGTGTGAAAGTAGCCCAAGGCTACTTTCACACATCAGGCTTTTTGAATCAGGCGCCATCCGGCCTTTTTTTTGAACACCGGATGCGGTGAACGGACACGCCGGATCCGGTGGGTTTAACATTAAAAAGATATAGCGCCGGATTGCGCCGCATGTACCTGCGTTCTGTCCGCTTTCTTCCGGATGCGGTGTCTGGTTTGTTTCCGGCGTCTAGAAAAGACGCATTTTGAAACTTTTTTTTTGTCCGGCCAAAACGCCGGAAGGGCCGGATCCGGTGCTTCCGGCCTTTGTGTGCAATGGAAGTCTATGAGCGCCGCATTGCGCCGCATCCGGCAGAAACCTGATCCGGTGGCCTGATCCGTTTTTTTTGTCTGGGAATGTTAATTAGCCCAGACAGAAGCAAACAGATATATACCACGCCTGTGGGACACTCTGCCACATGCAATTAAAGCAGCAAGAGAGACACGTCATCAATTTTTCTCAGGATTTTGGAGCCACCACCACAACCTGCAAAATGGAATCTGGGGACCAACAAGCTGTGGGAGCGGAGGAGACGGGAGAAAATAGCAGACGGTAAATATCACCCACCCCATGATACTATGCGTGTATTTTATGTATTTGCATTGTTGCATACTTTATGGGTTGTGCTCAATACAATGTGGATATTACTCTATTGTGTTTGGTATATTTTTAAATATATTGTTTGTATTGCTTTATTATGTTTTGTCGTATTTTTATATACATTGTTGGCATTGCTATATTGTGTTTTTTCGTATTTTTATATACATTGTTGGTATTGCTGTATGATGGTTTAAAAAAACTTGAATATTTTGTGGGTAGTACTATGTTATTTATTGGCGTACTTAAATGAGCTTGCTTGTCCACAGTTGTACTTTTTTTTCTAGTAATAAAAGGCAACATAGGGATTACTAGCAGTGCAATAAAAATTGGTCAAAAACTTGTGTGTGCTTATTCCATTCAATTGCATATTTCTGTGTAGCTTTGTGGGTAATGTTTAATGCAATGTGGGTATTGTTATATTATTTTCTTTACTTATATGCTATGTGTGTTTTGCTTAAACAAATGTGTGTTTTGCTATATTGTGCTTTTGTATACTTTAATAATTTGTGGGTAGTGCTATGTTATTTATTGGCGTACTTAAATGAGCTTGCTTGTCCACAGTTGTACTTTTTGTTTTCTAGTAATAAAAGGCAACATAGGGATTACTAGCAGTGCAATAAAAATTGGTCAAAAACTTGTGTGTGCTTATTCCATTCAATTGCATATTTCTGTGTAGCTTTGTGTGTAATGTTTATGCAATGTGGGTATTATAATCTATGTGGCTAGTGCTTAAATAAATGTGGGTTTTGCAATATTGATTTTTGGGGTACTTGTATACAAATTGGGTATTGATATATACTGTGTTTGGCACAGTACTATACAATGTGCCAAAAGATATATCCTTTTTGAATTGATGTATACTAGTTGTGTATAGGTATATACTGTGTTTGCATACTTCTTTATTATGGTAATTTATATATAGTGTTGCCAATTTTCTCTATTATGTTGTTATTGCTGTATGCTAGGAGGGTTGTGCTATGCAGTGAAAATATCCTAATTAATCATGATTTGATTTGCTCAATGTATCATGTATATGATGATTGTGTCCATGTATTAAATTGAATTCTATTTTTTCCACAGCAGAGGACATCAGAGGCAGCAGGCTGCGACTGCATCAGCACAAAATGTGAGAGCTGGAGGACAGCATCGTGCCCGGGCAGCATCTAGCAGACGGTAAATATCTCAAACCAAATAACCGCAAACAGAACTTTTGTCTTTCAGACCGGTCCATGGTTTGAGACATTTTTTTTTTCTCCTTTTTGTTATTTTTGTTACACTGCAGAGTACAGCATAGGAGGCCGCGGTCAGTGACACCACCACCACAACCTGAGGCAGAAGAAGAACAGGCGCCATCCAGGAGACGGTAAATATCTCAAACCAAATAACTGCAAACAGAACTTTTGTCTTTCAGACCGGTCCATGGTTTGAGCCTTTTTTTTTTCTTTTTCTTTTTTTTGTTACACTGCAGAGTACAGCATAGGAGGCCGCGTCAGTGACACCACCACCACAACCTGAGGCAGAAGAAGAACAGGCGCCATCCAGGAGACGGTAAATATCTCAAACCAAATAACCGCAAACAGAACTTTTGTCTTTCAGACCGGTCCATGGTTTGAGCCTTTTTTTTTTCTTTTTTTTTTTTTTGTTACACTGCAGAGTACAGCATAGGAGGCCGCGGTCAGTGACACCACCACCACAACCTGAGGCAGAAGAAGAACAGGCGCCATCCAGGAGACGGTAAATATCTCAAACCAAATAACGCAAACAGAACTTTTGTCTTTCAGACCGGTCCATGGTTTGAGCCATTTTTTTTTTCTTTTTTTTTTTTACACTGCAGAGTACAGCATAGGAGGCCCGGTCAGTGACACCACCACCACAACCTGAAGCAGAAGAAGAACAGCGCCATCCAGGAGACGGTAAATATCTCAAACCAAATAACTGCAAACAGATTTTTTTCTTTCAGACGGGCCTGATGGTTTGAGCCTATTTTTTTTTCTTATCTTTTTCAACAACGAGCATCGATAGCATGAGTATGGCCGCAGGCAGTGTCTCTGGAGCCACCACCACCAAGCTAGCGGTCATGAAAAAACAGAGCATCAAAGACGTAAATATTCAAACCAAATAACCGCAAACAAGATTTTTTTTCTTTCAGCACGGGGCATGATTGTGTCTATGTATTAATTTATTTTATTCTACTCTTTAATGCACAACAGACGAGCATCTCTGATAGAAATTGAGTATGGCCGGCAGGACAGTAGTTCTTCTGGGAGCCCTCCCACTCATCGGCAGCGTTTAGCGGTATTTTTGAAAAAAGAAGTTTCCAAAATCATAATTTTTTTTTTTGATTATTTAAAACAATGCATTTTTTTTTTTTCTTTTCAATACAGGAATCTGAACAAGAGGAGCTCCCAGAAGAAGGACGTGGTGGACAGATACCCGGAGTGGGCTCGCAATTCGTAAGTTTCCTGCATCCATCATTACAACACAACATCTCACTACACAACGCATCCTAAAAAATAAAAAAAAAAAATAAAAGAAAAATATTATTTTTTTTTTTAATTTTTGGCAGTCTTCCGCACCTGTGGCTTCAAGAGGTCAAACCAGTGCCTCCCAGAGTCGACCTGAAGAACGCGGCGGTCTTCCATCTGTAAGTATAATTTTATTTTTTTTTTAGTTTTAAAAAAATTTTTTAATAATTTTATTAATTAAAATTTTTTATTTCAAATTTTTTTTAAAGGCTTCACAGCGTGCTCCCGACTCAGACGGAGAGGAGGGGATCGACATCGATCTATTGATAGATCTGATTAGAGAGCGGGAGCCGCTGTGGAACATGGGGGACCGCCGCCATTCTGATCAGATAGTGACACGTCGGCTCTGGATGAAGTTTGTTCCCTACTTGTTGCATCCTGGAGGACCTCGAAGCTCGGTCACAGTCTAAAATGCGTAAGTATATACAGTTCAGTAGGGATGCTGGATTTAAACCTGTGTTTCCACAACTCCACTCCTCTTGAACCCCAAGAGGTAATGTTTTCAGGATTTCATTAGGTCCAACACTATGTAAATACTGAAAACATTACCCATGGGTGACATGAGGACTGTAGTTTGTATAAAACACATATGTATTATACTAACCAATTTGTGCTATCTCGTTTCAGGGGAGAGAATTGTGAAGCGGTGGCGGTCTATCAGGGATCGCTTCAAGAAAGAGTTCAACAAAGAAATGCGGGCCCCGAGTGGTTCTTCAGGACGCCAGAGTAAATATAAATATGCAAGAGCTCTGGCGTTCTTGCGTGAAACGATGGTCACCAGAAGGTAAATATTAAAAAATACATGTATTTATAATTTTTTTTTCACAGCCAGGGCCATTGAAATACACTTTATTAATTGTATCTTTTATCTTTATTCCACAGCACGGTGAGCAGCACTCGGGCGCCCGCAGAGTTGGGCCCTACTGAGGCGATCCCTGAGGAGACCGGCACCGAGGGACACTTTGACCGACCCATCTGCACCCACACGTGAGCCCTCTTTCCCCTCAACCAGCACTGCAGCAGCGTGGCCGAGTGCATTGCATGAGTCTGCTGGTCAACAGATAGATTTTCCTTTACCCCACCCTTCTGCCCCTGCCACCTCTAGTACATCTGCGGCTACTGGGCGGCAACGGCAGAGGGGTCAGGAAAGTAACTATGCGCCCGAGTTCTTACACATGAACGCATCTTTCCAGAACTGCCTTAAGTTGCTATCTGAGCAAGTTACCGCAGGTGTTAATCAGATAACCTCACTAGTTGGTGAGGTGAAGACACTTCTGGAAACTGTGCGTTCAGAGGTAAGAGGATCCCCAAACCACAGTTTTTTTCGGTCGGTTGCGGAGCGCATAGATCCGCTATCTGCTGACCAGCAGATGTTTGTGATGCACACGTGCCACGCTGCTCTAGTGCAGGTTGTCTCCCATCCTCCTCCATCCACCCCAGTTGTTCCTCCACCTCCACCCCCTCCAGTCATCGTGCCTCCTCCCCCTCCTATTCATTATCAGCCACCTCAACAGTTCCAGCAACCTCCCCACTATCACCAACCTCCCCAGTACCAGCCACCTTCCCAAATTCAGCCACCTTCCCAAATTCAGCCACCTTCCCACCTTCAGCCACCTCAACACCTTCAGCCACATCACCAACTCCAGTCCCCTCAACAACTCCTGTCACCTATTCAATACCAACAACCTCCCCAGTACCAGCCACCTACCCCGTACCAACAAACTACCCCGTACCACACTCCCACCTCTTACCAATCTCCTTCCCCCTACCAATTCCCTACCATATCACCTGCTCCTCCAGTACCTGCCCCACCCTGCATGCCCCCCACCCATCACCGAATCTGCCTCCAACTTGTCCTCCCATTCTTTAACCCTTTCCACCCCTTCACCTCTTATTAATGTTCCTTCCCCACCAGCATCCCAGTCCTCTCTACACACTCCCACGGTCGAAGTGTCCCGCAGCCCCTCCAATAGTATGTCCACCACACACTACACAACCTTGTAATGTTCTGTTTTTTTGGTTTAAAAAAAAAGAAGAGTCATTTGATGCAAAACAAAAATTTTATGAAACATATTTTTCAAGTAAACTTGAACAAACTTGTTAAAATTTTTTCAATAAATGTTGAATTGGTTGATTCAATTTTTTGTCTGTCATTTCTTTAACCCCTTAACGACCGCCGATACGCCTTTTAACGGCGGTCATTAAGGGTACTTAAACCACAGCGCCGTTAATTAACGGCGCTGTGGAAAAAGTGAATAGCGCCCCCCAGAGGCGCATTTTCTCCGGGGTCTCGGCTACCGGGGGTAGCCGAGACCCCAGAGAACATGAATCGGGTCGGTTTTTACCGACACCGATGTTGCGATCGCCGTTATTAACCCTATAACGGCGACCACAAAAAAAAAAAAAAGTTGTGCCATTTAATTTCTCTGTCCTCTGATGTCATCGGACATCAGAGGACAGAGAAAAAGGGTCCCCAGGACCCCCATGTGGCCCCCAATAAGATCCATGTGGCCCCCGGGCCCTCCGGTGTTCCCCGGTGCCGGCGCCGTTAAGACAATGGCGGGCGCATGCCCAGTGCGCCCGCCGCTATGTGCCGCTGTGCTGGTGGGGGGATGGGCAAATATTCTCTGGGGTCTCAAGTACCGGGGGTAGCCGAGACCCCAGAGAACATGATCCGGGTCGGTATTCACCGATCCCGGTGTTGCGATCGCGGCTATGCAAGCATAGCCGCGATCGCAAAAAAAAAAAAAAGATTTCTCTCCCCTCTGATGTGATCGCACATCAGAGGGGAGAAAATGAGGGTCCCCCGGTCCCCCGATCGCCCCCCCATATACTTACCGGTGTCCTCCGTCCTCCCGCAGGCCCCAGGATCCCGGCTTCTTCTCCCTGCAAAAAAAAAAATGGCGGGCGCATGCGCAGTGCGCCCGCCGATCTGCTTTGGCGGCAGATTCAAATTTTTTTTCATTCATTCTCATAAAAGTACATTTTGATCACTGTGATAAACTATCACAGTGATCAAAATAAAAAAAACAGTACATAACCCCCCCATTTATCACCCCCTTAGTTAGGGACATATAATAAAAAGTAGAAATTATATTTATTTTCATTTTTCTGTTAGGGTTAGGGTTATAATTAGGGTTAGGGTTATAATTAGGGTTAAGGTTATAATTAGGGTTAGGGTTAGCATTAGGCTGGTTTCACACATCCGGTGTGCGCCTGACGGCGCCCCCGGCATTTGGCCGCAGCGCCGCATCAGAAAATCTGATGCGCCGCATGCGTTTTTTTTGCATTGACTTGCATTAGCGCCGGATGGCGCCGCATGTCAATGCGTTGCATGCGGTTTTGTCCGGATGCGGCGCAAATGTACATTGCGGCGGCCGGACAAAACGCTGCATGTAACGTTTTTTGTTTTTGCCGGATGGTTTCTGATGTCTCCGGGCATCAGAAACCATCCGGCAAAAAACCGCATGCGGCCGCCGGCGGCGCATCAGGTTTTCTGATGCGGCGCTGCGGCAAAATGAACCTAGCCTTAGGGTTAGGGTTATAATTAGGGTTAGAATTAGGGTTAGGGTTACAATTAGGGTTAGGGTTATAATTAAGGTTATAATTAAGGTTAGGGTTACAATTAGGGTTGGAATTAGGGTTGGGATTTAGGTTAGGATTAGGGTTGGGATTAGGGTTAGGGTGTGTTGGGATTAGGGTTGGAGCTAGAATTGAGGGATTTCCACTATTTAGGCACATCAGGGGTCTCCAAACACGATGTGGCGTTCAAAAAGTCAAATGGCGCTCCCTCCCTTCCGAGCCCTGCCGTGCGCCCAAACAGTGGTTTACCCCAACATATGGGGTATCAGCGTACTCAGGACAAATTGCACACCAATTTTGGGGTTCTAATTTCTCCGATTACCCTTGGGAAAATAAAAAATAGCTGGCTAAAAAAATCATTTTTGAGAAAAAAAATGATTTTTCATTTTCACGGCTCTGCGTTTATAAATTTCTGTGAAGCACTAGGGGGTTCAAACTGCTCACCACACATCTAGATAAGCTCCTTAAGGGTCTAGTTTCCAAAATGGGGTCACTTATGGGGGGTTTCCACTGTTTAGGCTCATCTGGGGCACTGCAAACGGAACATGACCCCCACCAACGTCTGCATTCCAAAACGTTATTACTTCCTTTCCAAGCCCTGCTGTGTGCCAAAACAGTCTCCCCCCCCACATATTTGGTATCAGCGTACTCAGGACAAATTGGACAACAACTTTTGGGGTCCAATTTCCTTGTGAAAATCAAAAATTTGGGACTAAAAAATCATTTTTGTGGAAAATTGATTTTTTTTTTTCACACCCAGGCATTATAAACTTTTCTGAAACACTTGGAGGTTCAAAGTGCTCACCACAGATCTAGATAAGTTCCTTATGGGGTCTAGTTTCCAAAATGGGGTCACTTGTGGGGGTTTTCCACTGTTTAGGCTCATCTGGGGCACTGCAAACGGAACATGACCCCCACCAACGTCTGCATTCCAAAACGTTATTACTTCCTTTCCAAGCCCTGCTGTGCGCCAAAACAGTTCCCCCCCCACATATTTGGTATCAGCGTACTCAGGACAAATTGGACAACAACTTTTGGGGTCCAATTTCCTTGTGAAAAATCAAAAATTTGGGACTAAAAAATCATTTTTGTGGAAAATTGTTTTTTTTTTTTTTCACACCCAGGCATTATAAACTTTTGTGAAACACTTGGGGGTTCAAAGTGCTCACAGCGGATCTAGATAAGTTCCACAGGTGGTCTAGTTTCCAAAATGGTGTTACTTGTGGGGGGTTTCCACTGTTTAGGCGCATCAGGGGCTCTCCAAACGCAACATGGTGTCCAATCTCAATTCCAGCCAATTTTGGTTTGAAAAAGTCAAACGGTGCTGCTTCCATTCCAAGCCCTGCCGTGCGCCCAAACAGTGGTCCCCCCCATATATGGGGTATCAGCATACTCAGGACAAATTGTACAACAACTTTTGTTGTCCAATTTCTCCTGTTACCCTTGTGAAAATAAAAAATTGGGGACTAAACGATCAGGTTTGTGGAAAAAATATGATTTTTTATTTTCACGCCCCGGCGTTATAAACTTCTGTGAAGCACTTGGGGCTTCAAAGTGCTCACCACACATCTAGATAAGTTCCTTAGGGGGTCTAGTTTCCAAAATGGGGTCACTTGTGGGGGGTTTCCACTGTTTAGACACATCAGGGCCTCTACAAATGCGACATGGCGTCCAGCCAATTCCGTGTTGAAAAAGTCAAACGGAGCTCCTTCCCTTGCGACCTCTGCCGTGCGCCCAAAAAGTGGTTTACCCCAACATATGGGGTATCGGCATGCTCAGGACAAATTGCACAAAAACTTTTGGGGTCTTGTTACCCTTGGGAAAATAAAAATTGGGGTGAAAAGATCATTTTTGTGGAAAAAATATGATTTTTTATTTTCACGGCTCTACGTTATAAACTTGTGTGAATCACTTGGAGGTTCAAAGTGCTCACCACACATCTAGATAAGTTCCTTAGGGGTCTAGTTTCCAAAATGGGGTCACTTGTTGGGGGTTTCCACTGTTTAGGCACATCAGGGGCTCTCTAAACGCGACATGGCATCCAGCCAATTCTGCGTTGAAAAAGTCAAACAGCGCTCCTTCCCTTGCGACCTCTGCCGTGCGCCCAAAAAGTGGTTTACCCCAACATATGGGGTATCGGCATGCTCAGGACAAATTGCACAAAAACTTTTGCGGTCTTATTACCCTTGGGAAATTAAAAATTGGGGTGAAAAGATCATTTTTGTGGAAAAATTTTTTTTTTTTCACGCTCTAGGTTATAAACTTGTGTGAAGCACTTGGAGGTTGAAAGTTCTCACCACACATCTAGATAAGTTCCTTAAGGGGTCTTGTATCCAAAATGGGGTCACTTGTGGTGTGTTTCCACTGTTTAGGCACATCAGGGGCTATCTAAACGCGACATGGCATTCAGCCAATTCTGCGTTGAAAAAGTCAAACGGCGCTCCTTCCCTTGCGACCTCTGCCACGCGCCCAAAAAGTGGTTTACCCCCACATATGGGGTTTCGAAGTATTCAGAAGAAATTGCACAACAAATTTTGTGGTTCATTTTTTCTTTTAACACTTGTGAAAATAAAAAAACTTGGTTCCGAAGTAAAGCTTTTGCAAAAAAAGTTAAATGTCAATTTTTTCCTTCCACATTGCTTCAGCTCCTGTGAAGCACTTGAAGGGTTAATAAACTTCTTGAATGTGGTTTTGAGCACCTTGAGGGGTGCAGTTTTTAGAATGGTGTCACTTTTGGGTATTTTCTATCATATAGACCCCTCAAAGTGACTTCAAATGTGATGTGGTCCCTAAAAAAAAAATGGTGTTGTAAAAATGAGAAATCGCTGGTCAACTTTTAACCCTTATAACTTCGTAAGAAAAAAAAATTTTGGTCCCAAAATTGTGCTGATGTAAAGTAGACATGTGGGAAATGTTATTTATTAAGAAATTTGTGTGACATATCTCTCTGATTTAAGGGCATAAAAATTTAAAGTTTGAAAATTGTTAAATTTTCAAAATTTTCGCCATATTTCGTTTTTTTCATAAATAAACACAAGTCATATCAAATAAATTTTACCACTAACGTGAAGTACAATATGTCACGAAAAAACAATCTCAGAATCAGCGGGATTCGTTAAAGCGTTCCAGAGTTATAACCTCATAAAGTGACAGTGGTCAGAATTGTAAAAATTGGCCCGGTCATTAAGCTGCAAAATGGCTCTGTCCTTAAGGGGTTAAAATATTACATGTTATGTAAGGTTACATGTGTAATAAAGATTAAGAACAGTAGCAATATGTGGGGACAAACACAAACATAACAATTTATTAAACACGCTCATCCTGCCAGTCTACCTGTCCTTCGGCTGAAATAAAGTACTGGGCAAATCTGTCCCTCATTCTCGAAACAGCAACAGAACTTCTATAAGGGATTATTATGGTAATCGTGTAAAGTTGTTTGTCGATGGTGGTCCTCAATGGTCAATTGTTCTTTGGAGATCACAACATTGTGGAGTACCACACAGGCTTTTATTACTTCGTCAACAGTGTCCGTTTTCAAATTGATGGCTGTCATTAGCACCCGCCACTTTGCAGTATGTATTCCAAATGTGCACTCCACCATTCTTCGGGCTCTAGTCATCCGGTAATTGAAAATACGTTTGCTATGGTTCAGTCCTCTGCTGGCATATGGTTTCAGTAAATGTTCTGAGAGTTGGAAAGCCTCATCACCAACACACACATATGGCATAGGTGGGTCTGTGGTTTGAGGCAGCGGCCTAGGGGCTGGGAAATGGAATGTGTTGCCATAGAGTCTACGTCCCATTGCTTAAATTTTGAATACTTGAGAATCGTTTGATCGACCATATGCCCCTATATCGACTGCAATGAACCTATATTCGGCATTGGCGATGGCCATCAACACAACGGAGAAATATTTTTTATAGTTAAAATATTGTGATCCACTTCCTGATGGCTTCACAATTCTGACATGTTTGCCATCAATTGCTCCAAGACAATTTGGAAATTGGCAGATATTTTGGAATTTATCTGCTATTTCCATCCACTGCTGTGTGGTAGGTTCAGGCATATATTCTGAGACCAAACAGTCCCAGAGTGCACGGCATGTGTGCTTTATTATACCAGATATGGTAGAGATTCCCAAACGAAATTGGAAATGGAGTGAGGAGAGTGATTCTCCACTTGCAAGGAATCTAAAAAAAAAAAAAAAAACCATATCAATGCTCAGAACTCAGGTACAAAAATTTTAAAAGTCAAAAAAAAGAATAGATCACTACACACATAGTATAAAACAATACAGACATAGTTTACAAGTATCCCAAAAAAGAACATAGCACTACCCACCAACTATTAAAAGGACGCCAAAACAGAATAGAGCAATAGCCACATTAAATTACATTACACCAAAAATAAGATAGCACTACCCACAAACTATTAAAAGTACGCCAAAACATAACATGGCACTACCCAGAAATTATTCAAGCATGCCAAAACAGAATACAGCAATACCCACATAGCATAAAAGTTAGCAAAAAAATAATATAACGATAACCACATTGTATTAAACATTACCCACAAAGATACACATAAATATGCAATTGAATGAAATAAGCACACACAAGTTTTTGACCATTTTTTATTGCACCGGTAGTAATCCTTCTGTTGCCTTTTAGTCCTAGAATAAAAAACAACAATACAACTGTGTGCAAGCAAGCACATTCAAAAATAATAGCTTACCTTATTGTCACCATGAGACGCTCCGACGGAGAAATCGAATACCGGCAGTACGTGTCACATCTCCTGATCTTGTCTTCAATCCTCTCCACCAACATGTCAAAGGTTGCCTTCTTCATACGAAGATAAGAAAAAAATTTATGTGGATTCTCTCTTAGCTCCATATTGAGTGTTGAATAGACTCCACGGGTTAGTCGCTGTGCCGTGATGGGATGGATCCACATACGACGGCGGCGCTGTCGCTGACGCTTTAGGCGCTGCTCGATCCTTCTCTCCTTCTCCATAACGATAAAACGCAAGCGATTCGCCTCCGCTGTGAAATCCACGAGATTCCGGAAAATATTACCAATAATCGCCTCCATCTTCATCAGTCACTTGTTCTTCTCTCAAAAATGCTCCTCTACAACCTGTCAAAGATGGTCTGTAGGAACACTGTATATATAGGATTTACAATAGCCAATCAGATTTTGAAATGAAAGGGGCGTGATTGAAAACCGGATCCGTCGTAATCCGTCCAAAAACGGATGAAACTGATGCGCCGGATCAGGTTTTCTGCCTGATCCGCAAAACGGATCAGGCAGAAAAACGGATCCGGCGTATCAAGTTTTTTATTTCATTGCCGCATCCGGCGCTCGGGCGCGACGCCGGACCGCGCCTGATTCAAAAGGCCTGATGTGTGAAAGTAGCCTTAGGGTTAGCAATTTAATTTTAGAGGGAGAAGCAATATACCTATTTATCCAAAAATGTAACAAAATACAGTATATCTAATAAATAAATAGTAATTTATGTTTTTTCTTAACATTTTTTTTTATTTAATTCCTTTTTTTTCATCAGAAAAACAGAGCTCCAGGCTCTGTATAGACATATGATTAAATAAATCAACACTTATTTTTTGATCCATTTACATAAATAAAATAGTGAAAAATAAAAAGTCATCTAGGATTTATAACTTTTTTCTTCACAAAAAAAGTGACTGATTCATTATTATTACGCCTTATTCATTATTTAATTTGCGTCTTTTCCAGGTTAACTTTTTACTTTTTTCATTGCCCTTTATCTTTGTGCGTGGGTTTGGTTATCCAGACATTTTAGTCAAATTTATGTTTGCGACTTTCAAATTAATGCACAATTTCTAAATTTTTGTACTTCCGTATCATAGTGGAGTACAAAATCGTGTCTAATTCTTTTTTTTTTGTACAGTTGAAAAATAAAGTGAAACATTTTGAAGCTTATCAAAAGGATCGTGGAATTTTTTTACTCCAAGAAAAGTACAAAAAAGGCAAAAAAAATAAGCATTCTTGAATTAGAGCCAGTTCATTAAACATTCATTTTGATAAATTTGGCACAAAATACACCAGTGCGACAAAAGAAAGAAAAGATTGAAAAAAATGCTGCTAAAAATCTGCAAATTATAAATTGGGGTTCATGAGGGGTTTTTATCCAATTTAATTGTTTGCTTTGGTATTTTACGTTAAAAAAAAACTTAACTACTAAACGATAATGATTTATTTTAGAAAAAGAAAGATATGAGAATGTCCAAAAAGAAAATACAAAGTGGAGAAACTTCAAGGATACTGAGTTAGACTGAAGGTTTTCTAATAGAATGGATAGGTAGAGAATACACTAGAGATGTCACACAACTCCACCCGTATGTTCCTTCTGCCTTCCACTTCTTACTCATCATTGCTGAACAGAAAATCAGAATCAACCTCCAGTTCAGAGTTCAAATAATCTAATGATGTGCACAAGAACCAGTATGAGTGGCATCTACCAGTATTTATGAGCCCGGATCATGTGTTCTCCTGAGATTGAATCAAGAGGTGTGGAAACAGCGAGACATCAAGAAACGAAAGATTAATTCAAGGAACAGGAATTCATTTTTTTAGACTTAAATGTTTAATACTAATAATGAGTCTGCAGTTTCATCTTCTGCAATTTGCATTTCTAAGGTCTGTCAGATCTAATTTGTGATGGCAAATTTCAGTCTGAAAAGAGCAATTCCATTGTCAAAGCATAATACAATCTCACTGTATAAGACACAAGGGGCCGTACAAATCTGTCTGAACTCAAAATAAAATATTTAAAACACAATATATTCTACCATATATGCCTATATGCAAACAGACAATATTTTGGTTGATTTTGGGGGCTACTTTTTTTTATTAGATTTTTTTTAACGGCTTGTGGCTTGATCTCGAGCCATGGCAACTTGATGGATGAACAACCTGTAGGAACATCTGTTGTGAATGGGTTTGAGATGAGTTCTGAGCAGAGGCTCCCTCTGGTGGTTACAAGCGGTACTAGTGAGGATTGGGAATCAGGTGTTACTGATTGGTCTTATTTAAGGGAATCATTTTCCCATCAGGGTTGCCGGTGATCAATTGTTCTGGTCTGAATCCTTCTTTCCAGTTTCCCTTGTAGCCTGCTGTGTCGTGTCTGCATCTCCTGCTATCAGATAAGACAATTTCTTATTTTGTGTTTTTTGCTATATTTTTGCATTTTGTCCTGCACTTCTGTGGGGGCCTTCTGGGTCCCCTCCGGGGGCTTTTGCCCTCTCAGTTTAGTCCAGCCACTGTGTTTTGTACTTTTGCTTTTTGCAGTTTTTTCAGTGGCTGCTGTTTTTGTTACACCAGAGAACTAATTTAGGTGGTTGAGGTCGTGTGATCTCAGGTGATTTTGAAATTAGTAGAGTTGGTGTTTTTCAGGGTTTTCTGGGATTGCAGTAAGTACCCTTCCTGTCCTTTTCTATTTAGATAGTTTGGGCCCCAGCGTTTGCTCATACTATTTTCTTTCTGTGTCAGTATTTCCTCTTGTCTAACCGCCATTACATGTTTGGGGGCTTTCTATTATCTTTGGGGTTCTGCTCCGGGGCAGATAGCTTTCCTATTTCTATCTTTAGGTGTAGTTAGTTTCATAGGCTGTGACGAGGCGTCTAGGACCATCGTAGGAACGCTCCACGGCTGCCTCTAGTTGCGGTGGTTAGTCAGGGTACTGCAATCTCATAGATTCCAACTGCTCTGGTGTATTTCCTTTTTTACCTGCACTCCTCAGCTACCGTAACACAACAGTATCACCGGCCATAAAAATTGTATGGTACTCACAGAAGGGAAAAAATATTTTGAAGGAAGAAAAGTTGTCAGAGATATTTTTCTGTTTGTTGCATTTTTTTTTTTTTTTTTTTCCCTCTGTATCTCTGGGTGCTGGGGAGGATCTTTTCTCCCAATGGAGTTTGCACAGTTGTCTGGCCGTGTGGATCAGCTTGCCACTGAGGTTCGGAGTATTGCTGCATATCTTGCTAGGTTGCCTGTTGTGGAACCTAGGATCCCCATGCCAGATTTGTTTTCAGGGGATCGAGCTAAGTTTCAGAATTTCAAAAATAATTGTAAATTGTTTCTTGCCTTAAAATCTAAGTCCTCAGGAAACGCAGCGCAGCAGGTTCAAATTGTCATCTCTCTCCTGCGCGGCGATCCTCAGGATTGGGCTTTTTCCCTCACACCTGGGGATCCTGTTTTGAGTGATGTTGATGCATTTTTTCAGGCTTTGGGGTTATTGTACGATGAGCCTAATGTCACTGATCAAGCTGAAAAAGCCTTGTTGGCATTAAATCAGGGGCTTGATGACGCTGAGTTATACTGTCAGAGATTCCGTAGGTGGGCAGTCCTGACCAAATGGAATGACGACGCTTTGGCGGCCCTTTTCCGGAAGGGTCTGTCGGATAATGTAAAGGATGTTATGGTGGGATTCCCTGTCCCCTCTGGTCTCAATGATTCTATGTCATTAGCGATTCAAATTGACAGACGTTTGCGTGAGCGGAGAAGTATGCGTGGAGTGGTGTTGCCTTGTGAGCCAGCTGCTGAGCCCATGCAGTGTGATGGAGTGGTGTCTGGGGCACAGCGTCATGAGTTTCGAAAGCGCAATGGGTTATGTTTCTACTGTGGTGATGCCTCTCATGCTATTTCAGTCTGCCCTAAGCGGGGAAGACGTTTTGCACGCTCAGTTGTCTTGGGTAGTGTTCAGACTAAGTTTTTATTAACTGTCACTCTGATATGCTCTCTGTCCTCATTTTCTGCTCAGGCTTTCGTTGATTCTGGAGCAGCTATTAACCTGATGGATTATGATTTTGCTAAACGTTGTGGATTTCCCTTGATACCCCTACAGAAGTCTATTCCCCTACTGGGGATCGATTCTACCCCTTTGGCTGAGAATAAACCCCAGTTTTCTACTCAGGTGATAATGAGGGTTGAACCTGATCACCAGGAGTGCTGCAAATTTTTGGTTCTATATAATCTGCATGACATTATCGTGCTGGGTTTCCCTTGGTTACAGTCTCATAATCCTGTTTTGGATTGGAAATCTGTGTCTGTAACCAGTTGGGGCTGCCAATGTGTTAATACCAACACTCCTGTTTTTTCTGCCTCCCCCCAGGCTGAGGATGTTCCTGACTTTTTGTTTGATTTTTCTGATGTGTTTAGCGAAAGTAAATCTGCATCCTTACCTCCCCATAGGAGCTATGACTGCGCTATTGAATTAGTGCCAGGTAGTAAATTCCCTAAGGGTCGCCTTTTTAACTTGTCTGTACCTGAACATGACGCTATGCGGTCTTATATCAAGGAATCATTGGAGAAGGGTCATATCAGACCATCCTCTTCACCCTTAGGTGCCGGTTTTTTCTTTGTGGCCAAAAAAGATGGTTCATTAAGGCCGTGTATTGATTATCGTCTCTTGAACAATATTACTGTGAAATATCAATACCCGTTACCCTTGATTTCTGACCTGTTTTCCAGGGTGAAAAACGCTACTTGGTTTACCAAGCTTGACCTCAGGGGGGCGTATAACCTTATTCGCATTAAGCACGGGGATGAATGGAAGACGGCATTTAACACCCCTGAAGGGCATTTTGAGTACCTTGTGATGCCCTTTGGGCTCACTAATGCTCCTTCCGTCTTCCAGTCCTTCATGAATGACATTTTCAGGGATTTTGTGGACAAGTTTCTGATTGTTTATTTGGATGATATCTTGATTTTTTCTAATGACTGGGACTCTCATGTGAAACATGTTCGAACTGTATTCCAGATTTTGAGAGAGAATGCTCTGTATGTGAAGGGATCAAAGTGTCTTTTTGGCGTACAGAAGATCTCATTTCTGGGATTCATTTTGTCCCCATCTGTTATTGAAATGGACCCGGTCAAGGTTCAGGCCATCTGTGATTGGGTCCAACCTACTTCATTAAAGGCTCTTCAGAGATTTTTGGGTTTTGCCAATTTTTATCGTAAATTTATTGGTAATTTCTCTGTTATTGTTAAACCATTAACTGATTTGACCAGAAAGGGTTCTGATGTGGTGAATTGGCCTCCTGAGGCAGTCTCTGCGTTTCAGGAACTTAAGCAGAGATTCACTTCTGCTCCTGTTGTACGGCAGCCTGATGTTTCTCTGCCATTTCAGGTGGAGGTTGATGCCTCTGAAATTGGGGCAGGTGCCGTTTTGTCCCAAAAAGATCCAGAGACCTCTAAAAGTAACCCTTGTGCCTTTTTCTCTCGAAAATTTTCTCCTACTGAACGTAATTATGACGTGGGTAATCGGGAGTTATTGGCCATGAAGTGGGCTTTTGAAGAGTGGAGACATTGGCTGGAGGGAGCCAAACATCAGGTGGTGGTCCTTACGGACCATAAGAATCTGGTCTATCTGGAATCTGCCAAGCGACTCAATCCTAGACAGGCCAGGTGGGCCTTGTTTTTCACACGTTTTAATTTTGTGGTTTCCTTTCTTCCTGGCACTAAGAATGTTAAGGCGGATGCCCTCTCGAGGAGTTTCCTTGCGGACTCTCCTGAGCTATCTGATCCCTCTGTTATTTTGAAGGAGGGTGTAGTTCTTTCCGCCATCTCGCCTAATTTGAGACTTGCTCTGGAGGGGTGTCAGGAGGATAGGCCCGAGCGCTGCCCTGTTGGAAAATTGTTTGTCCGGACCAATGGAAAAAGAGTGTGATGTCTGAGATTCATTGTTCCGCATTGGCTGGGCATCCCGGAATTTTTGGTACCAGAGACTTGGTTAGTCGGTCCTTTTGGTGGCCTACCTTGTCTCGCGATGTCAGGGAATTTGTGCAGTCCTGCGGGACTTGCTCTCGCTCCAAGCCTTGCTCTCGCTCTAGTGGTTTGTTGATGCCATTGCCTGTGCCCAAGAGACCATGGACCCATATCTCTATGGATTTCATTTCCGATCTTCCTGTTTCTCAGAGAATGACCACCATCTGGGTAATTTGTGATAGGTTTTCCAAAATGATACATCTTGTGCCATTACCTAAGTTGCCTTCCTCCTCTGAATTGGTGCCGTTGTTCCTTCAGCACGTGGTTCGTTTACACGGCATTCCTGAGAACATTGTGTCTGACAGAGGAGTCCAGTTTGTTTCCAGATTTTGGAGGACTTTTTGTTCTAAACTGGGTGTTCAATTGTCTTTCTCCTCGGCATTTCATCCTCAGACCAATGGTCAAACTGAGAGAACAAACCAGACATTGGAGACTTATCTAAGATGCTTTGTGTCTGCTGATCAGGATGACTGGGTCTCTTTTTTGCCTTTGGCTGAGTTTGCTCTTAATAATAGGGCTAGCTCTGCCACTTTGATGTCTCCGTTTTTCTGTAATTCTGGGTTTCACCCTCGATTTTCTTCAGGACAGACGGAGGCTTCTGTCTGTCCAGGTGTTGACTCTGTTGTTGAGCGTATGCAGCAGATTTGGGACCAGGTAGTGGAGAGGTTGTCCCTCTCTCAGGAGAAGGCCCAGCGGTTTGCTAACCGGCATAGGACTGATGGTCCTCGGTTTAAAGTGGGGGACTTGGTCTGGTTGTCCTCAAAGAATATTCCTATGAGAGTAGCATCTCCTAAATTTAAGCCTAGGTTCATTGGACCTTATAAGATCATGGAGATTATTAATCCTGTTTCTTTTCGTTTGCTTCTTCCAGGGACATTTAAGATCCATAACGTGTTCCACAAGTCCTTGTTGAAGAGGTTTGTTGAGCCAGTGGTTCCTGCTGCTGTGCCTCCTGACCCTGTTTTGGTTGAGGGCAATCTGGAGTATGTGGTTGAGAAAATATTGGATTCTCGTTTTTCTAGACGAAGACTCCAGTATTTGGTTAAATGGAGAGGTTATGGTCAGGAAGATAATTCTTGGGTGTTTGCTTCGGACATCCATGCTAGGAGACTTATCCGTGCGTATCATAGAACTCATCCTGACCGACCTGGTTGCTCAAATGAGGGTTCGGTGACCCCTCCTCAAGGGGGGGGTACTGTTGTGAATGGGTTTGAGATGAGTTCTGAGCAGAGGCTCCCTCTGGTGGTTACAAGCGGTACTAGTGAGGATTGGGAATCAGGTGTTACTGATTGGTCTTATTTAAGGGAATCATTTTCCCATCAGGGTTGCCGGTGATCAATTGTTCTGGTCTGAATCCTTCTTTCCAGTTTCCCTTGTAGCCTGCTGTGTCGTGTCTGCATCTCCTGCTATCAGATAAGACAATTTCTTATTTTGTGTTTTTTGCTATATTTTTGCATTTTGTCCTGCACTTCTGTGGGGGCCTTCTGGGTCCCCTCCGGGGGCTTTTGCCCTCTCAGTTTAGTCCAGCCACTGTGTTTTGTACTTTTGCTTTTTGCAGTTTTTTCAGTGGCTGCTGTTTTTGTTACACCAGAGAACTAATTTAGGTGGTTGAGGTCGTGTGATCTCAGGTGATTTTGAAATTAGTAGAGTTGGTGTTTTTCAGGGTTTTCTGGGATTGCAGTAAGTACCCTTCCTGTCCTTTTCTATTTAGATAGTTTGGGCCCCAGCGTTTGCTCATACTATTTTCTTTCTGTGTCAGTATTTCCTCTTGTCTAACCGCCATTACATGTTTGGGGGCTTTCTATTATCTTTGGGGTTCTGCTCCGGGGCAGATAGCTTTCCTATTTCTATCTTTAGGTGTAGTTAGTTTCTCAGGCTGTGACGAGGCGTCTAGGACCATCGTAGGAACGCTCCACGGCTGCCTCTAGTTGCGGTGGTTAGTCAGGGTACTGCAATCTCATAGATTCCAACTGCTCTGGTGTATTTCCTTTTTTACCTGCACTCCTCAGCTACCGTAACACAACAAACATCCTTCTTGTTCAAACCTAGATAGGTCCATCAGGGTCTTCTCAACCATTATCTTGATAGTATCAAGCCTTCAAGTTGCTGGTCTTCCTCGTCACCTTGTTCCTTCTTTTCTTCCGACCATGATGTCCTTCTCCATTGATTGCTCTTTCTGCATGATGTGTCCATGATGGGTGGCGGCGGGCTCAGGTCCTATCTGACATATTATGGGTAAGCTATACTCAATAATGGTCTGAGGCATTCCAGTTTATATTATGCACATGCGTTTGATTATACTGGCTCAGAGTTGTATATACAAATTCCCTTAATATGCGCAATTCTGTTACTTTAGATTCTTATGTGTTTACAATAGGTGACCTTTTTAGCTATCATTATCTGATCCTTCTATGTATGTATTGTCAGTTATTATATGTTTAATAAATTTATATTTTTATAAGTATTTATGGACTCTATACTCCTTTATAGCCCTTGTGTTACATGATTACCTTTGGGAATGTCCTTAGGGTGCAAGTGTATGACCTATTATGGCTGTTGGTCGATTTGTTAACCCCTTACTTGTTTTGTCTCTTTTGGTTTGTATTGATATGATGTGTCCAAAGTAGGCAAGTCGTAGCTTGGTTATCCTTGCTTCGAGTGACATGTTTGGCTTGATTTGTTCCAAAATTGTTTTGTTCTTCTTGCCATCCATGATATTGATATATTAGATCTTATTGGTGACGAACTCAGAAACAGTGCCGTTATTCAGCTACTTGATTAAGGCAAACATCTCATTGCAGATGCACAGAAAAAATTGTCCATTTCACTAGAGTTGAGCAAAATGTTTTGCAGAGCCATGGTCCAAGTAGCCATGTCAGAAGTCTATAATCACCGGAACTGAGTCCTGCAAACTTCCTCTATTTGTGTTGTACTGCAACAATGACCTACAAAACCAATGTTTCCCAAACTCTAGTCCTTTCAGATTATGTTTTTATTATCTCATTAGTATTGCACAGGTGATAGAATTATTATCAAGGCATCAGAAATTGCCTCAGGTTCTCTTACATGAGCAATACTAAGGAAATCCTGAAAACATGACCTGTATGAAACAGGTAGGACAAGGTTCGAAGAGCTCTGGTCCATCGGTCATTGACCACTGATGTGGCTGCTGGTCCAAGGTAATGCAAATATTTTTGTTCCACTCTACTTAGTACCAATTGAAAGTTAAATAAAAATTGTTCATTTTTACCTGTGACTATGACCAAATATCCAATAATGATCAGGTTAGTGCTAGACATATAAGGTACCATAAGTAAAGATCATAGGATATATCTAGGGTGCAGTAGCCCCTTCATTTCAGTACACAATACCGTGATATCGGTACACATGTGCGGTTGTATCTTGTACTGTGGTTTGTTTCATTGATGAGAGTTGAATAAAACACTTCTAGACCTATCTACTTTTTGGAAAAGTATTTACAATTGCTTCTCACTAAATTAAGATATCATCAAAAAGTTAATTTATTTAATTTCTTCAATACAAAAAGTGAATCTCATATATTATATAGAGTCATTACACACAGAGTGATCTATTTCAACTGGTGGAGGGCTGCAGTGATAGTTGACTTTGTGGAACTTTCTCCCATCTCCCTACTGCATCTGTGGAGCTCAGCCACAGTGATCTTGGGGTTCTTCTTTACCTCTCTCACCAAGGCTCTTTTCCCATGATTGCTCTGTTTGGCTGGACGGCCAGGTCTAGGAAGACTTCTGGTGGTCCCAAATTTCTTCCATTTAAGGATTATGGAGGCCACTGTGCTCTTAGGAACCTTGAGTACTGCAGAAATTCTTTTGTAACCTTGGCCAGATGTGTGCCTTGCCACAATTCGGTCTCTGATCTACTTGGCCAGTTACTTTGACCTCATGATTCTCATTTGATCTGACATGCACTGTGAGCTGTGAGGTCTTATATAGACAGGTGTGTGCCTTTACAAATCAAGTCCTATCAGTTTAATTAAACAGGGCTGGACTCCAATGAAGGCGTAGAACCATCTCAAGGAGGGTCACAAGGAAATGGACAGCATGTGACTTAAATATGAGTATCTGAGCAAAAGGGTCTGAATACTTATGACCATGTGATATTTCAGTTTTTATTTTTTAATACATTTGCAAAAATTTCTTCATTTCTGTTTTTTTCCAGTCAAGATGGAGTGCAGAGTGCACATTAATGAGAAAAAAAATGAAATTTTTTGAATTTACCAAATGGCTGCAATGAAACAAAGCGTGAAACATGTAAAAGGGTCTGAATACTTTCCATACTCACTGTATATATGTGTATTTATATTACAAAGAAAGATAGAAGAATGGATGGCAATTCAGCAGCCACGTAGTATAAAGTCACTTCAGGAAACGACAGGATAGAATAGATGGATTACATACAGTAAATACACATAGAATAGTTAGATACTGTATATAGATGTCTTTGACAAATACAATTAGTACAGTGTGTGCAGCTTACTGTACATGTATTTAATTAATAAAAGATTAATTTTGCAGAAAAAAATGGCGTGGGCTCCCACGCAATTTTCATAACCAGCAGAGGGAAAGCCGACGTCTGGGGGCTGATGTTTATTGAGTGGGAAGGGTCAACACCCATGAAGCTTCCCAGACTATTAATATCAGCTCACAACTATATACTTAGCCTTTACTGGCTATTAAAATGGGGTCCCCCCAAAAAATGACGTGGGTTCCCCTATAATTAATAACCAGCAAAGGCTATGCAGACAGCTTCATGCTGATATTAATAGACTAGGAAGGAGCCATGGATACTGGCCTCCTGGCTAAAAACATCAGCTCTCAACGGCTCCAGAAAAGGCGCATCTCTAAGATGCGCCAATTCCGACACTTAGCATTACTCGTCCCTCTTGCCCTGTAGCGGTGACAAGTGGGGTGTTCATTGCAAGGCTGGTTATCAAGAATAGAGTGGTCCCCATGTTTTTTTAATCATTTAAATAAATAATTTTAAAAAATGGTGTAGGGTTCCCCTCACTTTTGACAACCAGCAAAGCTAAAGCAGACAGCTATTAGATGAACCAATTCTGGTGCTTTGCCCAGATATTCTCATTTGCCCTGTGGCAATGGCAAGTGGGGTTAATATTTGTGAGGTTGATGACACCTTTGTATTGTCAGGTGACATGAAGGCCCCAGGTTAGTAATGGAGAGGTGTCAATAAGATGCCCTCATTACTAACCTCAAAGGCACATTTTATGAAAACCCAGACACCCAGAAAAAAGTCCTTTAATTGAAAGAATGACAGACTCCTTTAATAATCTTAATTAAACTATACTTATGACCTCACCCACTCCTCCGATGGCCTTGTCATCTGAAAAAGAGTTAAAAAACAACAATATTCCTCACCTTACCGCAGAGATGCTGCTAATCCATTTGTCCCACGATGAATCTAGCTTTGCTGCATCTACATAGCAGGCTGCATGGCTGCAGGATGCGACCATACAGCCTGCCATCCAGCAGAGACACTGGGCAGCATGTGTTCAGTGTCTCCTTGTGAACTACTATTCCATGTCCGAGGGCACCGTGAGCGTGAGAAAGTTCTCCTGCTCATGGTGCTGTCAGACAAGTCCTGCGAGTTTACGACCAATGAACTCACTTCACCTATGTGACGTCAGCGCAAACGCTGTGGGTAGTTTTCAATAAAATAGAATCAATAGAATTAGTTGAATTTGATTAGTAATACAGTTATATGAAAAAGTTTGGGCACCCCTATTAATCTTAAGCTTAATGTTTTATAAAAATTGGTGTTTTTGCAACAGCTATTTCAGTTTGATATATCTAATAACTATTGGACACAGTAATGTTTCTGCCTTGAAATGAGGTTTATTGTACTAACAGAAAATGTGCAATCTGCATCCAAACAAAATTTGACAGGTGCATAAGTATGGGCACCTCACCAGAAAAGTGACATTAATATTTAGTAGATCCTCCTTTTGCAAAAATAACAGCCTCTAGTCGCTTCCTGTAGCTTTTAATGAGTTCCTGGATCCTGGATGAAGGTATTTTTGACCATTCCTCTTTACAAAACAATTCCAGTTCAGTTAAGTTTGATGGTCGCCGAGCATGGACAGCCCTCTTCAAATGATCCCACAGATGTTCAATGATATTCAGGTCTGGGGACTGGGATGGCCATTCCAGAACATTGTAATTGTTCCTCTGCATGAATGCCTGAGTAGATTTGGAGCGGTGTTTTGGATCATTGTCTTGCTGAAAGATCCATCCCCTGCGTAACTTCAACTTTGTCACTGATTCTTGAACATTATTGTCAAGAATCTGCTGATACTGAGTGGAATCCATGTGTCCCTTAACTTTAACAAGATTCCCGGTGCCGGCATTGGCCACACAGCCCCAAAGCATGATGGAACCTCCACCAAATTTTACTGTGGGTAGCAAGTGTTTTTCTTGGAATGCTGTGTTTTTTTGACACCATGCATAACGCCTTTTTGTATGACTAAACAACTCAATCTTGGTTTCATCAGTCCACAGGACCTTCTTCCAAAAAGAAATTGGCTTCTCCAAATGTGCTTTTGCATACCTCAGCTGACTCTGTTTGTGGCGTGCTTGCAGAAATGGCTTCTTTCGCATCACTCTCCCACACAGCTTCTCCTTGTGCAAAGTGCGCTGTAAAGTTGACCGATGCACAGTGACACCATCTGCAGCAAGTTGATGCTGCAGCTCTCTGGAGGTGGTCTGAGGATTGTCCTTGACTGATCTCATGTCACGGGGGTGTCGCTGCGAAGATCGTCGCGATTGCACACCCTGACTTCTCACAGCTGAGTTTCTGGTGCTGGGTGTTTTTCGGCAGAGAGGGAGTTAATTCTTCCTCTCTCTGTGCTGGACTAGACCAGCCTCGCTCAGCTGCAATTAATGTTGTGATAATTGGTTTCCTTCAAATACGTGCCTGTCTGCTGGGGAAGTGTCGGTGAAAGCATTCATGCAGACCAGCAGAGCAGATCGTTGTATGGTGAAGGCTGAAGTTAAGAGTACCTGTGTGGTCTTTTTCCCCTCCTCGCTTTATCATTTATCTCTGTACCCGTTGGTGTCCCCTCTGTTTCCTGTGGTGTGATTTTTGTATGCAAGGTGGATTTTAGTTTACCCCTTGTACTGTCTCGTTCGTTTATTACTGTGTTTAGGCATATACCTACCAGTCCCCGGTGTGTGATCAGGGTCCTTCTCAGGACTGGATCACTGAGGTTCAGGGATCCTCAGGAGGTAGGGATTACGCTGGCGGCCTGGACCTCTGTACCATCAACAGTACCTCCAGGTAGAGGGATTAGTCAGGACCCCAGCTTAGGGTCAGCATAGACCCCAGACCTCCTGTATGCAGTAACAGCGTGACATTTTCACCGACCCACTAAAGATTTTCTCCAGTCACCATGGATCCAGTAGTCAGTCGAGCTCGGCAGTTGCAGAGTCTGTCCATGGAGCTGGCGGACATTAAGTCCAAGGTTTTGTACCCCCCGGAGCAGGCCGGACCTGAACCTAAAGTAGCTCTCCCTGACAGATTCACTGGGGGGCGGGACAAGTTTTTTGCTTTCCGGGAGGCATGTAAATTGTACTTTCGGCTGCGACCCCGGTCATCTGGGAGTGAGGAACAAAGGGTGGGGATTGTCATCTCGCTCCTACAAGGAGACCCCCAATCCTGGGCGTTCGCTCTTCCCCGGGCTCCCCAGCTCTCCAGTCAGTGGATGGGTTTTTTACGGCTCTGGTTCTTGTGTATGATGACCCGGATCGGGTCTCCCTTGCTGAATCTAAGTTACGTAGGATCCAGCAGGGAGATCGTCCGGCAGAGGAATTCTGTTCGGAGTTTCGTAGATGGGCCACGGACACCCAGTGGAATGACCCGGCTCTTAGGAGCCAGTTTTGTCAAGGTTTATCTGACAAATTAAAGGATGTGCTGGCACAGTATGACCCTCCCACGTCACTGGAAGCCGCTATGGCCCTTGCTATTCGTATTGACAGACGTCTTCGGGAGAGGTGAGGGGTAACTTCGCCCCCTGTGATGACTCCACCTTCCTCAAGGGTCCCTTATATGGAGCTTCCCCTGGTCAGTCCAGAGGAGCCTATGCAATTAGGAGGGACATCATTCCGGGGGAGGGGATCGGTGGGGCGCCACAAAACAGGAGGTTGTTTCTTCTGTGGAAAAAAGGGACATTTTATTAGGGGGTGTCCATCCCGTCCTTTGCAGAGTGAGAAGTCGCCGGAAAACTATTGATCCCAGATTGTGTGGTGGACGGCAATCTGGGAGTAAGTATTTCGTCCCTAAGTTCGTCTCAGTTTCTCGTACCGGTGGAGGTGGTGGTGGGTGCGAGAACTGAGAGAATATCTGTTCTTCTGGATAGTGGTTCCGGGGCTAACCTGGTGGATGCTCGCTTTGCCCGGGTTCAAGGTATGCGATTGAGTGTGTTGACTAAACCCGTCCCCATATTCTCGATCGACGCCAGACCTCTCGGTCAGGGAAGTTTTTTGCAAGCAGTGCATAACATAGATCTTCAAGTGGGGGCGTTACATAAAGAACTGTTGTCTTGTTATGTGTTGGAGGGTCTTCCCACTCCTATAGTGCTGGGCCTTCCTTGGTTAACTAAGCATAACCCGGTTATTGATTGGCAATCCAGAGAGATAAGCCAATGGAGTGAATTCTGTAATAAAAACTGCATGAACACGGTCATTGGGGCGGTCGCTCCTAGGGCCTTACCTCCATTTCTGGTGGACTTTGAGGATGTATTCTCGGAGAAAGGGTGTCAAGAACTACCTCCTCATCGCGAGTATGACTGTTCTGTTAACCTGCTCCCTGGGGCCAAGTTACCGAAATCTAGGTTGTATAACCTTTCTGGTCCTGAGAGACAGGCCATGAAGGATTATATTCAGAGAGTCTGGCTAAGGGGCATATTAGACCTTTATCTTCCCCGGTGGCCGCGGGGTTCTTCTTTGTAAAAAAAAAGATGGAGGCCTACGCCCTTGTCTGGATTTCCGTGAGCTTAATCGGATTACGGTCCGAGATCCGTATCCGCTCCCACTTATTCCCGATCTCTTCAATCAGATCGTGGGTGCCTAATGGTTCTCTAAGTTGGATCTCAGGGGGGCGTACAATCTGATTAGGATGAAGGAGGGGGATGAGTGGAAGACAGCGTTTAACACTCCGGAGGGGCATTATGAGAACCTTGTCATGCCATTTGGTCTGAGTATTGCCCCGGCGGTGTTTCAACACTTTGTAAATGACATCTTTCGCCACCTAATGGGACAGTTTGTGGTCATATATCTGGATGATATCTTAATTTACTCGCCGGATCTTGTGTCTCATCAGGAGCATGTTAGGCAGGTGTTACAGATCTTGCGGGATAATAAACTGTACGCCAAATGGGAGAAGTGTGTGTTCGCCGTACAGGAACTTCAGTTTTTAGGGTTCCTGGTGTCAGCATCCGGTTTTCGTATGGACCCTGGGAAAGTGCGGGCAGTTCTTGAGTGGGATCTGCCAGAGGATCTTAAGGCATTACAACGTTTCCTGGGTTTGCTAACTACTACCGGAAGTTCATTCGTAATTTTTCGTCCATAGTTAAACCTCTCACAGACATGACTAAAAAAGGGACGGATTTTTCAAAGTGGTCTGACAAGGCTTGTCAAGCGTTTTCCTCTTTGAAAAAAAGTTTTGCTTCAGCACCCATACTTATTCAACCTGATGCGTCACAGCCGTTCATTGTTGAGGTAGACGCTTCTGAGGTAGGGGTGGGAGCAGTATTATCACAAGGTTCGTCCCCTGGTAAATGGCATCCGTGCGCCTTCTTCTCTAAAAAATTGTCGTCCGCTGAGAGGAATTATGATGTCGGCAATAGGGAACTCTTGGCCATTAAGTTGGCTTTTGAGGAGTGGCGTCATTTTTTGGAGGGGGCAGTCCACCCGGTCACTGTCATTACCGATCACAAGAACCTGCTATATTTAGAGTCCGCTAAACGTCTGAATCCCAGACAAGCTAGGTGGTCGTTGTTTTTACCAGGTTTAATTTTGTCGTCACATATCGTCCTGGGTCAAAAAATGTTAATGCTGATGCCTTATCTCGCTGTTTCCCAGGGGCTGGGAATTCGGAGGACCCGGTTCCGGTCCTTCAGGAGGGGGTGGTGGTGTCGGCAGTATGCTCTGAGCTTGAGGAGGAGGTATTGGAGGCTCAGGGGGACGCCCCTGTAGGACCTCCAGGGAGACTGTTTGTTCCAAGTCAGTTGCGACAAAAGGTGATCGAGGCTGTTAGGGTTCGATTTCCCGCTGCTGCACAAGGGGAGTCTCGAACCCGTCCCGCTGCGGTCTCCCATTCATCTCCGGCCGCAGTGGAGCCTGCTCAGCAGAGGCGTCGGTCCAGGCGTCTTGCCCACTCCACTACTGGGCAGTGACTTGTTGCTGCCTTTCCTGGATCTGCTATTATAGCCAATGCTGGAGCAGACGTCTTTGGGACAAAGTACTGCATTTTCCCTTCTGAGCATGCCCAGAGTGAGATCTCTCATTGGAGATCAGGGGTCACATGCTCAGGTACTGCAGCAGCTCCTATTGGCCCGCCAGGAAGGCCCTGTTACTACTAGTCTTCTGGAACAGGTTTCTCATTGGTCCTTGTTCCTGGAAGGTCCTGTTGCTGTTACTATAAAAGGGTAGCATGGCTGGGCCGCCATGCGCTAATATCAACCATTGTATGCTATGCGCCAGTATGGTCATGCGTGTGTGTGGTTAGGGACCCGGCTGAAATAAGCACTAGAATACCGACTTAATCGGTGAGGAGTTTGGTGTGCTAGCTGGTCAGGGTCGGTGTCCTAGATGCCCTAGATTACCGGCATAACCGGTGAGGAGTTTGATTGCCGTATTCAGGGTCTGGTGTTCAGACGCCATAGATTGCGGGTGACTCCCGCGAGGACATTAGCGCATGACCACGTATTATGCTGCTTAGCAATTAACCATGTACTGAGAGCCTGACAGGACACGGTATTTTTTCTCAGCGGCTCTGTGACGTAACAGGGTTCGCTTTAGATGCTAGACAGCGCCCTAGGTTTTACTTTGCGGCTCACTGAAGTTAAGTGAGTTTGCACCTATCGCCATATAGCGCTGTGGCATCCGTTAGCGGCTCTGGGATTAACAGAGTTCGCACTTACTGCCACAACGCGCTACGGCGTTTATTTTTGCGACTCTGCGGGATAACAGAGTTCGCTACTTTCGCCATCTTATTAGCAGCGGGCTTCGCCTGCACGGTGGACCCCGGGCTGCGAACGCACCTCTCTATTATATCTATTAGGTGCGTTCCGCAGACCCTAACATAATTTTAGCGCCAGGGTCTGGCTAGTAAAATGGCGGATGACCAGCGTCTAAGGCAGTACATCCAGCAGCTGGAGGGTAGGTTGGCGGCTCTTGAGCGCACAACCTCAGCTGTGGATATTACCGCAGTCGCTGTTCAGGCTGCTAGCGTGGCTGCAGCCAGTTTGTCCTCTGCTACCTCTGTCCCTACATTATCCCACCTCCCGCTTCCTGACAAGTTTGCTGGTGACAGCAAGCAATGTCGGGGATTCGTGAGTCAGTGCTCTATACAGCTCGAGCTTCTGGCTGCACGTTTCCCCACGGATCGGGCACAAGTGGGTTTTGTACTGTCTCTACTCTCGGGCAGAGCGTTGGAGTGGGCAACACCGCTGTGGGAGCGTGACGATCGTGTGGTGCGGAGTGCTCCTCGGTTTTTGGAGGCTCTGAAAAAGGTCTTTTTAGGACCTCAGGTCACGCACGATACGGCACTCCAACTGCTGACAATATCACAGGGCTTGTCCATGGTCAGCCAGTTCTCAGTCCAATTTCGGACTTTGGCCTCTGAATTAGAGTGGCCAGATAAAGTTCTTATTCCAGTGTTCTGGAGAGGACTGGCAGACCATGTAAAGGACGCTTTGGCTACCAGGGAGATTCTGCCACACTGGAGAAACTCATTTCTATATCTACCCGCATCGACCTCCGTTTTCACGAGCGGAGGTTAGAGCGGACCCAGTGTAGGCAGAGGTTTCGGCTGGCACCCACCTTTGCCAAACCTTTGGAATTTCCCGTTCGGTGCGTCTGACTCCCCAGAGACCGTGGAGAATACTCGAGTGGGATCTAAGTCTCGGACCACTCGAGTATCCGTGGTCTGTAGAGTGTGTCAGCAGCCAGGACATTATGCCAACCGATGTCTCCAGCGAATAAGTAAACGGTCATGTTCCGTGACCATGGGTGCAGGGTCATTAGACGCGAGGGATTTTGCTCCGAAGATGCTCCTTAAAGGGTTAATCTCTCTAGGTTCATCCACCCTTCCCGCCAAGCTTTGTGTGGACTCTGGGGCAGAGGGGAATTTTATGTCCTCCTCCTTTGCTTCTCGCCATTCCATACCGCTGGTGACGCTCGCCGAGCCAATATCGGTGAGAGTGTTGAATGGAGCAATCCTGCCCTCACAAATCACCCACCAGACTGTCACTCTACCTCTGTCTATGTCTCCTTCACATCAGGAGAATATATCCCTTTTTGTTCTTCCTGAGGGAATAGATGAGGTTTTGTTGGGATTACCCTGGCTTCGCCACCACTCTCCCCATATTGAGTGGTCCTCTGGGAGAATACTGGGTTGGGGTGATCATTGCAGAGACAAATGTCTCAGAGAGGACGTTCAGGTTTCCACAACGGAGATACCCATAGATCTTGATTCCCTTCCCAAGGTTTATCGGTCATATGCAGACGTATTCTCCAAAAAGGCAGCGGAGACTCTGCCGCCTCATCGCCCTTATGACTGTCCTATAGACCTCTTGCCTGGAACGGAGCCCCTCGGGGAAGAGTATATCCTCTCTCTCTTCCTGAGACGGAGGCCATGTCACAATACATCCAGGAAAATCTGGCCAGAGGGTTTATTAGGAAGTCAGTGTCACCAGCAGGGGCAGGATTTTTCTTTGTGCAGAAGAAGAATGGAGAATTACGACCGTGTATAGACTATAGGGGTCTTAACGCCATTACCATTAAGAACAAATATCCTTTGCCCCTAATATCTGAGCTCTTTGATAGGCTCCGGGGAGCAAGGGTATTTACTAAGCTGGATCTTCGTGGTGCCTATAACCTGATCCGCATCCGTGAGGGGGACGAATGGAAGACGGCGTTCAATACCAGAGATGGACATTACGAATATCTTGTGATGCCCTTCGGGCTCTGTAATGCTCCAGCCGTCTTCCAAGATTTCGTAAATGACATCTTCCGGGACATGCTTGCCACCTCTGTGGTAGTCTATCTGGATGACATTCTCATCTTTTCTCCAGATATGGACACCCACCGGAGAGATGTTTGCAGGGTCTTCGACCTCTTGCGGGCAAATTCCTTATATGCGAAGTTGGAGAAGTGTGTGTTTGAGCAGGAGTCTTTGCCATTCCTGGGCTATATCATCTCCACTCAGGGATTGGCTATGGATCCTGCCAAACTACAGGCTGTAATGGATTGGCAAGAACCCCACTCTCTTAAAGCGGTGCAGCGCTTTATGGGGTTCATTAATTACTATCGCCAATTCATTCCCCACTTCTCTACTTTGGTTGCTCCCTTGGTAGCCCTCACCAAGAAAGGAGCCAATCCCAAATTGTGGTCAGAGGAGGTCTCCAAGGCCTTTACTTCAATCAAGTCCCATTTTGCTAGCGCTCCTATCCTACATCGTCCCGAGGTTGATAAGCCTTTTATATTGGAGGTAGATGCCTCGTCCGTTGGTGCTGGAGCAGTCCTTTTTCAAAAGGATGCTCAAGGTCGTAAACATCCTTGCTTCTTCTTCTCCAAGACCTTCACACCTGCGGAGAGGAATTATTCCATTGGGGATAGGGAGTTGCTAGCCATGAAGTTGGCCTTTTCTGAGTGGAGACATCTCCTGGAGGGGGCTCGCTTTCCCTTCCAAGTGTTCACTGACCACAAAAATTTGGTCTATTTACAGACCGCCCAGCGGCTAAATTCCCGTCAGGCCAGATGGTCCCTGTTCTTCTCCCGATTCCATTTCACCCTCCATTTTCTCTCAGGGGAGAAGAACACTTGCTCTGTCTCGCTCCGTGGTGTCCTCTGAGGAGGTGGAGGAGGAGCCTCGGCTGATTGTCCCCACAGAGAGCCTAAGAACTGTGGCCCCGGTTTCGCTTGAGTCTGTGCCTCCGGGCAAGACTTTTGTGCCCATCAATTTGCGACCGGAGGTTCTCTCTTGGGCACACTCATCCAGGGTGGGTGGACATTTTGGGGCAAAGAGGACATCTGAGTTGCTGGCGAGGACATACTGGTGGCCACATATGGTCCGTGACGTCAGGGAATACGTTCAGGCATGCGTCTCCTGCGCCAAGAATAAGTCCCCTCGACAAGGCCAGCTGGGTTACTCTTTCCTTTACCGGTGGCAGACAGGCCCTGGGAGATGGTCGGGATGGATTTTGTGGTTGGCTTACCTAAGTCTCGGGGCTGCACCATCATCTGGGTGATAACCGACCACTTCTCCAAAATGGTGCACTTGGTGCCGTTACCACGGTTACCGTCTGCACGGGCCTTGGCAGCATTATTCATTAGGCATATTTTCCGCCTACACGGTATGCCAGACAAAATTGTCAGTGATCGAGGTCCCCAGTTTGCGTCTCGGTTCTGGAGAGAGCTGTGTCGTTTACTCAGCATTGAGTTGAATCTCTCCTCTGCATACCATCCCGAGACGAATGGGTTGGTAGAGAGGGCCAACCAGACCTTGGTCACATACTTGCGACATTTTGTCTCTGCCAGGCAGGATGACTGGGCATCCTTGCTACCGTGGGCTGAGTTTGCTCTAAATAATGCTGTGGCTGACTCCACCGGACAGACCCCATTCCTCCTGAACTACGGTCAGCATCCGCGGGTACCAGTGCCTATGCCCGTGTCTTCCGCCGATTCCAGGGTGGCAGACTGGGCTGTGGAGGCACGGGACATTTGGGACCGCACTCAGGATGCCATTCAGGCCTCCAAAGAGAGGATGAGGTCTTCGGCCGATGCCCATCGGCGCCCCGCTCCTACGTTTGCTCCGGGTGACCTAGTGTGGCTTTCTGCCCGAAACATCAGGCTACGGGTAGAGTCCACCAAGTTGGCACCTCGCTTTTTGGGCCCCTTTAAAGTTCTTGAGCAGGTGAACCCGGTAGTTTACCGCCTAGCCCTTCCGCCTCGCCTTGGTATCACTGACACCTTTCACGTATCCCTCTTGAAACCCGTGGCCATTTCCCGGTTTTCCGAGTCATCTGCTGGGACGTCGGGTTCATCTACCGACGATCATGAGGTGAACGCCATTGTTGGGTGCAAGGTGGTACGAGGCAAAAAATTTTATTTGGTGGATTGGAGGGGTTATGGGCCTGAGGATAGATCCTGGGAGCCTGCTGAGCACGTTCACGCTCCGCGGCTCGTCGCTGCCTTTGAGCGCAGCGAGGCCCAGAGAAGGGAGGCCCTAGGAGGGGGGGGTAATGTTAGGGTTCGATTTCCCGCTGCTGCACAAGGGGAGTCTCGAACCCGTCCCGCTGCGGTCTCCCATTCATCTCCGGCCGCAGTGGAGCCTGCTCAGCAGAGGCGTCGGTCCAGGCGTCTTGCCCACTCCACTACTGGGCAGTGACTTGTTGCTGCCTTTCCTGGATCTGCTATTATAGCCAATGCTGGAGCAGACGTCTTTGGGACAAAGTACTGCATTTTCCCTTCTGAGCATGCCCAGAGTGAGATCTCTCATTGGAGATCAGGGGTCACATGCTCAGGTACTGCAGCAGCTCCTATTGGCCCGCCAGGAAGGCCCTGTTACTACTAGTCTTCTGGAACAGGTTTCTCATTGGTCCTTGTTCCTGGAAGGTCCTGTTGCTGTTACTATAAAAGGGTAGCATGGCTGGGCCGCCATGCGCTAATATCAACCATTGTATGCTATGCGCCAGTGTGGTCATGCGTGTGTGTGGTTAGGGACCCGGCTGAAATAAGCCACTAGAATACCGACTTAATCGGTGAGGAGTTTGGTGTGCTAGCTGGTCAGGGTCGGTGTCCTAGATGCCCTAGATTACCGGCATAACCGGTGAGGAGTTTGATTGCCGTATTCAGGGTCTGGTGTTCAGACGCCATAGATTGCGGGTGACTCCCGCGAGGACATTAGCGCATGACCACGTATTATGCTCGCTTAGCAATTAACCGTGTACCTGAGAGCCTGACAGGACACGGTATTTTTTCTCAGCGGCTCTGTGAGTAACAGGGTTCGCTTTAGACGCTAGACAGCGCCCTAGCGTTTTACTTTGCGGCTCACTGAAGTTAAGTGAGTTCGCACCTATCGCCATATAGCGCTGTGGCATCCCGTTAGCGGCTCTGGGATTAACAGAGTTCGCACTTACTGCCACAACGCGCTACGGCGTTTATTTTTGCGACTCTGCGGGATAACAGAGTTCGCTACTTTCGCCATCTTATTAGCAGCGGGCTTCGCCTGCACGGTGGACCCCGGGCTGCGAACGCACCTCTCTATTATATCTATTAGGTGCGTTCCGCAGACCCTAACAGAGGCACCATAATTCTGCTTTGGCAGGACACCGGGAAACAGGATACGCACGGATCTCCTCTCGCGCGGTTTTGGTGGCCTAACTTACATAGGGAGGTGGTAACTTTTGTCACGTCCTGTGAGGTTTGTGCGCGCTCTAAGACCCCACATACCCATCCGTCGGGGACCCTCTTACCTTTGAAGATCCCGGAGCGTCCGTGGACTCATCTGTCTATGGACTTCATTACGGACCTCCCGCCATCTTCGGGTAAAACAGTCATACTCGTTGTAGTGGACGGGTTCAGCAAGTTGGCACATTTTATCGCTCTTCCTGCTCTTCCTAATGCTAAAACTCTTGCGCAGGTGTTTATTGGGGAGATTGTAAGGCTTCATGGGGTACCCTCCGATGTGGTGTCGGATCGGGGGTCTCAGTTTGTGTCCAAATTCTGGAAAGCATATTGTACACGGCGGGGGATGCAGTTGTCATTTTCATCGGCTTTTCACCGCAGACCAATGGTCAGACAGAGCGTCTGAACCAGAGCTTGGAGACATATCTCCGGTGTTTTGTGTCAGAGAACCAGGAGGACTGGGCTTCTTTCTTGCCTCTGGCGGAATTTGCTCTAAATAATAGGCGGAGCGAGTCCACTGGTAAGTCCCCGTTTTTTGGGGCATATGGTTTTCACCCCAGTTTTGTACTTTCAATAGGGGGGGCTCTTCTGGGGTTCCTGAGGAGGAACGATTTTCGTCGTCACTTGCTTCAGTGTGGAGAGGAGTGCTGAATAATCTGAGTACTATGGGGAACCGATACAAACGTATGGCTGATAGGAGGAGAGTGTCTGGTCCGGACCTAAGTGTGAACGATCTGGTATGGTTGTCTACCAAAATATAAAACTTAAGGTTCCCTCCTGGAAACTGGGTCCCAGGTTCATCGGGCCATACAAGATCAGTGCTATAATTAATCCGGTTGCATTCCGTCTTGACCTCCCTCCTACATTTAAGATTCATAATGTGTTCCACAGATCGTTGCTTAAGAGATATGTGGCGCCGGTGATACCTTCACCTTTACCTCCTCCTCCTGTGGTGGTCAATGGTAACTTGGAGTTCCAGGTCTCGAGAGTCATCGATTCACGTCTGAATCGCCGGTCCCTTCAGTACCTTGTTCATTGGAGGGGGTATGGTCCTGAGGAGAGGACGTGGGTTTCTGCGTCGGATATTAACGCAGACCGATTGGTTCGGGCCTTCCATACTACTCACCCAGATAAACCCGGCCCTGAGGGTCCAGAGGCCCCTCGTAGAAGGGGGGGTACTGTCACGGGTGTGTCGCTGCGAAGATCGTCGCAATTGCACACCCTGACTTTTCACAGCTGAGTTTCTGGTGCTGGGTGTTTTTCGGCAGAGAGGGAGTTAATTCTTCCTCTCTCTGTGCTGGACTAGACCAGCCTCGCTCAGCTGCAATTAATGTTGTGATAATTGGTTTCCTTCAAATACGTGCCTGTCTGCTGGGGAAGTGTCGGTGAAAGCATTCATGCAGACCAGCAGAGCGGATCGTTGTATGGTGAAGGCTGAAGTTAAGAGTACCTGTGTGGTCTTTTTCCCCTCCTCGCTTTATCATTTATCTCTGTACCCGTTGGTGTCCCCTCTGTTTCCTGTGGTGTGAATTTTGTATGCAAGGTGGATTTTAGTTTACCCCTTGTACTGTCTCGTTCGTTTATTACGGTGTTTAGGCATATACCTACCAGTCCCCGGTGTGTGATCAGGGTCCTTCTCAGGACTGGATCACTGAGGTTCAGGGATCCTCAGGAGGTAGGGATTACGCTGGCGGCCTGGACCTCTGTACCATCAACAGTACCTCCAGGTAGAGGGATTAGTCAGGACCCCAGCTTAGGGTCAGCATAGACCCCAGACCTCCTGTATGCAGTAACAGCGTGACATCTCACCATTCTTCTTCTCTGCCTTTCTGATGTTTTTCTTGGCCTGACACTTCTGGCCTTAACAAGAACTGTCCCTGTGTTCTTCCATTTCCTTACTATGTTCCTCACAGTGGAAACTGACAGGTTAAATCTCTGAGACAGCTTTTTGTATCCTTCCCCTGAACAACTATGCTGAATAATCTTTGTTTTCAGATCATTTGACAGTTGTTTTGAGGAGCCCATGATGCCACTCTTCAGAGGAGATTCAAACAGGAGAACAACTTGCAAGTGGCCACTTTAAGTAGCTTTTCTCATGATTGCATACACCTGGCTATGAAGTTCAAAGCTCAATGAGGTTACAAAACCAAAAAAAGTGCTTTAGTAAGTCAGTAAAAAGGAGGTAGGAGTATTTAAAACAAGAAAATGACAAGGGTGCCCATACTTATGCACCTGTCAAATTTTGTTTGAATGCAGATTGCACATGTTCTGCTAGTACAATAAACCTCATTTCAAGGCAGAAACATTACTGTGTCCAATAGTTATTAGATATATCAAACTGAAATAGCTGTTGCAAAAACACCAATTTTTATAAAACATTAAGCTTAAGATTAATAGGGGTGCCCAAACTTTTTCATATAATTGTACTAATCAAAATGTAATATATGCTAGAGGTTTATTACTGTCTGTCTGCATCTAGACATTTGCATGCATCTAAGGCTTTTAAAAGTTGCTGTCAAGTTTATTTTATAAAAAAAACCCAAAGGTATTAACTGAGATATAAACTGGTGTGTATGCAGCGTGTAAGCGCACGTTCACACTAGCCACTGAACAAAAAGTACAAAGACAGAAACATAATGATTAAATACCCTGCAGTAAATAAACAGAGTAGTGCATGAAAATAATATACGGTACTTAGTTTACATATTTTTTTGATGAAAAAAATGCGAAAGCCATCCCACTGTCATGTGTGCATTACCACGAAGATCGTCGCGGTTGCACATTTTGACTTCTCACAGCTGAGTTGCTGTTTCTTTGTGTTTGGCAGCTAGGGAGTTAATTCTGTCTGTGCTCGGTGCTGGGACTGGGTGCAGTTTCTCCCGGCTGCAATTGATTATTTGTTGATTGGTTTCCTTTAAATTCCTGGTTGTCTGCTTTGGGAGTTGCCAGTGAAATCCTTCATGCAGACCACAGATAGGAATGAATCTGTATAGACTTAAGTTGAGAGCTCCTTAGCTGTTTTAAGCTCAACTTGCTTAGAGTTTATTCCCCAGACCATTTATGTTCCTTCGGTGTTTGAGTGTGTATGCAAGTGAGTGCTATCCTGTCTGTCTTATATGTCTAATCTGTGTATTTAGCTGAGATCAGCCCATATCCCTTTGGTGGTAATCAGGATCCTTCTTAGGACTGATTACAGGGTTCAGGGTCTGACAGGAGACAGGGTTAGGCTGGAGACTTGGACCTCTGAACCATTATCAGTACCTCCAAGGTAAGGGATTAGTTAGGACCCCAGTGCAGGGTCAGGTTAGACCCCGGTCCTCCTCTTTCCTGTTACAGCTCATCAAGTCCTCAAGATTAACCCTGAGTTCAACTATATCGTTTCTGCACATCTAGTCCTCAAGATTAACCCTAAGTTCTGCAGAGATTGTGTCAGGTAAATCTATTTTATACTTACATTCTGATGTTGCTAAACTATATGTTGTATAGAGTGTGGTTCCTGTATAAATAGTTTACTGACATTGTATTCATATCATTAGACAGCGTGACACCCACCACTCCATGGAGACTGGGATAGTAGTCCTCCTAACTCTAATATTAAAAACCTTACCATTTGTCAAGTAAGGTTTTTAATATTAGAGTTAGGACTGTCCCGATTACGATCTCTGTGGAGTGGCGGGATGGCTTTTGCATTTTTTTTATCAAAAAATATATTGACTAAGTACCGTGTATTATTTTCATGCACTATGCTGTTTCTTTACTGCAGGGTACTTAATAAATATGTTTCTGTATTAGTTTTTTCTGTACTTGCTAGCAAATTTTACAAGCCTTAGATGCATGTCTAGCTACATATAGACATTAATACACCTATAGTTTATATTAGATTTTGATAAGTATTACTAATCATATCAAACAAATTCTATTGAATCTATTAAATATATTTAGGTATTTTTTCTTTGCATCAGCATGCTTAATTTCCATTATAGCAAGGATTTTTTTCCTTCACTGAATACTGCCACCCATTTGTAGTGTAATGATGATCAACTTGTATTCTATTTACCGTAGCTGATTAATACTCTTTTGATATTTTTAAAAGGAAAATCTCTTTTTGGTGTAGTAAAAAATTCCATATCTGGGACCGGTGAAATTACATCTTGCTGGGTGAGTTATGGTTTCATTTGATGTTTTTAACAGATTGCTCACTGAATATAAAAATGTATTGTTAAAATGTGTAATAAGGAAATTTTTTTATACCACTAATATGTCTCCCTATCCTTTTTCGAGCTTGATTTGTCTGTTAGGTCAACACTATAGTGGCCTCTTTTCCTTCATATGGTACTTATCTTGCAGGATCGATCTCTCTGTTTGGTTTAACATGTCAGTCATTACATGTCCCACACTGGTTTCCCCCTTTCATTTAAAATAAGCTCTGGAGACAGATTCTCTTGGAGATCTATGTCCGGCCCATAAATCTATTCTTAACAGCTCGTTTACAGGTTAGAAAAAAATGAGGATTTTTTAGGAACAAAACATCAGATCGCAGGTATCAAGGTATCAGTTTGTAATGTATGTGGTACAGTTCATATAGCGTCTTGTGCTTGGGTGCGATGAAAATACTTGAGACACAGGTTGATAAAGAAAGTCTTGTATTGCTTCATACAAATTGGCAAAAATAAACACACAGGTTGCAAACACAGAAGCAGGAGACACAGCAGGCCAGAGTAATCTAAGCTCAGCAATAACTCTCCACAACAGATTCAGATCTTCTTCTCTGTTACCGCAAGTCCATGCAAACGTGAGGCTCTCAAGAGCAGAGTTCAGAGTCCACAAGTGCTTCAGAGTTCCTCAGTAGGAATGGCTGGAGTACAAGGTCCAAGGCTTCAGGAGTCAGAACACAGGTTCACTGCAGGCTAGATTCTGAAGCACTGATTGCTCAGCTGTGGCTGTTTAAGAAGCAAACGGAGAGAATCAGGGCGGGAACATGCAAGCTGGAAAACTCATTTTAACTGAGGGCAAGATAGCTGCAGCAAAACAGAAAGCAAAATGGCCGACGAACAAACTGAGTTTCAGAAACAGATACACAGAACCTTACATTACTCCCCCCTTAGGGACAACCTCCGGATGACCTCAGACCAGGCTTGTGTGGGTACCTCTGATGAAACTGACGGAGCAAGCGAGGAGCATTAACGTTATTGACTGGCTCCCATGAGTTGTCCTCCACTGGGTAGCCCTGCCATTTAATCAGATATTGTAACTGATTTCTATACAACCTGGAATCTAAAATCCTTTCCACCACAAATTCTTCCTGACCATCGACTAGCACTGGGTCAGGGCAAGGAGAAGAACGTCCAGGAAACGTATTGGGTGTCGCAGCCTTTAGTAGGGATACATGAAAGACAGGGTGGATTCTCATAGTTCTGGGCAATTGAAGACGACAAGCAACGGCACTTATAATCTTACTGATTTTATAGGGTCCAATGTACTTATGTCCCAACTTAGACGATGGAATCCTTAACTTAAGATTTCTGGTTGACAGCCAGACCAGGTCTCCTACCTTAAAAGCTGGTGCAGGTTTACGAAATTTATCTGCTGCCTTCTTGTACCTTTCCTGAGCCGATTCCAGATTCTCCTTTAGAAGATCCATATTCTTCTGTAAAGTCGTGACTCTTTCAGCCACTGCTGGCAAAGGCGTCTCTATGGGAAATCGTGGTAGAATGTTAGGATGATAACCTAGATTAGAGTAAAAAGGAGACTGTTTAGTGGAGGCACTCTGAGAGTTGTTGTAAGAGAACTCAGCCAATGGAAGTAGATCCACCCAATCATCCTGTAGGTGGCAGATAAAGCAGCGGAGATACTGCTCCAGGGTTTGATTGGTTCGTTCGGTTTGTCCATTAGTCTGGGGATGAAAAGCAGAAGAAAGGTTTACTTTAATGTCCAATGCTGCACAGAAATTTTGCCAAAACCTAGAAGTGAATTGCACCCCTCGATCCGAAATAACCTCATCCGGTACTCCATGTAAACGAAACACATCTTTAATCATCAAATCTGATGTCTGTTTTGCAGTGGGTAAGCCGACACAAGGGATAAAATGAGCTGCCTTTGTTAAACGGTCAACCACCACTAGAATAGTGTTCTTCCCTTGAGAGGTTGGTAATTCCACAATGAAGTCCATAGAAATGGATCCCCACGGGCGGGACGGGGTGGGAAGAGGCTGTAACAGACCAGTTGGTGAAGAGCGAGGTGTTTTGCATCTTGCACAAACCTCACACGAAGTGACATAGTCCAAAACATCCTTCCTACAAGTGGGCCACCAAAAGAAACAGAAAGAAATTCCTGTGTCTTTAGAATTCCTCTATGCCCGGCTATTTTGGAATCGTGAATGAGTTGCAATACTCTCAATCTGACTGTTTCAGGTATATACAGACGTTGTCCCAGAATCCACACACCATTCTTAAAGACAAGACTTACGTCCCTTGGGGGTTGAGCCAAAAAAGAATCCGCATGGTATGCTTCCTTGATGTCTTTAATTAGGTCTTGATGATGAATCACTCCTAGGAATCTAGAGTCAGGAAGAATAGTCTTAGGAGGAGTAATTGGACGTGTCTCTGCTGAGTAAATCCTAGAGAGTGCATCAGCCTTTCCATTGCGCGATCCTGGTCTATAAGAAATAATAAAATTAAATTGGTTTAAGAAAAGATTCCAGCGAGCCTGGCGAGGAGTCAGGCACTTAGCCGACCTGATAAACTCAAGATTACGATGGTCTGTCAGAACGACTATTTGCTGTGCAGCTCCTTGAAGAAGGTGTCTCCATTCTTTGAAGGCGGCAATAATGGCCAACAACTCTCTATTGCCCACATCGTAGTTCTTCTCAGCCGAAGACAACTGCTGGGAAAAGAAGGCACAGGGATGCAAGACATTCTTCTCACCTGTTCTCTGAGAGAGTATAGCTCCCACGGCACAGTCTGAAGCATCCACCTCTATTATGAAGGCAAGCTCTGGGTTGGGATGTACTAGGATAGGTGCAGTGGTAAATTTATCTTTTAGACGGGAAAATGCTTCCTGGGCTTGGGGAGTCCAGGAGAACTTAGACTCTTTCCGGGTAAGTTGGGTGATAGGTGACACTACCTCAGAGAAATTTCTAATGAAACGTCTATAGAAGTTTGCAAACCCGATGAAGCGCTGTACCTCCTTCACATTTCTAGGACTTGGCCAATCATTGATGGCTTGGGTTTTACTTCCATCCATACTAATTCCTTGTGTAGACAGTACATACCCCAGAAATTGAATTTCGGTCTTATGGAATTCACACTTTTCAAGCTTGATGTAAAGATGATTTTGTCTTAGACGTTCCAAGACCATTCTCACATGTCCATGATGTTCCTCTGTGGAGTTAGAAAAAATTAAAATATCATCCAAATAAATTACCACGAATGTATCTAGGAGATCCCTGAAGATGTCATTCACCAAGTGTTGGAAAGTGGCTGGGGCGGTACTCAGACCAAAAGGCATAACCAGATATTCAAAGTGTCCATAGCGTGACCTGAATGCAGTCTTCCATTCATCCCCAGGTCTAATACGGACTAAGTTATAGGCCCCACGAAGATCTAGTTTAGAAAAAATTTTGGCATGTCGCACTCTCTCCAATAACTCAGGGATTAAAGGCAATGGATAACGGTTTCTAATAGTAACCTTATTGAGTTCCCTATAGTCTACGCATGGTCTCAGGGATCCATCTTTCTTCTTTACAAAGAATATGGGTGCCCCTGCAGGAGATGAAGAGGGGCGTATGAAGCCCTTGGCTAGATTTTCGTCTATGTACTCTTTTAAAGCCTTCAGCTCGGGCCCCGCCAGGGGGTAGATCTTACCAAAAGGTATCTCTGCTCCAGGCAATAATTCAATTGGACAATCATATGGACGGTGAGGAGGAAGCTGGTCAGCGTTCTTCTTGTCACATAAATCCACATAGTCCTGGTATACAGCTGGTAGTTCAGGGACTGACATGGTTCCTTTAGGAACAGAGCAAGCTGAAATTTTTGGACTCATCTGTTTCTCTGGAAAGTGTAATTCCTTGGTCTCCCAGTTAATGGTAGGATTCTGAGCCTGCAGCCATGGTAGCCCTAGAATAATGGGAAAGTGAGGAGAAGAGATAAGCATAAAGGACAGTTTCTCTTGATGATCTTTACCCATAAGAACCTTTAAAGGCTCTGTTTCCTGATCCACTGGTCCAGAGGTCAGCAGGGAGCCATCCACAGTTTCCATCTGTACTGGAGTAGCCTTCTTCACTGAACGTATTCCCTGTTTTAGAGCAAAGGAGACATCCATAAAATTTCCACTTGCACCTGAGTCGATCATAGCAGAGCTAGACACCCAGGCTGAGTCAACCCAGAGTTTGATGGAAAGAAAACAGTGAGAATTGTTTTTCTTACAACTCAGCTGGGACACCGCTGAGGAAACTTGAAAGATGGCAGCATTTACACAGTCAACGTCCTCAGAGGTAACGGAGTTTAAGTCCGAGAAATCAAGATCTGTTGCTGCAGCTCTCTCTGGAGCTGAGGCTCGGACCTGACAGATCCCCTCTCGCAACACTCACAATGAATGAGTGCTGCAGTAGTCTTGCGAGAACGGCTGGGACAGTTAATAATAAAGTGCCCTGACTTACCACAATAAAAACATAGATTCTCCTTAAAACGATGTTCCTCGCGTGCATCACTAACCCGTCGTAGTAAAGAGTCTACCTGCATGGGTTCAGGTTCAGGTTCCCGTGTAATCCTATTCAAAGGTTCCTTAGCTGGAGAGGAAGGTAGGAAAAGGTTAGTACGATTGCTTTCGAACCATCTCTCTTGCCTGCGTTCAGTTAAACGAGTATCAATACGGATGCAGTAGTTAATAAAGTCACCTAACGCAGTGGGAGGGTCGGCACGAGCAAGTTCATCCTTAATCAGTGGGGATAACCCCTTTCGAAAAATAGATTTTTTGGCGGAATTGTCCCAGGTGGTATCAAGGGCCCATCTCCTGAAATCCAAGGCATATTCAGCTACCGAGTGCTTACCTTGGCGCAAAGCTAACATGGCTGCTTCAGCTGTTGCACCTCGATTGGGGTCATCAAACACTGCCCATGGCTGAAATAAAATCATCAAGGTGATTCAAACAATCATCCTCAGTCTCAATCAGAGGGTTTGCCCATATCAAAGCCTTGTTGGTAAGCAACATAATTATAGTAAGCACCTTAGATCGTTCAGTAGGAAATTGTGAAGCATGTGCAGAAAAAAAAAGATTACATTGATTAACAAATCCCCTGAATTTTTCACGTTCACCACCAAAACGAAAAGGGGGCAACTTGGGAATCCCAGAACTCGGGGCCACGGCAGGAGCCTGGACTCGCCCCTCCAGAACCTCAATCCTGGCTCGCAAATCCTGGGTAGTCTGTCCAACCACTTGCAAATTGTGATTATTTAGGTCCTGAAGATTTGTAAAACGGGTCTTTATATTCTGCAAATCTGCAAGGATATTATCAGTCACTCCGCAAAGTTCCTTTATGCGGGCCTCCATTTTCCAGATCTTTTAAGACAGGATACTGGAAGAAGAGAGAAAAAAAAAACAATAGTGTTCACCTGTGGCAACACTGAAGAAAGAAAAAACTTTAAGGGAACTGCTCACCTGGAATGGTTGTGAGAAGTCACAACCACTATCATCACAGAAAGCTTTCAACCAGACATCTGATATCCAGAGTTTCAGCAGACAAAAAGAGAAGAGGAAAAAAAAAAAAAACAATAGTGTTTACCTGTGATAACACTGCAGAAAAAAAAAACTTAAGGGAATTGCTCACCTGGAATGGTTGTGAGAAGTCACAACCACTGTCATCACAGAAAGTACAACCGGACATCCGATATCCACAGTACAGCAGACAAGCCTTTCCAGACCCAGCAGACACTAACGTTTGGCTTCAGAATCTTGTAATGTATGTGGTACAGTTCATATAGCGTCTTGTGCTTGGGTGCGATGAAAATACTTGAGACACAGGTTGATAAAGAAAGTCTTGTATTGCTTCATACAAATTGGCAAAAATAAACACACAGGTTGCAAACACAGAAGCAGGAGACACAGCAGGCCAGAGTAATCTAAGCTCAGCAATAACTCTCCACAACAGATTCAGATCTTCTTCTCTGTTACCGCAAGTCCATGCAAACGTGAGGCTCTCAAGAGCAGAGTTCAGAGTCCACAAGTGCTTCAGAGTTCCTCAGTAGGAATGGCTGGAGTACAAGGTCCAAGGCTTCAGGAGTCAGAACACAGGTTCACTGCAGGCTAGATTCTGAAGCACTGATTGCTCAGCTGTGGCTGTTTAAGAAGCAAACGGAGAGAATCAGGGCGGGAACATGCAAGCTGGAAAACTCATTTTAACTGAGGGCAAGATAGCTGCAGCAAAACAGAAAGCAAAATGGCCGACGAACAAACTGAGTTTCAGAAACAGATACACAGAACCTTACACAGTTTATTCAACTATCTATGATCTACATGCAAATATAGATGGCTCTGGAGGGTTCCTCCGACTGACAGATTATCTTTGAATCTAAGTTACCCATATCAAGCTCCAACAAAATACCCAATCTCGAGCCAGTTTTTATTGGAAGCAAATTGATCTACCGTATATACTCGAGTATAAGCCAACCCGAGTATAAGCCGAGGTACCCAATTTTATCTAAAAATGACGGGAAAACTTATTGACTCAAGTATAAGCCGAGGGGGGATACAGCAGCTACTGGGTCTGCTAGTCTCCCCTCTCCCCATCGTCCGTGAGTCTCCCATAGAGGTGTTTCTTACCCACTTCTTCACAGCAGCGCCATCCTGGATCGGTCTGTCTCCCTCTCCCCTGGTCCATCTCTCTTTTCCTGGGGTGTTTCTTATCCACTCCTTCACTGCAGCAGCGGAGGAGGAGCAGCGCAATCCTGGCATGTACGGAGTCCCGAAGTTAGCGGCGGGCCGGTACCTTTTGGAGCAAGCGGTACGGCTGGTGGAGGTTGCGCGTGGTCTGAGTCCTGGATGTAGAGGCATGCCGGTAACTTGTGGAGCAAGCAGTAGCCATAATGCAGGTTGAGGTGGCAGACTACCTGAGTCCTGGAGGGAGCAGCGTGCTGGTAACTTATGGAGTAAGCGGTAGCTGTATGGCAGGTGGAGGTTGCGAGCGGCCTTTATTTTCAGTGCCGCACGCTTCACTTCCGATGACATCATGAATATTCATAAGCCATAATGAGCGGGACCGGAAGTGAAGCGTGCGGCAGTGAAAATACAGGCAGCCCGCAGCCTCCACCTGGTACAGCTACCGCTTGCTCCATAAGTTACCAGCATTCTGCTACCTCTGGGACTCAGGCCACCCGCAACCTCCACCTGCTGTACAGCTACCGGTTGCTCCATACAGTACCGGCACGCATCTACCTCAATACATGCCAGGATTGTGCTTCTCTGCCGCCGCGCTGCTGCTGGAATAAGGGGGTAAGAAACACCACCGGGGAAGAGAGATGGACTGGGGAAGAGGGAAGTCTGGTGGGTGACTCGAGTATAAGCCAAGAGGTGCACTTTCAGCCTAAAAAAATGGGCTGAAAATCTCGGCTTATACTCAAGTATATACGGTAATTCCGTTTTGTAGAATCATTTTTACAGTTTTCTAATTAAATTATTTTTGGCTTCAAATTAAATTTTTTTTGTTGAAATTAAGCGTGAAAATGATGCAGTTTTATATGGTTCATCTGGAATACCAGTTAGGACCATAGCTCGTTCAGTAAATTGGGAGGATAATATTCCCAAAAATCTATGGCATATCCTCACTTTCCTTCTCATATGAGATTCTCTGAATCAGAGACACATTTGAAATGGATGTCAGGTCAGAACCTCGATGCTCCAAATTCTGGTCAGGGAATAGGCTTACTCTACTGCATGTCAAAATTTGAAGGCTGTACAGCTGAAGCCAGGGACTTGAAAGAAGTCTGTACTCAAAAACTTGCTGGGCAGCATTTTAAACAGTCGTGTAGCCTTAACTGAATTCAGCCTTCAGACAAATAAGAATTTTCAATGTAAGGTTCTTATTTTTGTTTAAGAGAACATGCTAGATTTTCATCTCTCCTGCTTTCCATGTGACCCGCTATCCAAACTCAATATGATTGGCAAGATTATTGATGCATCTGAAGGAAACATAAGTTAGGCCCCTTGTGTCTGATTGTATTTTAAGTATAGAGGCACCAACGCTACATTTACCACCAAATATCGTGCAGTGGTTACATAGCAATAACCAAAGGATAACATGTATGAAAAGTTCCACTTCTTTGAAGAAACTCTTTATATACTTTTATAGGAACCATTGAAAGTTGGAATAAAAAAAACCTATGCTTTGAGTTGTAAATCTTGTAAACAAACTATTACTTTGTAATATTTATAATAATTACAGAAAAATGACAGAGCTTCCCTAAAAATGTCTACAAAAGGAAATTTTTAGATGGTGGCTGTTAAATACACTCATTTATTTGAGGGTGCCACCCTTCCTCTTTTTTTTTTTAACGACAGTCCACTAAAAATAAATTAAAATACTCATACGATGTCCTACTATTCTACAGGGGCTTCTCACAAAATTAGAATATCATCAAAAAGTTAATTTATTTCAGTTCTTCAATACAAAAAATGAAACTCATTATATAGAGTCATTACACACAGAGTGATCTATTTCAAGTGTTTATTTCTGTTAATATTGATGATTATGGCTTACAGCCAATGAAAACCCAAAAGTCATTATCTCAGAAAATGTTAATACTTTATAACACCAGCTTGAAAAATTATATTCAAATCCAAACTGTTGGCCTACTGAAATGTATGTTCAGTAAATGCACTCAATACTTGGTTGAGGCTCCTTTGGCATCAATTACTGCATCAATGCGGCATGGTATGGAGGCGATCAGCCTATGGCACTGCTGAGGTGTTATGGAAGCACAGGTTGCTTTGATAGTAGCCTTCAGCTCGTCTGCATTGTTGGGTCTGGTGTCACTCATCTTCCTCTTGACAATACCTTACTCTCTGAACAGCCAACTTTTTTAGCAATGACCTTTTGTGGCTTACCCTCCTTGTGGAGTGTGTCAATGACTGCCTTCTGGACATCTGTCAAGTCAGCAGTCTTCCCATTATTGTGGAGCCTATTGAAATAGACAAAGGGACCTTTTTAAATACTTAGGAAGCCTTTGCAGGTGTTTTTTGTTAATTCTAATTTACTGAGATAATGACTTTTGGGTTGTTATTGGCTGTAAGCCATAATCATCAACATTAACAGAAATAAACACTTGAAATAAATCACTCTGTGTGTAATGACTCTATATAATATATGAGATTCACTTTTTGTATTGAAGAACTGAAATAAATTCACTTTTTGATTATATTCTAATTTTGTGAGAAGCACTTGTATGAACTGTAGAAGAACCTAGGATCATATGTCCAATATTTCTGCAGCATTACTTTTGAGGAAATAATGGATTACAAAGTACACATACAGGAAAGATAAATATCTTTGTACCTTGTTAGTCAGTAGATAGAAAATATTTAGATTTGAAGGATTGTGTCTCGAAAGCTTGCAATTTGTTACCATCTTTTCAGCTAGCCATTAAAAGGTATCAACCAGTGAGGACAGTACAAATAGCAATGAAAGAGCTTTCCTGGTTCTCCAGGGTGGGAGACGCGCTCTGTAGCAGCTTTGTATTAGGCAGGGGTGGACACTGACAGCTTGATGCCGCTGTGCAAGAAATATACATACATATACTGTATAGGGATGAACGAGTATACTCGTTGCTCGGGTGTACTCAGAGTATTTTGGCGTGCTCGGAGATTTAGTTTCTGTTGACGAAACTGCATGATTTGTGGCTGCTGGACAGCCTGAATACATGTGGGGAATGCCTGTTTGTTAGGGAATCCCCACATGTATTCAGGCTGTCCAGCAGCTACAAATCATGCAGCTGCGTCGACAGAAATTAAATCTCCGAACACGCCAAAATGCTCAAAGGACACCAGAGCATGCTTGGGAAAACCCGAGCAACGAGTATACTTGCTCATCACTAATACCTATACTGTACATACACACACAGATACACATACATATACCGTACATACATATACTGTACATACACAAACAGATACACATACATACACATATATACCATACATAAACACACATATACCATACATAAACACATATACCATACATATATGCACACATACACCGTACATATATATACCGTACATACATAGACAGACTTATTTACACATATATTATACACACACCATGCACACGTATACATACAGATATACTGTATATACACACACATACTGTACATACACAGATACACAGACACATTCACACACATAGATACCCACATATACTGTACATACATACACACACATACAAACACACATACATATACTGTACATAGATACACACATACAAACAGATACACATATACATATACTGTACATACACATACATACACACAGATGCACACATACATACGCCGTACATACATACACACACATACATACATACATACACACATACATATACTGTACACACACCCACACATATGTACATTTACAAACACACACACTAATTTATGACCTCAGGTGTTCAGATGAACCGTGGAGGAGGCCGGCCTCATAGTGCAGAGATCAGCAAGAGAAGGCTGCAGAAATGACTGTGGGGGATGGGAATACAGAGCAGAGAGCACTGACATCAGCCCCCTGCTTCTGCCTCCTCCCCCGACCTCTTCTCTAAGATGCTGCAGCCTGCTGGGAATAAAACAGTTGAGGGAGCAGAATACACACAGTAAGTCCTGCTTTTCCTCCTTTGTTGTCCCCTGTAAACTGTGCTGCCCAGACCCCTGACTACAGGTGAGTACTCACCATTGGAACGAGCCATGCAGGAGGACAGAGACGACAGCCAATGAGTGCTCTCATCAGTCTGGTGGGAAAGTGTTCATTGGCCAGCGTCTACCCATGCATAACACGCCCCCTTTTTAAACTCCTACACTTTGGGCACCCTCTCTCCCGGCTCTGGGTGGGTAGTCTCCTAGTCACATGATTACTAGAGGGAGTGAGAGGGGCCCGATGCTACATGACACAGAGTTCTTGTCACTTCTGCCCGTAAACTTGATTCAGTGGCCCCAAAGCAGCTATGCTCTGCCGCTATGGTCAGTATGCCCCTAACTGCAGGAGCCCCCCTCCACCTTTGGGCCTCAATGCAGTTGCACCGGCTGCATTGGCGGTATCCCCGCCCATGGTATTAGGGGTAAAACAGTCGAGGTGGGTGACATCTATCAGATCAGATTTACTTAGTGGTCATGAGCTATTTCAGTTTTTCATATTTCATGATCATTAGGATGCATTGGTAAGACAAGTGTCCAGGTTAATATTCCTTTTTGATAAATTCAAGACAATAATAGGTGAATTGTTTCTCGTTTTGTATTTTACAGACTAGTAAATCGATGAAGGCCACCATCATTGTATAGAGAGGAAATGCAAGTTTTATAGGAAAATTGTTTTCTACTTTCCTTCTCACAGGCATTCTTCTAAAACTAGGACTGTGCTGCTCATATTGAATTTTGGAAAATATGGTGGAAATCTCTACTAATATTTATATTTATTTTAGTCTGAATTTGTTAATTCTTAATCAAAACTATATCAAGAATGATAGAATATTCCCAATACCAATAATTCCAAACC
>JARQOD010000008.1:60567384-60647596 GCA_033576555.1 Oophaga sylvatica | reverse complement strand
CCCACGGCTGCCTCTAGTTGTGGTGGTTAGTCAGGGTACTGCAATCTCATAGTTTCCAACTGCTCTGGTGTATTTCCTTTTTGCCTGCTCTCCTCAGCTACCAAATCATAACAGACAGGCTGCAGATTTGAAAAAAACAATCTGAAGGTTCAAATCTGCAAGGAACAAAAATAAGCAGCTTCTGCGTGAATTTCAGAAATCTCATTCACTTTACTGCTACTGTAAAGCTGTGCTTTTTTTTTCTCCAAAAAAACACCTAGAAAAAAAAGCATATGTGAACAAGCCTTTTGAAGAATGAATGCCGCAACATCAATGCGTTATATAGGCCAGCGTAATACTTTTGTCCGCACTAGTTTACATAAATGGTGCTCATTGCAAACAATTCTAAAGTTATCATTTTGCTTATCGAGCAATCAAGCCCAGGTTGTGGGTATTGAAATATGGAAACAAACTTCCACTAAGAACCCTGTGTAAGAGGAAAGTTAAAAAAAGAAAGGGGGTATATGAGCCTGCTTAAGGCGTCATACACACAGCAGTGCTGTGTACACGGCTGTATGCATAGGACCTGTGGTTGCAAACCTGAAGTCTCCTTTTGAAAAGCTTTGGTTACAATTCTGCCCCTTTTTCTCAACCAGTTTTGAAGTCAGCTATGTTGTGAAGTGAAAAGACATCTTATTATATAAGCAATCTGTTCACATGTCCAGTTTTCTCCTGTTTGTAACAGACCCAGTGTTAAACAAACTGGATCCGTTGCAAAAGCAGCAAAAGGGATGCAAAATAGAAATCAGAATTGCTGTTTTTGAAGGGATCTATCTTTTTTTTTTTTTTTTTTTTTTTAAATAAATTTTGTTTGTACTAGATGATTATAAAAAAAAAAAAAAACCCAAAATAACACAGAAGATACTGACTTATTAAATAACTAGGAATATCAGGAGAACAAAAAGTCAAAAAAGTATCTCAAAAATATTTTATAAATAATTGTATATATCAATAAAAGTACAAAAATGATCCATACATATTCAGAAATTGTATATATAAATACGGATATCGTGATCCACCAAACAAAGTAACATGTACGGACACCAAGGGTACCTACTAAAAATGTCACATCATGTATTAGGAGCACAAGTACATAATAGTATAGATACAGAGTTTTCCCATACCCGTATTGGGCATACTAATTCAATCAAAAACAACTGTGTTGTACTCCCTGTGCAAGTGCTATCAATAACATAGGTGATGATAGAAGCATAAGTTTAAATATAAAAGGTTAAATTACCCATTTTAAGAAGTAGGTTGTCACAGCCACGAGGTGTCCAGAGACCCTGACGCGCGTTTCGTGAGCTCTAGGCTCACTTCCTCAAAGGGGGGGGGCGTTATTGATCAGTAGTTCTCAGCCTGGACAGTCGCATCTTGGCACCGTCCAGGTGGAAAACTGTTTCTCCCCAGACATGGATTACGGCGTGGGACAGAACATTGGACAGGTGAGGGATATGGTTGTTTTTTTTTTGTTTTATTACAGGAGACGAGGCTACAATGGAATGGGGGTTAGGTGATAGAACTGTGTTTGTTATACTCCTGCGCAGGTGTACTTCTCTGCTCTGTTGAGGACAGAGCAAAGTACTGCAGTGCGCTTTTGCTGGGGCTCTTGACCTTTTCCGGCACCTGCGCACTGCAGTACCTTGCTCTGCCCTCAACAGGACAGGAAGTATGCCTGCGCAGGAGAGCGATGCCAGGAAGTCTGTGTGGATGATGCAAGGATGCGTCATCCACGCAAAGCAAGCAGGAGGTGGTGATCATAAGAAGATGGGAGGCACCGGACCAAGAAGAGTGACACCCCTTGGACTGGACCGCCCCGCAGGTGAGTATAATAAAAGTTATCTTTCTTCTCTTAGGGTATGTTCCACTTGCCAGATTCCTTCAGGATTTGCTACGGATTGGACGCTGCGTACAGCCACAGCATCCAATCCACAACGTCCAGATGTTACAGCATAGTGGAGGGGATTTTATGAAATCTCATCTCTACTATGTGTACAAAGACGCAGGTGGCAGACCTCTGTAACTGCGCAGTCGCCGCAGACGTATAATCGCCGCATGCGGACACATGCGGCAGTAGGCGGGGTGTGGGCGGAGCTTCACGGAGGAAGGAAAGGAGGAAGTGGTTGCCATCCACAACCCTCCTGAACAGTAGTGTCAAACTAGCCTTAGATGTGTACAAGTGGCTGGCATCCCTGTATTGCAGACACTTACTCACCTGCGCGCCTGTTGTTTCATTCTGCCAGAGAGGAGAGATGAGGTCAGCAGAGCCAGGGGGCCGGGCAGGAGGTATGTGATGCAGCTTGATCTGATTCCTGCTGACTTGTTTCTGTGAAGGATCTGAGTCACTATGAAATTTATTGCACCATCTTAAACTTACATACAGATCAGGTCACTTGTCAGTGAGGTCATCGTCTCCAGCGTCACCGATCTGTATGTAATCTGAAGCTGCAGCAATAACTCACAGTGATGCTCAGATAGAGACTGCAGTGCGTGACACTGAGCTTGTCTCCAGGATGTCCTGCAGTGTATATCTATACATTATAATGCGAGATCCTGCAGCTTGGTCAGTGCTCATTTTGTGCATATAACACTGTATATGTGCACATAGTATAGTACATGACACCCAGTACACAGATTTAGTATACGGCTTATGTGGGAAATCATGTGTTATATATTGAGGCTATGTGTGTGCTCTGCTGTATATAGGGGCTCTGTGAGAGCCTCTGCTGTATATAGAGGGCTCTGAGGGCTTCTGCTGTATATAGGGGCTCTGTCAGTGCTCCTGCTGTATATAGGAGACCTGTGAGTGCTCCTGCTGTATATAGGGGGCTCTGTCAGGGTCCTTGCTGCATATAGGAGACTCTGTGAGGGCTTCTGCTGTATATAGGGCTCTGTCAGGGTCCTTGCTGCATATAGGAGACTCTGTGAGTGCTCCTGCTGTATATAGGGGCTCTGTGAGAGCTCCTGCTGTATATAGGGGGCTCTGTCAGGGCTCTTGCTGTATATAGGGGCTCTGTCAGGGCTCTTCCTGTATACAGGGGCTCTGTCAGGGTCCTTGCTGTATATAGGAGACGCTGTGAGTGCTCTTGCTGTGTATAGGGGGCGCTGTCAGGGCTCTTGCTGTGTATAGGGCTCTGTCAGGGTCCTTGCTGTATATAGGAGACTCTGTGAGTGCTCCTGCTGTATATAGGGGGCTCTGTGAGGGCTCCTGCTGTATATAGAGGGCTCTGTCAGGCTCTTGCTGTAAAATAGGGGTAGGTGGATTTGATCTAAATCAAACTGATTTAAATCACGATTTAAATCACGATTTAAATCACTAGTCAGTAAGGCTTGATTTAAATCAGTGATTTAAATCAAAGTTTCTACCTAAACTAGTTCTTGCTACTTTAACATGCAAGTAGATGAAGATTTTTAGAATCACTTTTTATATCACTTTTTTCTCCCCAGTTTAATGGGTTAATCATTCATATTTGGACACCACTGTTCTGTTGTACTTAGGAAGGAGAAAAATAATCCTGACCTTAATAACAATTTAAATAGATTTATTCAACTGAAACAATAACAACATTACAGCATAAGTTATTTGCTTAAACAAACATCCATGTTTGTTAACTAATTTGGCTGAACAAAATATATATATATTTTAAGAAACTTAGACTGTCAGCCCAGCCGACACATGAAAAACTTAAATACTACTGTCCCTGCTGTCCTCTGTAGCTCACTCGTCGTCATCTTCATCATCATCTTCTTCTTTGTTCCTATTCATAATCTGGAAAAGAAAAACAAGCTTTCCTGCTTTATTGGGTCCCAACCGATTTCTCAATTTAGAATGAATGAGTCCAAAGGAAGAGAATATTCTTTCAACGCCTGCAGAAGCAGCTACTGCTGTTAAAAGTGAAATCATTACTTGAACAGTCTCTAAATCCAAGCGCTTAAGTGACTTCCACCAGTTTACTGGTGTGACCTTCCTTAAAATATCTTCAGCAAACATATATTTCTTGAATGGTTCCCCCTTAGCTCTGAAGTTTATTATAGTTGGCATTAAAGATGGATGATTGCTGGATACCCATGTCATAGCTAACTCCTCTTCCTCAGCACTTAGTTTTGACCCTGATATTGGATATTGACAATATTTGCCAAAAATGAGCTGGAGTCAGTGCTTGTCCCATTCGTTTGTTTACTGCTTGTAATTTAATTCTGTCCATGTGTAGTTCTGTTTTTAAGTGTTCACTCAGTTCCTTCCAAATTTCAACAGCATCCGCAATAAAACAGCTATTTTCTGTATTTTGTTTAAAGCTTGAGAGATGGGTTTCAGGAAGGTCAGCATATGTTCAACATTTCTCTTAAGCCCAATGTTGAGGATTTTGGCCGTGACAGTGCCATCTATTTTATCTCGATTTTCTTCACAAAGTGTCATCAGAATAGGCCAGTTTTTGATATACTGCTCAAAACAGTCCACCACAGAGTTCCATCTAACATCTTGTGGAGCGTTAGCTTGGTTCCACCCATCCTTTTCAGAGCTGCTGCAGCAAAATGATTATTACGGAAGTATTTAGCAATTTCAACAACATTAGCCTTTATTTCTGGAACACTTAAGTCTTTGGCTAAGAGGTGCAGCAAATGAGCACTGCAACCATATTTTTATTAGCTTTGTATTCCCTCCCTGCTCTTCTAAATTTCTTCTCATCTTTGATACGTTTGCAGCATTGTCAGTGACCAAACTGCGTACTAGACATTTGAATTTTTGTTCACATTTTGTTATAGCTTTTACTGCCACTTCTTGTAAGTATTCTGCTGTGTGTGCATTTCCTGACGTATCAGTTGTTAGTGCAAGGAAGACTTTACCTTCTGCTGTTGTTATACAAGCACATACAATAGGGTCATTGAGGACATTACTCCACCCCTCAATACTTAGGTTAACAATTTTACCCTCCAGAGCTGTTGCACATTGCTCCATTTCTCTGTCATACACTTGATCCAGCAGTTTCCCTGCAACATCAGCTCTGCTGGGTGGACTGTATCCTGGTCTCAGTGACTGAACCATATTAATGAAATGTGGGTTCTCAGTCAGACGGAAAGAAGAGTTTGTTGCATAAATAAACTGGGCAATTTTTTCATCAATCAACTCTTTTTCTAATCTGCTAGTTCTTATCACAAACCTATCTATGGTGGTTCCAGGAGGTAAAGGTTTTTCTTCCTTTTGGGTGATGGTGATATGTGGCTGTGGGTGTCTGATGATGCTGCTGCTAATGAAGCACTATCCTGGATGGATAACTCTGAAACTGTAGAACAGGATGATGGTGATCTTGGAGGTGGATAGTTACCAGAATCCATGAATTCCCCTAAACAAAAAAAAGTCAATGCTGTTATTTTATTGTTTATACAATTTCTGCTTATTGTACACAACACAGCACTGCCCCAAAAGGAATATTTATTTTTCTTCATAACTGTACCAAATGACAGTAACATGCAGTAATAATAAGAAATATAATTTTTCTCACACATGACAGTTCAGTCTTTAGAAATAGGATTCAATGAAAATGTTTACCAACCTGAAGATCCTGCCTGTTCAGAAGTGTTTCTTTGGTCATCTTCATCACCGCACTTCTCATGATGTTGCCTCATTCGCGCCACCAGGCCTTGCATCTCTTTGTTGCATCTTTTGCATTTTGCACGCATGCCTGCCTTACTGATAGGCGAAGGAGCTTCATTAAAATATTCCCAAACTGGTCTCTTTTACGGCCTGCTGCCATTATAAGGAAAGAATGTAATAAACCTCAGATCGTACACACAAACAGATCCAGACTTGTCTGTCTGTGGCTATGCTGCAGTATTGTGCTCAAAGTTTCACTTTCATTTTCTTGTCTGCTTGCCCTTCCTCCTTCTCACACTTAGATTCACATTCTTCTTGTGTTGTGCAGATCTATTCCACTCCAAACAATCAGAAACATATTGTCTAACTTCTTGGACTTGGCACTGAAGGGGTTGATTCTGTATTCATATAGGTTTGTAGAACAATAGGATTAAGGTCTTTTTCTCAACTCTGTTCATGTTGTAACATTTTTGCCGTGAAGAAGAGGCTGGGACCTCTGCGGAGTCAAATTCAGTTTTGAGAACTGCGTAAGTAAAGCGAGCGTCTGTGATAATATAGGAGAGAAACTGCCCACTAATCCTACAGAAACCTCTGGAAGAGCATGGCATTGTGAATGTTACACATATACAGCCTTTATTCTACTGAGTTAAACAACTCAGCTTTATCTCATGATGGAAGAACCTTTGGATGGTAAAATATTTTCCTCAAAAAGCAGTTTATTGAAAAAAATCCGATTTAAATCAAAAAAATCCGATTTTTTTTTTAAATTTTTAAAAAAAATCATTGATTTTTATCCACCCTGAATAGGGGGCTCTGTGAGGGCTTCTGCTGTATATAGGGGCTCTGTCAGTACTCCTGCTGTATATAGGGGGCTCTGTGAGGGCTTCTGCTGTATATAGGGGGCGCTGTCAGGGCTCTTGCTGTATATAGGGGGCGCTGTCAGGGTCCTTGCTGTATATAGGAGACTCTGTGAGTGTGCCTTCTGTATATAGGGGGCTCTGTGAGGGCTCCTATTGTATATAGGGGGCTCTGTCATGGCTCTTGCTGTATATAGGGGGCTCTGTGAGGGCTCCTGCTGTACATAGGGGCTCTGTCAGTGCTCCTGCTGTATATAGGGGGCTCTATGAGTACTCCTGCTGTATATAGGGGGCTCTGTGAGGGCTCCTGCTGTATATACAGGGGTTGGACAAAATAATGGAAACACCTAACGTTTTGGCATTATATTCTTCGAACATGTTATAAACATGCAAACCGTGACATATGGTAATGTTCTGTAGTTGATTATTTGTGTTATGTGATATGTGTATGTAAATTAACTATTTGTTTTGCAGAATTGTAAGAACATTGATGAGAACCTGATACCAATGGCAGACCTCTCGGATTTTCAAAGAGGCCAAATTATTGGTGCTGGTATTGCAGGCGCTAGTGTAACCGAAAGTGCCTGAATGCTTGGCGGTCAAGCGGTACTGTCTCCAAAGTAATGACTGCGTTTGAAAGAGAAGGAAAAATGTCCGCAGCAAAGCACAGGTCCGGCCGAAAGTCGAAGTTGACTGAGAGAGACCGTCGGACTCAATGAACACCTACAGAACCCAGTTTCCATGAAAACTGTTCGTCTGGAGCTGAACAAATCTGGATTCCACGGAAGAGCTGCAATTCGAAAACCACTGCTCTCAATGACAAATGTTTTCAAGCGTTTAAAGTGGTGTAGATCCCTCCAGAATTGGTCCCTCGAGCAGTGGAAACGTGATATTCTCAGACGAATCATCGTTTACCCTATTTCCGACCTCCGGCCGCGTGTACGTTTGGAGACAGCCGAAAGAAGCATTCCATCCAGACTGCCTTCTCCCAACCGTAAAACATGGCGGAGGTTCTGTGACGATCTGGGGTGCTATTTCGTGGAGATCCGCCGGGCCAATGATATCCCTTCATGGAAGAATTAACAGCCGCGATTATTTAGGCATTTTGGGCGACCAAGTGCATCCTATGGTTCAAGCACTGTTCCCGAAGGGGAACGCCATCTTTCAGGATGATAATGCACCAATTCATACAGCTAGAATAGTTAAAGCATGGCACGAGGAACATTCTAATGAAGCTGAGAATCTCATCTGGCCCCCACAATCCCCAGACCTCAACATTATTGAGTATTTATGGTCGATTTTAGAGATTCAATTAGACGTCGATTTCCGCCGCTATCGTCGCTCAAAGAACTGAGGGTGTTTTCACTGAAGAATGGGCTAAAATTCCTTTGGAAATAATTCACACCTTGTATGAATCCATACCTCGGAGAATTGAGGCTGTAATCGCCGCAAAAGGTGGACCTACGCCATATTAAACTAACTTTTGTTGATGTTTCCAGGTGTTTCCATTATTTTGTCCAACCCTTTAGGGGCTCGGTGAGGGCTCCTGCATTATATAGGGGGCTCTGTGAGGGCTTCTGCTGTATATAGGGGCTCTGTCAGGGTCCTTGCTGTATATAGGTGACTCTGTGAGTGCTCCTGCTGTAATTAGGGGGCTTTGTGAGGGCTCCTGCTGTATATAGGGGCTCTGTGAGGACTCCTGCTGTATATAGGGGGCTCTGTGAGGGCTTCTGTTATATATAGGGGCTCTGTCAGGGCCTTTGCTGTATATAGGAGACTCTGTCAGTGCTCCTGCTGTATTTAGGGGGCTCTGTGAGGGCTCCTGCTGTATATAGGGGGCTCTGTGAGGGCTCCTGCTGTAGATAGGGGGCTGACACCATCCATAGGAGGCTATGTGAGAGCTCATGCTGTATATAGGAGGCTCTGTGAGGGCTCCTGCTGTATATAGGGGGCTTTGTGAGGGCTTCTGCTGTATATAGGGGGCTCTGTGATGGCTCCTGCTGTATATAGGGGGCTCTGTGAGAGCTCCTGCTGTATATAGAGGGCTGACACCATCCATAGGAGGCTATGTGAGAGCTCATGCTGTATATAGGAGGCTCTGTGAGGGCTCCTGCTGTATATAGGGGGCTCTGTGAGGGCTCCTGCTGTATATAGGGGGCTGACACCATCCATAGGAGGCATGGTATACCCAGGATCAAAACTAGGGGGGGCAAGCCAATGTCGCATCTTATACAGGTTACATCATATACACTGTACATTATCCTGCATATTAGGTATGGAGCATTAGAGCTGTTGTATATTGTATAATACAGCAGTGTATGCGACACTACGCTGTATATACCATATATTATACATGGCAGTCGCGCTCATGTCAGGAGCGGTACCAGCAAGTCCGAGGATTGCAGTGCGATCCTCGCATGAGTTATACGGCCGTCTGTCTGTGCCCTTGTTATAATAATACTGAAATATTAATCTATTATTAAAGTATTAAGGAGCTCACAAGTAAAAAAAAAGCCTCTAACCTCCCCTGTCCCCCACCCACACCCCAACAGCCCATCGTCTCACATGCACCCCTTAGGTTTCCCATGACCCACAATACCATCCTCTCACGCCCCCCATGCTGTCCCCCCACTCACCCCAATACCCCCATCCTCTCACATAGAACCCCCAGTGCCCTATGCCCCACAATACCCCCATCCTCTTACATTAAACCCCAGTGACCTTCACCCCCTCACAATACCCCATCCTCTCACATCAACCCCGTGACGCCAGCCCCCACACATACCCCATCCTCTCACATCACAACCTGCCTGTACCCTCCCCACAATACCCCATCCTCTCACATTCACCACTCGTGCCCTTTGCCCTCCCCACTTCCCCCACAATACCCCATCCTCTCACATTAACCCCCCAGTGCCCTTACCCCTCCCCCACAATAACCCCATCCTCTTCACATTCCCCCAGTGCCCTGTACCCTCCCCCACAATACCCCATCCTCTCACATTAACCCCCAGTGCCCTACCCCCCCACAATACCCCATCCTTACATTCACCCCCATTAGCCCTGTACCCCCCACAATACCCCCATCCTCTCACATTAACCCCCCCACTGCATTAGCCCCCACAATACCCCATCCTCTCACATCAACCCCCAGTGCCCTGTACCCTCTCCCCCACAATACCCCATCCTCTCACATTAACCCCCAGTGCCCTGTACCCCTCCCCTACAATACCCCATCCTCTCACATTCCGCCACAGTGACCATGACATGCCTGAGCTGAATAAGTTTAATAAATTCCATCCCCTCTTACCATGAAGCTTGCAGGCAGTGGCTGGGGCAGGAGCAGGAAGTGTCCAGTGTCTGCACACAGAGGGCACTAGGACCCAGTGTGGCTGAGACAACCAGAGCCTGCAGGGCAGAAAGTGAAACTACAGCTGCTGCCGCCAGGAAGGAAGGAAGGAAGGAAGGAGCTCCTCTGGTGAGACAGCAGCTCCGTGCACTGCGCACACACAGACAGGCAGAGGGAGCCGGCATTGTGCTGCTCTCTCCGCTCTCTTTCATTGTGTGCCCCTGCTTCTAGGGAGGGGCAGCTGCCCCCCCCCTGCCCCACGGTTGGTACGCCCATGATAGGAGGCTATGTGAGAGCTCATGCTGTATATAGGAGGCTCTGTGAGGGCTCCTGCTGTATATAGGGGGCTCTGTGAAGGCTCCTGCTGTATATAGGGGGCTCTGTGAGGGCTCCTGCTGTATATAGGGGGCTCTGTGAGGGCTCCTGCTGTATATAGAGGGCTGACACCATCCATAGGAGGCTATGTGAGAGCTCATGCTGTATATAGGAGGCTATGTGGGGGCACATATTGTATATCAGGAGAGCTGTGTGGGGGCTCTTCCTGTAGTATGTCTTTTACAGGATACTGTTGTATGGAATAGTGCAGTCTACACTATTCCATACTTTTATTTGTAGTATGCTACCAGATGCCAGACATATAATGTAATATAATATATACAGTACATGGTCGGGGTCTGCCGATTCCAGCAGTTATCACGTAACCACAAGGATGCGCTTTGCACACTTGCTGTCATGTGCCGACTACAGTGTCAGCCACATCTGCAGTGTTCTACTCACCCACATAGTATAACTGCTCTGGAACCAACAGAACCAAATCTTAACCAGGGCAGTCATAATGAGGGAAATCTGGCTTGCTGCTCGGAGTCTGGGGCTCCGTGGGGCCCATGGCCAGATTGCCCTTATCATAACCAGCATGCCGGGCAGGGAGGGGGGCTCAGACACATTTCTTGCACAGGGGCCCAAGCTGCCAGTGTCCGCCCCTGGATATACAGCATTATAGAATACTGTGCAGAAGCCCTGAAAGGTGGTGGCAGTATCTCATATCGGCCAAACCTGGTGACAGGTTCCCTTTAATGTTTTTGTGTGGTATGACCATCTGGATTAATCTGACACATGTAAGGCCACCTTCAGTATTTGGTCAGGTTTTTACCTCAGTATCTGTAAGCCAAAACCAGGAGTGAGTGATAAATACAGAAGTGGTGACGTGTCTATTATACGTTGTGATTCTGAGGCAAAATACTGAGCGTGTGAACGTGGCCTAAAATATTTCATTACTACCCAGGCCAGCCGTGCGTTACATAGCGGCAGTGCTTCACGTCTGAACCCCGCGGCTGTAGTCACGTGATGAGCAGACGGAAGATGGCCGCCCTGCCCCCACTGCACACCAGCCAATCCTTTGTTTTCTTTCCTTCCTATAACTCGCCAATTGCGCCTGCGCAGAAACTGCTCTATTCTTCATTCCGCTCTCACACAAACTTGTCGAACAATACTGCGCTCCTGCTGTTCACACCCACTGTCGTCACTAGGTTAAAGCGGCGAAAACTGGCCAATTACAAGGTGGGTTAGGTTTGTTTTTATGAGTGGCAGTCGTAGGGACCAATAATAAAGCGGAATCCAAAAGCTCGCAGACCAATAGGCGAAAGCAAAGCCCTGGCGTCTCCCCTGTTAGGTTGTGGCCTGTTTCCGTCTGGTAAGCAGGAGGTTCCTATCGTGCGCGGGAGGTCGTGGGGCTGAATCTGAACATCGGGCGCTGCGCAGTGATCCTCAGACTGACAAGGTAACGCTTCCCTAGGAGCCCTTATCCGCTCGGGGCAGACATGGCGGCGGCCCGTAGGGCTTCGTTTCCTGTCCGCCGGCCCTGTTAGCGCGGTGCTGGGTTGTAGGCCCGGGCCCTGTGTGCGGTGGATGAATGGGTATGGGCGGGAGTAGTGAGTGCTGCCCTGTCACCCGTCTGTGCCCTGCGGACGGTGCTTGCTCTGTGACACCGGAGTGAGCCCAGAACACGGTGCACACGTGGCCTGAAGGCATCACTATAGTATCACCTCCTACACAGGCTGGTGCTGCGCTGTGCAGGGCTGCTGGGACCAGCAAAGCTCTAGTGTGCCCCATGAGGGAGTCAATTCAATTCAAAGAAGCTTTATTGGCAGGACTAAATACACATTCGTTTTGCCAAAGCAAGTGTACAAAAGGGGAATAGGGATAGGGATGTTGAGTAGGGGCAGATCTAGGGTAGGGGCTATGGATCTGGCAGTGATCTGGCCATTGGTGTGAATGGGGGCCCTGTAGGTCTCTGCCCAGCCCCCCCTCCATAGGTGTCCCTCCCCCACCATTAGCTGCGTATTGGTGTGAATGGTGGCCAAGTACCTCTCACATGGGGAAGCTTTCTTTACAAGCAGCCGGTTTTCGGCTTTTTCCCTGCAATAAGAATCCATTAGATCACACACGGCTACGTCCGTGGGCGGTTGTCCATGCTTTGGACAAGTCTGTGGTCTCTGACTGCTGAATCGTGACGGGGAGCGCTGTGCACACTGTCATGTTTCTTTGATCTTCCCGGTCCTGTGACCACGTTTGTGTCATTGCGGTAACGTGCCTGCCCACTAGTTCCATCCGGCTTCTCTCCATTGAATTGAGAGAATCCTGATGAGTTTAGTGACCACAATTATCCAAATCACATATAAGGGGCCACGTGATCACCCGCTGCACCAGGAATAACAGGGAATACATCTCTGCAGATCCTACAAGGTTGTCCGTTTCTGGGGAGTTGAACCTTAAATGTGTGTAGTTTAGTCTAAAAATCATTTTTGCAATTCAGTAAACTTAAAAATCTAGTGACAGGCTACACAGATAAGAGTTACAAGCTCTCCCATTGGACTGTCAGAATTAGTTCACTGACAGATTCTTAGTTACCCCACTTTGCAGCCGGCAATAGACAATACAAAACGGAGGCTATAGGCAAATGGTATAACATTTTTAATGAAGCCCAATGACTAAAATAATTTTTTAGCCAGAAACACTTGTATTTACATAAAAAAATGCCCCCATAGGTGGACAACCCCTTTTAATGATGGTCATCGCCTTGTTCATTCCTAGCATGCAGTGCTGTCATAGGGGTGAATATGCCCTGACTGCAGGGTGTTTGCCATATATGACCCAGTCTAATATTTTTTATTATTTATTTGTTAATTGTTAGTGCACTAATATTGACACTGCCCGTTCAGTTAGAGATGGTAACATCTTGATGTCTTTTCCAGGTTGATTTCATGCTTTTTCTTCTCAGTTACAATGCAGGGAAACAGAGGCTTTAAAATGGACCATCAGAACCACGCTCATAGGAGGCCACAGCATAACCAGCCCCATTATATGCAGCAGGAACCAGAAGAGCCTTCCCCCACCAATGGACAGCAGCAGCAGCCCGCAAAGCCAAGTAAGTGTCAGCCATCTGGAGCGGTCCAGTTTCTGGAGACTCCTGCAGCCCCCCATTAAGCTTGTGTAATTTGCTGTCTAGGTGAAGGCATCACCATAGATTTGCAGAGTTTCCGGAAACCAGGAGAAAATACTTATACTCAGCGCAGCCGCCTCTTTGTGGGTAACTTGCCCAGCGATGTTACAGAAGAGGAGATGCGGAAAATGTTTGAGCGATATGGAAAAGCAGGCGAAATCTTCATCCACAAAGACAAGGGCTTTGGATTCATCCGGCTGGTGAGAGATGTTCTGTGGTGGTTTATGTATAATTGTGTGTTCCCTATATGGAGAATTGTGCACTGTGATCACACATTGCCTCAGTGCAACAAGCTCCACATCGGTCCACAGGTTGGGGGCGCTATTGTAGCTTAGCCTCATTTGCTTCAGGGGAGCTGAGCTGCCACCAGACACGGCCCAAAGGCAGTTGCTAGTAGAGCTGTTTTAGGGGCGAGAAAACTGAAACGAAGCGGCAGCCACATGTTCTAATCGTGACAACTCTAGATTTATGTTGGATGGATAGTGGAAGCTACAATTCCTAGTCATGTAATTGACACTTTTTTCCCTCCATATGGCCATCAATTTTAGAGTCCCCTGCTGTCACCCTTAAGGTGTGCTGACACATGTATTTGAGGGTTCAGATGCATATGCCAAGTCTAAATCTTCATCAGCTCCCCAAACACTTTCATGTCCAATGCATGCAGAAATGTTTTGTAACATGCAAGTAATATCCATGAATTTTGCCTGGAATATCCGTGAATCAGGCCAATGGGACTCCTCCTAAAGGAGATCAGCTTCACCCTTGCACGCCTGCCATGGATGCTTTTGTAACATGTACATTTGCTTTGCCATTGATAAATTGTGTCTTGTGTACATAACCGTAGGACATATGCAAGATGTTTGTCTTCACAGGTTTTTAGTTTTGTTCAGCTGCCGTACTAGTAGTAGATCGTACTGTATTTAATTTCTCTCATTGATCTGGCAGCACTTAAGGTACTAGGACAATCATTGTTGTGCTCATCTTATATTTGTTTCTGTAGGAAACGCGAACTCTGGCAGAGATTGCCAAGGCTGAGCTTGATAATCTTCCTCTCCGTGGAAAACAATTGCGTGTTCGCTTTGCCTGCCACAACGCTGCATTGTCTGTACGAAACCTTCCTCCCTTTGTGTCGAATGAACTTTTGGAAGAAGCCTTCTCCATGTTTGGTCAAGTGGAGAGAGCTATAGTCATTGTGGATGATCGTGGAAGACCATCCGGTAAAGGAATCGTTGAGTTTGCATCTAAACCGGCAGCGCGAAAGGCTCTTGATCGCTGTGCTGATGGGTCTTATCTTCTTACTGCGTAAGTAGTCAAGAGCTTCTATGGACTCCGAGCCAGACCGATAATTCAGCTGATAAGTTATGTAATAACACAAGACCAATTGATAGTCCTGTTCATAAATGTTTATTAGATGTGACAATTCCACTCTGCACAATGATTATTAAAGAGGTTGTCTAGTTTACACACCTCTTCGCCTAACCTCAGGGTAGGTAATAACTTGTAGACCTGTAGGTATACCACCAGTCAGAGCACTTTGTTTCCTTGTTACTAAATGGTTTGTTAGGTCAGATGGCCGATTGCCCCTTCATTCTCTGTGGGGAAAACCCAAACACACAGCTCGGTATCCCTATAGGGAATGAATGGAGCGACCAGTTGAGCATGTACACTTGCTGCTCCATTCTGATGGGGATGAAAGTGCCCCGTTCTTTAATCCGTGTGGGTCTCAGTAGTAGGATCATAACCAATCAACAAGTTATCACTTAGCCTGTGTGTGTATAGACGGTATTTTGCTTTTCCTCTTTGTTGTTTTTTTTTTTTTTATCTGTTGTATCACAGAGCTCAGTTTTCTTTCCTGTTCAAATTCATGGACAGATTGCATCTCCACATCTCCAGTGCTATAGTTGCTCCATATAAACTAACAAGTGCAAATATGAGCAGGAAACCATAGGATAAAATGTTTCATCTGATCCCAAGGGCAGTAATAGAACTGGAATTCCAAGTATTGCAAAAAGTCTGCTTCTCTTGTGTAATTCTGCCCTCCTGGATGTATGTTACAGGATATTGATTGCCATCAAACACATAGGAAGCGTTTTAGGAACTGAGGTGGCAGATGGTTTCATACATTAAGAGGCAATTAACCATCTCTCACTCCTTCCATCACTTCATGTTGATGCTGAAGCCATTGTTTTCTCATTTTGCTGTGCAGCTTTCCCCGTCCTATAACTGTGGAGCCTATGGAGCAGTTTGATGATGAAGAAGGATTACCTGAGAAACTTGTTTCAAAGAATCAAGGCTACCACAAGTATGTATCTTTTGCATACAGACCTGTGTCTTTTTCATTTATTCTGCTAATCAGACTAAAAAGTAAAAAAAAAATTCTATTGCTTTAGGCTACAGCTACATAGTGATGTCGCGCGACAAAAATATGTGCAGCTTGTCTGCGACTTGCTGTCTCGTGGCTATTGAATATCTGATTTTTACTATAAGTCGCAGAGCAGTCACATGCAACTTGCGTCAAGTCTATGGCAAGTGTCTCTCGTGACCAGAAAATCCAACACATTTGGAAACATTTGCGACTGTCAGTGTATCACAGGTTGTAACGCAACGCCATAGGAAATCATTAAATCCAGTGTTGCTTTATGTCACTGCAATTTCAGTGTCGGGTGACACATTACGTAGCATATCCCTAACCTTATAGGGGTTCTCCGAGAAATGTAATAAAATAAATACACATTTAAATATTAGACTTTTTTTTTTTCTAAATACCTTTTATTTAGCAAAAAGTTATGCTTTGTCTAGTGTACTCTGTGAAAATTTCAAAGATGGCAGCTGCCATGTATCACTGTGCAGCCCGTCCTAGATTTCAGCAGACACGCAGTAGGACGGTCCATGTGAATCCCGAGACACCAAGACTGTCAGGCTGACTGAGATGGATGTTCATTCTTGGTCACATAACGAAAGAGGTTTATCTTCTCCTGTACTCCGACTCCACTCAGTGTCCTGTCAGGTGGACTGTACAGAGGAACGTGCGCTCACCATGCCTGATTGACGCTGCTGTGACGTGACGTCTGGCTCCTGCTTCATGCAGACCGTCCTACTGTGTGTCCTCTGAAATCTAGGACAGGCTACACAGGGATAGTTGCCATCTTTGAAATTTTCAAAGAGTGCACTAGATCAAGCAATGCTTTTTGCTAAATAATAGTATTTAGAAACAGGTTTAATATTTAAATGTTTTTATTTTATTACATTTTTCTGGGAACCCCATTTTGAGGAGGCTGCCTCTTTGTAAGGTGGAGCGAAACTAGAAGATGACACACAATCTATGTGACATCGTATGTGCAGTCATATTGAAATGGGACCTTTCGAGGCAAATGCTCATACAATGTTCCTATTCCTAAATCTGCAGTCTCCCAAATGGTACCATGATATTGATTCAGGGGCTCTCAAGATTTGTCTAGCATGTCTTGTTTTTCCTGATTGGTCTGTGTTGCTGTCCTAGGGAGAGAGAGCATCCTCCTCGCTTTGCTCAGCCTGGAAGTTTCGAGTATGAGTATGCAATGCGCTGGAAAGCCCTCATTGAAATGGAAAAACAGCAGCAGGATCAAGTGGACCGAAACATTAAAGATGCTCAGGAGAAGATGGAACTGGAGATGGAGGCAGCAAGGCATGAGCACCAGGTCATGCTAATGCGGCAAGGTAAGGGTCTTCAGCACTATAACATAGGTGACTTCTTCTTGAAATAGGATGAGGTGGGGATTCGGCCACCAGGACCCCATCAGTTTTCAAAAATATTCCTGATGGTCATACTGACTGTTAAAAAATAAAAATATATACGGTATATATATTTTGTTTCATGATTATTATGACAGATTTAATGAGGCGCCAGGAGGAATTGCGCAGGATGGAAGAACTCCACAACCAAGATATACAGAAACGAAAGCAGTTGGAGCTGAGGTGAAGTTTCCACGTGCACGTCATACTTTATTGCATACTAATGCTTGTTGTATTATTCATGCGTAAACTTTTCTTCCAGACATGAAGAGGAACGCAGGAGACGTGAAGAGGAGGCACGTCGACAGCAGGAAGAAATGCTCCTCCGTCAACAAGAGGGCTTTAAAAACGCCTATCCTGATACAGTAAGTCAGGGGATAATGTTCTATAACAGAACCTTTGGGGCAACGATTCATCAAAGCTTTCACACCAGAATTTTAGCATTGAAGCTTTGAAAAGTTTTTAAAATTTAGGCTCAACTCGGATATTCTCTCATGTTTGCTCATTAGGTCCTTTTTCTAGTTAGATGTATTTTTTTTTCTTTATCATATTGCATTTTATTGTTCTAAAATGAATGATTCAGGTTTTTTCTTTATCTGTAAAGCCGAGTGCTGTGCACTAACTCCAGTGGACGAGGCGTGCACATGCTCGACCTCTGCTTCTTTCAGGCCGAGATCTACAGCACTGTTCTTGAGATCAGTGGGTGACCCAGCGATCAGGACGTTAATCCCCCTATCCAATGGATAGCTTCCACACTTGGTATAAGCCCTTTAAAGAAAAATTCTCCACAATCTTTTTGCCTGATCCGTTCAATAAATACAGTGGAGTATATTAAAATACTTTTTGCCATCTTCCCTGCTTTAAAGCGTCGCTTCAGTGCTCTTCTGGCCCTTGTGACCACCCTTCAACTTAAGCCGTCTCACACAACTTATACAGCGAGGAGCAGTAGTCTGCGGCTCAGAACAAGGCTCTGCAGACTTCTGGTCCACACATCAACTGGTCAGTCTGATTTGTGGTCACTTGGTTCAGAATAGAAGCTGCACTAGAAACCAAAGCCAGCGATCATTAAGTATTCGAATACTCGTGCTACAGTATGTACATAATAGGGTGACCTGTATAATATATGGTCTACAAAATGATCTATATTCCAGGTTACGATTGCACCAACATTGTATAAGAGCCTGCAGTTGTGACATATGCAGTATTGTTATCAATGCAGTTTGCCCAATGTCACATTGTAGATCAATGCAGCAAACGGGGCAAAAGTTAGTATCGTATTCTGCTGTGTGTAATCTTGTGTAACGTGTTGCTTTTTCTTTATTTAGAGGGATGCTGACATGAGGTTGCAACAATTAGCCATGTCTGGTGAGTGCCTATGTTAGACACTTCTGATTCGGAGTTCAGTATTGTAAATGGTGAATTGCTCATCTTAAGAAAACATTGCCAAAGCTGTTCACTGTCTTGTCTAGGGTCCATAGGAATGAACAACCGATCTTCACTGGGTAACAGCAGCGTTCCTGCAGGAGCAGCTCCATCAACAGGACCTACTGCCTTGATGTCAGAAGCGCCTGGAATTGGCATGGTGTGTTAATTTTTCAAACTTTATTTATTTTTTTCTCTATTAAATCCATGTCACTGATGGCTTTTATATCCTTGGTCTCTTCTTTCATAGACTGCACAGACTGCTGACCGCTTTGGCCAGGCTGCCAACATTGAAGCTCTTGGTGCAACTAATCAACAGGCTTTCCAACGTGGCACGCCAGGAGCTGATTTTAGTGCTAATAAGCGACGTAGATATTGAGATCGTATTTTTTTCCCCCTTTTTTTTTTTTTAAATGTCAGCTGTATGAGTTGTCCGAAATTAGCGTGACTGGATTTGTATTGGTAGTGTTCATGTTGTGGGGCATTCTCTGGCGCAGGCCTGTGACTTTAGGCACGTTTTGCTGAGGTATTAAGGGTTGGGAGGGAATACTGCTAACAAAACATCCTTGTAACATGAACCTTCCAAGAAATACACTGCTGACCATCTTTTCTTGCAGAAAAGGGTGAACACTTTTGGGCAATTCTGAGCTGTAAAGTGCCACTGTGCCTCCCATTCCTGCCTCTCCAGTCCATTACACAATATGAATTGCTGTCCCTGGAAACAACCACACAGGTTCCCAGAGCTTCAATGGAAAAGCTCACTCTTTTATGATATTTTTTTTCTCTCTGGACCATACTGTATGTAGTGTTTTTGTATCTTTTATTTTTTTATTTTATTTCCCCCTCATGTTCATGCCCACTGGGTTATATGTTCTAGTAAAGGTATCACTAACCTCCCATTGCTTCTTTCATATGTTCTGCTGTCTATCCAAATGGAATCATGTCACCTTCCTCAATGTGTATTCCTCGGCATTTCCTAAAGAGTTTATTGGTTTCTCAGCAATGTGAAAATTGTTCATAAATAAACAGAATTGAGACTTTTAATTTTATTCTTTTTTTTTGGGTGTGGGGAATCTTAACTACACAAATGCAGTGTTTGTTTGTTTTTTGTTTTTTTTTTAAATATGGTCATTTGAGACTTTCTTAAAATAGGAAAACATTGAAATTGTTCTGTGATAATGCTATGAATGTAGCACAACCTGCTGTAGGCTGGATTCACGCATTGTGCCGTGTTCAGACTACAGAGCGCAATGCTGCAGGGACTGGTCGTCGATCTCCTGACCCTGGACCTTAGTCTTGTATGCCTATGAAGCTGTTTAGTTCAGGTCTGGAGATCTGCAGCTGGTCCGAGAATCACAGACCATGACACACGGATTTGTGAATGCATTACCAAGGTGTCAAGGGCGCCACAGTATCGTAGCTTTAACTTTTTCAGCAATTTGTGCCGCTCTAGGCCTTCTGTGGGTGCAGATTAGCCTTCGCTCCCTACATGCATTAAAGCTTTCTGCATTTAAGATGCTGGTGCCATTGCTTTGGTTGTCCTACCTTGGACCACCTTTTGTTGGGAACACTGCACATCAGGAACACCCCACAAGGCCTGCCACTGTAGAGATACCCTGATTGTTATCTGGTGGTCACAATTTGCCCTTGCCTATGTTGCATTGTCACGTGTAGAAGGCAAGAGGCTTCAGGGAGAACAGTACGCTCGCCTGCACTGCGTGCACAGCCTGACGGGCAGTGTCAGTATGTTAACGAAGACATGCAGGTTGAGTTTAGGCTGTGATCGCTATTGGCAGGTGAGCACTGTCAATTACAAGAGGGAGAAATCCCTAAAATATAAATTAAAGGGGTTGTCCACTACTAGAACAACCCCTTGTCAAGCTGAATGTTTGCCCCCGTAAAAATAAAAAAAACTCCTCTCCGGTGTCGGCACTAGTGTTTCAGGGGCTCACGTCAGATTAAGTTGTGTGATCCCCTGCATCCAATCAGCGACAGCTTTACTGGCCCCGCCTTCGGATGAATCGAACACCAACAGAACGCCAAGACTGGCTGCTTCCTCTTGATGATCAATTTGTCCAAAGGCCCATGAAGCCAGCGCTGATTGGGCCCAGGGCTTGTGTGACATAATGTCACTTGAGCCCTGGGAATGTGAATGCCCACACCACTGGAACAGCACCGGCACCAGTGGCGAGTATAGGTGTTTTTCATTTTGATGGGGGCAAACATTCAGTTTGCTAAGGTGTTGCTCTAGTAGTGGACAACCCTTTTAAAGGGGTGTAATGGTGCACTCAGCCTTTGCCTATGCCAAGTCTCCTCCTTTTACGTTTGAAATAAAAGATTTTCTTAGGCACTGTGCCCCTAATGTACAGTGCTAGTAATTTCCCTATAGAGAATTTTCAAGTCCCCCCCCCCCCCATATTACTGTACAGCATGTATATTAGAGGTAAGACTCCCTTTACTTACAAGTGACAGTAATTTCTAGTTAATGTTTTTCAAATTCTATTATCGGATGATTCGGCCTGACCTTTTTACGATTTCCCTTTCCCCCATCTTCCCCCTCCACAATCTTTCCACAGGATGACTGGAGGCTCTGGGTCGCTATTTCTTGGCAAGAGAACAGTATGGTCATGTTCTAAATAGCTTTAACCCCTTCGCAACCTTGATTTTTCTGTTTTTGAGTTTCCATGTTTCAGCTGCAGATGGAAGGAAGAGAGCCACACTAGTCATTACTAGTGGGTAGGCGGAGCCCAGATAGGATTGATACCTCAGATTAAAAAGAGTGTTGACTGGCCCCTCCAGCTCGGGCTCCTCCTACTCCTGCTTCTCCAGTCTAAAATTTGAGGTCCCAGAGGATGGTCGCTGCTGAACAGCTCCTCAGAAGATTTATTATTTTTATCGGACAAGAGACTTGGATCACCAGAAGTGGTCTAGAGGTCGCAGGGGTCTCAGCGCTGCTGGACTCCCACCTCTCCCTTGGCGGATCTGTAATTACCCTGTATGGTGGTCCCTGCAGAATCATGCCGGCCCTGGGGGATGAGGATTGCTTCCCTGGCGGGGACGCAAACCGCGCATCTGGGGTCACTGCGCTCCCTGCCCTGGGGGGGAAGCGATCGGCATAGCGCCACAAACCCCTGGGGTCCCTGTGGCGCTCGACTGGTGAGTACTCCACATTTTTATTAATGTGTGTGAGCGATTCAGCGACTGCTGCGGCAGCCGCTGTTACAGTATGCCGGTGACTAGTGCTTTTTGTCCGCAGGTTAATGCCTGCAGGACATAGGAGAGAGGAGATTGCGCGCCTTTTTATTTGAATTTTCGCGCCGCTCTGAGCGCGCGCTTTACTGCTGTCTCCATTTCCGGCTTCTCTCAGGAGCACATCGGAGGCACAGCGCGGCGGCCATTACTGAAGCAGGCTGAAAGCTTCCTCGGGCCTTTTTTCTCTCCTCCCCTCCCGGCAATGCTACAACCGTGACCAGCTGGGTGAGTCGCTTCTACCCGCCCGGGCAGAAGCTTAACCCCCTCACCCCCACAGCGCGGGCGCCTTTCTGAAGCACAAATGAGTGGCAGACAGCGTTGTCCTGCAGCTGTTATCGCATAAGGGGCTCGCACACTCTTTTCAATAATAATAAAGAGGTTGTGGGGAGTCTGCGGCGCAGGGCGCCTTTCTAAGGCAGACAGCGCTGTCCTGCAGCTGTTATCGCATAAGAGGCTCGCACACTCTTTTCAATAATAATAAAGAGGTTGTGGGGAGTCTGCGACATTAATGCCACTATACGCATACTAATGCGATCGTTTGTTTGTTTTAATGTCGCTAGTAGCTGCCAATCTGGGCGATCTCATTAACGACGCATAAGCGGTTAGCGATCCCCTTTACGAATTTGGCGGTCATTGCGATATATAAGCGCAATTCTTTAGCGATCTCGTTGAACGTTTCTTGTTAGTGTGGCATAGCTGCCCTGCAGCTGCTGCCTTATAAGAGGCACTTGGAACGCACACCGTTTTCATTATCATGGGGAGTCTGCTACTTTAACCCCTTTTTAGGCGGTTAACTCTTAATGGGGGACAGCTGGGGTAGCTCTCTCTTTAAGAGCTTTAACCCTTCAGCGTTCGTTTTTTCTTTAAGATACACACTTTCTAGTTACTGACAGGTTTAACCTGTCATATACTGTGCAAGATCAGAGACCGTCTCCCAGATCCGCTACAGGATCAGTCTCGCGTATCTGACACGCAGACCTCGACGGCGTCAAGCGCAGCGGTTGGAGGTTCCAGTGGTGTCAAAATGGAGGCCCTCGCTAGTTTCTATGATGGCCTGTCTGACTAGATCCTCTCATAGGCAGGAAGCGACAGTGCCTTCCTTCCCGCGTAACGAAAATGTCCGATTCGGACAAGGAGGATCGGCAACTCTGCCTCTCTTTTGAGGCTTTTATTGGAGGCGTTAGTTACCGAAGGAGGTATCTGGACGTCCTGGTAAGTCGGCCCGGATGTTTTCAGTATCAGCTTTACCATCACTGGATGAGCGTAATGGGCGGTGGAGAAGGAGCGCCTGTGTCCAGATAATTGAGACACTGTATCCGTGTTCTACGGAGTTGATTGATAATTGGATTCCTTCTCCTGAAGTGGATGTACCTTTATCCCAGCTTAGCAAAATTTTCCTGTTAAAGGGAAGGCGAGTCTGCAGGAACCGCTGGACAGAAAAACGTAGATAGCAGCAAAATCTGTCTACGAGGCCGCGGGTCATGGATTCAGTACTAGAGTCCATGTGTGCTTGTAAAGCTGCTCTGAGCCGGTTGGACCGTCTATGGACGGCGTGGCAAGATGGATCCCCTCTATCGAGGTAGATAGGCTTTTCAAGTTGTTGGAGGATACTGCGTCACTGCTATCCAGGGCCAATCCTCGGCAGTTACAGTCAGAAGAGCACTGTGGCTTAGACAGTGGACCGGGGACGCGGTTTCCAAGCAGGTTTTGCTATCTTTAGCTTACAAGGTGGTCAGCTATTTGGACCTGACCGCACGGAGCTGATTGCCAAGGCAAAGGCAAAAGAAACGGCTTTACCGCAGCGCAGAGCTGTGACTTCTGCGTCTGGCAGGACTAGTGCCGGTAATTGTCGGCGGTCCTTTCGGTCCAGGGGATGATTCGGTCAGCCCTCTGGGGTTCGGGTCGTCTCTCTCCTTTTTTCAAAAAAAAAAATCCCCTGGACTTCCGTTAAGACAAAAAGCCCGCTAAGACGGACTGATGTCAGGGTCTCACTCGAGCGCTCTCAAGTGGGGGGGTCGTTTACTCCAATTCAAACCGACTTGGGCTTCCCGCGTGTCGGACGCCTGGGTGACACAGGTTGTGTCGGCAGGCTACTTCATGAGATCTCGCGTTCCGTCAGAGCCCGAGCTTTTTGCGCTCTACTGCGGGAGGTAGATTCCCTTCTACAGAAAGGTGTGGTGGTGCCGGTTCCGCCGGAGGGCCGGGGAAGAGGGTTATATTTTAACCTCTTTGTGGTCCCCAAAAAAGAGGACAAATTTCGGCCCATTCTGGATCTCAAAAGATTGAATCGGCATGTCCACGCCCGGAAATTCCGCATGGAGTCGCTTCGCTCCGTTGTGGCGGCCCTGTCGCAGAACGTCTTTTGGTGTCATTCGACATTCGCGACTCTTATTTGCACTTTCCAATCGGAAGGGCCCACCAACGCTTCCTTCGTTTTGCCATAGGTCAGGACCATTACCAGTTTGTGGCTCTGCCATTAGGGTTGGCCTCAGCGCGCAGTTTTTACAAAAATTCTGGCGCCTCTCATGGCATTTCTTCGAAGACAGGGGGTTTTGATTCTTCCCTATCTGGACGACCTTTTGATTGTGGCGTCCTCAAAGAAGGAGGCGGTGACTGCTCACAATCTATCCCTTCAGCTCCTGGAGGACTTCGGGTGACTGGTCAATTGGGAGAAGTCGTCTCTGGAACCGTCGCAGTCAATCCTGTTTTTGGGGATGCATTTCGACACGGTACGGGCAGTGGTGTCCCTACCTCCAGACAAGCGGGCATGTCTCCTTTCGACATGTACAGATTATGAAGCTTCGACAGCAATGTCCCTTCGGAAGTGTATGCTCCTTCTGGGTTTGACGTCCATGGAGGCACTTCCGTTTGCCCAGTTTCATTCCAGGTCCAAAGGCTCATTCTGAGTCGTTGGGATCGATCGCAGGCTTCGCTGGATTGCAGTGTCATCATCTCTCACAGGGTGCGAGAATCTCTAGTATGGTGGTTACGTCCAGGAGCGTTATCCCATGGGGGAAGTCTTTCCTCCCCCGAGGTGGTCGGTCATAACCACCGATGCCAGCCTGACGGGCTGGGGGTGTCTGGAACTATCTCTGGATTCAGGGAGTATGGTCATCGGAAGAGTTTGTTCTACCGATCAACATCCTGGAATTGAGGGCAATTTTCCTTTGCCTCCAACACTGGACGGTCCCTTTGAGCGGTCTACCAGTCCGAGTGCAGACAGACAACGCGACGGCGGTCGCATATATCAACCACCAAGGCGGGACGAGGAGTTCCAGGCTCATGGTGGAGGTGTCTCGGATCCTGATTTGGGCCGAGACCAGAGTGCCAGTCATCTCTGCAATCCACATTCCAGGGGTTCAGAATATCACGGCGGACTTCCTCAGTCGCGAGAAGATGGATCCCGAAGAATGGAGTCTTCATCCGAAAATTTTTGCACTGCTGTGCTCCCGTTGGGGAACTCCCCAAGTGGATTTGAAGGCATCCAGGTTCAATGCCAAGTTACCGACCATCATGTCCAGGTACAAGGACTCGAAGGCTGTGGCGGTGGATGCTCTGGTGGTTCCGTGGGACCAATTCGAGCTAATCTATGTGTTTCCGCCGATATCTTTACTTCCTCTGGTGCTGCGTCGAATCAGACTGGAGAGAATCCCGGCTATGTTGATAGCCCCAGATTGGCCAAGGAGGACGTGGTTCTTGACACTGGTGTCGCTTTTGGCGGCACCTCCATTCCCACTTCCTCTTCGTCCGGACCTGTTAACCCAGGGACCCGTTCGTCATCCGGACTTGAAGTCTCTGCGTTTGACGGCGTGGCTCTTGAGACCGAAATATTGACCCGTAGAAGTTTTTTCAGCCGAAGTCATTGCCACTCTGCGAGCTGCCAGAGGTCCGGCTACTACTAAGATTTATCACAAGACTTGGGAAGCCTTCTTTTCGTGGTGTTCGGGTTCTTCAAGGAACCCGAGGATTTTTTCCATTCCCAATTTGCTGGCCTTTCTGCAGTACGGGCTGGACAAGGGTTTGGCAGTTAGCACTCTGAAGGGTCAGGTTTCTGCTCTGTCCTTGCTGTTTCGGAAGGCTATCGCCTCGCGTAGGGACGTGCGTTCCTTTTTTCGCGGAGTAACCCGTCAGTTTCCGCCACGGAAGGCGCCTGTGTCTCCTCGGCGGCTCAACCTTGTCTTGGAGGCTCTTCAGCATGGGCTTTTTGAGCCTATGGACTCTGCTAGCCTTTCTTTACTTTCTTGGAAGGTTGCCTTCCTAGTGGCGGTCACCTCTTTGAGAAGGGTTCCTGAGTTGGCGGCTCTTTCCTGCTCGCCTCCCTTCCTGGAGTTTTAACCGGATCAAGTGATGCTTCGCACACGGGGCGACTTTCTACCTAAGGTGGTGTCGCAATTTCATGTTAACCAGGATATTCTGTTGCCCTCGCTTTGTCAGGGCCCGAGGAATGCAAAGGAACGGGCTTTTGCACGCATTGGATTTAGTGCGGGCCTTGAAGTTCTATTTGTCTGTTACCCAAGGTTTTTGGAAGTCAGACTCTCTGTTTGTGATTCCAGCAGGTCGTCGACGTGGTCAACGAGCTTCCAAGGACTCTATAGCTTGTTGGATTCGGTCGGCCATTTTGGACTTACCGACTTAAAGGCGAACCTTGCCCGATTAAGATTCGAGCTCACTCCACGAGGGCTGTGGTTTCATCGTGGGCCTTTCATCAAGGGGCCTCGGCAGCTCAGCTCTGCCGAGCGGCGACTTGGCGCTCCGTCCACACGTTTACAAAGTTTTATAAGGTGGACGTCAGTGCTTCCGCTGATGCGGCCTTAGGACGTAGGGTCCTGCAGGCGGCTGTAGTTTAAAGTTCTAGTTAACTTGTATTTGGCGCCTGTTGCGCATTTATCAAGGTTGTTGGGATTCTGCCTCTTTTGGTTTTTTTCCCACCCTTAATTTTTGGACTGCTTTGGGACGTCCCACTAGTAATGACTAGTGTGGCTCTCTTCCTTCCATCTGCAGCTGAAAGAGGGATTTTGATAAAAACTTACCTGTAAAATCCTTTTCAGCGAAGGAAGAGAGACACAGCTCCCTCCCATGGCAGAAGTGTGTTGTTGTTTTCAGATGCGGCGTGACCCTTCTCTGATAGCGATTATCTGGGCTGAGGTCGGCGCGCTAAGGCTCTGTTCCAGCATCGCCAGCTCATCGCAGTGGTCAGGTCCAGTGAGTAGTACCTGGAACTGTGTGGTTTCTTCCTGTGGCATGCATAACCTGTATTCTTGTTTTTTCTCTGAAGTCCTTCAGAAGGGGTTATGTTGCTCCGCTGGTGATATTTGCTCTTCCTTAGCTTGTGTACGACTGGAGAAGCAGGAGTAGGAGTAGCCCGAGCTGGAGGGGCCAGTCAACACTCTTTTTAATCTGAGGTGTCAATCCTATCTGGGCTCCGCCTACCCACTAGTAATGACTAGTGTGTCTCTCTTCCTTCCTTCGCTGAAAAGGATTTTACAGGTAAGTTCTTACCAAAATCCGTCTTTTGCGCCCCTTCTTCCCAGAGCCATAACTTTTTTGTTATTTTTCAGTCAATATGGCCGTGTGAGGGCTTGTTTTGCGGGACGAGTTGTACTTTTGAATGACACCATTGGTTTTGCCATACTATACTGGAAAACAGGAAAAAAAAGTGAAATTCCACAATTGTTTTTTGTTTTGCTATTTTACCATGCTGAATAAATGCTAAAACTGACCTGCCATTATGATTCTCCAGGTCATTACGAGTTCACAGACATCAAACATGTCTAGGTTCTTTTTTTAAATCCTTAGTTTATTAAAAGTTGCAATTTTCCGAGACCAGTAGCGTCTCCATTTTCAGCTGCAGATGAAGGAAGAGAGCCACAGTATTCATTACTGATGGGTAGGCGGAGCCCCAGATCAGGATGTTACCTCAGATCAAAAGAGTGATGACTGGCTGGCCCCTCCAGCTCGGGCTCCTCCTACTCAGCTCCAGTCTAAGATTTGAGGTCCAGAGGATGGTCGCTGCTAATGCAGCTCCTCAGAAGATTTTATTATTTTAATATTCGGACAGGAGACTTGGATCACTAGTTGGTTTAGAGGTCTCAGGGGTATCAGCGCTGCTGTACCCCAACCTCTCCCTTGGCGGATCTGTATTTACTCAAAGTCCCTGCAGAATCCTTGCCGGCCCTGGGGATGAGGAGAGCTTCTCTGGCGGGAACGCAAACCACACGTGCGGTCACTGCGTTCTTCGCCCTGGGGGAAGCATGGGCACTGCGCCAGAAACCCCTGAGGGTCCCTGTGGCGCCTTGGCTGGTGAGTACTCCACACAAAATTTAATAATAATTATGTGTGAGTGCTTTAGCGTCTGAATGAGCAGCGCTATTACTAATGTCAGTATGCTTCAGCGCTGCTGTGACAGCGTTACTACATGTAATGTCAGTATGCTTCAGCGCTACTGTGACAGCGCTACTACATGTAATGTCAGTATGCTTCAGCGCTGCTGTGACAGCGCTTCTACATGTAATGTCAGTATGCTTCAGCGCTGCTGTGACAGCGCTACTACATGTAATGTCAGTATGCTTCAGCGCTGCTGTGACAGCGCTACTACATGTAATGTCAGTATGCTTCAGCGCTGCTGTGACAGCGCTACTACATGTAATGTCAGTATGCTTCAGCGCTGCTGTGACAGCGCTACTACATGTAATGTCAGTATGCTTCAGCGCTGCTGTGACAGCGCTACTACATGAAGATGTGGTGATTTTTTGTCCGCAGGCAGATAGCTGCAGGACAGAGAGGGAGCAGGAGCGGGGAGAGTTCGCGCTCATTATTTGAGCTAGCAGGGGGCGTGGCCTATCTATCCCGGTCTTTTGAGCAGGAAGACGCGCGCTCTGGCTTTTCTCCTGCGACCCCCTCAATGTGGCGGCCATTACTCAGGCTCCTGGGCTCCTCGGACCGCTCCCCTCCTCATATAGACACCACGGCCAGCTGGGTGAGTGCGGATTCCTCACCCCGCAGCGCAGCGATCGCTATCCTGCAGCTGCAGTCTCATCAGAGACATAAAAATTGGCTGGGGCTCACAAATATATATATATTTTGGTGAGTTTGCAATATTAACCCCTTTGAGGGTTATTTCTACCTGCTAAATTTGCTGACTGAATACCGCTGGGGTAACTCTGCTTGGTGGAGCGTTAACCCTTCAGCGTTTGTAAAAAAAAAAAAAAAAAAACCGCATAGTTTTTTGCTGGTATTACCGCTTTGACCTGTTCATACAGGTGAGACATGTCTGAACAGAGTTCAGATGCCGCGGATCACGTCCCAGTGCCATTGCGGCAATCAGATACGCAGACCTCCACAGCGTCTAGCGCTGCGGTCGACAGCGGTGGAAAATTGGATGATATCGCTCGATCGATTAATAACTTATCTGACCTTTTAGGTCAATATGTGTCTGCTAATTCCTCTCAGAGGAAGCGACGCAGGCCGTTACCGGCCTCTACACGGAGCGAGTCAGATGTATCTGATATTGGGCAGAGTTCCCCTTTAAATTCGGATGGAGAAATATCCGATTCAGATGCGGACGAGCCGCAGGGGCGTTCCTCTATGGCGAAGCGTACGGAGGCATTAATTGAAGCCATGAGAGATATACTACAGTTACCGGAGGAGGTAACTAGTCGTCCTGGTAAATCAGCACGCATTTTCCAGGAGTCCCGTGCTTCGCGCACAACATTGCCAGCTCTGGATGAGCTTAATGGTGTAATAGAGGAGGAACGTCTATGTCCAGATAAGCGTTTTCATGGAACGCATTTCTTTGATACACTTTATCCTTGCTCTACGGAGTTAAAGGCTAATTGGACTTCTGCTCCTGAAGTGGATGTGTCTTTGTCTCAGCTTAGTAAATCCTCTCTACTCCCTATTAAGGGAAAAGCGAGCTTACAGGAGCCTTTGGATAGAAAGGCAGAATTGGCGGCAAAAGCAAGCTATGAGGCTGCGGGTCATGGATTTCGAGCAGTGCTAGGATCCATGTGTGCTGCTAGAGCTTCTCTAAGCTGGTTGGCACGTCTGAAGACGGAGTTGCAAAATGAATCTCCGTTATCTGAGATACGGGAAACTTGTGAATGGTTAGAAACGGCAGCCTGTTATATCTTTGATGCCGGTCTGGATACGGCATCTCTGCTGGCCAAAGCGCAAGCTTCAGCGGTCACAGTCAGAAGAGCTTTATGGCTCAGACAGTGGGCCGGGGACGCAGTTTCCAAACAAGGGTTGTTGGCCTTACCTTACAAGGGTGGCCATCTTTTTGGATCCGACCTCACAGAGCTGATTTCCAAGGCTAAGGCGAAGGAATCAGCATTACCACAGCGAAGGGCCATGGCCTCGGTGTCCAGTAAGCCTGGTGTTTATAGTGGTCGGCGGTCCTTTCGGGGCCGAGGACGATCTAGTCACTCCTCGTGGGGATCGGGTCGTCCTTCTTTCTCAGGAAAGAAATCCTCTCAGAAAACTCGTACTCCCTGAAGCAGAGTTTCCGCCAGAACAAGCGGGAACTTGACAAGAAAACCGCAAAGTCGGATTGACGCCAGGGGTCCACTCGAGGATTCTCGAGTGGGGGGTCGCCTGCTTCTTTTCAAGGAGACTTGGATGGCTCGCGTTCCAGATTCCTGGGTAACGCGGATAGTGTCGGCAGGCTATTTCATAGAGTTTGCTTCTCAACCCCCAAATGTTTTTTGTTTAATCTCGCGTTCCGTCGGAACCCGAGCTTGTTGTCGCTCTACAGCGAGAGGTCGAATCGCTACTACAAAAGGGTGTAGTGATACCGGTTCCGTCAGAGGACCGAGGGAAAGGTTTTTATTCCAACCTTTTTATAGTTCCCAAAAAGGAGAACAAATTTCGCCCGATTCTGGATCTCAAGCGATTGAACCGGCATGTCCATGCCCGGAAATTTCGCATGGAGTCGCTTCGTTCCGTTGTGGCAGCTCTGTCACAGAACGATTTTCTGGTGTCAATCGACATTCGCGACGCCTATTTGCATATTCCCATCGGAAAGGCTCATCAGCGCTTTCTTCGATTTGCCATAGGTCAGAATCATTACCAGTTCGTGGCTCTGCCGTTCGGCTTAGCCTCAGCGCCAAGGGTCTTTACAAAAATTCTGGCGCCCCTCATGGCACTCTTTCGAAGACAGGGGATTACGATTCTCCCTTATCTGGACGATCTTTTGATCGTGGCTTCCTCGGAGGAGGAGGCGTTGACGGCTTGGGATTTGTCTCTTCAGTTTCTGAAAGACTTCGGTTGGCTGGTCAATTGGGAGAAGTCGTCCCTGGAACCATCGAGGACAATTCTCTTTTTGGGAATGCATCTCGACACGTTTCGGTCGGTAGTTTCCCTACCACCAGACAAACAGTCATGTCTTCTTCGACATGTACAGATTATGACATCCTCAACGGCAATGTCCCTACGGAAGTGTATGCGTCTTCTGGGACTGAGGGTGGCGTTCATGGAGGCAATTCCTTTTGCCCAGTTCCACTCCAGGACTCTTCAAAGGTTCATCTTGAGTCGATGGAATCAGTCGCAATCGCTGGATTGCAGTGTCACCATTTCTCGCGCGGTGCGGGATTCTCTAGAATGGTGGTTACGTCCAGGGGCATTCTCCCTGGGAAGTCTTTCCTCCCTCTGAAGTGGTCAGTCATAACCACCGATGCCAGCCTGACGGGCTGGGGGGGTGTTTGGAACAATCTCTGGATTCAGGGGGTATGGTCACCGGAAGAGTCTGTGCTTCCGATCAACATCCTGGAATTGAGGGCGATTTTCCTTTGCCTCCAACATTGGACGGTCCCTTTGAGCGGTCTGCCAGTCCGTGTGCAGACAGACAATGCGACGGCGGTCGCGTATATCAATCACCAAGGTGGGACAAGGAGTTCCAGACTCTTGGTAGAGGTGTCCCGAATTCTGATTTGGGCAGAGGCCAATGTACCAGCCATTTCGGCGATTCACATTCCAGGGGTTCAGAATATTACAGCGGACTTTCTCAGTCGCAGAAGGATGGATCCCGGGGAATGGAGCCTCCACCCGGAAGTCTTTGCACTACTGTGCTCTCGCTGGGGAACCCCCCAAGTGGATTTGATGGCATCCAGGTCCAATGCCAAGTTACCGACATTCATGTCCAGGTACAAGGACCCGAAGGCGGTGGCGGTGGATGCTCTAGTGGCTCAGTGGGATCAGTTCGAGCTGATCTATGTATTCCCGCCGATATCTTTACTTCCTCTAGTGCTGCGTCGGATCAGACTAGAGAGAATTCCAGCTATTCTGATAGCTCCAGACTGGCCAAGAAGGGTGTGGTTCTCGACAATAATGTCGCTGTTGGCGGCACCTCCGTTTCCACTCCCTCTTAAACCGGACTTGTTGACTCAGGGGCCCATTTGTCATCCGGACTTGATGTCCCTGCGTTTGACGGCGTGGCTCTTGAGACCGAAATCTTGACCCGTAGAGGTTTTTCAGCCGAGGTCATTGCTACCCTTCGTGCTGCAAGATGTCCGGCTACTTCTAGGATTTACCACAAAATTTGGGAAACCTTCTTTTCGTGGTGTTTGGGGTCTTCTCGGAACCCGAGAAAATTTTCCATTCCCAACCTGTTGGCTTTTCTGCAGCATGGGCTAGACAAGGGTTTGGCAGTTAGCACTCTGAAAGGTCAGATTTCTGCTCTGTCCTTATTGTTTCGGAGAACCATTGCTTCGAATAGAGACGTGCTCTCCTTTTTCCGAGGTATCTCTCGTAAGTTTCCGCCGCGGAAGGCACCCGTGTCTCCCTGGCGGCTCAACCTTGTTTTGGAGGCTCTTCAGCATAAACCTTTTGAACCTATGGTTTCTGCTAGTCTTTCTTTACTTTCTTGGAAGGTGGCTTTCCTTGTTGCTGTCACTTCCTTGAGGAGAGTTTCTGAATTGGCAGCTCTTTCTTGCTCGCCTCCTTTTCTGGAGTTTTTTCCGGATCGTGTAGTGCTTCGCACTCGGGGTGATTTTTTGCCTAAAGTGGTGTCACAATTTCATGTTAACCAGGATATTGTGTTGCCTTCACTCTGTCCGGATCCGAAGAATACGAAAGAGCGAGATTTACACACATTGGATTTAGTGCGGGCCTTGAAGTTTTATCTATTTATTACTCAAGGTTTTCGTAAGACGGACTCCCTGTTTGTGGTTCCAGCAGGTCGTCGGCGTGGTCAACGAGCTTCCAAGGGTTCTATAGCTCGTTGGATTCGGTCAGCTATTTTGGAAGCTTACCGTCTTCGGGTGAATCTTGCCCGATTAAGATTCGAGCCCATTCCACGAGAGCTGTGGCCTCATCGTGGGCTTTTCATCAAGGTGCCTCGGCAGTGCAGCTCTGCCGAGCGGCAACTTGGCGCTCTGTCCACACGTTTACAAGGTTTTATAAAGTGGACGTCAGTGCTTCCGCTGATGCAGCCCTCGGACGTAGGGTCCTGCAGGCAGCTGTAGTTTAAAGTTCTGGATGAACTTGTGTTTAGCGCTGGTTGCGTTTTGTTGTTAAGGTTGTTGGGTTTCTGCCTTTTGTTGGTTTTTCCCACCCTTATTTTTGAACTGCTTTGGGACGTCCCATCAGTAATGAATACTGTGGCTCTCTTCCTTCATCTGCAGCTGAAACACGGATTTTGGTAAAGACTTACCTGTAAAATCCTTTTCAGCGAAGGAAGGAAGAGAGACACAGCACCCTCCCACGGCAGAAGTGTGTTGATGTTTTCAGATGCAGCGCGACCCTTATCTGATAGCGATTATCTGGGCTGAGGTCAGCGCGCTAAGGCTCTGTTCCAGCATCGCCAGCTCATCGCAGTAGTCAGGTTCCGTGAGTAGTACCTGGAACTCTGTGGTTTTTGGCTTTCTTTGCATGCATAACCTGTATCCTTGTGTTTTTTCTCTGAAGTTCCTTCAGAAGGGTTATGTTGCTCCGCTGGTGATCTTGGCTCTTTTCCTAAAAGCTTTGATACGACTGGAGCTGAGTAGGAGGAGCCCGAGCTGGAGGGGCCAGCCAGTCATCACTCTTTTGATCTGAGGTAACATCCTGATCTGGGGCTCCGCCTACCCATCAGTAATGAATACTGTGTCTCTCTTCCTTCCTTCGCTGAAAAGGATTTTACAGGTAAGTCTTTACCAAAATCCGTGTTTTAGTGATCTCAGGTTGGGTGAGGGCTTATTTTCTTTATCGCTTCATTGGGGGACACAGTTTACTATGGGTGTCTGATGCTGTCACTAGGAGGCTGACACTATGCAAATAAGGCAAAAGCTGACTCGTCCCCAGCAGTATACACCCACTGACAGGTACAAAGCAACTCAGTTTTTGCTTAAGGTACTGTCACACTAAACGAGATCGCTAATGCGTCACCGATCTTATGACGCAGTAGCGATCTCGTTAGCATCGCAGCTGTGTGTGACATGTAGCAGCGATGTGGCCCTAGCTGAGATGTTGATTGATCATGAACTTTTTGAGCCGTTTTTTTGGTCGTTGGTGTCCCGCTGGTGAGCCTGAATCGCGGAGTGTGACACCCTTTATGAACAACTTCACCAGCGTCGCAGGTGGGAATAGGTTTTCCCAACGACCGCAGAGGTCGTTATACAGATCGCTGATGAGTTGTGTTTGAAATTAACTAGCGATCACATAGCGATGGCACTAGCAATCTCGCCAGGTCGTGTCGTGATCGCTGGTGCGATCGCTAAGTGTGACAGTGCCTTTAGTGTCTGTAGGAGGTGGACCTGGATCTAACACCAGATCCGCAGCTTTTTTCCTTACAGGTTGTGTGATTAACGTTTTCCCTTTGTTTTTCAGATTCATCCCTTCGGGTAACGGTGCAGATTACTCACCTGTTTTACCCACACTTTAGCGACCGAGAGAGCAGCGTGCGAATAATCCACGCTGCCCACTCTTGGACCCGCTGGCAGGACTTGGTCCTCTGTCACCCTCACGGGTGCTTCAGAGGACCCTGGGCGGCCAAGTCCTTGCCTCTACCCTCCTCACCCCTCTCCTAGGAGAGGGCTGAGAGGAAGACGGCGGCCACCGGCGGTGGCCTCCCCCTTACTAAAGGGGTTGACCCTCTTCACACACGAGGGATCCGGACGCATCCTTCGCTCCAGCAGCTACCACGGACCACAGGTACTACCATCCCTCCCCATGCCCAGCCTGAGCCCGGACACCACTGCTGCGCAATCACCCCCAGGGTACCCCGAGAGAGGGACAGGGGAAACAGCGACCCTGGCAGCCCACGGTCACACGGCGGCGCATCCTCACATTTAAAGTTTGCGCCCTCCCGAACAATAGAGCGTGTGGCGCCGCCATCTTAGTCCTCCCTCTCGCAGCCCTGAGCCAGGCCACCTCCCCCTCCCTGGAGACGCGCTGGGCGTCCCTCCTCGACATCAGCCCTGGCCAGACACGGCCCCATACGGAACTCCGCCCCAGTGTCGTGTCACCAGTGCCGGGACGCGCCCCCTGCCCGCGCTAGCCCCGGCGCTGGCTCCACCCACCGGCAGGCCACACATTGCCACGAGGCGAGCCAGCAGAGGACAAAGTTCACAGCAGCAGCACATCGTTGCCCAGACCCTACCTATGCCCAACCCCACTACGCTTGCGCCCTTTGTAAGAAAAAGTGGGCTTCAGGCCAAGCGATCCCCTCTGCTCGTTCTGCGTCCCACCACCACCATGTCTGCCCATCAGGAAACCAGCAATGCCCAGGAGGAGAGCACCCCCACCCCTTCGGAGTGGGCCGTCGCTATGTCTCAGTCAGTCTCGGACCTGACAAAAAAAATCGCAGTCCCTCATACAGGTCCTGGAGCGTATGCCACAGCTATCTGCCGCAGCCAGTGCTACGAACGCCACCCGCGGCGATTCGCCTGCACCCGACCACGACCCTCAGGGACAGAGCAAGGAACAGAACCAGAAAGCGTACTCGTTCTAGTTTCCAGTCCAGCTCACCGGGCCCATCAGCGACTCCCAGCCTGCCCCGCTCGCTCTTCCCGTTCCCCCTCCCCGGAGGCGGACATCGGGTTGGATGTATCGTCTCAGTCAGAGTCTGACTCAGAGGACAATCATTCCTCAGGGACACGGGACATGGTAGATAGCCTCATTTCAGCTATTGTACAGACCCTTGAAATTAGAGGACGAGGCGGTCGCCCAGGACGACTCCGTTACATTCAAAAGGGTAAAACGCCCCTCAAGAGTTTTCCCCAATCACCAAGAATTTGAGGCTACTACCGCCCGACACTGGGATAATCCCGGGAAGGAGACGACTAGACGTCCTATACCCTTTCAGCTCAGACCTGGTATCCAAATGGTCCGAGTCCTCTAAGGTGGACCCGCCTATCTCCTGCCTGTCCGCCCATACGGTCCTGTCCATCCCTGACGCCACGTCACTCAAGGACGCCACAGACAGATCGAAGCCCTAACAAAATGCCTTTGAGGCATCAGGAGCATCATTCTGCTCCAACTTCGCCTCCACCTGGGTGGCAAAAGCCATATCGGCCTGGGCCAAAATTCTCAAACGGGGCATCGCGTCGGAGGCGCCCACGGAGGATCTTTCCGACTTAGCGGACCAGATCGCTCACGCAGGCAAATACCTCTTCAACGCTTCCTTGGATGCCGCCGCCTGCTCCGCAAGGGCAAATAGTAATATCCTCGCAATTCACCGGGTCCTTTGGCTAAAGGCGTGGAATGCGGACCCAGCATCAAAGAAGTCCCTAACTAGCCTCCCCTTCCAGGGCTCCAGGCTCTTCGGGTCCAAACTGGACCAGATCATCTCTGACGCCACGGGGGCAAGAGTACCTCTCTGCCCCAATCCAGACCAAAATGACCCTACAACAGGAAGGGACCCCAGCCCTTTCGCCCCTTCCGTCCGTTCACCTCAGGCGGCTCCACTCAGCATGACCGCCCTCCTACCCAAGGAGACCGAAGGAAACCTTCCTTCAAGCCCCATAATCCCCTACCTCGACGATCTCCTGGTCAAGGGTCCGTCCTGCCAGGACTGCAACCAAAGCCTCCTGAGCACCCTATCCCTGATACCAACCCAACGCCTTCTCTTTTGGGGCATGGAACTCGACACCATTCGTGCTCGAGTTTTCCTCCCGGAGGAAAAGTACTCCTCTCTCCGACGGGATCAAAGCCCTAAAGCGACCAGCCCCTCTTCCCCTTCGTTTCGGGTTCAGAGTCCTGGGGAAGATGATCGCCTCCATGGAAGCAGTACCATACGCACAGTTCCACACACGTCCCCTCCAACTTGCCCTCTTGTCGTCCTGGGACAAGAAGCTGGCATCCCTAGACCGCCCAGTGTTCCTACCAACCAAGGTCAAACAATCCCTCACTTGGTGGACGCTGGCCTCCACCATCCTACGCGGGAAGTCATTCCTACCCCTCCGGTGACTGGTCATCACCACCGACGTCAGCCTGCAGGCCTGGGGCGCGGTCTTCCGGCATCTCAGCACAGGGTTGCTGGGACGCACACTAAGCCCTCCTGCCGATAAACCTGGAGATCAGGTCAATCTTTTTGGCCCTCCTCCACTGGCAGCCCCTCCTCGCGGGCAAACCAGTCCGCCTTCAGTCGGACAACGCCACGGCCGTGGCATACATTAATCATCAAGGCGGGATTGCAGCAAGCAAATTATGACCGAGGTAGCAAGGATCCTACGTTGGGCAGAACGCCGCGTCCCTGCCATCTCTGCCGTACACATTCCAGGGGTGGACAACTGGGAAGCCGACTTTCTCAGTCGTCAGGAGCTGGTAGCCGGCGAGTGGTCACTCAACCCAGCCGTCTTCAGCCAAATTTGCCAGAGGTGGGGCGTCCCAGACGTCGATCTAATGGCATCTCGATCAAACCACAAGGTCCCCCAGTACGTGGCCAGATCCCGGGACCCGATGGCTCTCTGTTGTGACGCACTCATCTCGTGGTCCCAGTTCCAAATGCCTTACCTCTTTCCACCCCTCCTCCTGCTTCCACGAGTCATAAAAAAGATAAAGGCGGAAGGAGTCCCCGTCCTGCTAGTAGCCCCAGATTGGCCACGTCGGGCCTGGTATGCCCGGACCTTCTCTCACAGGGACCCCTCTTCCACCCAAATTCTCAGTCGCTCACTTTAACGGCATGGCCGTTGAGGCCACAGTTCTAAGAAACGCAGGTTTTTCGGACAAGGTCACCCAAACTATGATAAAAGCCAGGAAACCAGCCTCTTCCCGCATTTATCACAGGTGCTGGAAGGCTTTTTTCCGCTGGTGCGAGGAAAACAATCTCTTCCCTATGACCTTTTCCCTCCCCTCCATTCTCGGTTTTCTGCAGTCGGGACTTGACTGCGACCTCTCCTTCAGTTCCCTAAAGGGTCAGGTCTCAGCCCTATCCGTGCTATTCCAGACTGAATTGGCCTCCTTGCCCCAGGTGAAGACCTTCCTGCAGGGGGTCGCTCACCTAGCGCCCCCTTACCGCCCTCCGATCGATCCCTGGGACCTCAATAAGGTCCTGAGCGCTCTACAACGTACGTCCTTTGAGCTGATCCAAGACATCCCCCTTCTCTCTGCTCTCGTGGAAGGTAACCTTCCTGGTCTCCATCACCTCCCTCAGAAGGGTATCCGAATTGGCGGCCCTGTCCTGCCACCCCCCTTTTCTGATCCTACATCAGGATAAGGTGGTCCTCCGGCCTGTCCCTTCCGAAGGTAGTCTAAGCCTTTCACATCAACGAGGACATCGTCCTCCCTTCACTTTACCAGTCCACCCCCTAGAAAGATCCCTCCACAAGCTGGACATGGTCAGGGCTATCTGAATCTACCTTTCTAGAACCACCCCCTTCGCCAGTCGGATTCCCTGTTCATCCTCTATGAGGGCCGTAGCAAGGGATTCGCAGCCTCAAAATACACCATCGCCCGTTGGGTTCGTTCAGCGATCCTGGAGGCATACCGATCCCAGAACAAACAGGCTCCTCCTGGGGTGAGGGCACACTCTACCCGGGCGGTGGGAGCCTCATGGGCCATTCGTCACCAAGCTTCGGCGGCGCAAATCTGCAAAGCCGCAACCTGATCTTCCCTTCACACCTTCGTGAAATTCTACAAAGTTTAATACCCACGCCTCGGCGGACGCAGGCTTGTGTAGAAAGATACTGGAGGCGGCGGTTTCCCACTGGCCGACCTAAGTTCCCTTGTCTATCATACCTAAAATCCCCACCCTCGGGACTGTTTTTGGACGTCTCAGTAAACTGTGTCCCCCAATGAAGCGATAAAGAAGGATTTTTGGTACTTACCGTAAAATCTCTTTCTTGGAGTCTTCATTGGGGGACACAGCACCCTCCCCAAAATCCATACCACGTTGGACCTTAGGCCGTTGCCTTGGGGTTGGCACATAAGTCGTTCCTCTGGTTATCATAATTGCTCCTACTACTGCTTTTGCACCAACTGAGTTGCTTTGTGCCTGTCGGTGGGTGTATACTGCTGGGGAGGAGTCAGCTTTTGCCTTATTTGCATAGTGTCAGACTCCTAGTGACAGCATCAGACACCCATAGTAAACTGTGTCCCCCAATGAAGACTCCAAGAAAGAGATTTTACGGTAAGTACCAAAAATCCTTCTTTATGCGCGTCAAGCTGATGCTTTTATTGATACTATTTTGGTGCAGATACGATCTTTTGATCGCCCGTTATTGCATTTTAATGCACTGTTACGGCAAGCAACAAAACGTAATTCTGGCATTTTGACTTTTTTTCTCATTGCGCCATTTACCGATTGGATTAATTCTTATATATAGATCAAGCAATTCTGAACACGGCGATACAAAATGTTTTTTTTTTTTTTTCTTCATTTTATTTTGAATGGCGCTTGATTTGAATTTCTATATATATATTATTTTTCAATATTTGTAAACTTTTTTTTTCATGGGAGACTATAAGCTACGATCATCTGATCGCCTGTGCTACACAGAGAGCTATATGTAGCTAAAATGTTCACTTGATATGAGCGCCGACTGATGGGTGGCGCTCATAGCTATCCGGCAATGACAAGCACAGTGATCTGCAGACCTTTGGTTGTTGTGCTAACCCATCGGCGACCTGCGGTCATGTGACACGGGTGTCGATAAGCGCAGGATTACTGACACCCTTAGGGCGTGAGCATGTTAAATGCTGCGAACAGCCTCGGGTGGATCGTGATTCCACCTGTGGCTGATAGGGGCACATGTCACCTGTTCAAATCAGCTAACATGTGCCGGATAAGTTGCTGGCTCATCGCCGAAGCCCGCAGCAAATGGGGAGTACACCTTTGATGAAATAATACGTCTAAGGTGGGAAAGGGGTTAAATAGTGGAAAGTGCAGCATGAGCCCCTTTTGGAGATTTCCAGTACCACCATTCACTTTGTGAATAACATGCTCTTATGTTGCACTGATGATATACTTACCCATTCATCACAGGTGTCACATTGTATTGCCCCTGTTGACCTCTTCACTAGCTACATAGGATCAGTCTTTCATATTCCTGTAGGTAGTTGGCAAGGAAAGATTGAGTGATACATTTGCTGACTCTTATGTGCACTGAGTATTTGCAGTAGATTGTTTTGCACCATAAACCCAAATGTTGACGGGAACAATGCTGCGTATAATATGTGCATGTTTGCATCCCCCCACCCATTTGTGTGAAAAATGCTAAAAGAATTGACATGCTGCAGATGATTAAATTTTACAAGGACAAAAACATCCAAAATATAAATGACTTCAGAAATCTCATTCATTTTGAAGCTACTGTAAACTATAGCAGTTTCTAGCCTTCAAAAGTGCGCACTAAAAAATGCACCATATGAACAAGCTTTCTGGCCACATGCCATGTATATCCATCATGAGCACTTTTTCATAAGTTCTTTGTTCTAGTGATGGGTCCTCACTGCCTCTATACCCATGCGATCAAGTATAGGAGCCTGCTTGAGCAAATCAAATTATGAATCTGAAAGCAAAAATATAAAAGGAATTCCACTAATAGAAAAAAAATGGCAAAAACAAATGCCACAAAACAAGCACAGTTGGTATAAACTATCAAAATATAACACAGATTAATTGTTTTTTGTTCATTCCTCCTACCACAAGCTGCAATTAAAGGGGTTAGCTAGGGCTATGTAATTTTTTGTCTTGTAAGTCTTAGAACTTAGAGGCAGGTAGTTGCTAACTATCTGCTTGTTCTGCTCGCTGCCAATCTTTGCCAGCACAGAGTCGTCACGAACCGCTCCTGCCGGCGATCCTGAGGCTTCCAATGACATCACGTCGACAGAGGAACAGCTTCCACTCCACTCGATGGAGCGTCTCTTCCAATGTCATGCTGATTGACAGTCAGGTCCCTGTTGCCTAACTGGGGCACCGGCTGTCAATCAGCATGATGGCAGCAGTCACCCCTGTTGACAGCATATTGACGTGAAGCAGCAGAATTGCTAGCAGGAGCGGGCTGTGATCGCTCTGAGCAGGCACTTGGAACACAGACACGTAATTTGCAAACTACCTGTCAGTTTTTAAAATATTCAGAGATGACCCTTTTAAGTGACTGAAAAATAGTATGTACTGCGCCCTATGGCCTCATTCAGACATCATTATGCATGCAAAAACACAGATTTTTCATCAGTATTTTGTCAGTGTTTCAGTTTGTATTCTCAGTGACTTGTATGAAAACATATTTAGTTGCAAAACTTTTCCTACCTGTTGCAATGTTAATACCAGACAGCACAGGGATGCCATCTGTGAGCAATCGGTGATTTCCACAGACCTTGAAACTTGGATGGGTAAGTTTGATCTGTGACGTGTATCAAAACAGACATGGCTGTGATTTTTCTTTTCGGATGCGCAGTGTGCAAAAAAACTGGACACGTGAATAGCTCCTTAGATTAAAATGGGTATCTGTTCTACCTGAAAAAAAATGCAGAACACATGAAATACGATGTCTGAATGAGAACTAGCAGTATATATATATATATATATATAATATATATATATATATTTAGAAGATGTGGAAGGTGAAGGCAACAGTGATTCCAGTGGGGATAGGAGCATTTGGAGCAGTGACCCCTAAGTTGGTAGATTGGCTGCAACAGATCCCAGGAGCAACATCTGAGCTCTCTGTCCAGAAAAGTGCAATGCTGGGAACAGCTAAGATCCTGCGCAGAAACCTCAAACTCCCATGCCTCTGGTAGAGGACACGAGAATGAAGAAGGACAACAAAGACCACCACCAGTGGGGGGGAGAAGGAAGTTTTTATATATATATATATATATATATATATATATATATATATATATACACACACACACAGAAAAATGTATAGTATAGCATTGAAAATACAATATATTTTTTTTAGTTTATTGTACAAAAGTAAAACAAAAATACATAAATTTGATATAGCTGTAATCTTACTGAGCTGCTTAACAAAGTTTCCTGTTTGTGCAGCATGTTAATGATTAAAAATAACAAAAAAGGCAGAATCATTGTTTTTTCTGTTTTCTCCAAAAAGAGTCAAAGTTAGTGAAGTTATATGAACTCCAAAATGGAGCCACTGACCAATACAACTGGTCCCACAAGGTACAAGCTGTGGGTGATACACTCCCTACACATTGACATTGTAACACGAAGAAAGAAAAGTTGTGGATTTATGGTAATCACTGGATGGATACGTTAGTAAGAAAAAAAATGGAACCTAAATTTCCAAAACATCTCAATTTATTCAGTATCAAGTATGAGCGACACATGCAGAAATCCTCACACACACCTTGGTTGCTATCAGTGAGGTTATTAATGGCTGGCTGAGGAATGTTCTGCCACACTAAGAGAACTTGGGCAAATCATCAAGATCCTCTGCTGACGGCTCCCTGTGTAGTTTCTGACCAATGATGTCCCAGATCTGCACAATGGGGAGACAAGTCCGGAGACACTGCAGGCCATGTTAGCACCTTTAGGCCATACAAGGTGCTCACAGTAGGGTGAGAAACATGTGGCCTGAGGAGTGGGACAGGAGTGACATTTTTTATTTTGGCCTTTGTGGATTGCCCACCTAGTAAGAAAATTTTATTTGTATCAAAACATTTCATGCCCTTGGCTAAAGTGGCAAAAGGCATATGTGAACTCTGCAAATATTAAAAAATAAAATACGCAAAGAATTTTGACATAAAAAGGTGACCACTAATGCCATACTTAGTGGGGTACACAGCCATCTGCAAGGCATTCATGCACACGGACATGGATGGCACACCCAGGTGTATCACAAAATGTTACTGAATCACTACAAAAACTGATACATGAAAAGACACACACAACGGATTTGGCGGAGATGACAAACCAACAAGATGAATGTAAAATGATAATAAAATGATACTAAAATAATCAAATAAAAAGATAGCCTTTATTAATAAATGGCACAGCACAATACATATGTGTATAATATAGTATAAAATGAAGACACAGAAAATCACAGATAAAAATCAAGAGATAATACTCGTATAATAATTAAGGCTGAAAAAAAATATATAGCCAAATTCATCACAGGCTCAATTAATAACACAGGTGAGTAACACCCAATTAGCTGCCAATCATCACACTTGTATTTAAGACAGAGATGAAAGTGCTTGAGTGCAAAAAAATATATTCTCAATATAAACCAAAAATTGCACAAGGTGTAAAGTGACTATAGTGCAAAAAATTGAACATTAATACATCAATTACCTCATAGCTTCATAATATTAAACATAATTAAAGTGCAAATTAAAAAAATTACTATGAATATAGAGCCAAAAATATTTTAAGTGCAAGGTGCCAACTGTGCAATATAGCAGGATTCCATCAATATAACCAGAATAGTGACAATTGTGCAATGAAAGCAAAAAGCAATGATATGGGCAAAATACCTGGGAGCCTGGAGTCTCTGTGTTGTGTCTCAAGAACGCGCCCCGACGCGTTTCGGAGGTATACTCCTTCGTTTTTTCAGCCTTAATTATTATATGAGTATTATCTCTTGATTTTTATCTGTGATTTTCTGTGTCTTCATTTTATACTATATTATACACATATGTATTGTGCTGTGCCATTTATTAATAAAGGCTATCTTTTTATTTGATTATTTTAGTATTATTTTATTATTATCATTTGACATTCATCTTGTTGGTTTGTCATCTCCGCCAAATCCGTTGTGTGTGTCTTTTCATTTTACCCGGATGGTCTGCCATCCACTATCAGGAGATTATATACCATTATTTCATTATTTATTTTTTATTATTTATATTCTGAATTTATTAATTATTTTTGGTATTATTGGTATAATCCCCTTTTCTTCATATATTAAAAAACTGATACAGAAAGATGACCACACATAACAATAGGCAGAGAACAAGCCCCGGGGAATAAGGTACGAAGTAACACAAAGAGACAAAAATCTAAGGTCACATTACATAATATACACAATGACAAAGAGATCGGGATTGGAGACTGCCACGCGTATTGCAGTGAATGTATATAGTTGTGATTTCACTTTGACATTGAAGAGTTTTTTTTCTGCATTGAAATGAATAGGTAGGATCCACAGCGTAAGCCCCTGTCACACACAGCGATCTCGCTAGCAAGATCGCTGCTGAGTCACTAGTTTTGTGACGCAACAGCGATCTCCCCTGCGATATCGCTGTGTGTGACACTGATCAGCGACTGGCCCCCCTGCCGGGTATCGCTGATCATTGTCCAAAGGCCAGGACATTTTTTTGATCGTTGGTCTCCCACAGGCCAGCGCGCATCGCTGCGTGTGGCAGGCAGGAGACCAGCGATCAGCTGGTAACCAAGGTACACAGCGGGTTTCCAGGCGCCGGACGGCGCCTGGAAACCCGATGTGTACATTGGATACCAGCGCGCTGCTGCAGGGGAGCTGGTAACCAAGGTACACATTGGGTTTCCAGGCGCCATGCAGCGCCTGGAAACCCGATGTGTACCTTGGTTACCAGCTCCCTGCACCAGCGGGCTGGTATCCAACATACACTGCGGGTAACTAAGCGACATTACCCGCAGTGTCGCTTCCTGATCACTGCCTGAGCTGCCTGTTTGGCAGCTCACCAGCGATCATGTAGCGACACACCAGCGATCCTGACAAGTGCATATCGTTGTCGGGATCGCTTGTGTCGCTATGTTTGACGGGGCCCTAAGAGGAGAGGAATCTGTAGTCAGATGTCAGTAATGAGTAGGGAAAAAAACTGACCTTGTGGAGAAGACTTTCACCTAGGGCTCATGCACACCACCAATTTTCTCATGAGTGCTATCTGTGGTTTTCACAGCACTCGTACCTGTGATATCCTATGCGGTTGTGCACATGACCAATTTCTTCCTCAAACTAAGTGGTTCTTGGAAAAAAAATCCGGAGACATGTTCGATTTTGATGCGAGTGTTGGATCAAAATCGTAAATGCAAATCTATGGGTCCGCATAAAAACTTACCACACTTCGATGACATCTGAGTGCGGTCCAATTTTCACGTACTGACCGAATGGAAAAGATAGAGAAACTTTTTTTCCCTCGCCACGTCCGAGAAAAAACGATGTCACTCAAAGTCTGATGAGAAATATCAGCGTTTTTTCGGAGGTGGTGAAAATAGCCTTGTGACCCTACCCCAATCAACAGACTGTACTACATCTGAAAACAGACAAACTTGTCTGGTCTATTTGGTGTCTTGTTCCACCAGGATAATAAATCTAGTGAAGGGGGTCTGTGATGAAATCTGCCCATGGAAAAGCCACTACGGAGGCACTCGGACCCAGCAACTATGACACTGCTCTAACCCACATGAGGTCTCCAGATATCAAGCTGCCCCCACCAATTCTGGATTTAGGAGGGGCCCAAGGGACCCGGGCCCTGGGCCACCCACCAACCGGGGGATTCCCACCAATATAGGGATAAATATCTAAAAACATGTAAAATACACGTCTCTTTGCTGTGAACTGTTTCTAATGATAAGAAACATTTAACAAAAGAGAAACTATTGAAAGTGTAGGGACCTGGCTATGGTCCTATATCTCAGTGGCTGGCGCAGAGCGGCAGAGTCATGGCACCTGACCTGCGACAGCATCCACTGACCTGGCTAGCCAGACTTCCTTAGTACCCTGTACCTAATGCTTAGCTTATGGCATATGGCAGCCTTCTCCGATCCCAACAGAAGCTTCTAGCCAAAAGATATCAGCACTGAACTTTTCATGTACAAAAGGGTGTGCAGGACACTTTCCCAAATATTGAGATAGCTCTAAAGATATATCTAATTTTGATGGTAACAAGCTGCAGTGGTGAGTGTTCCTTCTCAAAACTCAAATTAGTTGAAAACCAATTAAGGACATCCATGAAGCAGGAACGACTTGTAAATTTGGCCATCATGAGCATCGAGTCAGATATTCTGCGTGAATTGGTCTTTAGTGACATCATTAGTGATTTTGCAGCACGAAAATCAGGGAAAGTGCCTGGATTGTAAAAAATAAATGATTTTACCTGAATTACTCTGCGTAAATGATTTTTGTAAATAAACTTGCGTTGGTTTCATTTTGTGTTTTTGCATTACATATTGCAACACCTTGAAAGATGTGCCTCCCTCCAAAATGGGCCCCGGGCCACCCACCTCTTAAATCCGGCCCTGGCCCCCACAGAATCTGCTCCAGACTTGTCAGAGTCTGGCCTCATTCAGTTGTCTGTTTTCATGGATAGTATGCGTACCTGTGATGGTCTATGGGGTTATTCACATGTCTGTGATTTTTCGTGGACTGAGCAGTCCGATTTTGATCCTAGGGTTGGCTCAAAATCAGCAATGCAAGTCTATGGGTTCATGAAAAAATTGGACCACACTGATGACATCCAAGTGCTGTCTGACTTTCATGGACTGACAGAATGCTGATTTGACATGAGAAAAAAAAGTTGCAGCATGCTGAGAATGGCTCTGGAATTTGGATCGCGCTCGCCCATTCAAGTCTATGAGTGCATGTGACACATCGGACTGCACTCAGAATTAAGTTCTCCATCCTCTCCGCACCCATGATACGATTATCCCATGTGAGAGAATTGGGAGAGTCAATAGCATAATCTACAATAGCATAATCTATCCGATTCTCTCACAGAGAAGAACATCGCTCGTGTGACCCCGGCCTTATCACAATCGGTCCGTTTTTCTCGTATGGCCGGGATCACACATGCGACAAAGTCGTCCGACACTCGCATGTGAAATCCCAGCTCTGGCGCCGGCACTTGGGAGTGGAGCGAGCGGCTGCATAGAACTACATACAGCCGCGCGCCTATGGATGAAAAACTGACGTCTAAATGAGGCCTGTGGGTGATCAACAGATCTTCTGTATTTAACACGTACACCAAGCATCTGGTTCTTTAGACGGAGTTATTATCGAATTCTCCCAATTGACTAACAGAGTGAAAACATGACATCTAAAACAATCAAAAACATAGAGGAAGAAAAATTAAAAAAGTATATAGTATTCTAAAGAGCTCCTAGAAGTCCAATGGGAGACACAAAACAGCTGTATATTACATATATAATGGAAATTTACTCCATTTAAATAAATATATATTATATATATATATATATATATATATATATATATATGCATACTGTATATTCGTTGACTGAGCCTGGAAAGTACGCAAAAAATTCACAAGACGGCAGCGGACTAATGCTACAGTGAGCAGTACAAGCGGAAAGCAAAAAGTCTGGAGGCCAACTTATAGGACGCTCAGCGAGACTGAGAGCAGAGTTTAAATACAGTTACAGCCCCTATAAAAATCGCATCTTTAGGCCTCATTCAGACACTCATGACTGTCACGCACGTGTTCTATCTGTGTTTTTGATCTCTGCAACATGAAATATTTTTCGCGGGTACGTTTTGTGTGTGGATTTTCCCCACAGAATTACATCAGAAGATCTGTAGTTAATGAAAGGCATGTAGTCCGCATATGACCGTTTTTGCCAAAGCCAAATACCAGGAGATATAAAAAAATAAAGCAGCTGTAGAATAAATAAAAAGCGCAGTGGACGCAAGATTTCTATAAATCCCACTGTTAGAATTTGCGTTTGTGAAGAAGCAAAAATACACAGTGTCAAAAACTCATCGTGGGCACAAAGTCTTAGGGGACGATTCATCAAAGCTTTTGTGCCGTAACACTGTCGAAAAACCAGTTAGCATCAGCTCTGACAAACCTGGCGAAGTTGTGGAGGAGTCAGGACAAGGGGTGCCTACGCACGCTCGTCAAGTTCACCAAAAGTCTTGGCGTTTTTTATGCCAGAACTATGACCCCAGTCCTTACTTTTCTGGCGAGGTGCACAAAGGTGCATGCCAGAGAGGAGTTGCACCAAATTCATAAAACAAAGAGCAAGTAGCCTAAATTAACTAATTAGTACAGAATTGCTGCAGAAAATCGGCATAATCCAAAGCGCACCAAATCCTCACTGTGGGAATTTAGCCCAAGACGTAAAGCTATGGAGTCACAAACTGGTGTTTGTGAATAAGATTTGCGGCGTAGCGAATGCTGCCGCTCATCATGAATTTGATAAGAGGGGGTCACCACGCTGCCAAAATGGGACGTGGACACCAGAACTCACAAAGTTTAGATACAGTTGCACCTAAATTTTGTGCTTTTTTTTAAAGCTTTTATGCCAGACTTCCGCTGTGAAAATTTGATTAATCGGGCCCTCTGTGTGCATGTGAATACTGCGACAATTTAGTCACCGTAGAGCTGTATGGAGTAGTGATGAGCGACCGGGCTGGGATACGGTGTTATCGGAGCATGCTCGTGTGCTAAACGAGTGACTTTGGAGTGCTCGGAAAATATGTTCGAGTCCCCGGGCTGCATGTCTCACGTCTGTTCAACAGCCACAATACAGGCAGGGATTCCTGTTTGTTAGGCCACCCCTACATGTGTTACGGCTGTTTAACAGCCGCGAGGACTCAAACATAATATTCGAGCACGCTGAAGTTACTCGGTTAGCACCCGAGCATGGTCCGATAACACCTTATACCAGCACGTTCCTCATTACTAGTAGGGAGGAATCCTCACATTCAGAAGCAGGAGGTGCCTTGCACATAGAGGGTGTGACCGACAAGGAAATTAATGAGTTAAGCTGATTCCCATAAGGTTGGGAGATTTTTTGTTCTCGTATTTCTTTTTAAGCAGAGAGATATGAACACCACAGTATTGGTGGTAGAGAGGGATGGTTTGGTGGCTGCAGCCACAAGAACACAATGTCCTGTCGTGGTCAATTAGGAACTTCTAGACACTTCTGTTTCTAGAGAACAAAGGCAAGTACAGAGCCGGCATGTGTAACGCAAAGAACCGCGTCCATTGTATCACCTAAATACAGGTGTGTATGAGGATGGCTCGTGCTTCCCACGACTGCTTCCGACATGGCCGTGTGTACATCGAGACAGTTTCATTTAAGCCTGGAAATATCTAAGCACGTTACACCCTGAAGGTCTGGTCTAGTGATGCGGATGACAAAATAAGTGCACTTTATATATATACAGTGTATATATATATATATATATATATATATATATATATATATACATATTTTTACTTTTTATAGAATTTTCTTAAAATCTGGACTGTTAACCATAATCTGTGTAATGTCAAATCCTGAGTTTGATGGTTCTACCACGGTGTACAATAATAAATTATATTGTGGTACCGTGTTAGCCAGAAAAATCGATGTGAATACTTTTCCATCCAATTATGACAAGAGCATTCTTAAGGTGATACCTTTATTGGCTAACCAGAAAATTATATGTTCGCAAGCTTTCAGAGCGCAGAGGCTCCTTCTTCAGGCAAGATTACATTTGGAGTAGGTTTTTTTTTTTTACTTGCGGATTTTCCGCAACTAATGATTGTCTATGGGGAAAAATGTGCACATAAAACTCAGCGTACCCACAAGAAGGTTAACATTATGGGTTTGAAACACACCACAGGTGAGTTTACGAGCTTGCGAACATATAATTTTCTGGTTAGCCAATAAAGGTATCACCTTAAGAATGCTCTTGTCATAATTGGATGGAAAAGTATTCACAATGGTTCTACCACATAATTTCGGTCTACCTACACAAAGCTTCTAGATTGGGCCACGTTCACACATTCAGTATTTTACCTCAGTCAAAACCAGGAGTGGAACAATCAGAGGAAAAGTATAACAGAAACACGTCACCACATCTGTGTTTATCACCCACTCCTGGTTTTGGCTTATAAATACTGATGGAAAATACTGAACGTTGGAATAAAGCCTTAGGCTTTGTTCACACATTGCGTTTTTGCTGTTTTTAAATGCAAATTTTAAGCTGCGTTTTACAGTGCCAGCAAAAGCTATGAGATTTCTTTTTTTTTTTCCCCTGAATAATTTGGAAAACGGCCGCGTCTTTGCAAACTCCAGCATGTCACTTCTTTCAGCATTTTTTTTTCACCTGTGGAATAGCGCAGCAAAAAACGCAGGTATCAGGTTTTGATGCAAAAACCTAAGGAACTTGCATCATGTTTTTTTTTTTTTTTACATTAACCTTTATCAGCATGCACAAGAAACAATAAAAACTGAGCAAAACCTGTTTTTTCTAAGCCGCTTCTTTACTGCCAAGAGAGTACGTTTTGCCTGCAGAAAAAAAAACGCAACGTGTGAACATAGCCTTAATGTAATTCACCTGTTTCTCTCAGAGATTTTTGCTCAGCTTCAGGCTATATTCAGGGGGCACATTTGTGGTTGATGTGCAGAATACACTGGTTTCAATGGCACTTAGCACTGAGGACAAACCCCACATGTGAGGGCCCTTGAATTATCATGTCCGTGTGAATGTAGCCTTAAGGGAAGTTCACACTGTGTTGTTTGGAGTTCAAAACCACAAGACTTTCCAGTAGAAACGGCTTATTTTTTTTTTTCTCGCCTGAAGCAGTTTTTATGACTTTTCAGAACATTTGTTTTTTTTTTATCCTGATTCTTTGCCCCCTTTCGATGAGACGTGTGCCTGGTTTGGAGAGGTCTCATTCAGGATCTGCTTCAAAGAAGTGACATAAGTTTTTTTTTTTTTTTTTTTTTTTTTTTTTTTTCCATGAAACCTCTTCAGAAAAAAAAAAGCTTAGAATACTCCTCATATAAACGGCAAAGTGTGTTTTCCATATAAATTCACTGGATGAGTAAAAAACATGGACCTGCATGGTATCAGTTTGTAAAGGATCTATTGCAATAATAACAAATGAAACTGGATTTGACCATTTTTTTTTATTGTGTAAATTGGATGCCATACGGATAAAAATTCACATGAAAAACCGTCCTTTTTTTTTTTTCTGTTTTTTTTCTAGATGATATAGGGATAATTTTTCATAAAGTCATCTGAACCTCTCCTTAAGGATATGTTTACACTTGCCTGTTGTGATTTTTTTTTTTTTTCCCCATTGGTGAGAGCATTGGTCCAATTAAAACATTTGAATATGACATTAAAGTAAAACAGGCCAAATTCATATGGAGGTATTCTCGCCTAGTAGCATTGCCTAAGGCTTCCATGGACATGGCTCTGATCATCTTTTGGCTATGTTCCTATGATGACCTTTTGGTGATCTTTTGATGGTGCAGATTTTTTGCACCGATTACTTGAGTTTTTCTTTTCATGCATTTTTATGACGTTTTTTTTTTCTCGCATGTCTTGTTTTAAACAAAGCTGCTTTGTTTGTGATATTTGCTGGCATTTGGCTTTGACAAAACTTTATTGATACAGTCATGTGCATTATGAGTTCTTTTTTTAGTTTTTTTTTTTTACTTGCGGATTTTCCGCAACTAATGATTGTCTATGGGGAAAAATGTGCACATAAAACTCAGCGTACCCACAAGAAGGTTAACATTATGGGTTTGAAACACACCACAGGTGAGTTTACGCTTTTTTTTTTTTTTTAAAAGCACAGTGGGCAGGAGATTTCTATTAATCTTATTCACTTAGCTGGAACGGTAATACGCTATGTTTTTGATATAGAGAAAATACAGTTTTTCGATGATCACGTAAAAAGTGTGATCCGCTATTAATATCATCTTTCTTTTGCCATGATGCAACATGTCAGAGGAGAGAGAAATTTTGTTCCCAAGCCCCCCTCCGTACCCCCGCCATCCACCGGTCCTCTGCCTGCCTGCCTCTTTATGAAGAAAAATGGCAGGCGCATGTTCAGTGCGCCCGCCAAGATCTGCCAGCCGGCACCCAGCAACAGCAGGGATTATTTTTATTGGTTCCTGTCTTTTGATCACTGTGATCAAAATCCCAATAATTAGTAAATCATCCCCTTAGTCAAATTATTTTTTTTTTCCTTTTTTTTTTGGTTAGGCTTTGGATAGGGCTGAGGGTTAGGATTGGGCTTTCAAAAGTTTAAAAAAAAAAAAAGAATTATGACGACCTATTCAATATGAAAACCTAATGTTAACAAATTCTATGTAGTACCTTTTGGGGACAAAATCCTTCAGGGGTGTAGTTTCCAAATGGGTTCATTTGTGGTGAATTTCTGCTGTTTAGGCACCTTCCAGGCCTTATAAATGTGACACGGTGCCCATAATCTATTTCAGCCAAAATTCAGATGATGCTCCGTCCCTTCCAATTCTTGTCGTTTCTCCAAACAAAAGTTTTTAACTACATGTGGGGTATCTCTGCGCTAAAAAGAAAGTGGGTAACAAATTTTGAAGTCCACTTTTTTTTTGGTGTTCATGAGATGCAAATGTATATGGGCCTGACTCAACATTACAATTTATTGCTGTACTAAGCTTGGTGATGTATTCATGTAGTGATGGTGGTTCTGGTGACGTATGCATGTACTGGTATTTATTTACTGACTGTGGTTCTCATGATATATTCATGAACTGATTGAGGTTCTGGTGATGCATTAATGTACTGATGGTGGATCTGGTGAAGTATTCATGTACTCATGGTAGTTCTAGTGACCCATTTACAGATTATAGTTCTGGTGGTGTATTTATGTACTGATGATGATTTTAGTTTCGTATTCATTTACTGATGATGGTTCTGGTGATGAATACAGCACTAGAAGCATCATCACTGTATGAATACATCACGAGAGACATTGGTAGTCTATGAATACAGCATAAGAACCACCATCAGTACATGTGTGTAGCCCTGGTGTGAAGGCACACGCAGTACCCTGGAGGATGTGTGGAGAGATAGCAGTTTAATGCTCAATGAACATTCATTCCAAAACACACTTAGACACGCCCACAGGTATAAAGTCTAGTCACATGCATCAGCAGTTAGTCAGTCAGTCTAGCCTGGACGAGGAGGGAGGAAGAGGTCCAGTCAGTCAGCAGCAGAGCTGAGTGCAGTCTGTGTGCAGTTCAGAAAGTGGAGGCCAGTAAAGGTGAGCCAGATCACCTCAGCCTGGTCAGAGCTGTGCCCCACTGATAGACAGACTGAGACATTTATTGAGAAAGAGGAGTGTATTGCAGATAGACTTCAGTCTCCTGTCCCAAGGACAGTGAAAGGTTCAGAGACGTGCTCCTGCCTAAAGGATTACTGAGATTCTGGCAACAAGCTCAAGAAAGAAGTTAAGAAAGGGACTGATTTGTTTAACCTGTGGAAGTGAGGAATGCTTATGCTACAAGCGCGGACAAGGCGAAAGGCACAGTGGTAGAAATTCTGAGTGCTATAGGATTGGAGAAGTCCTGCACATTGTCACCGGTCACTGGAGACCGAAGCATCACTATAGCTTCACGCATAGTGGTAGAAAAACCAGAGGCTTACTGGACCTTAGGTAACAGCAAGCAGCCCTTGGAGTGTCGGTACGTAACTGGGGTCAGGTGGAATAGGAACTTTGAGCTAGGCCAAGCATAGAAGAACCTAGTTTCATCACAGGAAGGCTCCGACCACAAAACTGACCGGGCAGTAACAGCTTGGAGAAGCTGGAGTTTATAGAGGGAACCACGCTTTATGCTGGTTGGACTCATCATTGTGAAAGTAAAGGAGGCCCCTAACTTGTCCAGCTGCTAACTCAAAACACATCCCCCATTGGATCAGCCTCCCTGGGACCTGCCTTACCATCTTACAAGTAAAAGGTATGGAAAGACGCTGACGGTGTGAGACTGAGTTATTTAATTGCATGCCTGCACAACCCCACCATAACCATCGACCTGAGGGAAGAGTCCCACCTGTAGGGGACCCGACATCTAGCTGCCTCACCATCCCCTCAGAGATCTACAGCAGCGCTGGTGCAAATTACCAGAGACTACAGGTGGCGTCACGAACTGTATATAAATCAAATCCCCTGTAAATATTCCCCCCAACATACGCCAGACCGCCAGGGCCACAGACCGAGCCACCGCTACTGTGACAAACCCCATAGACTTCCATGGGCTCGGCTCTGAGTACCCCATTGCCCTGGTAATCCACAATTGTGGTGGCGGGTCGATACACATGATCCGTTGCCCAGAAAAACTATCAGTACAGGAATACATCACCAGAGCAAAAAGGATTTGTTGCATAATGGATGTGAAAACCATCAGAAGTATCCCTTTATCTATAATGGGGTTTGTTTAGTTTCCATTAGGGTATCCATCAAATGCTGGACCACTATATTCAGATATTAGTTTCCATGACAGTCCTTGAGCCTGACATTTAAATATAGGATGTCAGGTTGAATATCACCATTTGTCCATGGTATTGCATAAATGGTACTTAAACAATGATTCTATATATAACTTTGAAAACCCAAACCCACTCCCTGTTGAGCCTCACCCCTAAAGTATATCACTTTTTTTTTTACTTAGGTGGTATTATTTATTGAAAAAGGTATCAATTTTAATGGAAGTGGTCATCAGAGCTTACCTGACCCATTGGAGGGTGATTGGGGGGGCAGGGTGCTTTGGGTCTTTGTCCCATTCCATTACTTGGGGGATGAGAGTTCTTTGGGTTGGGGGAGGGGGAGCGCTATTGGCTTCGACTGCCTAGGGTACCAAAATGCCTAGTCCTGGCTATGGGCATCAGCTTTCTTTCTGTCGCTTCTTTTCTTCAGTGGTAAAAAGCCTATGGTGTGTGTAGACTTCTGGAATAGGATTTGTTTTTTGTTTAAGACATCTGCAACATGTCCATTTGTCTTGTGGTAAACACGCGTTTTATTAGCAGATTTTCCACATAGATTTGAATGAGATGAAGAAAATAAAAAATGATTTTTTTTTTACTTGCTGCATCTAATGCAAGTCTATGGTGAAAAGATATGTACATAAAACTCATTGTACCCGCAAAAGAAACTGACATGTTGTGGGTCAGGTTACGCGGAATAAAAAAAGAATAGCAGAGAACATGAGATTACTATAAATCAAATCCACTGTAAGATACTGCATTTTTGACTCGACAAATATACTCCGCATCAAAAACTCCACAAAACTCATCACACAGCCTTAATATGATCTCTTATTATTTTTTTCTAGGTCAATATGTCACCTGATCGAAGCCATCCGTCACATTTAATACAGGTTTTGATTAATTCGACATCAGGTGCAATGGGTGAGTAATAAGGAGAAGGATGAACATAAATTACTATCCACACATTTTAGCATGCAGAAAGTAGTGTTAGACAATTTAATGAATTGATAATTAAAAGCACTTGATAAAAAAGTTCAGTTAAATACATTGTAAACCCCCCTGAACTCTCCTTATTCTATTGTTTTTTCTATTTTATGCTTTGTCACTGCATTGAATAGAGATTCACATTTATTTCTTCTGGAGTGCAGTATGTGAAATCTCCGTTTCTAGCGCAACTGGGCGTGTTTTCACAATCCAGCTTTGAATGAAAAGCATCCTCCCTGGCGTTGCCAATCGCAGCTCTGCCGCTGACATTGCAGTCTCAGATGCTGCTGAGCTGTGACTTGCAGTGTCTGGGGGGAAGGTGACAGTCTCCTGATTGGAAAGGATATTCACAATTGCATTCTTAATAAAAAAGGAAAGATTTAAGAATAAAAGTATGCGCATAAATGAAAACCATTGTAGAATACAAAAAAAAAAAGGGGAGATGCTCGCAAACGTAAAGGACATAAACTGGACGAAACAAACCTAAAACAAATTAATCCTAATTGAGAAATAACTTGTGAAAGAACATCCAAGAAAAAGAGGGAAAAGAACCATTTAATCACTTTTATTATAATTAAATCACTCTGTTTGTAATGACTCTATATAATAAATGAGTTTGCTCAATTGAAGAACTGAAATAAATTAACTTTTTGATGATATTCTAATTTAGTGAGAAGTACTTGTATTACACAAAAACACAGGCATGGTGTAATAAATGGACATTTCAATGAACAAAAACTGAGCTCAGAGAATGAATCCTTACTGGATTAGATTAGTGGTGTGAAAGTCTTACAGTCCTGATATCCAAGAAAGATCCGAGGCCTGGTGCCCTCACTGTCTCTGGAGCAGATTCCCCAGATTCTGTAGTAAATCATAAAATCCTCCTGACAGATTACGTCTTGTGTGGAGGGAATCAAAGACTTTAATACATTTGTATTCCCAAACTCTTTGATGCTTTTGTGATTTAAATTAGCCTTTTAATATGACAACTTTCATATTGTTTGTTGTGTCCTGAACCGCAGAAATGTTTGGTAATGTACTTGCAAAAAAATTATTTGAAGTGACACAAACATTAGTTAATAAAAAAACAAATTTTATTAATCATAAATTTAAAAACAGAAAATTCACTATTTTACAGGAAATAATACCGAAAAATGGGAGTTTAATAGGAGTCACAAAAAGGCTTTGGAACAACAGTACCTAGTGGGAATAGCTGTCAAGATACAACTTGTGCTTGTTTTTTATTTTTTTTATTGTTATTGAGGAAGATTCTCCTTTCATGAAATAAAGTACCAAGTGCTATAGTATAATGTATTCCCAATAGTCCTTGATACAGTATAATGCAGCCCACATAATAATAATCTTTATTTTTATATAGCGCTAACATATTCCGCAGCGCTTTTACAGTTTGCACACATTATCGTCACTGTCCCCGATGGGGCTCACAATCTAGATTCCCTATCAGTATGTTTTTGGAGTGTGGGAGGAAACCGGAGTACCCGGAGGAAACCCACGCAAACACAGGGAGAACATACAAACTCCTTGCAGATGTTGTCCTAGGTGGGATTCGAACCCAGGACTCCAGCGCTGCAAGGCTGTAGTGCTATCCACTGAGCCACCGTGCTGCCCTACATAAAGTATAATGCAGCCACTCCACAGAATATAATGCAGCGCCTCCATAGAATATAATTCAGCCCCTTATATAGTACAATGTAGCCCTCCTCATATAGTATAATGCAGCCCCCATAGAATACAATGTATCCCCTCATATAGTATAATGTAGCCCTTTCATAGAGTATGATGCAATCACCCCTTATTAGAACATAATACAGCCCCCCATAGAATATAATGCAGCCCCAAATAGAATTAATACAACCCACCTCCCCATAGAAATATAATGTACCCCCCATAGAATACAATACAGACCACCTCACCATAGAACATAATGTACGCCCATAGAATATAATGTAGCCCCCCATAGAATATAATATACCCTACAATAGTACATATCACGGCCCACATAACCCCCCCCCCCCGGGAATGGCCCCACAGTCCAGTACTCACTGATATATTAAAAAAAAACAAAAAAAAACCACAATCCTCACCTCTCCTCGTGCCCCGTGCTGCTCCTGTCTCAGCGGCTGCAGTCTGCCTGGCACACAGTGGGCGCGCGATGATGTTGACGTCATCGCGCACCCGCAGTATCAGAGGCGAGGGGGAATGATGGGAGAGGGTGCGTCAGATGACGCTCTCTCCTCCATCATTGCTTTGAACTGTACCGGCAGACACCGATATAGTTCGATGCGGCGGGGGGAGTCCGCGCTGGCGGCAGGCGGGCCCCCCTGCCTCACAGGGGCCCCATAGCGGCTGCATGATGTGCCCCTAGCTGGGGGCCCCTGGGGGAGCAGGGGCCCTAGGCAGCTGCCTGGTCTGCCTGCCCCTAACACCGGCCCTGCCTATCTGCCAATCAGTGCAGGTCTTGGCGGTCGGACCAGGGCCGGCTTCAGGTTTTCGTGAGCCCCGGCGAAAGAGTCTGTGTGCCCCTTTAACACATACCACAATTCAAGATGCACAGATACAGCAGATAAGTATAGATATAGTACAATGCCAAAGATTTCACTTCTTACATTACATGAGTGATATCTATTGTAAATTCTACAATAGCTCAGAAACCGGACAGTATATTACTCCATACAGTATTATGGGCACCACATAGTGCGCCATACAGAATAATGAGCCCATATTAATGCTCCATACAGAATAATGAGCTCCACATAGAGCTCCAACACGGTGCTAACGCTGGCCCTGATCGGACCCACACCGATCAACAAATGTCACTTAAATTATGGATAGGTGATAACAGTTTTTTCACTGGACAACCCCTTTTAAATTCCCTTCTTGCTTGAAATCTGATTAATTGCTATAGGCAGTAGTCCCATTTTGTTGTATAAGCCGTTGTTTTTTTTTTTTTTTTTAAATCTTTTATCTTGCACCTTTTTTGTAGGTGGTGTCGCAGGTTTTTTCAGTGGACAGCCCTTCGACACCGTCAAGGTTTAAGATGCAGACTTTTCCCATCTTTGTATCGAGGTTTTTATGGACTGCCCGTGAGGACCTACCAAACAGAGGGATTGCGTGGGCTGTATCATGGCACTGTCCCTGCTTTATTGGCCAATGTGTCAGAAAATGCAGTGGCTGTTTGCATGCTATGGCTTTTGTCAAACTGTTGTGTGTCATCTCCTGGGGATGCAAGATCCGTCACAGCTTAGGTGTGTGCTACTTTTATCTTTTCCTAAATATGGATTTTATTGGGAGCCCCTTTTTTCATTTATTTTTTTTTATGTTGCACCAATATGTGACCAATAAAAAGTGGAAAAGATCTCCAACTCCCTTACATCATGAGGAAAAACTGTCACAGTGGTGTACCTGCCCCTGGTGCTGATTGGTGTGATTGGACAGTGATGTGAATATTTCATTAAGTGATATCTAGGATATGGTGTTTTAGGCCCACTTTTTTTTTTTGGGAAAAAGTGTAAAAAATATTATGGTATTTTAAAATATTTAATTCTTTTTGTAAATTTTTGTATCTGTGGTCATCCCATTTATCCCATAGGGAGACTTTTTAAAATGAAGTTTTACAGGGGTAATTTGGAAATTTTTATAAACCCAAATTTTTAAAACTGTAAAATACTTCAGGTTTTTAAGGTCCCCCCAAAATGGTTAAATTGGTTTTTGGGGGACCACAGATAAAAAATTTTCCCCAAATTAGATTTTTTTTTTTAAAAAACCTTTTGGGACAATAGAAATTAGTAACAAAAATTTTGGTTTTGGGTTAATTATCTACTCGCACGGCTGTATTTTAATATTCTCTTAAAGAAATCAATTTTTTTTTTTTTTTTTTTTTCCGGGCCCATGTGCCCGGGCCCTTTTGGGGGGATTGTCGGCAGTGTTTATGTTAAACCCCTCTGTGTTTTTTTTTAATTTCTTCTTCCCCCGAGACCCCAAAGGGCTACTGCCGGCTCTTTACTTTCTGTCGCCTCCCCCGTTTTTCCTTTGTCCAAGGGGAACTGGTAATTTTGCCGAACCCAAACCCTGCAAAAAATGCGCTATGGGGAAAAAAAAGGGCGTCCACAAAAGAGGTAAATAAACCCCAACGTTTTTTTAAGGGGGGCAAATGCATATTAAAGGTGTTTTTTTTTTTTTTTTTTTTTTTTTTTTTTTTTTTATTGTGCATAAGACTTTTTAAAAGGAAGTTACTGAATTTTCCCCAAAAACCCCCAACTTGTTTTTTTTTTTTTTTTTTTTTCCCCTTCTTAAAACCGGGGGATTTGGACTTTTCGGGAAAACAGCTGCAATTTTAAACAAGGCAAAAAAGGGGAAAAAACCAGGTACAAAAACCTTCCCCGGGGCAGCACTTTTGTGCTAAAATTAACCCCTTTTAAAAAAAAAAAAAAAATTCCCCCATTTCTGAATTTGTTAAAACATCGGGAAAAGCCCTTTGGGGAAAAATCTCCCCTCTTAAAAAACCAAAAAAAGAAAAGTTAAAAAGAAAAACTCTTTTGATGGGGGGGGGACGCACATCAAAAGCAAAAATTACCCCAAAAAATTTTGTAAAAAAGGGAAATGCGTTGGCCCACTAATGTTTCCAACAATTTTGGGGGGGCCAAAATTTGCTAAAAATCTGCCTTTACAGTGATATGTGAGGGGGGGTGTTTGGGGCTCAACGGTGGGGAAAATACCCCCCACTGCACTGGGTTGGATTGAGTGCAGTCGATTTCCTACAATGGAAAGATGGGAATTTTTTTTTTTTTCTTCTTTATTCAGAAATAGCATGCTGACACTGAAAGGGTCTTTGCAAATTTTATGAGAAATTTTGGCTGTTATAGTTTTGCAAAAATGGTTTGTTCTCAAAACTTGTGAAACTGGGTTCCCCAACCAAAAAATTTATACAGAAAATTCCAGTGTTTCTTAACCTGTCCCATCGGTTTTTTTTTTTTTTTTTTTTTTTTTTTTTTTTTTGGGGCCCCACCATTCCATTTTTTTGATATCGTAAAAAAAAGGTGTCGTGGCCTTTTTTGGCCCCCAGAGCACGGGGCTGGGAAATTCCGGGGTTTTTCCCCTTTTTTTTGGGGGTTGACTGAGCGGGGGTTTTTTTAAAAAAAAATTCCCAAAAATCAGGGGTAATTTGGGAAAAACCGTTGGCTCGGTTCTTTTGAGGTTGTTTTTAAAAAAATGGCTGACTGTTTTTCAGGGGCGCTAGGGTGACGGGGAAGGGGGGTGTGGTGGGGTTTTTTTTGGCTCCGTAACCAGTGGATTCGTGAAGTCAAGAATTCGGTTTTTATCCTTGGCTCCCGACTGGGGTTTCCTTTTACCCCTTTCCCGTTTCGGGGGACAGAAAGGGGGGCACCCATTTTTTGGATTGTTAAAATTCACCGGGGGGTCAGCTGAAACCTGAATTTTTTTGGGGGGACTCTGAACCCGGTGTAGGGGGGGCCCGCACTCTTGGGGAACGGGAAAACCCCCAAAAAGAAAAATTTGACCCTCTTAACTTTTTTTTTTTTTCCTTAGTTTTCCCCCTTATTACGTTACGGTATGTTCCCATGTGGTTTTTGCAGCTTTTTTGGTTTTGTAAAAATGAAAATGTTTTACGTTTTTGCAAAATCGAGATTTCTAAAATCCGGCCACGCTGCATTTTTTTTCTGCCTTTCCCCGCTTTTCCAAGAAACGCGGGGTGTGGTTTTTTTGTCCCCTTTTGGGAGCAATTTTCCCCCCCCGCCTTCAAAGGGGGCGAAAAAAAGCAAGAAAAAAAACAAAAAAAAAAAAAGCAAAAAATTTAACAGAAGAAAAAGGGGCCCCCCAACGTGTTATCACCGGGGCCTTTTTTTAGGGCACCCCCAAGGCCCCCTTTTCCCCCTTTTAAATTTTTTTTTTAAAATTTTTTAAAAGGGGGCCTTTACAAACCTGACCAGCGGGGTGACACGACCCGATTTTAAAAATTAAAAAGGGGGGTTGGGGCTGCCGGGAAGCAGGTATTTAAAAATTTGGGGGACCGCTAATCAAAATAGGTTGTCTTAGTTCTCGGCGGGGGACTTTTTTAAAACACGGCTTTTGTGCCCCCGGAATTTGTCTTTTTTGCACAAAAATTTTAAAAACTTGTTTTGGGATCGTTTAAAATTGCCGGTTTACCCCAAGTAATTTTTTTTAAAATTCATTCTCTTTTTATTTTGGGGCGAAGGCTCTTAAGCAAAAGCAGAAGTGGCCCCAAACACCAAGAAGTGTGAAAGCCAAAATTATATTTTTTATATTTTTTTTATTTTTTGCACCTTCCTGTTTTTGGCTAAAACCCCCACAAAGAATTTTGCCAAAAATAGGGATGTGTAAAAAGGCCAATGCGATGCTCGGCTGCAGGACACAGGGGAATGGGACACAAAAAGGCGAATTTTCCCTTTTTGCTTCCAAACAGTTCCTTTCCACACCAGGACCCTCTTTTTTAAATTTTTGGGACAAATCCCGACATCTTCAGGTTTTCCCCCTCCAACGCTGCTCTTTTCTTGGCCTAAAAAATGACGAAGGGGATTTACGGGAAGGGTCATTTAACCGGAACTGAGTGAAGGGACTGTTTCCATATGGCCCCTTTTTCTGGGGGGCATCTGTTTTTTTGTTTTAAAAATTGACAACGAACTTTTAAATCATCTTTCGTAGACTTTTACTATATTAGCTTGTGTCCTTTGTTTTTTTCCCTTCCAGATGTAATTTTTTATATAATAAACTCAAAATGCCAAAAGACTGTGGGGGGGCCTAAATCTTTGCAGATTGGGAATATTGAAAAACACCCCCCCCTTGGAAAAAATTGGGTGCCTCCTTCATTATCGGGGGTTGCTCTGCTAGTGAGGAGGAAAAACGGGGCGGGGAAAAAGGTGTTTTGGGCTGCCGGGGCTAAGGGTTCTTCAGGTTTGGGCGTACGATACTAAAAATAGGGGGTATGGCCCCGTATTACTGAGGGGCCTTTCGTTCCGAACCCCGATATTTTCTCAATCAAAAACCGAATGGATTTGAAAATGCCGTGAGTGTCCTTCGGGGGTTTCTGTCGGATTCAGCGGCATTTACCTGGCGAAGATCCCGGGGGGGTACGTCCCGGACTGCTTCATGGCCGCCATTTTTTTCCCCGGCGGTCCATGAGTTTTTCGGGGGTAACTGCACCCCTGACTGAGGGTAAACCCCCCAAAAAACCCCCGGACGTCACCCCGGGGAAGCAGGTAATCAGCTGTGTGCCCGGGATGCAGGCTCTGGGCCCCGCATTTGATTTTAAAGGGGGGGAAAAGGGGCGGGACACTGTTACTATGGACTGCGTCGGACAGGGGTTACTTTTTTTTTTTTTTTTTCTTTTTTTTTTCAGGGGATCAAAGGGGGGTCAGGATGAGACGTTTTAAAAGTAATAAAAAAAGGTTTTTTTTTTTTTTTTTTTTTTTAAAATTTAAATTTTTTTATAACATTTACCCTTTTCCGGGGAAAACACAATTTAACTTTTTTCAAAATTTAACTATTTTCATACGGGCCCCCGCCCGGGTTTTATACTTTTTGGCCGGGGTGTTCCGGTTTCCCCCGGAAAAATTTTTTGCTTGCCAAAACTCCGGGCCCCGGGGGGGCCCCCAAAAGGCCTGTTTATGGCGTGTGGCCTGTACAGTCAATTTTGTGCCCGCTTTTGGGGTATGTGGGCCCCCCTTTTATTCCCCCCGGGTTTTAAACCCCAGCCCCGGACTGAACAAAAAACCGGGGGGGCCAACAGGGGCCCGGGGGGGAAACTTTTCTTATCAGTCCATAGCTGGGGCTGTGAGGAGACCCTGGGGGGCTGGGGGGGGATTACGGCGTTGGGGTGGGCCTTTTGCGGGCCCCGGGTTTTGGGGGTGAAGGCCCGGGGTTCACGGGGTTCCCCGCACTTGGGGATAGGGGTCGCCCTGGTAAAAATTTGGGGGGTTACCCCCTTGAACCCCCGTTCAGGTGAAGTCCAAGTTCCTGGCAACAGGTCCCCCCGGGGGGTTTTTCCTTTCTGGGGGGGGAGTTTTCCACGTCCCCGGGGGTCAAAAAAAAATTTAAAAAATTTTAAAGTGGGGGGCTCCTGGATGAAGCCCCAACCACCTTTAAATTTTTTAAAGCTCCGTATGCCCCCTTCCCCGGGGCCCCCCGGGGGGTTTCCCCTTTTTTCCTTTTCGGGGCCCTTTTCCCCCGGGGGTCCTTCTCCATGTTTTTTGGCGAATTTTGGGGGGGTTTCTTTTTTTTTTTCCCTTTGCCCCCTTTGCTTCCCGCTCCAACGTTTTCCACTCTTCCTCCTGACCCCGGGGAAAAAATTTTTCCCCCCCCCCGGGGGCGCTCCTGTCTCCCCCACCCCCACTGCAGTTGCGACCCCCGGTTTGCGGGCGCCCCCCTGGCCCCCCCCAATCCTGGCGGCGCCCCCTGCGGAGGGAAGCAGACGGCTCTAAATCGGGTTGACAGTCGGGGGCCCCGGGTTTTACGGGGGGTCCCCCCTCGGGGTGCCGGGGGGGCCTCCCCATGAGGAGGGGTTTTTCGCTTTTTTTTTTCTCAGGGGGGGCCCCCAGACAGCGGGATCGGGGGTGCGGGACGGTGTTTTGGCTGGGGTTTTTTGGGGAAAACCGGGTGCCTCCCTGGGGACAACGTCAACGGTTTCTTTTTGGGGCAAGGGCCCTTACTAGGGGGGAAAATGCCTCCCCTTCCGGTGGGGGACATTTGGGGGAAAGGGGGGTTTGGGCCCCCCGGCCAAGTTTATTTTTGGGAAAAAGCCAGCTTTTTTCCCCACCCTGGCGACCTCCTCGGGCCCCCGGGCCCCCAGGCCTCTTGGGGCCCCCTCCGTTTTGCAGCGTAGGAGGGTTTACAGGCCGGGCCCCCCAAACCCCCGGTTGTTTCCGTGGCGTAGGGGTCGCTTCCGTGGGGGGGGGCTCAAAATGTCCTCCTTCACACTTCTGCTCATGTTTTTTTAGCCATTCTCCCCAAGTAACATTTTTTCTTTTTTTGGGGAAAAAGGCCCCTTTTTTTTTAGGGAGGGGGCCCCCTTCGGGGTTAGTTTCCGCCACTGAGGGGATGAGGGGGGGGGTTTGGGGTTTTGTGGGGCACGATGTTAAACCCCCGGGAAAACATTTACACTGGGGGCCCCATCGTTTTCCCCCCCACTGAGGGGAGTTTTTAAACCCAAAAAAAGACCCACCCCCTTCTTTTTTTTTCCCGGGGGTGCCCGTCGTGACGCAAAATAATTGGGGAAAAAAAGGCAAATCATTTTGGGGGATGATTTTAGAAAATTTTCAAGCAGAGTCATTTTATATGAAAGAAGTTTTATAAACTTTAAAATATATGTTTTATATACCCCCACAATGACATTTTTTATCTTTTTATATATATTTTATATATAAAAAATTTTTGTATTTATGTGTGTTTTTTTTGGGGGTTTTTACAACAAAAAAAAAGGGTTTTTTTTTTTTTTTTTTTGGGTTGCGTTTATTTTTTTTCCCATAGACTTAGGGGGGACTTCCGCTTTCGGAATGGATACGACGTTTTTTTGTGATATCGGTTCCCCCAAAATTCCCCCCCGGTTTTTTCGATATCGAGCAGTTCGCCAAAAAACCCCTAGTCTTCGTTTTTAAAAAAATTTTATGTCTCACACCCCTTAGGCAATCCTTGCATGTGTTGTGGCTGTCAAACGCCGCGAGTTTTTAAAAGGACAGGGACCCCCAAACGTATTTTTTTGAGACAGGGGGTTTTTGACTGAGCATGCCGGGATATGCCTCACCCCACCCCCATTCCCCCTAAACTATTCTGCCTTTTTTTTATAGCGGTTTTTAAGGGGGGGGTCAGACGCCGTATAACGTGGACGAGGTGTTTTAAAAAAATGCTGGGGCCGACCGTTTAGCTTTTCCCCCCCCCCGTGTGCCGCATGTTTTTTCATGCGGACATGCGCCTTTTTTTGGGGGAGAGCCCCAAAAAAAAAAGTCCAAGTATTGCGTTGCGCTTCTCCCTTTTCCCCCTTCTACGGGGCCCTTTTTACTCTTTCCGGGGCGGTCTGCACAGGGCTCGCAAAACCTGAAATAGTATCTTTACATGGGCCGCTGTGCACCCAAAAACTGTCTTGCTTCAATGTTAAGGCCCGTTTTTTCCCTAGGAGATCGCTGCTAAACAGCAACTCAGCAAAAATTTTCGCCCCCTCTTCACATACCAGCGATCAGGCCCCCGCGGGAACGCTGGTCGTGTCAGAAATGCCAGGATTTTTTTTTTTTGCTGGTTTTCCCCCCGGCCAGGGGGGAAACGCTGGGTTTTTGGGAGGCAGGAGCCGGGTTTAGTGGTTTCCAAGGTACCAAAAAGGGGTTTTTTGGGGGGGGCTGTGTCTGGGGAAAAGTTTTGTACTTTTTGGGGGCCGCGTGCTTTTTTTCAGGGGAGTGGTAACCCAAAAGGGGGACATGGGTTTTTCCCCCCACCGCGGGAGGCCTGGGAAACCCGATGTGTACCTTGGTTACCAGCTCCCTGGGTTTTTGGGGGGGTGGTTTCCAACGTACACTGGGGGGAACTAGGCGACGTTACCCGCAAAAATTTTTTGGGCTGATGGCTGTCGGGTTTTTGGGTTTTGCTCGGCAGCGATCATGTAGCACACCCAGCGTTTTCCCCCTGGGGGTGTGTCGCCCATGTGAGCCCCGGGGCCCCCTTTTGCTATAAAGAGACCGGTCCCCGTGTGAGATCTCCCCTTTTTTTTGGGGACAGGTCACCGGGGGGGGATGCCTGCACAGCGCTCTGTGACTCTGGTTTCATTATTGCATTTTAAGTATTTTTCACTTTCACACTGTGTTTTGGGTTTTAGCCGAATACTGTGCTTCCCCCCCTTTCAAAAAAATTTGGGAAAATCAAAAAACCAAAAAAAAGTTAAAGGGGGTTTTGCTTTTTTGGGGGGGAAAAAAAATAAAAATTTTGATAAGAAAACCCCGTTTTTCAATTTTTTTTTGAAAATTGGCTTTTTTGGCATTAAAAAAAAAAAATATTTTAAAATTTTTGCTAAACTTCAGCACTTCATGAAATATGGTAGGATGGTTTTTTTTAAAATGAGTCCCTTTTTGTCCCCGGGCTAGGGGGGAATCCCCCACCGAGCCCCTGAAAGTCTATGGGATTTTTCAGGCAGCGGGGAACCCCCGGTCCGGGGGCCCCGGGCGTCTTTAAAAAGGGGGATATTTACGGGGGGGAATTTTTTGTTTTTGTTTGTTCGTGACGCCTTTTGGGGGCTGATAAATTTTGGGCCAGCGGTTTTCAAAATGGATCTTCCCCAGGGGATGTTTTGGGGGGGGTTTGATGGTAGGTCCCCCCCAGGTGGGGGCGGGGCCTTTTGGGAAACTATGGTGGTGCAGAGTGTAGGAAAAAAAGCAGTTCTCCCCCAAAGGGAATCTTTTTTTTTTCCTTTACTTTGGGGTGTTTCGGGGGGCCCCCCCGGGGTTTTTGGGCGGGGTGGGGGGGAAATTCGGGAAAAAACCGCTGAGCGGTTAGGGGGCCCCCTTTAACTTTACAGGTTTTTTAGTGCAAACTTGATGAAGTCAATTTTTAAATTTTAAATTTTCCAGTTTTTTTCAATAGCTGCCACGCCCGGCCGACATTTGTGGTAGGGGGCCCTTGTTTAAAAAATTTTTGGGGACCGATATGGTGCCAGATATTGGAAAGAAGAAGTCCCCTATGCTTGGCCTACCCCAAAAGCCCCCTTGGGGTTCCCCCCCGGGCCCCGGGTTTTTCGTATCAGGTTTTTTGGGGAAATTTTTGGGGGCTTGGGGGGGCCAGAAAAGCCCCCCGGGGTTTTTTTTTTTCTAGGCAAAAAGGGGACTAGAAAAGCTTGGGGGCCCGGGGGGCCGGGGGGAAAATTTTGTGGGGGGGAACCCCGGACCTTTTTCACTTATCTTTTCCCTTCTCCACTGTCCCCCTCGTCCTGCTCTTGCTTTTTAAAATAAGCACAAGTACCCCATTTTGGGGAAAAGTCATTTTTTTCCCCCGAGCTCGCTGAACGTTCTCATTTTCCTGGGGGTTTTTAGCTCCTGTGTTTCCCTTTTTCTCTCTTTCTCTGCCCTTTTCCAGAGCAGCAAAAGGGACTCGTCAACTGTTTTTAAATCCCCCGAAAAACCCTCCAAAGGAAAGTTAAAAATTTTCCCCCTTCCAAAAAAATTTCAGGTGCTTGTCCTGAGGTATGTTTCACTTTTTTTTTAAAATTTTCAGTCTGACTAGGCTGGGTGCCTCTCTTGTCCACTCTTATTTGCCTCCCCTTCTGTATGAGGTAAAACTACAGGAGCTCCTTCAGACCCCCGTCTTATCTCCTCTCCCTCCAAGCCCTTTTAATTAAAGGGGGTAAAAAGGGGATTTCCAAAGGGAAAAGGGGGAAACGACTGAAAAATTTAAAAAGGGAAAGTGCCCCCCTCCCCTCCCCCTTTTCAGGGGCTAAAATGAACCCGAACTCTTTTCTCGTGTCACTCCCCTTTTTTACCCTAGGGGGGGGTGTTGGGAAATGTGGGGACGTAAAAAGAATAAAAAAGGGGCCCCAGGGTTTTTCCCCTTCCCCGTGCATTTTTTTGGAAATGTGTGCCTGGCGAGCTGGGCAACATCGCTTAACCCTTTTTTATTTGGGTGAATATTCCCATTAAATTTTTTTTTTTGGGGTGTGTGTCGACCGCCACCAAATTTTTTGGGGGTTTTTAGGGGGAATGGGGTTTTTTTAGAGCCGAGCCCGTAGAAGTTAAAAGGGGGGGTCCAGGGGAGCGGGTTTTTCGGTCTTTGGCCCGGGGGGGTTTTTGGGGGTTTTTTTTGGGGGTATTTTTTGGGGATAGATTTATATACAGTTCGTGACCCACTTGGGGGTTTGGGGGTTTTTACCAGCGTGCTGTAGATCTTGAGGGGATTTTGGGGGGGCAGGGGGGATGTCGGGGTTTCCCCCCCCCCGGGGGGGCTGGGCCCCAAAAAAATTTTAAGTCGTGAAGGGGGGTGCAGATTTAAAAAAAACAGTCTACAAGGTCAGGTCTTTCCTTTCCTTTTCTTGGGAAGATGGGAAAAGGGGGTCCCAGGGAGGTGGGGGGGGGGTTTTTTTTGGGGGATGAGCCCTTTAGGGAACGCTAAAAAAAAATTAGGGCCTTCCCCTTTTTTTTTCCCCAAAAAAGTGGTACAAAAAAGCTTTCCCGCGTTGTTCCCTCTTTAATTTCCCCCCTTTTTCCAAAAAAAGTTCTGCCCCCCCAGATTTGTGGTGAAGTCTTCAAAATTTTTTTATTCTAGGGGTTTTTCTTTTGTCTGCGCTTTTTTCCCTTGTCCTATTTCACCTGAAAACCCCCGGGGCGTTTTTTAAATTTAAGGGCTGGGTTTTCCCCCAACCCCCGGGGCCCCGGAAAAACCCCTTTTTTTTTTTCCCCAATTTTTTTTGGGGGTTTTAAAAAAAGATCCTTCCCGGGCCCCCTGACCGGTTGCTATGTTTTTGGGACTTTTCCCCAACCCCAAAAAAAATTTTCCCCAAAATCTTCCTTCCACTTTCCCTTCGATTTGTGCTCTTAATAGTTGTTCGCTTTTTAAAATGGGGGGGAGCCCCCGCTTGGTGAGGTGAACAGGGCCACCCGTAATAGCCTCCCCTTTTTTTAAAAAGCTAAAAAAGGGTCAAACTGGAAAAAGGGGGACTTGTCCCCCAAAGGAAAAAGGGAAAAAGGGTGACTAAAATTCACCCTTCCCCCCCCCCTGCTGGGGATGGGGTTTGAAGTGTTCTGTGTATGAAGAGCCCTTAATGGTTTTTTCTCCACTCATCCCCCTGGTTTTGTGTACCCCCCGGGGGAAAAAATTCCCCCCCCGGGGGAAAACCGCCCCCCCGGGCTTTTAAATATTTTAAAAGGGGGTTTTTGGGGTTTTTGGGGGGAAAAAAATTTTAAAAAAAACCCCCAATTTTTTTTCCCTTTTTGGGGGTGAGGATTTTTTTGAAAAATTTGGGGGAAAATTTTTTTAAAAATTTCAAATTTTTTAAAAAGCATTCAATAAAAATACGTATTCTTGTGAAGGCCCGCCCCCAAAAACCCTTTTTTGTGGGTCCGGGTGGGCTGCAGGACATCCAAAGCGACCCCCTCGTGCCCCAACCCCAAAGGGTTTTTTTTGGGTTTTTTTGGGGAAGCAAGGTTTCATGTGAAACCATTAAAAGGGCACTTTAGTGCAACTTTTTACGGTTTCTTTTTTTGGGGTGGCTCAGGCCTCAGCCTCGAGTCCCCCGTTAAAAAGGGAAAAAAAAAATAGGGAAAAAAACATATATTATATAGGGTTTTCACAATATTCACATGAATTCTTTTAAAACACTGGGGTTATTTTTTTGGGGAATTTCCCCCTTTTGGGGGGTTCCCCTTTGATCTAGGGGGTTTTTAAACCCCTTTAGGTATATAAAGTTGCGTTTTTTTTCATGCGTAAGGGGAAAAAAAAAATGCCTCAATCTTTTATGGATCGGGGAAGCGAAAATGGGGTGGGCGGTGTGAGTCTGCTTCACCGGGGGGCCCCTTTTGTATGGGGGGTGCTTCGGGTTTTCCTTTTGGATTCCCAGGTTGGGTGTTGCTGGGATGGGTAACTCTGAGGGGGGGTAAAAGGGGCCCCAAAAGGGGACAACTGGGGGTTTGAATTTTTCCCCTTTTTTTGGCTGATAAAACTGAACACGGGAAATTTTAAAAAATTTTTCCCCGTGGGGCCCCAAACAGGGGGGGGAAAATTTTTCCCGGGGTCTGTGGGGGAGGACCTTTTTTCCTTTTTTTTCCCCTTTGGGGTTGAGGCGGGGGGTTTTTTTCACAAGCTTTAAGTGTTCTGGACACAATTTAAATGAAATTTTTGGACACATGATTGTTTTTCTTCCTTCCGTTACTGACGACAAAAAAATTTTTCTGTTGTTTTTTTTTTAAATTTTTTTGACGTAGGGTTTTGCCCCCCCGGGTTTTTTCCATTTTTTTGCATCTTCCTTTTTTTTTTTTTAATTTTCCCTTTTCCCGGAAAAAAAGGGGTTGGGGAGGAGCTTTTTTGTTGGAAACATTTTCCCTGTTTTCCCCCGTGCCTTATTGAGTTTTTTCCTTTTACACAGATTTGTACTTTTCTGTATTGCTTTTTCCGATTAAAGGGCCCGTTTTCAAAAGCGTCGTCTGCCCCCCGGTTTTTTACCCCCCAAAAATTCTAAATTTTTGGGTTTTGTTTTGGGGGCCTTGCTGCAAAAAATTAAAACTGGAGTGCAGTTAGTTGGGGGTTTTTAGGTATATGTTTTTACAATAAAAACCCAAAAACGGGTTTGAAAAATTTTCCGGGGGCCCTCGATTCCTTTTTCCCAAAAAGGTTTTGGGGGTCTCAACAAGCCCCAAAGGGAAATTTTTGGTTCATTTTTTCGAAAAGGGGCCTTTGGGTTTTTGTGGGTGATAGGGTTTGGGGTTTTTTAAATTTTTTTTTGGCCCCCTACATGTGACAAAATTTCCCCTTTAAAAAAATTTTGGTTTAAAAAAACAGGCCCCTTTTTTTGGAAAATTTGGGTGGGAAAACCCCTGGGGGTCTGCGAAGCTTCCCTTTTAAAAGGGTTTTGGGGTTTCCGTCACTGGGGGGTTTTGGGCCTTTAAAAAGGGGAAAAAACCCCCAAAAAAACTGGGGGGAAGGGGGACCATAGTAAAAGGGGAAAAGAGTTTCCAGATTTTTTTGGGGGAAAAAATTTGACGGGGGCCGGGGCCCCCCAATTTTCCGGGGGGCGAGTCGCCCCGGGTAGGTTGCAGGGGGGGGCCCTTTTGACTCCCCTTTTTTCCCTTTTTTCTGAGACCAAAAGGGGGCCCCCCCATTTTCCCAAAACCACCCCCCCGATGGAGCTGCGCCCCCCCTTTTCCCGTAGAACCGGCATCTAAAAAAGGGGTTTCCCCGTTTTCCCCAAAACCAAAGTGTCCTGATTTTTTGTGGTACGCTTCCAACCCCCTTTGGGGGTCTCCCCTTTGGGGGCCCCCTATTTGCCAGCCCCTTTTTTGGGGGGTTTTTGGGGTTGACGTATCCCCCGCCAAATTCTCAGGGTTTTTTGGAAAAAACCTTGTTTTTTTTTCCCCGGGAAAATTTGGGGGTTTACATGGGGGCTTTTTTTTCCCCAAAGGGGAAACCCCCTTTCCCCTTTTTTAAAAAACCCCCCCTTTTTGCGGGGGCCCACGGGGGTCACGGGGCCTGGTCTTTTTCCCCGCTTTTTAGGGGGGGTAAAGGATTTAATGTTGCACCTTACTGCTTTTGTGGACTCGATGGGGGGTGGACTACCCCATTTCGATTTTGGGGGGAGGTGCTTCCCAAAATTTTTTTCCGGGGGGCCGATTTTCTTCCGTATCAGAGTAAAGCGGGGGCCCTTTGGGCAACGCATTTTGCTTTTGTTTTTTTTGCCTGCCCGGGGGTTTTTATTGTAAAATGGGGTTAAAAGGGGCAAACCGGGGGCCCTCCCTCGCTGCTCCATGGGGGGCCCCGTTGGCGGTTTTTTCCCCCTGCGTTACGGGTTGTTGCTGTGTTTTGCCCTGAACTTTTTTGGGGCCAGAGTGCTTAAATCTTTCGTAATGGCCCCGACCCGCGCCAGAAAAAAACCCTTGAAACTGCTATTAAAATTTTCCGGGGGGCCCCTTTTTTTTGGCCCCCAGTTTTTGCTGCAAACGATGCTTTTTTTGGCCATTCTGCTTTGGGGTGGAACTTTTTTTCCCCAAAAAAAACATTACTGCGTCGGTTTTTCAAAAGGAAAAAGGGGGGTTTTTAAACAGGTTTGGTGAAGATCTAAAAAAACCCCCAAGGATTTTTTTTCAAAAATTTTTGGGAAACTTCAGCCGTTCTTTAAAACCCCCCCCCAAAGGGGGGTTTTGCTTTTTTAAAGTTTTTTCCCCCCCGGGGGGGGCCTTTTTAAAAGGGGCTGCCTTCTTCGTGTAATCTTTCAGAAAAAACCTTTTTTGTAAAAACCCTTAAGGTTTTCCCCGGGAAAAGGGGGGCCCCCTTCCTTTAAAAAGGGTTTTTTCCGGGGGCCCCCCCGGGCCAAACCCTTTTTGGGTTTTGGGGGAAAAAAGAAAATTTTTTTTTTCCCCCGGGGGGGGGTTTTTTGGGTACCCCCCCTTTGAACTTTTTGGTTGGGGGCCCCAAATAATTTTTTTCCTTTTTTTTTTTGGTTTTAGTTGGGGGGGGCAAATTTTTTTTTGGGTTTTTTTAAATTTCCAAATTTTTTTTCCCCTTTTCCTTTGGGGGCAGGGGGGGGTTTTTTTATTTTTTTTTTTTCAAAGGGGTTTTTTTTTTTGGTTTTCCTTTTTTTTTTTCTTTTTGGGAAAACACCGGTTTTTTTTTTTTTTTGTTTTTTTGTTTTTCTTTTTTCGGTTTTTTTTAATTTTTTTTGGAATTTTTTTTCCAAGGGAAGGGGTTTTTCCAAAAAAAATCTCTTGGGAAAGGGGTTTTGGGGGGCCCCCCACCCCCAAACCCAAAGGCCCCCTTCTGTCGGGTCACAGTTGCCCCCCCGGGGGGGGGGGAAAAAAAGTTTTCTCACGAAAAATCCCCCGCCACAGGCCCCTTTTTTAAAAAAAACCCCTAGTCAGATCAAGGGTAGAAAAGTAGTTAGCCGTTTTCAGAGCGCTAATGTTTTCCCCCTTTTTCGTGGTTTAAAAAAGGATGCATCCTTGATGTTTTGCGGGGTTTTTCCCCCCCGTTAAAAAACAACATTCTCATACTTCCATTTTCTTTTTAACCAAAAAAATAAGGGGCTGCCCAGGGGCTACAAAATATTTCCCCCTTTTTACCCCAAAAATTTTTTTATATCATTTTTTCATTTTTTTTTTGCCCTTTTTTATAATGAGTGGAGGTATTTTGGGGCCCATACCCCCCTTTTTTTTGGGGGGATGGGGGGCCTGTAGGGTTGTTGGGGTTTTTCTCCCCTTTAAAATTTTCCCCCAAAAAAAGTGGATTTTTGCTAAACACTTGGGGCGTACTCTTGCACCCCCCCTAATTCCCCCCTTTTTTTTTGGTGGGCGGGAGTGGTTTTCCCTCCCAACATGGAAATTGTGACCCCCTTCCCCCCCTGAGCTGCTGGGCATTGTCCTCCCCCATTTTTAGGAAAAATAAAAGGCTCAGCGGGAGAATAGATTATTTCAAACGCTTTTTGTTTAGAATGGTTGCAAACGGGGTTTTAAAATTTTTTTCCCCTCATTTTTCCCCAAAAATTTTTAAGCCGTACCCCGGGTTTTTTTCCAAAATTTCCACTTCTTTCTACTCCTCTAGCCGTCAAAGTGTAGGTCTATTTTTCTGAAAGGTGGGGTTTACTAAGCTTGGGGGTTCTGTCCCCCTTTTTAACTTTGGCCGGGGCCCCCCCCCCAAATGTCATTTCAATCTTTGGGGGGGATCAAATAGGATCCGAGGGCTGGACCCGTAACCCTTACCAAAATTTTTTCCGGGGGGGGAAGCCTTTTGCTTGCTGGGCACACCAGGGCCCGGATTTTCTCTTTGGATTACTCCTTTCTGCCTTGGTCGGGCAATTCAGCGAAGCTTTTTGGGGGGAAAAAAAACAACTTTCCCCCAAAAAATTTTTGAAAAATGTTATTAAACCCCCAAAAATTTTTTTTTTAAACCCTTCTCCTCTTTTTTTGTCCTTTTTACCAGAAGCCTTTTGGTTTTTTAACTCCTCTCTGCCCCCTTTACTCTACACATTTTGTTCCGTGTTCTTTACAGGAAGGGGGATTTGAAGCTTTTCAAAATAAAGTCAAGGGGGGGGAGGTTTTTTAAAAAGTCCTTGACCCCCACTTGGTTTATAAAAAAAACAGGGGTTTTTGGGGCACCTGGGCCCCCCCGTCTAACAAAAGCGGGGCAGAAATTTTTTCTAGAATTTTTGGCAGTGGGTTTTTCCCCCCCCCATTCCCCCCCGGGTTTCCGTCTAGGGGGGCCCGGGCGGGTATTCTTTCCCGGGTTGGCCCTTTGGGGCCCCCCTTTGCCCGTTTTTTGGACATGTGGGGGGAAAGTTTACCTTTCCCCGGGGTTTTTGCGATAAAGGGGGGGTTTTTCGACGAAAGGGGGGTGGGTTTTTTTAGAGGTCGCTCCTGGGGGTGGCGTTTTTCCTCCTCCGGGGGGGGGCGAAAGTCTTCTTTCTTCTCGGGGGCATCCAGGAATTTCCCCTGGGCAGTCAGCTAACAAGATTTTTCCTTCCCCCCCTTTCCGCAGCTTTGGGAAACCAAAAAAAAGCGGCCCCCTTTTTAGTCGCTGGCCCCCCCCCTGAGCGCAGACAGTCCCCAAATTACTAGGGGGGGTCTTTTGCGCTTGGCTTTTTTCCCCCAAGGGGAAAAAAGGGGGGGTTTTGCGGTTTTTCCCCCGGGGACTTTTTCCCCCCTGATGTTGGGTGGCCACCCTGGTTTGCCCGGGGCCGGGAGCCCTTTTTTTTGCCATGTTTTGGGCTTTTTAAAGGGGCATGGATGATCTAAGGACCACCAATTTTTTTGTTACTGCGTTCCTTTTGGGGGGGTCAATCCCCCCATAAATTGTTTTTTTCAGCATTCTATTTTTTCGGGTAGCATTTAAATTGTTTTTTTTGCTTGAGGGCTCTCAGGGCCCCTGTTAGTGGAAAACGTATTTTCCCCGGGGGTTTAAAATGGCTTTTTGTGAAAAAGTGTTAAAGGCCACCCGGGGGGATCCGTTTTGTGCGGTCTTAAAATTTGGGGAAAGCGGGGTTAAAGGGGAAAATCGCAAAAAAGGGCTCCGTTAAGGGTTTTTCCCCCCAAATCCCCCCTTCCCCCTCAGCAGGCCAGTTAGTGCCCTTTTTGGGACAGCAGCTTTTTGTTCTTCGGGCCCTTTGGGGTACATTTTAGGAGCTGCATAACTTCCGTTTTTAAAACTGCTAAAGTGCCGGGGCCAAAAAGCTGTTTTGGGGGGGAAACCAAATTTTGCCCCAGGCATAAAAGGGGGGCCCGTTAGGGGCAGGGGCGGGCTCCCGGGGGTGGGGGTGGCCTGACCCAAAAATTCTTGCGCTAAAAAAAACCAGCGGTGCGGGATTTGGGGGGCCCCCGGCCCGGGGGGGCCCCACTGTCAGCGGTTGTTTTTAAAAATTTCCCTTTGCGCCCCCTTGGTTAAAGGGAAAACCTACCGGTTTCGATTTTTCTTTTTTACGGCACCGAAAAGGGGGGAAAAAAGGGGGCCCTTTGTCGAAAACGTCGGGGTGTCAGAGCGTTCACTTCCGGGGGTTTAAGGGGCCCCCCCCGAGTCGGGGCCCGGGGGGGGTTTGGGGCCAAACCCCCTTTTCGCGCTCTTTAGGTACGCCCCCTTCTTCTCAGGCCTTGGGCGCAAAATTTTTGGGGGGCAAAAATGGCGGTTTTTTGGCGCCAAACAAAAAGCAACAGCCCTTTTTTACCAAAAACCTCCCCCGGCACAAAGGGTCGCAATGTGCAAGTTTCGTTTCTTTTTGGGCGCCAAAGTTTTGTGCCCCAACCCCCCACCAAAAATTTTTGGGTTACCGGGGGAATTTTGGGGGACTCGGGCCCCAGCCCGTAGAAGTCTTTTTGGGGGTTGTCACAGTAGGGGGGGCTCGGTTTTGGGGCCCCCTGGGGGGGCTGGGGTTTTTTGGGGGGGGAAAATTTACAGGGGTTTTTAATTTTTTATTACGTTCGTGCGCCCCCCTGTGTATTTTTGGAAATTTTTTTCAGCGTTCTGTAGTTTTTGAGGGGGTTGGGGGGGGCCCCGCTAGATGTGGGCCCCCTTTCAGGGGGGGGTGGTCCCCCAAAGTCTATAAAAATCAGTTTAGTGGGTGCAGATAAAAAAACCCAGTCTCCACGGGTAAAACGTTTTCCCCCTACCTTTTTTGAAAAATGGAAAAGGGAGGGCCCAGGGAGGTGAGGGGGGTTTTGAGGGGATGAGCTTTGAGGCAACAGTAAGCAAGTTGGGGGGCCCCCTTTTTTCTCCCCCAAAAACGATGGGGTTCAACCAGCTTTGCAGCGTAGTTTACCTTTAATTTCAGCTTTTAAAAAATGTTCTGCCCCGTCAGATTTGTGGTGAATTTTTCCCAAATTTATGAAACTAGGTTTTGTTTTTTTTGGGGTTTTAAAAAAATCCCTTTTTTTAGGGGGCTTGGTTATTTCGGACTATATGGGCTGTTTGCCGGCCCCAGGGTCCGGTAAACCCCGGGTTTTTTTACCCTTGTTTTTAGTTTTAAAAGTGATCCTTCGGTCCCCCGTTTTTCCCGGGTTTTTTAAAGTGCAGGACTTTTTTCCAAAAACCCCAAAAAAAAATTTTCCAATTTTAAAATTTTTTCCATTTGCCCTTCGATTTGCCCCCCCCTTAATAGAAGTTCAGTTTTTCTTCCCCCGGGGCACAGCTCTGACTAGGTGAGGTGAACTAGAAAACCCGTTTCAGCCCCACTTTTTTAAATGCTAAAAGGCCCCAAACTGGACACGTCCTTTTTTTTGTCCCAAAAGGGGGAAAAAAACCTGGGCTAAAATTTTAACCCCCCCTTTCCCAAAAACCCCCCTGGGTGTGTCCCGAAAAAAGGGGGATTTGGGGGTTTAAGAGCCCCCAACTGTTATCTCCACTATCCCTTGGTATTGTTTTTTCCCCCGGGACACAGGGGGATTCAAATGGAAAAAGGGGGGGTGAATATTTTTTTTGATCTCCATTAGGATGAATCAATCTGAATTTAAAACATTACGCTACTTTTTTTTCCTTCTGTTTTTAACCATTGCATTACATGCAATGCTGGAAAAAATCTCTATTTTTTTACAGAATCCTTTCGATGCGGCGCTCCCAAAAATTGGAGAGTTAGTAGCAAAATTTTTTTTTTTTTTAACCCCCCTTTTTTTACAGACCCCCTTTTCAGCTTAATGATGGGCCAATTTTTAAAAATTCCCCCCCCTTTTCACTTTATGAGGTTAAAACTCAGGGGAAAAATTTAAAAAAATTAAAAAGGGGGCTGAGATTGTTTTTTAAAGGACAAATTTTTCTTTTTACGTTAGTGGTAAAAAAAATTTTTTTTTGGGCTTGCTTTTTTTTATGAAAAAAAAAAAGGAAAAAAAGGCCGGGGAAAAATTTTTTAATTTTCAAAAAAACAATTTTTATGCCCTTAAAACAGAGAGATTTTTTCACACAAAAATTTTTTTTAATTTTAAAAAATTTTCCCAAAAACTACTTTACATCCCCCCCAATTTTTTGGGAAAAAAAAATTTTTTTTGTTCCCCAAATTTTTTAAAAAAATTTAAAAATTGACTTCGATTTATTTTTAAAACACAAAAATTTTTTTTTTTTTGGGACCCCATTTACTTTTTTCACTTTGAGGGGGTTCTATATGAAAGGAAAAATTTCCCAAAAAAAAACCCCTTTTTAAAAATGCCCCCCCTCAAGGTGCTCAAAAACCAAAAATTTTTAAATTTATTAACCTTCACGGGGCTGGAAAAAAAATTTGGAAGGAAAAAAAATTTTTATTTAACTTTTTTTTTTTAAACTTTTTTTTTGGGAAACCAAAATTTTTTTTTTTTTTACAAGGTTTTTTTTAAAAGAAAAAATGAAACCCCCCCAAAAATTTTTTGTGCAATTTCTCCTGAATACGCCCATAACCCCCCTGTGGGGGGTAAACCCCCTTTTTGGGGGCCCCAAAAAGAGGTTTTTAAGGGAAAGGAGCACCCCCTTTAAATTTTTCAACGCAAAATTTGGGTTTGGGGGGGGGCATGTCGCGTTTTTGAGGGGAACCCCGAAAAAGCCCCCTTTTAAAAAAGGGGGAAAACCCCCAAAAAAATTTACCCCCTTTTGGAAACTAAACCCCTTTAAAAGGGAAAAAATCTAGAAAATTTTGGGGCGCACTTTGAACCCCCCGTGCTTCCACAAGTTTGTTTTAAAAAAGGGCCGTTTTAAAATAAAAAAATTTATTTTTTTTTCCCCAAAAAAAAAAACTTTTCACCCCAATTTTTGATTTTTCAAAAGGGAAAATTGGCCCCCAAAAAGTTTTGTCCAATTTGACCTGAGTAGCTAAAAACCAAAATATGTGGGGGGGGGAAACTTTTTTGGGTGCACGCAGGGCTTGGAAAGGAAAATAAAAGTTTTGGAAAGAGAGTTTTGGGGGGCATGTTCCTTTGCAGTACCCCAGATGTGCCTAAAAAAGTGAAAAACCCCCCCAGTGACCCCCTTTTGGAAAAAATAGACCCCCCAAGGAACTTATCTAGATGTGTGGTGGCACTTTGAACCCCCAAAATGCTTCACAGAAATTTAAAAGCAGAGCCGTGAAAATAAAAAAATTTTTTTCCTCAAAAATGATTTTTTTAGCCAGCTATTTTTTTTTTTCCCAAAGGGTAACAAGAGAATTTGAAACCCAAAATTTGGGGTGCAGTTTGTCCCGAGTACGCTGATACCCCCTTTTTGGGGTAAACCACTGTTTGGGGGACGGCGGGTCGGAAGGGGGGAGCGCCATTTGACTTTTTGAACGCCCGTGTTTTGGGGACCCCCCGATGTTTAAATAGTGGAAACCCCCCAATTTAGCTCCAACCCCAACCTCAACACACCCCCCAACCCATCCAACCCTAATCCAACCTAATTGTAACCCCAACCCTGATTGTAACCCTACCCTAATTATACCCTAAACCAAGGCTAGGTTCATTTTGCGTTTTACCAGCCCCTTCAACACATGGTTGACGGGCTGGTAACGGTTGCATAAGCGTCACGTTATGCTTACCACTGACGAGGAATCGAGATGTTTCCCCTGCGCTGCGGGGACGGAGCCCAGAGCTGCAGGCCCCGGTTCCCCGGCTCCATCACGAATGATGGCAGTCGCAAATGATGCCCCTTTTCAGCATGCTCGCGATGGGCCCCAAATGGGGGTGAATGGCAGCGTTAACGGATGTGTTACACCGGTTATCTGCGGTGAACGCAGTCATCTAACGGACTGACTAACGCGTTGAACCAGCCCAACCCCCAATTTAACTTAACCCCAACCCCAATAGAAAAATGAAAAAAAATATAATTTCTATATTTTATTATATGTCCCCCAAATAAGGGGGTTTATAAAGGGGGGGTTTGTACTGTTTTTTTTATTTTGATCACTGGATGGTTTATCACAGTGATCAAAATGACTTTTTGCAGAAAGAAAGAAACATTTTTTGAATTGATGGCCCGCCATTTTTTTTTTTTTACGGGAAAAAGACCCGGGAGGACCCCGCCAGGGGGGGCTCCGGGGGACACCGGGGGGTAGGGGGGGGTTTGGGGTACTGGGGAACCCCAAATTTTCTCCCCTTGATGTGGGAATCACATCAGAGGGGGGAAAAAAATTTTTTTTTTTTTTTTGCGGTCGCCGTATTTTCCCCTATAAAAAACGATCGCGGGCACCGGGGGGGGATAAAAACCGACCCGGGTCATGTTCCTGGGGGCTCGGGGGTACCCTCGGGGCCAAGGGCCCCCGAGAAAAATTTTCCCCAACCCCCCCACAACGCGGCGGGCGCACTGACATGGCCCCCATTTTTTAGGCCCCCAAAAATGGCGGCGCCCACCCGGGGGACCGGAGGGCCCGGGGGGCCCCATGCGGGGATCCGGGGCCACAAGGGGGGGATTTTAACCCTTTTTTTCTCCCCCTCTGATGTCCGAACAAATCAAAGGGGAAATTTTAAATTAAAACCAAAAACCATTTTTTTTTTTTTTTCGGGTCGCCTTTTTAAAAGGGTTTTAAAAACGGGGAATTGGGAACAGGGGTCGGTAAAAAACCCCAAAACCCGATTCATTTCCGGGGCTCGGCTACCCCCGGGAGCCGAGGAACCCCGGGAAAATGCCCCTGGGGGGCCCTTTTTCACTTTTTCCCCAGCGCCGTTAATTAACGGGGCTGTGGTTTAAATACCCTTAAAGACGCCGTTAAAAGGGGTATTTGGGGGGTCGTTAAGG
>JARQOD010000008.1:60483933-60567284 GCA_033576555.1 Oophaga sylvatica | reverse complement strand
CATATAATTTTCTGGTTAGCCAATAAAGGTATCACCTTAAGAATGCTCTTGTCATAATTGGATGGAAAAGTATTCACAATGGTTCTACCACATAATTTCGGTCTACCTACACAAAGCTTCTAGATTGGGCCACGTTCACACATTCAGTATTTTACCTCAGTCAAAACCAGGAGTGGAACAATCAGAGGAAAAGTATAACAGAAACACGTCACCACATCTGTGTTTATCACCCACTCCTGGTTTTGGCTTATAAATACTGATGGAAAATACTGAACGTTGGAATAAAGCCTTAGGCTTTGTTCACACATTGCGTTTTTGCTGTTTTTAAATGCAAATTTTAAGCTGCGTTTTACAGTGCCAGCAAAAGCTATGAGATTTCTTTTTTTTTTTTCCCCTGAATAATTTGGAAAACGGCCGCGTCTTTGCAAACTCCAGCATGTCACTTCTTTCAGCATTTTTTTTCACCTGTGGAATAGCGCAGCAAAAAACGCAGGTATCAGGTTTTGATGCAAAAACCTAAGGAACTTGCATCATGTTTTTTTTTTTTTTTTACATTAACCTTTATCAGCATGCACAAGAAACAATAAAAACTGAGCAAAACCTGTTTTTTCTAAGCCGCTTCTTTACTGCCAAGAGAGTACGTTTTGCCTGCAGAAAAAAAAACGCAACGTGTGAACATAGCCTTAATGTAATTCACCTGTTTCTCTCAGAGATTTTTGCTCAGCTTCAGGCTATATTCAGGGGGCACATTTGTGGTTGATGTGCAGAATACACTGGTTTCAATGGCACTTAGCACTGAGGACAAACCCCACATGTGAGGGCCCTTGAATTATCATGTCCGTGTGAATGTAGCCTTAAGGGAAGTTCACACTGTGTTGTTTGGAGTTCAAAACCACAAGACTTTCCAGTAGAAACGGCTTATTTTTTTTTTTCTCGCCTGAAGCAGTTTTTATGACTTTTCAGAACATTTGTTTTTTTTTTATCCTGATTCTTTGCCCCCTTTCGATGAGACGTGTGCCTGGTTTGGAGAGGTCTCATTCAGGATCTGCTTCAAAGAAGTGACATAAGTTTTTTTTTTTTTTTTTTTTTTCCATGAAACCTCTTCAAAAAAAAAAAGCTTAGAATACTCCTCATATAAACGGCAAAGTGTGTTTTCCATATAAATTCACTGGATGAGTAAAAAACATGGACCTGCATGGTATCAGTTTGTAAAGGATCTATTGCAATAATAACAAATGAAACTGGATTTGACCATTTTTTTTTATTGTGTAAATTGGATGCCATACGGATAAAAATTCACATGAAAAACCGTCCTTTTTTTTTTTTCTGTTTTTTTTCTAGATGATATAGGGATAATTTTTCATAAAGTCATCTGAACCTCTCCTTAAGGATATGTTTACACTTGCCTGTTGTGATTTTTTTTTTTTTTTTTTTTCCCCATTGGTGAGAGCATTGGTCCAATTAAAACATTTGAATATGACATTAAAGTAAAACAGGCCAAATTCATATGGAGGTATTCTCGCCTAGTAGCATTGCCTAAGGCTTCCATGGACATGGCTCTGATCATCTTTTGGCTATGTTCCTATGATGACCTTTTGGTGATCTTTTGATGGTGCAGATTTTTTGCACCGATTACTTGAGTTTTTCTTTTCATGCATTTTTATGACGTTTTTTTTTTCTCGCATGTCTTGTTTTAAACAAAGCTGCTTTGTTTGTGATATTTGCTGGCATTTGGCTTTGACAAAACTTTATTGATACAGTCATGTGCATTATGAGTTCTTTTTTTAGTTTTTTTTTTTTTACTTGCGGATTTTCCGCAACTAATGATTGTCTATGGGGAAAAATGTGCACATAAAACTCAGCGTACCCACAAGAAGGTTAACATTATGGGTTTGAAACACACCACAGGTGAGTTTACGCTTTTTTTTTTTTTTAAAAGCACAGTGGGCAGGAGATTTCTATTAATCTTATTCACTTAGCTGGAACGGTAATACGCTATGTTTTTGATATAGAGAAAATACAGTTTTTCGATGATCACGTAAAAAGTGTGATCCGCTATTAATATCATCTTTCTTTTGCCATGATGCAACATGTCAGAGGAGAGAGAAATTTTGTTCCCAAGCCCCCCTCCGTACCCCCGCCATCCACCGGTCCTCTGCCTGCCTGCCTCTTTATGAAGAAAAATGGCAGGCGCATGTTCAGTGCGCCCGCCAAGATCTGCCAGCCGGCACCCAGCAACAGCAGGGATTATTTTTATTGGTTCCTGTCTTTTGATCACTGTGATCAAAATCCCAATAATTAGTAAATCATCCCCTTAGTCAAATTATTTTTTTTTTCCTTTTTTTTTTGGTTAGGCTTTGGATAGGGCTGAGGGTTAGGATTGGGCTTTCAAAAGTTTAAAAAAAAAAAAAGAATTATGACGACCTATTCAATATGAAAACCTAATGTTAACAAATTCTATGTAGTACCTTTTGGGGACAAAATCCTTCAGGGGTGTAGTTTCCAAAATGGGTTCATTTGTGGTGAATTTCTGCTGTTTAGGCACCTTCCAGGCCTTATAAATGTGACACGGTGCCCATAATCTATTTCAGCCAAAATTCAGATGATGCTCCGTCCCTTCCAATTCTTGTCGTTTCTCCAAACAAAAGTTTTTAACTACATGTGGGGTATCTCTGCGCTAAAAAGAAAGTGGGTAACAAATTTTGAAGTCCACTTTTTTTTTTGGTGTTCATGAGATGCAAATGTATATGGGCCTGACTCAACATTACAATTTATTGCTGTACTAAGCTTGGTGATGTATTCATGTAGTGATGGTGGTTCTGGTGACGTATGCATGTACTGGTATTTATTTACTGACTGTGGTTCTCATGATATATTCATGAACTGATTGAGGTTCTGGTGATGCATTAATGTACTGATGGTGGATCTGGTGAAGTATTCATGTACTCATGGTAGTTCTAGTGACCCATTTACAGATTATAGTTCTGGTGGTGTATTTATGTACTGATGATGATTTTAGTTTCGTATTCATTTACTGATGATGGTTCTGGTGATGAATACAGCACTAGAAGCATCATCACTGTATGAATACATCACGAGAGACATTGGTAGTCTATGAATACAGCATAAGAACCACCATCAGTACATGTGTGTAGCCCTGGTGTGAAGGCACACGCAGTACCCTGGAGGATGTGTGGAGAGATAGCAGTTTAATGCTCAATGAACATTCATTCCAAAACACACTTAGACACGCCCACAGGTATAAAGTCTAGTCACATGCATCAGCAGTTAGTCAGTCAGTCTAGCCTGGACGAGGAGGGAGGAAGAGGTCCAGTCAGTCAGCAGCAGAGCTGAGTGCAGTCTGTGTGCAGTTCAGAAAGTGGAGGCCAGTAAAGGTGAGCCAGATCACCTCAGCCTGGTCAGAGCTGTGCCCCACTGATAGACAGACTGAGACATTTATTGAGAAAGAGGAGTGTATTGCAGATAGACTTCAGTCTCCTGTCCCAAGGACAGTGAAAGGTTCAGAGACGTGCTCCTGCCTAAAGGATTACTGAGATTCTGGCAACAAGCTCAAGAAAGAAGTTAAGAAAGGGACTGATTTGTTTAACCTGTGGAAGTGAGGAATGCTTATGCTACAAGCGCGGACAAGGCGAAAGGCACAGTGGTAGAAATTCTGAGTGCTATAGGATTGGAGAAGTCCTGCACATTGTCACCGGTCACTGGAGACCGAAGCATCACTATAGCTTCACGCATAGTGGTAGAAAAACCAGAGGCTTACTGGACCTTAGGTAACAGCAAGCAGCCCTTGGAGTGTCGGTACGTAACTGGGGTCAGGTGGAATAGGAACTTTGAGCTAGGCCAAGCATAGAAGAACCTAGTTTCATCACAGGAAGGCTCCGACCACAAAACTGACCGGGCAGTACAGCTTGGAGAAGCTGGAGTTTATAGAGGGAACCACGCTTTATGCTGGTTGGACTCATCATTGTGAAAGTAAAGGAGGCCCCTAACTTGTCCAGCTGCTAACTCAAAACACATCCCCCATTGGATCAGCCTCCCTGGGACCTGCCTTACCATCTTACAAGTAAAAGGTATGGAAAGACGCTGACGGTGTGAGACTGAGTTATTTAATTGCATGCCTGCACAACCCCACCATAACCATCGACCTGAGGGAAGAGTCCCACCTGTAGGGGACCCGACATCTAGCTGCCTCACCATCCCCTCAGAGATCTACAGCAGCGCTGGTGCAAATTACCAGAGACTACAGGTGGCGTCACGAACTGTATATAAATCAAATCCCCTGTAAATATTCCCCCCAACATACGCCAGACCGCCAGGGCCACAGACCGAGCCACCGCTACCTGTGACAAACCCCATAGACTTCCATGGGCTCGGCTCTGAGTACCCCATTGCCCTGGTAATCCACAATTGTGGTGGCGGGTCGATACACATGATCCGTTGCCCCAGAAAAACTATCAGTACAGGAATACATCACCAGAGCAAAAAGGATTTGTTGCATAATGGATGTGAAAACCATCAGAAGTATCCCTTTATCTATAATGGGGTTTGTTTAGTTTCCATTAGGGTATCCATCAAATGCTGGACCACTATATTCAGATATTAGTTTCCATGACAGTCCTTGAGCCTGACATTTAAATATAGGATGTCAGGTTGAATATCACCATTTGTCCATGGTATTGCATAAATGGTACTTAAACAATGATTCTATATATAACTTTGAAAACCCAAACCCACTCCCTGTTGAGCCTCACCCCTAAAGTATATCACTTTTTTTTTTACTTTAGGTGGTATTATTTATTGAAAAAGGTATCAATTTTAATGGAAGTGGTCATCAGAGCTTACCTGACCCATTGGAGGGTGATTGGGGGGGCAGGGTGCTTTGGGTCTTTGTCCCATTCCATTACTTGGGGGATGAGAGTTCTTTGGGTTGGGGGAGGGGGAGCGCTATTGGCTTCGACTGCCTAGGGTACCAAAATGCCTAGTCCTGGCTATGGGCATCAGCTTTCTTTCTGTCGCTTCTTTTCTTCAGTGGTAAAAAGCCTATGGTGTGTGTAGACTTCTGGAATAGGATTTGTTTTTTGTTTAAGACATCTGCAACATGTCCATTTGTCTTGTGGTAAACACGCGTTTTATTAGCAGATTTTCCACATAGATTTGAATGAGATGAAGAAAATAAAAAATGATTTTTTTTTTTACTTGCTGCATCTAATGCAAGTCTATGGTGAAAAGATATGTACATAAAACTCATTGTACCCGCAAAAGAAACTGACATGTTGTGGGTCAGGTTACGCGGAATAAAAAAAGAATAGCAGAGAACATGAGATTACTATAAATCAAATCCACTGTAAGATACTGCATTTTTGACTCGACAAATATACTCCGCATCAAAAACTCCACAAAACTCATCACACAGCCTTAATATGATCTCTTATTATTTTTTTCTAGGTCAATATGTCACCTGATCGAAGCCATCCGTCACATTTAATACAGGTTTTGATTAATTCGACATCAGGTGCAATGGGTGAGTAATAAGGAGAAGGATGAACATAAATTACTATCCACACATTTTAGCATGCAGAAAGTAGTGTTAGACAATTTAATGAATTGATAATTAAAAAGCACTTGATAAAAAAGTTCAGTTAAATACATTGTAAACCCCCCTGAACTCTCCTTATTCTATTGTTTTTTTCTATTTTATGCTTTGTCACTGCATTGAATAGAGATTCACATTTATTTCTTCTGGAGTGCAGTATGTGAAATCTCCGTTTCTAGCGCAACTGGGCGTGTTTTCACAATCCAGCTTTGAATGAAAAGCATCCTCCCTGGCGTTGCCAATCGCAGCTCTGCCGCTGACATTGCAGTCTCAGATGCTGCTGAGCTGTGACTTGCAGTGTCTGGGAGGAAGGTGACAGTCTCCTGATTGGAAAGGATATTCACAATTGCATTCTTAATAAAAAAGGAAAGATTTAAGAATAAAAGTATGCGCATAAATGAAAACCATTGTAGAATACAAAAAAACAAAAGGGGAGATGCTCGCAAACGTAAAGGACATAAACTGGACGAAACAAACCTAAAACAAATTAATCCTAATTGAGAAATAACTTGTGAAAGAACATCCAAGAAAAAGAGGGAAAAGAACCATTTAATCACTTTTATTATAATTAAATCACTCTGTTTGTAATGACTCTATATAATAAATGAGTTTCGCTCATATTGAAGAACTGAAATAAATTAACTTTTTGATGATATTCTAATTTAGTGAGAAGTACTTGTATATACACAAAAACACAGGCATGGTGTAATAAATGGACATTTCAATGAACAAAAACTGAGCTCAGAGAATGAATCCTTACTGGATTAGATTAGTGGTGTGAAAGTCTTACAGTCCTGATATCCAAGAAAGATCCGAGGCCTGGTGCCCTCACTGTCTCTGGAGCAGATTCCCCAGATTCTGTAGTAAATCATATATCCTCCTGACAGATTACGTCTTGTGTGGAGGGAATCAAAGACTTTAATACATTTGTATTCCCAAACTCTTTGATGCTTTTGTGATTTAAATTAGCCTTTTAATATGACAACTTTCATATTGTTTGTTGTGTCCTGAACCGCAGAAATGTTTGGTAAGTGTACTTGCAAAAAAATTATTTGAAGTGACACAAACATTAGTTAATAAAAAAACAAATTTTATTAATCATAAATTTAAAAACAGAAAATTCACTATTTTACAGGAAATAATACCGAAAAATGGGAGTTTAATAGGAGTCACAAAAAGGCTTTGGAACAACAGTACCTAGTGGGAATAGCTGTCAAGATACAACTTGTGCTTGTTTTTTATTTTTTATTGTTATTGAGGAAGATTCTCCTTTCATGAAATAAAGTACCAAGTGCTATAGTATAATGTATTCCCAATAGTCCTTGATACAGTATAATGCAGCCCACATAATAATAATCTTTATTTTTATATAGCGCTAACATATTCCGCAGCGCTTTACAGTTTGCACACATTATCGTCACTGTCCCCGATGGGGCTCACAATCTAGATTCCCTATCAGTATGTTTTTGGAGTGTGGGAGGAAACCGGAGTACCCGGAGGAAACCCACGCAAACACAGGGAGAACATACAAACTCCTTGCAGATGTTGTCCTAGGTGGGATTCGAACCCAGGACTCCAGCGCTGCAAGGCTGTAGTGCTATCCACTGAGCCACCGTGCTGCCCTACATAAAGTATAATGCAGCCACTCCACAGAATATAATGCAGCGCCTCCATAGAATATAATTCAGCCCCTTATATAGTACAATGTAGCCCTCCTCATATAGTATAATGCAGCCCCCATAGAATACAATGTATCCCCCTCATATAGTATAATGTAGCCCTTTCATAGAGTATGATGCAATCACCCCTTATTAGAACATAATACAGCCCCCCATAGAATATAATGCAGCCCCAAATAGAATATAATACAACCCACCTCCCCATAGAATATAATGTACCCCCCATAGAATACAATACAGACCACCTCACCATAGAACATAATGTACGCCCATAGAATATAATGTAGCCCCCCATAGAATATAATATACCCTACAATAGTACATATCACGGCCCACATAACCCCCCCCCCCCGGGAATGGCCCCACAGTCCAGTACTCACTGATATATTAAAAAAAAACAAAAAAAAACCACAATCCTCACCTCTCCTCGTGCCCCGTGCTGCTCCTGTCTCAGCGGCTGCAGTCTGCCTGGCACACAGTGGGCGCGCGATGATGTGACGTCATCGCGCACCCGCAGTATCAGAGGCAGAGGGGAATGATGGGAGAGGGTGCGTCAGATGACGCTCTCTCCTCCATCATTGCTTTGAACTGTACCGGCAGACACCGATATAGTTCGATGCGGCGGGGGAGTCCGCGCTGGCGGCAGGCGGGCCCCCCTGCCTCACAGGGGCCCCATAGCGGCTGCATGATGTGCCCCTAGCTGGGGGCCCCTGGGGGAGCAGGGGCCCTAGGCAGCTGCCTGGTCTGCCTGCCCCTAACACCGGCCCTGCCTATCTGCCAATCAGTGCAGGTCTTGGCGGTCGGACCCAGGGCCGGCTTCAGGTTTTCGTGAGCCCCGGCGAAAGAGTCTGTGTGCCCCTTTAACACATACCACAATTCAAGATGCACAGATACAGCAGATAAGTATAGATATAGTACAATGCCAAAGATTTCACTTCTTACATTACATGAGTGATATCTATTGTAAATTCTACAATAGCTCAGAAACCGGACAGTATATTACTCCATACAGTATTATGGGCACCACATAGTGCGCCATACAGAATAATGAGCCCCATATAATGCTCCATACAGAATAATGAGCTCCACATAGAGCTCCACACCGGGTGCTAACGCTGGCCCTGATCGGACCCACACCGATCAACAAATGATCACTTAAATTATGGATAGGTGATAACATGTTTTCACTGGACAACCCCTTTTAAATTCCTTCTTGCTGAATCTGATAATTGGCTATAGGCATGTAGTCCATTTTGTTGTATAGCCGTTGTTTTTTTTTTTTTTTTAAATCTTTTATCTTGCACCTTTTTTGTAGGTGGTGTCGCATGTGTTTTCAGTGGACAGCCCTTCGACACCGTCAAGGTTAAGATGCAGACTTTCCCATCTTTGTATCGAGGTTTTATGGACTGCGCCGTGAGGACCTACCACACAGAGGGATTGCGTGGGCTGTATCATGGCACTGTCCCTGCTTTATTGGCCAATGTGTCAGAAAATGCAGTGCTGTTTGCATGCTATGGCTTTTGTCAAAATGTTGTGTGTCATCTCCTGGGATGCAAGATCCGTCACAGCTTAGGTGTGTGCTACTTTTATCTTTTCCTTAAATATGGATTTTATTGGAGCCCCCTTTTTTCATTTATTTTTTTTTATGTTGCACCAATATGTGACCAATAAAAAGTGGAAAAGATCTCCAACTCCCTTACATCATGAGGAAAACTGTCACAGTGGTGTACCTGCCCCTGGTGCTGATTGGTGTGATTGGACAGTGATGTGAATATTTCATTAAGTGATATCTAGGATATGGTGTTTTAGTGTTCACTTTATTTTTTTGAGCAATGTGTATGAATATTATGGTATTCTTAAAATATTTAATCTCTTTTTGTATAATTTTTGTATCTGTGGTCATACCAATTCTATACCACTAGGTGGAGACATTATACCATGAAGTATTTACAGAGGTGAATCTTGGAATATATATATAGATCCAAGATTCACATCTGTAAATACTTCATGGTATAATGTCTCCACCTACTGGTATAGAATTGGTGTGACCACAGATACAAAAATTACCCAAATTAGATTTTATATTTTAAGAATACCAATTGGGACAATCAGAAATTAGATAACGCAACTATTAGGTTGTGGTTAATTATCTACTCAGCAGCGCTGATATGTTAATATTCTCATTAAAGACATGCTAAAGTTTTTTTTTTTTTTTTTTTCCAGACCCATGTGCCCTGACCCTTTAGGGGTATTGTCAGGCAGTGTGTTATGTATAAACCACCTCTGTGCTTTTATTCTAATCTTCTTCCCTCCAGAGACCACCACAAGGCTACTGCCGGCTCTTTAGCTTCTGTCGCCTCCTCGCTGGTCCTTTGTCCAACAGAACTGGTGAAGTGCCGCATGCAAACCCTGCATGAAATGCGACTATCTGGACACAAGGGCGTGCCACTGAAGAGGTCACTACAACCACGTCTGTTAAGTGGGCAAATGCAATATTGAAATGGTGTTTGTTTTTTTTTTTTTTTTAGTTTTTTTTTTTTATTGTGCATCAAGACATCTTGAGAGTAGTTACTAGAACTTTGCACAAAGCCCAAACTTGTTTTTTTTTTGTTTTTTTTTCCCCTTCGTTAACCGGATTTGTGACTTTTCAGTAGGAACAGCTGCACATTTTACAACATATGGCAAAAAATGTGGCAAAATAACCAGTGTACATAAAATCCTTCCAGGGCGCAGCACATTTGTGCTAAAATTAATGCCTTTAAAAAAAAAAAAAATCGCATTTCATGAATTTGTCTAAAACATCTGGAAAAGCTCCATTGAGGTAAAAGTCTGACCTCTTACTAAACCACAAAAGACAAGTTGAAAAAGGCACAACTCGTTTTGATGAATTTGACGCACATCTAAAAGTCACTAATTGAACCCCAAAAAACTGTCAGAAATGCAATGCAGAATTGGTCACTAATGTTTCCAACAAAGCTGGGGGCGACCAATAATGTTGCTAGAGAAATCTGCCATTATACAGTGATATGTGAGGGAGGGTGTCTTGGGGCTCAATCGTGTGTGGAAATCACATCCCACTGCACTCGGATGGCATATGAGTGCAGTCAGATTTCCATACAATGGAGAAGATGGAGAATTTTTTTCTCTTTCTTCTATCATCTCAGAGAATCACGCTATGCTGACACTGATAAGAGCGTCATTTGCATAATTTGATGAGAATCTATGGCTGTCTAGTAGTTTTGCACAATGCGTATTGTTCTCAGACTTGTGAAACTGGATTGCCAACCAAAGTTTATACAGTAATTACCAGTGATTTCTTAATCCTGTCCCATCAGTGTTTTTTTTTTTTTTTTTTTTTTTTTTTTTAATATTGCAGCACACCATATTCCATTGTTTCTGATATCGTAAAAACAGAAGGTGTCTGTGGCCTTTTCCGTGGACTCAGCAGCACGTGGCTGCGGGAAATTCCAGGCTATTTCTTCTTTTTTGGTGGCTATGAGCTGAGCAGTCGTATTCTAAATCGAAATTCCCAAGATCAGCCAGGTAATTGGTAAGACCTGTATGGCTCGGTTCTTTATGAGGTTGTATTTAACACATGGCTGACTGTATTTCAGGTGCGCTAGTGGTGACAGTAAGCGGCGGTGTCGGTGGGGCTTTTTTCTGGCTCTCTGTATATCCAGTGGATTCTGTGAAGTCAAGAATTCAGGTTTTATCCTTGGCATCTCCGACTGGAGGTTTCCTTACCTCCTTCCTGCATATCTTGAAGACAGAAGGTGGGCACCCATATTTCTGTGGATTGCTTAATCTACACCTAGTATGTCAGCTGAACCTGTCAATTTTGGCCAGACTCTGACCATCCGATGTGTACGGGGGTCTCCGCACTCTCTCGCAGGAACAGGCAGTAAAACCAAATGCAAAAATTATAGCACCCTCTTAACATTTTTTTTTTACCTTAGTTTATCCACTTATTACAGTTACGGTATGTTCACATGTGGCATTTTTGCAGCGTATTTGGTCTGTAAAATATGCAGTGTTTTACAGTATTAGCAAAATCTGAGATTTCTAAAATCTCGTGCACACGCTGCATTTTTTTTCTGCACATTGCTGCATTTTCCCAAGAAACGCAGAATGTTGATTTTTGTCACCAATTTTGCAGCAATTTCTCCCCCCCGCCTTCAAATGAATGGCTGAAAAATGCAAGTAAAAACACAACAAAAAAAAAAAAGCAGAAATAAGCAGAAGCAAGCGGAGCCCCATAACGTGTTATCGATCCGACACTTTGTTGCCAGGAGCACGCCACCAAGGCCTTATTCACTTGTCATTGTCTCATTAGTATTTCTAAAGGTCCTTTTACACAACCTGACCAGCGGCGTGACACGACCACCGATCGTGAAACTTTCATTGACTGGTCGTTGGTCTGCCTGTGTAAGCAGGTATTTAAATCTATGCTAGACCGCTCAATGCACATAGGTTGTCTTAGTTCTCGGCGGCGCGACTTCTGTTTACACAGGACGATGTGCCGCCGAGAATTATGATCTTTTGTGATGCACAGAAAATCATATAACTTGATGTTGGCTGATCGACATTTAGATGCCGGTTTACACCACAAGATAATCATTTTTAATAACTCATTCTCGATTATCTTGCAGTGCGAATGGCTCTTAAGCTAAAAGCAGAAGTGGCTCCAAAACACCGAAGAAGTGTGAAACGTCCAATATATATTTATATATTTTTTTTATCTGTAGCAGCCTCTCCTGATTTTTGGCTCACAACCTACAGAAGAATATACTGCCTAAATAGGGATGTGTGAATAAGGCCTAATGCAGATGCTCTGGCTGCAGTGACACAGGGGCAATGAGACACACGAGGCGTTAATCCTTTCTGCGTTCCTAACAGTCTACCATTTCCACACACAGGACTCCTCACTCTATATAATGGACTAATGCCGACTATCTTCAGGTCATTCCCCTCCAACGCTGCTCTTTTCTTGGCCTATGAAATGACGAAGAGGACTCTTACAGAACGGTCATCTAACCGGAACTGAGTGAAGGAGACTGTTTCCATATCGGCCTTTTTCTGCCGTCATCTGTATTTTTGTTTTGCAAACTTGACAATCGAACATTTTACTCATCTTTACATGTAGACTGAATACTATATTAGCTTGTGTCCTTTGTTTTATTCCTTCCAGATGTATATTTATTATATAATAAACTCAAAATGCAGAAGACTGTGTGGAGGCTAAATCTGATGCAGACTTGGTGATGATGAATGAAAAATCACAGGTCTTGGTAAAATCTGGAGTGTCCTCCCTTCATTATCGACGACTGTGCTCTGCTAGTGAGGAGCGAACGTGCAGGGATAAGGTGTTATCTGAGCATGCTCAGGTGCTAAGCGAGTGTCTTCAGTAGTGTTGAGCGATACGATACTGCAAATATCGGGTATCGGCCGATATTAGCTGTATCGGCCTTTCGATTCCGAATACCGATATTTTCGTCATATCGAATACCGGAATCGGATTTGTCACTGTCACTGTGAGTGTCCGTCGGTCGGGTCTGTCAGGAGTCAGCGGCACTTACCTGGCAGAAGATCTCCGGCGGTCACGTCCTGGACTGCTTCATGGCCGCCATTATCTTCTCCCTGGCGGTCACATGCAGTTTTTCGCGATAACTGCAGCCAGTGACTGCAGGGTAATCCCGGCCATAAACCAGTCCGATGACGTCACCGCCGGGGAAGCAGGTAATCAGCTGTGCTGCGCCGGGATGACAGGCTCTGCCTGTCATTCTGATGTAGCAGAGCTGGATCGTCGTGGGACACTCGTTACTATGGACTGCGTCGGACAGGTGGTATACTTTTTTTTTTTTTTTTTTTCATTTTTTTACAGGAGATCGATGGCGTCGCAGGATGAGACTGTAATAAAAGTAATGAAAAATGTGTTTTTTTTTTTTTTTTATTAAATTAAACTTTTTTATGAACATTCACCCGTCCGGGTACATCAGCAATTTAACTATTTATCAACAATTTAACTATTTACATACAGGGACCCTGTCCGGGTTATTTATACTTCTTTGGCCGGGGTGTTCCAGGTACCACCTGGTACTCTTCTGATGCTTGCCAAACATCCGAGGCACCAAGGACCACCAGGACCTGATGATGTCGTGTGGCCTGTACAGTCAAGTCGTGACCCGCTATCTGGGTCTGTGTGGCCACCTCTTTCATCTCCCTCCGGGTCTGGAACCCTATGTCCCGGACTGAACGAACCCCAGGGGGCCTAACAGGCGCCGGGTACGGGCCAGCTATACTTATCATGTCCATAGCTGGGGCTGCTGAGGAGACCACTGAGGGAGGCTGGGGAGATTTACGGCGTGGGGTGGGCACTTTTGCAGAGGCCTGGATGTGGTTGGCTGAAGGCTCCGAGGGTCTCACAGGTTCCTGACACTCTGGGGAGTAGGGGTCGCACCTGGTAACATTTAGGGCGTACCACCCATTGTAACCCCAGTGTCAGGTGTAAGTCACCAAGTCTCCTGGCAACAGGTCCCTCCCTGGGTGTCCTTCTGGGAGGTGAGTCTCCACGTCCCGCCGGGTCACAAAAACTTCTAAATAAAGTCCAGGCTCCTGGATGAAGCCCCAACCACCTTTCAATTTAAAGCTCCGTACTGCACCCTTACGCCGCGGCTCCCTCAGGGTTCCTTTATCCTTTCTCATCCGGTCCTTATCTGCCCGGTCCTTCTCCACCTGACGTTGGCGAAGTTTTAGGGTTTCTCGCTGCTCCCTTTGTCGCTCTGCTTCCCGCTCCCAACGTCTCCACTCTTCCTCCTGACGCCGGTTGAAATTCTCCTCCACCAGCAGCTCCATGTCTCCACCACTCCACTGCAGCTTGCGATGTCCGGTTTGCGGCAGCTCTCCTGGCGCCCCCCAATCCTGGCGGCGCTCCCCTGCGGAGGAAGCAGACGGCTCTAAATCAGATGACAGTCGGGGCTCCGGTACAGACAGGTAGACCTCTGGTGCCTGCTCGGCCTCCTCCATGAGGACGGGTGTCGCTTCTTCTGTCTCAGCGACGGGGGCAGACAGCGGGATCTGGGGTGCTGACGGTGCTGCGGTTTTTGCAGGAACGGGTGCCTCCACTGCGACAACGTCAACCGGATCACATTGCAAGGGCTCCTCTACTAGAACGGATGCCTCACCTTCCGGTACAGACACTTCAGGTAAGAGGGATTGGCGCCGCTCCAAGTTTATTTTTAGGGCACGCCAGCTCGCTTCCATCCTGGCGACCTCCTCCTGGTGCCGGGCCAGGCTCTTAGGGTATCCTCCGCTTCTTGCAGCGTAGGAGGGTTTACAGGCCGGGTGCCCAACGGTGATTCCGTGGCGATCGGGTCGCTTCCGTGGGGGGAGAGCTCTGACTGCTCCATCCCTTCACACTTCTGCTCATGTCCATTAGCCATCTCTGCCAAGTCACATGTGTCATTAGCATCTGGAGAAGGCCCCTCTTTTGTAGGGAGGCGGGACCTTCGTGTTAGTTTCCGCACACTGAGGAGGATGAGGAGGCGGAACTGAAGAGCTGTGGGGCACGATGTTACATTGCAGTAACATTTACACTGGTCGGCCATCGTTTTCACGCCACTGAGTGAGTGTACACCCATGAAGAGCACGCCCTTCTTCTTCACCAGTGCCTCGTCGTGACGCAGATATGGCGGAAAAATGGCAAATACATTCTCTGATGATTTTAGCAATTCTCAAGCAGAGTCTATTTTACTATGTAGAAGTGTATAAACTATAAATATATGTATATATATGTCACAATGACATGTGTGTATATATATATATATATATATATATATATATATGTATTCTATGTGTGTATATTTTGTGTTTACAACGAAAGAAAGGGTTTTTTTTGTTGCGATATTTTGTTCCCATAGACTTACATGGGACTTCCGCTATCGGAATCGGATATCGACGATATTTAGTGATATCGGTTATACCATTCCGATCCGATATTTTTCGATATCGAGCAGTATCGCTCAACACTAGTCTTCAGTGTTCTCGAAAATATGTCTCACAGCCCTTAGGCAATCCATGCATGTGTTGTGGCTGTCAAACAGCCGCGAGACATACAGGCACAGGGACTCCAACGTATTTTTTGAGACACTCGGTTAGCACCTGAGCATGCCGGGATATCGCCTCATCCGAGCACATTCACTCATCACTATTCTGCCTTTTTTTTATAGCGGTAAAGGTAGAGTCAGACAGCCGTATAACGTGGACGAGGATCGTAACACAATGCTCGGACCGACCGTCAGCTCTCCTGACCCCCAGTGTGACAGCATGTATTTCTATGCAGCTGACATGCGCTAGTCGGGAGAGCCAACAGCCAGTCCAAGTATTGCGTTGCGCTTCTCATCCGAGTTCTACGGCCATCTGACTCTTTCCGGAGCAGAGTCTGCACAGGGCTCGCACCATGACTATAGTATCTTTACAGTGAGGCCGCTGTGCACACACTGCTCTTGCTCTCACTGTTAAGGCCCAGTCTCACATAGCGAGATCGCTGCTAAACAGCAATCTCAGCAGTGATCTCGCCATGTCTGACACATACCAGCGATCAGGCCCCTGCTGTGAATCGCTGGTCGTGTCAGAAATGCCAGGACTTTTTTTGATCGCTGGTCTCCCGCTGGCCAGCACGCATCGCTGCGTGTGGCAGGCAGGAGACCAGGGATCAGCTGGTAACCAAGGTACACATCGGGTTTCTAGGCGTGGGGCTGTGTCTGGAAACCCGATGTGTACCTTGGATACCAGCGTGCTGCTGCAGGGGAGCTGGTAACCAAGGTACACATCGGGTTTCCAGGCACCGCGCAGCGCCTGGAAACCCGATGTGTACCTTGGTTACCAGCTCCCTGCATCAGCGGGCTGGTATCCAACGTACACTGCGGGTAACTAGGCGACGTTACCCGCAGTGTCGCTGTACTGATGGCTGTCTGTTTGGTAGCTCGGCAGCGATCATGTAGCGACACACCAGCGATCCTGATCGCTGGTGTGTCGCTATGTGAGACGGGGCCCTTACTGCTATAAAGACGACAGGTCACAGTGTGAGATCTCCGTTCATGGTGCACAGGTCACCGGGGGCCACTGCTGCACAGCGCTCTGTGACTCTGGTATCATTATTGCAGTGAAGTACTCTTGCACTTCTCACACTGTGACTGAGGCTGAGCCTGCATACTGTGCTTCTCCCCTTACTAAACCTTGGTAGATCCATACACCAAACATGTTGAAGCAGTTTTGCATTTTCTGCGGCAAGACATCAAAATTAGATAAGTAACCCTGTTACAATATTTTTTGCAAATGACATGTCTGGCATTAAGAAGAAAAATATTTTGAAGCTTACGCTAAACATATCAGCACTTCATGAAATATGGTAGGATGGTGTTATAAGATGAGTCGCACTTAGTACCAGGGCTATGGGGTACTCGGCACCGAGCCCATGAAAGTCTATGGGATTTGTCACTGGCAGCAGAACTCGGTCCGTGGCCCTGGGCGCTCATACAATGGGGGATATTTACAGGGGAATTGTAGATTAGATAGTTCGTGACGCCACCTGTGGTATCTGATCAATTGGACCAGCGCTGCTATATGGATCTTCACAGGGGATGTTATGGGGCAGCTAGATGGTAGGTCTCCCACAGGTGAGACTGGTCCCTGGAAGTCTATGGTGGTGCAGAGTGTAGGTAATAAAGCAGTCTCACACAAGGCAATCTCTTTCCATACCTTTACTTGTAGATGTTTCAGGCAGGTCCCGGGGAGCTGGTCGGGGTGGAGAATGCACATTCAGGATAACCGCTGAGCAGGTTAGAGGCCTCCTTTAACTTTACAGGTATTTGAGTGCAAACTTGCATGAAGTCAAGTTAACTCTGTTAATCTCCAGCTTGTTCAATAGCTGCCACGCCCGGCCGACATTGTGGTAGAGCCATCTGCTTAATCTGGTGACCAGATATGGTGACCAGATATTGGAAAGAAGAAGTCCCTCTATGCTTGGCCTAGCTAAAAGTCCTTGTTCCCCCTGGCTCCGTTTACGTATCAGCGCTTAGGGCTACCTTCTGCGACTTGTAGTCCAGAAAGCCTCCGGTGTTTCTTATTACTAGGCATAAAGCACTAGCAACGCTTCGGACCCCGGTGTCCGGTGAATTAGTGCGGGTAATCCGGTACCTGATGCACTTCTCTCTATCCTTCTCCACTGTGCCTCTCGTCCTGCTCTTGCTCTTAACATAAGCACAAGTAGCGATGTTGTGAATGTCAGCTTTTCTCCAGAGCTCGCTGAACAGTTCTCAGTACACTCACTGTTGTAGCTCCTGTGATTCCCTTCTTCTCTCCTTTCTCTGACCCTGTCCAGAGCAGCACACAGTATCGTCAACTGTAAGCTGTAGCTCCGAGAGTCACTTCCTCGCTGTCAAATACTTGCACTGTTTTAGCTCCGAGAGTTACTTTCCTCCTTCCAAAGAATACAGGTAGCTTGTCCTGAGGTACTGTTTCACTTGCTTCAATTGCAGCTCTGACTAGGCTAGAGTGCCTCTCTTGTCCACTCTTACTAGCCTCCACTTCTGTATGAGGTGAGCTACAGGAGCTCCTTCAGATCCCAGTCTTATCTCCTCTCCCTCCAAGACTTGAATTGAATGGCTGAACTTGCACTGTCCTAAGACAGGAAGCTGACTGAACAATGAACTGAATGTGCCCACTCCTCTCCTCCTGCACAGACTGAACTGAACTGAACTCTGACTACTACGTGTCACTACCTTTTATACCCCTAGTGGGTGTGTTGGGAAATGTGAGTGACGTGAATGAATATCAAGCCTCACGGTTACCTTCCTGTGCATTTTCCTGGAATATGTGTGCCTGGCGTAGCTGGGCCACACATCAGCTCTAAGCCTTTTATTGGATGAATATTCCCATTAATTGTTTTATAGAGGGTGTGTGTCGACCCGCCACCACAATTGTGGGTTACCAGGGCAATGGGTACTCAGAGCGAGCCCGTAGAAGTCTATGGGGATTGTCACAGGTAGCGGTGGCTCGGTCTGTGGCCCTGGCGGTCTGGCGTATGTTGGGGGAATATTTACAGGGGATAGATTTATATACAGTTCGTGACGCCACCTGTAGTATTCTGGTAATTTGTACCAGCGCTGCTGTAGATCTCTGAGGGGATGGTGAGGCAGCTAGATGTCGGGTCCCCTACAGTGGGACTGGTCCCTCAAAGTCTATGAAGTCAGTGAAGTCGGGTGCAGATAAATAACACAGTCTCACACGGTCAGCGTCTTTCCATACCTTTACTTGCAAGATGGTAAGGCAGGTCCCAGGGAGGCTGATGGGGTTGATGGAGGATGAGCTTTGAGGCAACAGCTAAGCAAGTTAGGGGCCTCCTTTACTGTCCAATAACGATGAGTACAACCAGCTTGCAGCGTAGTTCCCTCTTTAATTTCAGCTATTCCAAAGCTGTTCTGCCCAGTCAGATTTGTGGTGAAGTCTTCCAATTGATGAAACTAGGTTCTTGCTTTTGTCTGCGCTTGACTCAAAGTCCCTATTTCACCTGACTCCGGTTACGTACTGACTATATGGGCTGTTTGCCGCGACCTAGGGTCCGGTAAATCCCTGGTTTTCTTACCACTATGCTTGTAGCTAATAGTGATCCTTCGGTCCCCAGTGACCGGTTGCAATGTGCAGGACTTTTCCAAGCCAAAAGCACTTTTCCAATAATCTTCCTTCCACTTTGCCCTTCGATTTGCTCGACTCTTAATAGATAGTTCAGTCTTTCTTCAGTGGGGCACAGCTCTGACTAGGCTGAGGTGAACTAGACCACCCGTACTAGCCTCCACTTTCTGAACTGCTAACAGGCTCAAACTGGACACGTCTACTCTGTCCAAGGACAGGAAACTGACTGACTAAAATCACTCCCTTCCACACCCCTGCTGGGTGTGTCAGAAGTGTACATGATGTATGAAGAGCCCTTAACTGTTACCTCTCCACTCATCCTCCTGGTATTGTGTACCAGGGCTACACATTCCCCCATGGTAAACGACAGCACTCCCGGGCTGTAAAATATAAAGAGACATTTTTGTTTATGCATGAAAACATTAACAATAACATTAATTCGTCCCATCCGGGAGGTGAGGATATCTTGAACGTTGCAAACATTATAGAAAAATACAAATATTAAATAGCATTCAATAAATATACAGTATTCTTGTGAAGGACCCGCACCAAACCTTCAACGTGGGTCCTGGGTGGGCTGCAGGACATCCAAATGCAGACCTCACTCAGTGCCACACCACACGGGTTTTTGGTTCAGAGGTAAGTCAAGGTTTCATGTGAAACCATTAAAAAGGCACTTTAGTGCAACTATTTACAGGATACAGTTTTTGGGCTGGCTCAGTCCTCAGCCTCTGAGTCCATTGTTAAACGAAGACATAATAGGGAAAAACACATATATATATATAGACTTTTCACAATATTCACATGAATTCGTTATAATCACTGCTGATATCTAATGGGTAACTTCCCTTTGGTGGTTCGCTCTGATCTACGTGGTGTAACTTCAGGTATATCAAGTTGCGATCTGTCTGCACTGCGTAACGGCAAACTATAGAACTGCCTCAATCTTTCTATGGATCTGGCAAGCGTACTGATGGCTGGGCGGTGTGAGTCAGCTTCACCAGGGGATCCCATAGTATGGGGCGCTGCTTCAGATGATCCTTCTTGAGATTCCACAGGTTGAGGTGTTGCTGGGATGGGTAACTCCTGAGCGGGCTCAACTGGCACCACAGGCACAACTGGAGGTAGAACTTCCTCTTGTGGCTGATAAAACTGCAACACTGGAATTATCACAGCATCTCCCAGTCGGGGCCAATCCGCGGGAAAATCTCCCAGATCTGTGTGTAGGACCTCTTCCTTTCTTTCTCCTTGATTGAGGACAGGGTTCTTTTCACAACGCTTTAAGTGTTCTGGACACAATTTCAAATGATCTCTGGACACAGTGATTGTTGTTCTTCCTCCGTCCTTACTGACGACACAAACTTTTCTGTTGTCATATTTAGAATCTTGTATGACGTAGGGTTCTTGCTCCCACTGGTTATCCAGTTTGTGCATCTTCCTTTTTCTTTTTAATACTACCTCTCCAGGCATCAAAGGCTTGGCAGGAGCATTTCTGTTGTAAACATCTTCCTGTTTCTCCCGTGCCTTATTGAGACTTTCCTCTACACAGATTTGTACTCTTCTGTATTGCTCTTGCCGATTGACGTCCCAGTTTTCAACAGCGTCGTCTGCCTCCGGTTCTACCACTCCAAGTTCTAAATCCATTGGTAGTTTTCCGGGCCTTGCTCGCATAAGATAAGCTGGAGTGCAGTTAGTTGAGCTTACAGGTATATGATTATACAAATCAACCAAATCAGGTAGTAAATCCGGCCATCGATTCCTGTCTTCCAACGGTATGGATCTCAACAAGTCAAGGACAATATGGTTCATTTTTTCGCAAAGACCGTTGGTTTGAGGGTGATATGGTGTTGTTCTAATTTTCTTGCACCCGTACATGTGACAGAATTCCTTGAATAAATCGGCTTCAAAAGCAGGTCCCTGATCGGTTAATACTTGCTCGGGATACCCATGCGGTCTGCAGAAGCTTGCTTGAAAGGTTTTCGCTGCCGTCACTGCGGTCTGGTCCTTAACTGGAACAACCACCAGAAATCTGGAGTAATGGTCCACCATAGTCAAGGCGTATGAGTATCCAGATCTACTTGGCGACAATTTGACGTGGTCCAGGGCCACAATCTCCAGGGGACGAGTCGTCCGGATAGGTTGCAGGGGTGCCTTCTGACTACCGTAGTCCTTTCTTCTGAGACCACAAGGTCCACAGTTCCGACACCACCTCTCGATGGAGCTGCGCATCCCTACCCAGTAGAACCGGCATCTCAACAGGGTCTCCAGCTTTCTCCAGCCAAAGTGTCCTGCTTGATCGTGGTACGCTTCCAACACCATTGGGACGTCTGCCTTGGGGACCACTATTTGCCAGACCATTTCATGGGTTCTGGGGTTGACGTATCTCCTGCACAACTTCTCACGGTATAGGAACAACCTGCTTTTCTCGTTCCACAGGAGCTTGGCTGACATAGGTGCATCCTTTTCCAAGGAGGAACCTTCCTGTTTTAACAACTCCTTGATGCGGCTGACCACTGGATCACTGTCCTGAGTCTCTTTCCAGCTGTGATGGGGTAAAGGATTTAATGTTGCACCATACTGCTTTCTGTGGACTCGATGCTCGTGGACTACCCCATTTCGATGGAACGCAGGTAGCTCAATTTCTTCCAGGGCGTCCGATTCTTCTTCCGTATCAGAGTCATGCGGCCTTCGGGACAACGCATCAGCATTAGCATTCTTTCGACCTGCCCGGTACTTGATAGTAAACTGGTAATTGGACAACCGAGCCATCCATCGCTGCTCCATGGCGCCCAGCTTGGCGGTTTCCAGGTGCGTTAACGGGTTGTTGTCTGTGTATGCCGTGAACTTATTGGAGGCCAGATAGTGCTTAAATCTTTCAGTAATGGCCCAGACCAGCGCCAGAAACTCCAGCTTGAAGCTGCTATAATTTTCCGGATTCCTTTCAGTTGGCCTGAGTTTTCTGCTAGCATAAGCGATGACTTTTTCTTGGCCATTCTGCTTCTGACTGAGAACTGCTCCCAACCCTTCATTACTGGCGTCGGTGTACAACAGGAACGGTTGGCTGTAATCAGGATAGGTTAAGATCTCATCACCTGTAAGGATCTCTTTCATCTTTTGGAATGCTTCAGCCTGTTCTTTACCCCAATTAAAGGGAGGGTTTCTGCTCTTTAAAGATTGTCCTACCAGGAGGTCCTGTAAAGGAGCTGCCTTCTTCGTGTAATCTTTCACGAATCTCCTGTAGTAACCCGTTAGTCCCAGGAACTGTCGCACTTCCTTAAGGTTCTTCGGCTCCGGCCACTTCTGGATGGCAGTGACTTTCTCTGGGTCCGGCGCTACTCCTTCCGAACTGACGATGTGCCCCAAGTATTGTACCTTCTGTTTGAGTAGATGGCATTTTGAGGGTTTTAATTTCATCCCGTACCTGGACAGGGACTCGAATACTTCTGCCAGGTGCTTCAGATGGTCCTCATATGTCTTGGAATACACGATAACGTCGTCTAGGTATAGCAGCACGGTTTCAAAATTGAGATGTCCCAGACAGTTTTCCATCACTCTCTGAAATGTTCCTGGGGCACTACTGAGCCCAAACGGCATTCTGTCGAACTCACAGAGCCCCATTGGGGTGGTGAAAGCCGTTTTCTCACGATCCTCCTCAGCCACAGCCACTTGCCAGTAACCACTAGTCAGATCAAGGGTAGAAAAGTAGTTAGCCGTTTTCAGAGCAGCTAATGATTCCTCTATACGTGGTAACGGGTATGCATCCTTGTGTGTTATGCGGTTCACCTGCCTGTAATCCACACACATTCTCATACTACCATCTTTCTTTTTAACCAGAACTAGAGGGGCTGCCCAGGGGCTACAACTATCCCTTATCACCCCAGCTTTCTTCATATCATTCAACATTTCTTTAGCCTTCTGATAATGAGCTGGAGGTATGGGCCTATACCGCTCTTTGATGGGAGGATGACTGCCTGTAGGGATATGATGTTGTACTCCCTTAATTGTCCCAAAATCAAGTGGATTTTTGCTAAACACTTGGGCGTACTCTTGCACCACCCGTAATACCCCTTGCTTCTGGTGGGCGGGAGTGGTGTCCGTCCCAACATGGAGTTGCTGACACCATTCCGCCACCTGAGCTGCTGGGTCATTGTCCTCCGCTATTTGACAGGAGTCTAAGGACTCAGCCGGGAGAATAGAATTATTATCAACAGCATGAAGTTTAGCAATGGTTGCATAACGGGGTAAATTTACCTCATCATCTCCCCAATTGAGAAGCCGTACCGGTACTCTTCCATTCACCACTTCTACTACTCCTCTAGCAGTCATAAGTGTAGGTCTATGTTCTGAATGGTGGGGTTCTACTACAGCTTGGTAATTCTGTCCTCTCAGACCTATGGCCGCCCTGCACCAAATGATCATTTCACTCATTGGGGGTATCACAATAGGATCCGAGTCAGTGACCCGTACATTACCAATTTCGCCGTCGGTAAGCTTCGCTTGCTGCTGACACACCAGGGCCCGGATCTCTCTTTGGATTACTCCTTTCTGCCTTGGTCGGGCAATCTCAGCGAGCTGTTGGAGCAAAAACACAACTTCTCCCAAACAATTACCGATAATGTTAGTACCCAAAATTATATTTAAACCGTTCTCCTCATTTACAGTCTTTACTACCAGAAGCCCTTGGTCTTTCAACTCCTCTCTGCCCACCTTTACATCTACACATTTTGTTCCGAGTACTTCTACAGGAAGACCATTAGAAGCATACACAGTAAAGTCAAGGCTCGGAGGTTTAAGACTGTCCATTGACCAGTACTTGGTATATAGAGCATCAGGTATTAGGGTCACCTGGGACCCAGTGTCTAACAATGCTGGAACAGCAATACCATCTAGAATAATAGACAGGTAGGGTCGCCCGCCCACATACCTGCGGTTCCAGTCTAGGGGGCCTGACGGGTATTCTCCTGGGTGTTGGCCCTTGGACCCAGGTTCTGCCCGTTTAAAGGACACTGTGGAGACAGATGACCTTTCCGGTTGCAGCGATAACAGATGATCTCTCGACGAGGAGGGTGTTGATCAGAGGTCGCTCCTGGGGGTGGCGTTGTCCTCCTCCGGGGGGGCGACGTCTTCTTTCTTCTCCGGTGCATCCATGGAACGTCCTCTGGGCAGTCAGCTAACAAGATCTTCCCTTCCTCCTCTTTCCGCAGCTGTAGGGAACTCATCACAGCGGCCAGATTTTTAGTCAGCTGGCGCACCTCTGAGCGCAGACAGTCCAATTCACTAGGAGGTGTCATCTGCGCTTTGGCTTCGGCCACTAATGGGGAACAGGGGGTTACTGCCGGTTCCAGAGTGACTTCACCCTGATGATGTTGGGTGGCCACCTCAGGTTTGCCCAGGGGCCGCAGCCCTTTTATTGCCATGTCCTTTAGGGCATCAAAGGTAGCATCCGGATGATCTAAGGACCACCAATTTACAGTTCTGCGTTCCTCTGGGGATCTCAATCCCTGTATAAATTGTTCTTTCAGCATTCTATTCTCGTCGATAGCATTTAAATTGTTAATTTGCTTGAGGGCTCTCAGGGCTCCCTGTAGTCGGCAAGCGTAGTCCCGGATGCTGTCACCTGGCTGTTGTGAACAGTGATAGAAGGCCATCCGGAGATCCGTTTCTGTGCGGTCTTCAAATATGGCATGCAGCTTAAGGAAGATCGCAGGTACCGACTCCTGATCAACGGTATCCCAAGTCTCCACTTCCCTCTCAGCAGCGCCAGTTAGCTGCCCTATTAGCACAGCAGCTTTTTGTCTCTCAGGCATGGAGTACATTTCTAGGATGCTGCATAACTTCCGCTTGAAGCCTGCTAAAGTGCCTGGCCCACCGCTGTATTGGGGAAGCCATTTCGCCCCAGGCATATATGGGAGCGTTAGTGGCATGATCGGGACTACCGGACTGGGTGCTGGACCTGCACCCCCATCTTGCGCTACAATACCAGACGGTGCGGGATTGGGGCCTCCGGCCGGGGCCGCACTGTCAGCCGGTTGTTGTGACATCTTAGCGCCCCCTTGGTTAAACGGAGCCTACCGGTTTCAGACGCTGCTATTTCACAGGCACCGCAGTGGGAACAGGACCTTCGTCGCAGAGCGCTCTGATGTCAGAGCGTTCACTTCCTGTTGCAGGACCTGCCGCTGAGTCAGAGCCGGGGGCGTGTCCAAGACTTTGCGCGCTCTTTCAGGTACGCCCACCTTCTTCTCCAGCGCCTTAGGGCGCGAATCTGGCGGCAAATATGGCGGTATTTGGCGCCAAACAACAGCAACAGTCTTTTTCACCAAAACACTCCACAGGCACACAGGGCTCGCAATGCTGCAAGTTTCGTATCCTGTTCGTGACGCCAAAGTTTTGTGTCGACCCGCCACCACAATTGTGGGTTACCAGGGCAATGGGGTACTCAGAGCCGAGCCCGTAGAAGTCTATGGGGATTGTCACAGGTAGCGGTGGCTCGGTCTGTGGCCCTGGCGGTCTGGCGTATGTTGGGGGAATATTTACAGGGGATAGATTTATATACAGTTCGTGACGCCACCTGTAGTATTCTGGTAATTTGTACCAGCGCTGCTGTAGATCTCTGAGGGGATGGTGAGGCAGCTAGATGTCGGGTCCCCTACAGGTGGGACTGGTCCCTCAAAGTCTATGAAGTCAGTGAAGTCGGGTGCAGATAAATAACACAGTCTCACACGGTCAGCGTCTTTCCATACCTTTACTTGCAAGATGGTAAGGCAGGTCCCAGGGAGGCTGATGGGGTTGATGGAGGATGAGCTTTGAGGCAACAGCTAAGCAAGTTAGGGGCCTCCTTTACTGTCCAATAACGATGAGTACAACCAGCTTGCAGCGTAGTTCCCTCTTTAATTTCAGCTATTCCAAAGCTGTTCTGCCCAGTCAGATTTGTGGTGAAGTCTTCCAATTGATGAAACTAGGTTCTTGCTTTTGTCTGCGCTTGACTCAAAGTCCCTATTTCACCTGACTCTGGTTACGTACTGACTATATGGGCTGTTTGCCGCGACCTAGGGTCCGGTAAATCCCTGGTTTTCTTACCACTATGCTTGTAGCTAATAGTGATCCTTCGGTCCCCAGTGACCGGTTGCAATGTGCAGGACTTTTCCAAGCCAAAAGCACTTTTCCAATAATCTTCCTTCCACTTTGCCCTTCGATTTGCTCGACTCTTAATAGATAGTTCAGTCTTTCTTCCAGTGGGGCACAGCTCTGACTAGGCTGAGGTGAACTAGACCACCCGTACTAGCCTCCACTTTCTGAACTGCTAACAGGCTCAAACTGGACACGTCTACTCTGTCCAAGGACAGGAAACTGACTGACTAAAATCACTCCCTTCCACACCCCTGCTGGGTGTGTCAGAAGTGTACATGATGTATGAAGAGCCCTTAACTGTTACCTCTCCACTCATCCTCCTGGTATTGTGTACCAGGGCTACACAGGTGATTCACTGGAAAGGGGCTCTGAATATTCTGTTGCATCTCCCATTAGGATGAATCAATCTGAATCAAAACATTACGCTACTTGCCTTGCCTTCTGTGTAATCCATTGCATTACATGCAATGCTGGAAGTGATCTCTATTTTCTGACAGACTCCTTTCGATGCGGCGCTCCATGTTCGGAGAGTATAGTAGCAATTTCATGTTTAACCCCTTAGTGACAGAGCCATTTTGCAGCTTAATGACTGGGCCAATTTTTACAATTCTGACCACTGTCACTTTATGAGGTTATAACTCAGGAACGCTTTAACGAATTCAGCTGATTCTGAGATTGTTTTTTCATGACATATTGTACTTCACGTTAGTGGTAAAAAAATTTTTTAGATGACTTGCTTTTATTTATGAAAAAAACGGAAATATGGCGAAAATTTCGCAATTTTCAAACTTTCAATTTTTATGCCCTTAAATCAGAGAGATATGTCACACAAATTTCTTAATAAATAACATTTCCCACATGTCTACTTTACATCCGCACAATTTTGGGAACAAAATTTTCTTTTGTTACAAAGTTATAAAGATTAAAAGTTGACTATCGATTTCTCATTTTTACAACACTACTTTTTTTTTTTTTAGGGACCACATCACATTTGAAGTCACTTTGAGGGGTCTATATGATAGAAAATACCCAAAAGTGACACCATTTTAAAAACTGCACCCCTCAAGGTGCTCAAAACCACATTCAAGAAGTTTATTAATCCTTCACAGGAGCTGAAGCAATGTGGAAGGAAAAAATTGACATTTAACTTTTTTTTCAAAAGCTTTACTTCGGAACCAATTTTTTTATTTTCACAAGTGTTAAAAGAAAAAATGAACCACAAAATTTGTTGTGCAATTTCTCCTGAATACGCCGATACCCCATATGTGGGGGTAAACCACTTTTTGGGCGCACGGCAGAGGTCGCAAGGGAAGGAGCACCGTTTAACTTTTTCAACGCAGAATTGGCTGGATGACATGTCGCGTTTAGAGAGAGCCCCTGATGTGCCTAAACAGTGGAAACCCCCAACAATTGACCCCATTTTGGAAACTGAACCCCTTAAGGAACTTATCTAGAAGTGTGGTGCGCACTTTGAACCTCCAAGTGCTTCACACAAGTTTGTAACGTAGAGCCGTGAAAATAAAAAATCATATTTTTTCCACAAAAATGATCTTTTCACCCTAATTTTTATTTTCCCAAGGGTAACAAGACCCCAAAAGTTTTTGTGCAATTTGTCCTGAGCATGCCGATACCCCATATGTGGGGGTAAACCACTTTTTGGGTGCACGGCAAGTGTCGCAAGGGAAGGAGCGCCGTTTGACTTTTTCAACGCAGAATTGGCTGGATGCCATGTCGTGTTTAGAGAGCCCCTGATGTGCCTAAACAGTGGAAACCCCCAACAAGTGACCCCATTTTGGAAACTGGACCCTTAAGGAACTTATCTAGATGTGTGGTGAGCACTTTGAACCCCAATGCTTCACAGAAGTTTATGACGCCCAGGCGTGAAAATAAAAAATCATATTTTTTCCACAAACCTGATCGTTTAGTCCCCAATGTTTTATTTTCCCAAGGGTAACAGGAGAAATTAGACCACAAAAGTTGTTGTCCAATTTGTCCTGAGTACGCTGATACCCCATATGTGGGGGGGGGACCACTGTTTGGGAGCACGACAGGGCTTGGAAGGGAAGCAGTGCCATTTGACTTTTTTAAACCAAAATTGGCTGGAATTGAGATTGGACACCATGTCGCGTTTGGAGAGCCCCTGATGCGCCTAAACAGTGGAAACCCCCCACAAGTAACACCATTTTGGAAACTAGACCCCCTATGGAACTTATCTAGATCTGTTGTGAGCACTTTGAACCCCCAAGTGTTTCACAAAAGTTTATAATGCCTGAGTGTGAAAAAAAAAAACAATTTTCCACAAAAATGATTTTTTAGTCCCAAATTTTTGATTTTTCACAAGGAAATTGGACCCCAAAAGTTGTTGTCCAATTTGACCTGAGTACGCTGAAACCAAATATGTGGGGGGGGGAAACTGTTTGGGTGCACAGCAGGGCTTGGAAAGGAAGTAACGTTTTGGAATGCAGACGTTGATGGGGGTCATGTTCCGTTTGCAGTACCCCAGATGTGCCTAAACAGTGAAAAACCCCCACAGTGACCCCATTTTGGAAACTAGACCCCTAAGGAACTTATCTAGATGTGTGGTGAGCACTTTGAACCCCAAAGTGCTTCACAGAAATTTATAAACGCAGAGCCGTGAAAATAAAAAAATATTTTTTTCCTCAAAAATGATTTTTTTAGCCAGCTATTTTTATTTTCCCAAGGGTAACAAGAGAAATTAGAACCCAAAATTGGTGTGCAGTTTGTCCTGAGTACGCTGATACCCCATATGTTGGGGTAAACCACTGTTTGGGCGCACGGCAGGGCTCGGAAGGGAGGGAGCGCCATTTGACTTTTTGAACGCCACGTGTTTGGAGACCCCCTGATGTGTCTAAATAGTGGAAACCCCTCAATTCTAGCTCCAACCCTAACCTCAACACACCCCTAACCCTAATCCTAACCCTAATCCCAACCCTAATTGTAACCCTAACCCTGATTGTAACCCTAACCCTAATTATAACCCTAACCCTAAGGCTAGGTTCATTTTGCGTTTTACCAGCCCGTTCAACACATAGCGTTGACGGGCTGGTAACGGTATAGCATAACGCGATCACGTTATGCTATACCCACTAGCACAGAGGAATCAGCAGATGATTCCTCTGCGCTAGCGGTGACGGAGCCCAGACGCTGCAGGCCGCGTCCCAGGCTCCATCACTGAATGATGGCACGTCGCAAATGCATGCCGCTTTACAGCATGCGTCGCGATGCGCCCTCAAATGGGGGTGAATGGCAGCGTTAACGGACTGTGTTACACCGCGTTATACTGCGGTGTAACGCAGTCCATCTAACGGACTGACATAACGCAGTATGAACCCAGCCTAACCCTAATTATAACTCTAACCCTAACCCTAATAGAAAAATGAAAACAAATATAATTTCTATATTTTATTATATGTCCCTAACTAAGGGGGTGATAAAGGGGGGTTATGTACTGTTTTTTTTATTTTGATCACTGTGATGGTTTATCACAGTGATCAAAATGTACTTTTAGCAGAATGAAAGAAACATTTTTTGAATCTGCATGCGCCCGCCATTTTTTTTTTTTTACAGGAAGAAGACCCGGGAGGACCGCAGCACAGGGGGACCTGCCGGAGGACACCGGGAGGTATGGGGGGGGTTCGGAGGTACTGGGGACCCTAATTCTCTCCCCTCTGATGTGCAATCACATCAGACGGGAGAGAAATCTTTTTTTTTTTTGCGGTCGCCGCTATACTCAGTATAACGGCGATCGCGACACCGGGGTCGATAAATACCGACCCGGATCATGTTCTCTGGGGTCTCGGCTACCCTCGGCAGCCGAGACCCCAGAGAAAATTGCCCAAGCCCCCCCAGCACATCGCGACGGGCGCACTGAGCATGCGCCCGCCATTTTCTAGACCCCAAAGATGGCGGCGCCCACCGGGGGACACGGAGGGCCCGGGGGCCACATGCAGGGGATCAGGGGCCACAAGGGGGGGATTGGGGACCCTTTTCTCTCTCCTCTGATGTCCGATCACATCAAAGGAGAGATAAATTAAATGGCACACCATTTTTTTTTTTTTTTTGCTGTGATCGCCGTTATAGGGTTAATAACAGCAATCGCAACATCGGGGTCGGTAAAAACCGACCCGATTCATCTTCTCTGGGGTCTCGGCTACCCCCGGTAGCCGAGACCCCGGAGAAAATGCGGCTCTGGGGGGCGCTATTCACTTTTTCCACAGCGCCGTTAATTAACGGCGCTGTGGTTTAAGTACCCTTAATGACCGCTGTTAAAAGGCGTATCGGCGGTCGTTAAGGGATTAATGCTTTCCATTAATCTTACACATTATAAACATTGAAATTGCAATACCAAGAAGGAAAAAGCTTGTAGAATTATGGAAACATCCAAACATCTCAATTTATTCATTACTGAGTATGAACTCCAAGCACAGAAATGGATATTGGCTGATACCAATAAGGTTATTAATGGTTGTCTGAGGAATGTTCTGCCAAACCAAAGGCAATTGAGCATAGAATTGATCAGTCTCCACTGCTGGCAGTTCAATTTACAATTGCCGACCAATAATGTCTTATATGTTGTTAATGGGAGACAAGTTTGGAGACCACTAGGACACAAAACGTTGAACAGTGTTAACAACTTGGCCTATGTGTGTTGCATTCTGCCGATGTGATAAACCAAGGTCTTGAAATTCAAGGATTCTGTACCACTCAGTTTGTAACACATTACAATAACTGGCACATAGACAAACCAATGGTATTGCAATCATCCCACGAGACTTGATCCGATTTTTTTTTTTTAAGTTTTCAATGTGGCTTTTATGCCTACCCTATTGACACTAATTGGAGCAAGGTTCTTGAAAATATCATTATTTGCAGATCTTAGTGACACTTGTTTTTAAGGCACCACTCCAACATCAGTTTTTATTTCTCCCCAGAGTGGTATTACTAATCCATTTTCCCAACTCCTAGTATTATATTCACCATCTGCCATCTTAGGCCGGGGTCACACACAACGTCTAAAAAATCGGACCGTTTTAGTGGGACGATTATCGCACAAAAGTTTCCTGAACATTGATCCGTCTGTCATCCGATTATCCGGGGATGATGCGATTTAGTTGCATCTGAGCGTACGTTTCACATCCGATTGACATCCGACTTGAGAGATTTTGTCAGTGGCTAGCAAAACCGACATATAATGGATCCAAATTAATATTTTTTAAATCACAAAAGAAAGAATAGATGTATACACATAGAAGAGATATAGATATATATACTTATAGTTCATACACTCCTACATAGTATAATAGCCGCTACTTCAATTGCCGGCTTTTGTGAAATTACAGACCCGACATGAAATGACACATGTTATGATTATGGTAGCTGAGGAGAGCAGGCAAAAAGGAAATACACCAGAGCAGTTGGAAACTATGAGATTGCAGTACCCTGACTAACCACCACAACTAGAGGCAGCCGTGGAGCGTTCCTACGTTGGTCCTAGACGCCTCGTCACAGCCTGAGAAACTAACTACACCTAAAGATAGAAAGAGGAAAGCTATCTGCCCCGGAGCAGATCCCCAAAGAACATAGAAAGCCCCCAAACATGTAATGGCGGTTAAACAAGAAGAAATACTGACACAGACAGAAAATAGTATGAGCAAACGCTGGGGCCCAAACTTACTAAATAGAAAAGGATAGGATGGGCACTTACTGCAATCCCAAAAAACCCTGAAAAGCACCAACTCTACTAATTTCAAAAACACCTGAGATCACACGACCTCTACCACCTAAATTAGTTCTCTGGTGTAACCAAAAACAAAACAGCAGCCACTGAAATAACTGGAAAAAGCAAAAGTACAAACATCAGTGGCTGAACTGAACTGAGAGGGCAAAAAGCCCCCAGAGGGGACCCTGAAGGCCCCCACAGAAGTGCAGGACAAAATGCAAAAATCAAGCACAAAAACAAAAAGAAGAAAATGTCTTATCTGTTAGCAGGAGATTCAGACACGACACAGCAGGCTACCAAGGAAACAGGAATCAAGGATTGAGACCAGAACAATTGATCACCGGCAACCCTGATGGGAAGGCGACTCCCTTATATAAGACCAGTCAGTAACACCTGATTCCCAATCCTCACAATCTTCACTGGACAGTCCAGTACCGTTTGTAACCACCAGAGGAAGCTTCTGCTCAGAACTCATTTCCAGCCTATTCACAACAGTACCCCCCCCTTGAGGAGGGGTCACCGAACCCTCATTTGAGCAACCAGGTCGGTCAGGATGAGTTCTATGATACGCACGGATGAGTCTCCTAGCATGGATGTCCGAAGCAAACACCCAAGAATTGTCTTCCTGACCATAACCTCTCCATTTAACCAAATACTGGAGTTTCCGTCTAGAAAAACGAGAATTCAATATTTTCTCAACCACATACTCCAGATTGCCCTCAACCAAAACAGGGTCAGGAGGCACCGTAGTAGGAACCACTGACTCAACAAACCTCTTCAACAAGGACTTGTGGAACACGTTATGGATCTTAAATGTCCCTGGAAGAAGCAAACGAAAAGAAACAGGATTAAGAATCTCCATGATCTTATAAGGTCCAATGAACCTAGGCTTAAATTTAGGAGATGCCACTCTCATAGGAATATTCTTTGAGGACAACCAGACCAAGTCCCCCACTTTAAACCGAGGACCATCAGTCCTATGCCGGTTAGCAAACCGCTGGGCCCTCTCCTGGGAGAGGGACAACCTCTCCACCACCTGGTCCCAAATCTGTTGCATACGCTCCACAACAGAGTCAACACCTGGACAGACAGAAGCCTCCGTCTGTCCTGAAGAAAATCGAGGGTGAAACCCAGAATTACAGAAAAATGGAGACATCAAAGTGGCAGAGCTAGCCCTATTATTAAGAGCAAACTCAGCCAAAGGCAAAAAAGAGACCCAGTCATCCTGATCAGCAGACACAAAGCATCTTAGATAAGTCTCCAATGTCTGGTTTGTTCTCTCAGTTTGACCATTGGTCTGAGGATGAAACGCCGAGGAGAAAGACAATTGAACACCAATTTTTGAACAAAAGGTCCTCCAAAATCTGGAAACAAACTGGACTCCTCTGTCAGACACAATGTTCTCAGGAATGCCGTGTAAACGAACCACGTGCTGAAGGAACAAAGGCACCAATTCAGAGGAGGAAGGCAACTTAGGTAATGGCACAAGATGTATCATCTTGGAAAACCTATCGCAAATCACCCAGATGACGGTCATTCTCTGAGAAACAGGGAGGTCGGAAATTAAATCCATAGAGATATGGGTCCATGGTCTCTTGGGCACAGGTAATGGCATCAACAAACCACTAGAACGAGAGCAAGGCTTGGAGCGAGAGCAAGTCCCGCAGGACTGCACAAACTCCCTGACATCACGAGACAAGGTAGACCACCAAAAGGACCGACTAACCAAGTCTCTGGTACCAAAAATTCCGGGATGACCGGCCAACGCGGAACAATGAATCTCAGACATTACACTCTTTTTCCACTGGTCCGGGACAAACAATTTCCCAACAGGGCAGCGCTCGGGCTTATCCTCCTGACACCCCTCCAGAGCCAGTCTCAAATTGGGCGAGATGGCGGAAAGAACTACACCCTCTTTCAAAATAACAGAAGGATCAGATAACTCAGGAGAGTCCGCCAGGAAACTCCTCGAGAGGGCATCCGCCTTAACATTTTTAGTGCCAGGAAGAAATGAAACCACAAAAATAAAACGTGTGAAAAACAAGGCCCACCTGGCCTGTCTAGGATTAAGTCGCTTGGCAGATTCCAGATAAACTAGATTCTTATGGTTCGTAAGGACCACCACCTGATGTTTGGCTCCCTCCAGCCAATGTCTCCACTCTTCAAAAGCCCACTTCATGGCCAATAACTCCCGATTACCCACGTCATAATTACGTTCAGTGGGAGAAAATTTTCGAGAGAAAAAGGCACAAGGGTTACTTTTAGAGGTCTCTGGATCTCTTTGGGACAAAACGGCACCTGCCCCAATTTCAGAGGCATCAACCTCCACCTGAAATGGTAGAGAAACATCAGGCTGCCGTAGAACAGGAGCAGAAGTGAATCTCTGCTTAAGTTCCTGAAATGCAGAGACTGCCTCAGGAGGCCAATTCACCACATCAGAACCCTTCTTGGTCAAATCAGTTAATGGTTTAACAATAACAGAGAAATTACCAATAAATTTACGATAAAAATTGGCAAAACCCAAGAATCTTTGAAGAGCCTTTAATGAAGTAGGTTGGACCCAATCACAGATGGCCTGAACTTTGACCGGGTCCATTTCAATAACAGATGGGTGTCATGTGTGCATTACCACGAAGATCGTCGAGGTTGCACATGTTGACTTCTCACAGCTGAGTTGCTGTTTCTTTGTGTTTGGCAGCTAGGGAGTTAATTCTGTCTGTGCTCGGTGCTGGGACTGGGTGCAGTTTCTCCCGGCTGCAATTGTTTATTTGTTGATTGGTTTCCTTTAAATTCCTGGTTGTCTGCTTTGGAGTTGCCAGTGAAATCCTTCATTCAGACCACAGATAGGAATGAATCTGTTGAGAGCTCCTTAGCTGTTTTTAGCTCAACTTGCTTATAGTTTATTTCCCAGACCATTTATGTTCCTTCGGTGTTTGAGTGTGTATGCAAGTGAGTGCTATCCTGTCTGTCTTATATGTCTAATCTATGTATTTAGCTGAGATCAGCCCATATCCCTTTGGTGGTAATCAGGATCCTTCTTAGGACTGATTACAGGGTTTAGGGTCTGACAGGAGACAGGGTTAGGCTGGAGACTTGGACCTCTGAACCATTATCAGTACCTCCAAGGTAAGGGATTAGTTAGGACCCCAGTGCAGGGTCAGGTTAGACCCCGGTCCTCCTCTTTCCAGTTACAGCTCATCAAGTCCTCAAGATTAACCCTGAGTTCAACTATATCGTTTCTGCACATCTTGTCCTCAAGATTAACCCTAAGTTCTGCAGAGATTGTGTCAGGTAAATCTATTTTATACTTACATTCTAATGTTGCTAAACTATATGTTGTATAGAGTGTGGTTCCTGTATAAATAGTTTACAGACATTGTATTCAAATCATTAGACAGCGTGACATTTTCACTGGCCATAAAAAATTATCTCTAGTTACCATGGATCCAGTAGCCCAGCTGGCTCTGCAGTTGCAGGGATTGTCCATGGAGCTGACGGACCTTAAGTCCAAAGTTTTGTCTCCCCTGGAGCAAACCAGAGTTGAACCTAAAGTTGCTCTTCCAGATAGGTTCACTGGTGGGCGAGACAATTTTTTACCTTCCGGGAGGCATGTAAATTGTATTTTCGGCTTCGGCCGCGATCATCAGGGAGTGATGAGCAGAGAGTGGGAATTGTTATCTCACTTCTTCAAGGGGACCCCCAATCCTGGGCATTTTCCCTTCCTCCGGGATCCCCGGCTCTACAGTCTGTAGATCAATTTTTTACTGCTCTGGGATTGGTATATGATGACCCAGATCGGGTCTCTCTTGCTGAGACCAAATTACGTAAGTTACAGCAGGGAGATCGTCCGGCGGAGGAATTTGCTTCTGAGTTTCGTAGATGGGCCACGGATACTCAGTGGAATGACCCAGCTCTTAGGAGCCAGTTTTGTCATGGGCTTTCTGACAAATTAAAAGACGTTTTGGCTCAGTATGAGTCTCCTCCTTCTCTGGAGGCTGCTATGGCTCTAGCTATCTGTACTGATAGACGGCTTCGGGAGAGGGGTGAGGTAACTCCACTCCCTGTTGTTTCTCCACCTACTACTAAAGTCCCTTATGTTGAGGTTCCCCTTGTCTGTTCGGATGAGCCTATGCAGTTGGGAGGGACATCTTTTCGTAGTAGGGGATTGGCGGCACGCCGCAGGACTAGAAGGTGTTTTTTCTGCGGGAAAGAGGGACATTTTGTTGGAGATTGTCCATCCGTGTCTTGTTAAGTAAAAAGTCGCCGGAAAACTGCTAATCCCAGGTTGTGTGGTGGATGACAACCTGGGAGTATGTATTTCATCCGCCGGTTCTTCTCAGTTCCTTGTACCAGTGGAGGTGGTGGTTGGTACTAGAGTGAAGAGATTGTCTGTTCTTCTGGATAGTGGTTCTGGGGCTAATCTGGTTGATGCTCAGTTTGCTCAGGCTCAAGGTATGCATCTGAGTGTATTGGTCAAACCGATCCCTATTTTCTCCATTGACGCCAGGCCTCTCGGCCAAGGTAGCTTTGTTCATGAGGTTCATAACATTGACCTTCGGATAGGGGCAATACATAGGGAACAATTATCTTGTTATGTGTTGGAGGGTCTACCTACTCCATTGTGTTGGGACTTCCTTGGCTGGTTAAACATAACCCTGTGATTAATTGGCAGTCCAGAGAGATAAGCCAATGGGGTGAGTTTTGCAAAAGCAACTGCATGAACACAGTCATCAGTGCGGTCGTGCCTAGTACATTGCCTCCTTTTTTGGAGGATTTTGGGGATGTTTTCTCTGAGGAGGGGTGTCGGGAGTTGCCTCCTCATCGCGTGTATGACTGCTCTATTAATCTACTTCCTGATGCTAAGTTGCCTAAAGCTAGGTTGTATAATCTTTCTGGTCCTGAAAGACAGGCTATGAAAGATTATATTTCTGAAAGTCTGGCCAAAGGGCATATTAGACCTTCATCTTCCCCTGTGGCCGCGTGGTTCTTCTTTGTGAAGAAAAAAGATGGAGGCCTACGCCCTTGCTTGAATTTCCGAGAACTTAATCGGATTACTGTTCGAGATCCGTATCCACTTCCTCTTATTCCTGATCTCTTCAATCAAATTGTTGGCGCCAAATGGTTCTCTAAATTGGATCTCAGGGGGGCGTATAATCTGATTAGGATAAAAGAGGGGGATGAGTGGAGAACGGCGTTTAACACGCTTGAGGGACATTATGAAAACCTGGTCTTGCCTTTTGGTCTGACTACTGCTCCAGCAGTATTCCAACATTTTGTTAATGATATTTTTCGTCACCTTGTGGGGGTGTTTGTGGTCGTATATTTGGATGACATTTTAATTTACTCGCCAGATCTTGTGTCTCACCAGGAGCATGTGAGACAGGTGTTGCAGATCTTGCGAGACAATAAACTATACGCCAAACTGGAGAAGTGTGTTTTTGCCGTACAGGAACTTCAGTTTTTGGGTTTTTTGGTGTCAGCCTCCGGTTTCCGGATGGACCCTGAAAAGGTGAGAGCAGTGCTTGAATGGGATCAGCCAGGGGATCTTAAGGCTCTGCAGCGTTTTTTGGGGTTTGCTAATTACTACCGGAAATTTATTTGTAATTTCTCGTCTGTCGTCAAACCTCTCACTGACATGACGAGAAAAGGGACGGATTTTTCTAAGTGGTCGGACAAAGCTTGCCAAGCCTTTTCCTCTTTAAAAAGATGTTTTGCTTCGGCACCCGTTCTCATCCAACCAGATGTATCTCAGCCGTTCATTGTGGAGGTGGACGCGTCTGACGTAGGAGTGGGTGCTATATTGTCCCAGGGTCCGTCCCCTGGTAAATGGCATCCGTGCGCTTTCTTTTCTAAGAAATTGTCGTCCGCCGAAAGGAATTATGATATCGGCAATAGGGAACTTTTGGCCATTAAATTGGCTTTTGAAGAATGGCGTCACTTTTTGGAGGGGGCAGTCCACCTGGTCACCGTTATTACTGATCACAAGAACCTGCTGTATTTAGAATCCGCTAAGCGTCTGAATTCCAGACAAGCTCGATGGTCGTTGTTTTTTACCAGGTTTAATTTTGTCGTCACTTATCGTCCGGGGTCTAAGAATGTACAGGCTGATGCCTTGTCTCACAGTTTCCCAGGGGCCGGGAAAACGGATGACCCTATTCCTATCCTTTAGGAGGGGGTGGTAGTGTCGGCTGTATGTTCTGAGCTTGAGGAGGAGGTGTTAGAGGCTCAGGGGGACGCCCCTGCAGGACCTCAGGGAGACTGTTTGTCCCGAATCAGTTGAGACAAAAGGTTATTGAGGCACATCATAATTCTGCTTTAGCAGGACATCCAGGGAGTAAGGCTACTTTAGATCTCCTTTCCCGCCGATTTTGGTGGCCTAACGCTAATAAAGATGTTATAACTTTTGTCGCGTCCTGTGGGGTTTGTGCTCGCTCTAAAACTCCTCATACCCGTCCGTCTGGGACCCTTTTACCCTTGAAACTTCCGGAGCGTCCATGGACTCATTTATCTATGGACTTCATTACGGACCTTCCTCCGTCGTCTGGGAATACTGTCATACTGGTGGTTGTTGACAGGTTCAGTAAGATGGCACATTTCGTTGCTCTTCCTGCACTCCCTAATGCTAAAACTCTGGCGCAGGTGTTCATTAGGGAGATCGTGAGACTTCATGGGTTGCCTTCTGATGTGGTGTCAGATAGGGGGTCTCAGTTTGTGTCCAAATTTTGGAGGGCATTTTGTTTACGTCGGGGGATGCAATTGTCGTTTTCCTCGGTTTTTCATCCACAGACCAATGGTCAGACAGAGCGTCTGAATCAGAGTTTAGAGACATATCTCTGGTGTTTTGTATCGAAGAACCAGGAGGACTGGTCTTCTTTCTTGCCTCTGGCAGAGTTCGCTCTTAACAACAGGCGGAGCGAGTCCACTGGTAAGTCCCGTTTTTTGGGGCATATGGTTTTCATCCCCAGTTTTGTACTTTCAATGGGGGGGGTCCTTCTGGGGTTCCTGAGGAGGAGCGTTTCTTGTCGTCACTTGCTTCTGTGTGGCGAGGTGTATTGAATAATTTGAGTAATATGGGGAACCGTTACAAACGTATGGCTGATAGGAGGAGAGTTTCTGGTCCAGATCTGAATGTGAACGATTTGGTATGGTTGTCTACCAGGAATATAAAACTTAAAGTGCCCTCCTGGAAACTGGGTCCCAGATTCATCGGGCCGTACAGGATCAGTTCCATAATTAATCCTGTGGCATTTCGTCTGGAACTCCCTTCTACGTTTAAAATTCATAATGTGTTCCACAAGTCATTACTTAAAAGGTATGTGGCACCAGTCATACCGTCACCTCTACCTCCTCCTCCAGTGTTGGTCAATGGTAATTTGGAATTTCAAGTATCAAAAATCATTGACTCTCGTCTGAATCGCCGTTCCCTTCAGTACTTGGTGCATTGGAAGGGGTATGGTCCGGAGGAGAGGACGTGGGTCCCTGCGTCTGATGTTAACGCAGATCGTTTGGTTCGGACCTTCCACAGAACTCACCCGGGCAGGCCTGGCCCTGAGGGTCCGGAGGCCCCTCGTAGAAGGGGGGGTACTGTCATGTGTGCATTACCACGAAGATCGTCGCGGTTGCACATGTTGACTTCTCACAGCTGAGTTGCTGTTTCTTTGTGTTGGCAGCTAGGGAGTTAATTCTGTCTGTGCTCGGTGCTGGGACTGGGTGCAGTTTCTCCCGGCTGCAATTGATTATTTGTTGATTGGTTTCCTTTAAATTCCTGGTTGTCTGCTTTGGAAGTTGCCAGTGAAATCCTTCATTCAGACCACAGATAGGAATGAATCTGTTGAGAGCTCCTTAGCTGTTTTTAGCTCAACTTGCTTATAGTTTATTTCCCAGACCATTTATGTTCCTTCGGTGTTTGAGTGTGTATGCAAGTGAGTGCTATCCTGTCTGTCTTATATGTCTAATCTATGTATTTAGCTGAGATCAGCCCATATCCCTTTGGTGGTAATCAGGATCCTTCTTAGGACTGATTACAGGGTTTAGGGTCTGACAGGAGACAGGGTTAGGCTGGAGACTTGGACCTCTGAACCATTATCAGTACCTCCAAGGTAAGGGATTAGTTAGGACCCCAGTGCAGGGTCAGGTTAGACCCCGGTCCTCCTCTTTCCAGTTACAGCTCATCAAGTCCTCAAGATTAACCCTGAGTTCAACTATATCGTTTCTGCACATCTAGTCCTCAAGATTAACCCTAAGTTCTGCAGAGATTGTGTCAGGTAAATCTATTTTATACTTACATTCTAATGTTGCTAAACTATATGTTGTATAGAGTGTGGTTCCTGTATAAATAGTTTACAGACATTGTATTCAAATCATTAGACAGCGTGACAATGGGGACAAAATGAATCCCAGAAATGAGATCCTCTGAACGCCAAAAAGACACTTTGATCCCTTAACATACAGAGCATTCTCTCTCAAAATCTGGAACACAGTCCGAACATGTTTTACATGAGAGTCCCAGTCATTGGAAAAAATCAAGATATCATCCAAATAAACAATCAGAAATTTATCCACAAAATCCCTGAAAATGTCATTCATGAAGGACTGGAAGACAGAAGGAGCATTAGTGAGCCCAAAGGGCATCACAAGGTACTCAAAATGCCCTTCAGGGGTATTAAATGCCGTCTTCCATTCATCCCCGTGCTTAATGCGAATAAGGTTATATGCCCCCCTGAGGTCAAGCTTGGTAAACCAAGTAGCGTTTTTTACCCTGGAAAACAGATCAGAGATCAAGGGTAAAGGATATTGATATTTCACAGTAATATTGTTCAAGAGACGATAATCAATACACGGCCTTAATGAACCATCCTTTTTGGCCACAAATAAAAAACCAGCACCCAAGGGTGAAGAGGATGGTCTGATATGACCCTTCTCCAATGACTCCTTGATATAAGACCGCATAGCGTCATGTTCAGGTACAGACAAGTTAAAAAGGCGACCTTTAGGGAATTTACTACCAGGCACTAATTCAATAGCGCAGTCATAGCTCCTATGGGGAGGCAAGGATGCAGATTTACTTTCGCTAAACACATCAGAAAAATCAATCAAAAAGTCAGGAACATCCTGAGCCTGGGGGGAGGCAGAAAAAACAGGAGTGTTGGTATTAACACATTGGCAGCCCATGACGCTGTGCCCCAGAAACCACTCTATCACACTGCATGGATTCAGAAGCAGGTTCACAAGGCAACATTATTCCACGCATACCTTTCCGCTCACGCAAACGTCTGTCAATTTGAATCGCTAATGACATAGAATCATTAAGACCAGAGGGAACAGGGAATCCCACCATAACATCCTTTACATTATCTGACAGTCCCTTCCGAAAAAGAGCTGCCAAAGCGTCGTCATTCCACTTGGTCAGGACTGCCCACCTACGGAATCTCTGACAGTATAACTCAGCGTCCTCAAGCCCCTGACTTAATGCCAACAAAGTTTTTTCAGCTTGATCAGTGACATTAGGCTCATCGTACAATAACCCCAAAGCCTGAAAAAACGCATCAACATCACTCAAAACAGGATCCCCAGGTGTCAGGGAAAAAGCCCAATCCTGTGGGTCGCCGCTCAGGAGAGAGATGACAATTTGAACCTGCTGCGCTGCGTTCCCTGAGGACTTAGATTTTAAGGCAAAAAACAATTTACAGTTATTTTTGAAATTCAGAAACTTAGCTCGATCCCCTAAAAACAAATCTGGCATGGGAATCCTAGGTTCCACAACAGGCAACCCAGCAAGATAGGTAGCAATACTCCGAACTTCAGTGGCAAGCTGATCCACACGGCCAGACAACTGTGCAAACTCCATTGAGAGAGAAAAAAAAAATCCTCCTCAGCACCCAGAGATACAGAGGGAAAAAAAAAAATGCAACAAACAGAAAAAAAAAAATCTCTGACAACTTTTTTCTTTCCACAATATTTTTCCCTTCTGTGAGTACCATATAATTTTCAGTTTAGGCCGGTGATACTGTTATGATTATGGTAGCTGAGGAGAGCAGGCAAAAAGGAAATACACCAGAGCAGTTGGAAACTATGAGATTGCAGTACCCTGACTAACCACCACAACTAGAGGCAGCCGTGGAGCGTTCCTACGTTGGTCCTAGACGCCTCGTCACAGCCTGAGAAACTAACTACACCTAAAGATAGAAAGAGGAAAGCTATGTGCCCCGGAGCAGATCCCCAAAGAACATAGAAAGCCCCCAAACATGTAATGGCGGTTAGACAAGAAGAAATACTGATACAGACAGAAAATAGTATGAGCAAACGCTGGGGCCCAAACTTACTAAATAGAAAAGGATAGGAAGGGCACTTACTGCAATCCCAAAAAACCCTGAAAAGCACCAACTCTACTAATTTCAAAAACACCTGAGATCACACGACCTCTACCACCTAAATTAGTTCTCTGGTGTAACCAAAAACAAAACAGCAGCCACTGAAATAACTGGAAAAAGCAAAAGTACAAACATCAGTGGCTGAACTGAACTGAGAGGGCAAAAAGCCCCCAGAGGGGACCCTGAAGGCCCCCACAGAAGTGCAGGACAAAATGCAAAAATCAAGCACAAAAACAAAAAGAAGAAAATGTCTTATCTGTTAGCAGGAGATTCAGACACGACACAGCAGGCTACCAAGGAAACAGGAATCAAGGATTGAGACCAGAACAATTGATCACCGGCAACCCTGATGGGAAGGTGACTCCCTTATATAAGACCAGTCAGTAACACCTGATTCCCAATCCTCACTGGACAGTCCAGTACCGTTTGTAACCACCAGAGGGAGCTTCTGCTCAGAACTAATTTCCAGCCTATTCACAACAGACACATGGTTTACATACAGTTAACATGTCATTTCATGTAGTTTGATATATGGTTTTCACTAACAATGACATGTGTATGTGTGCAAAAGTTCATACATGTAGGGGTTAATTAAAGGTGTAAATTCGTTTAAAAAAAAAGCATGGGCTCCCGCACTATTTTCTCAACCAGACAGACAAAGCCAGCGAGTGAGGGCAGATAATAATAGCCTAGGGAGGGTGCATTTATTTTGTGCCCCCCCTGGCTACTAACATCTGCCCCCAGCCACCCCAGAAAAGGCAAATCTAGAATTAGATGCGCCCGAAGGAATGAGCTTATCTCCCGGCTGGCAGGAGAGGAAGTGATTAGTGTGTGAAGCTTAACTGATTTGTGCATCTTAATTGTGCTTTGAGCTTTTCGATCCTTCTCTACCCAATCTTCTGGTAGTGGGTCAGGTCTAGACCCCTGAGTGTATTTCCATGTACTTCTCTTATCATCAGCATCTTTCCCTTGAATTTCCAGGATTAGTAGCTCTGGTTAGTTAGATTTGGCACCGTGAACTTCACAGAGTTGCTTCTGGTGGCCATCTTTGCTGCTTCTTAGTAGACTGTTGTTCTCTCTCCTCTGGGCTGTTCTCTGGGTGTTTGGGTTTCTGGGTCTCTGGGCCCATAACCTGTACTGTCCAGCCGTTCAAAGTGAATATATATTTATTCAGGAACAAAGATAACACAGCTCACAACTGGTATTTCTTGCAGCTTAGGATCTTAGCATATTGTCAGCTTGCAAAGTGAAAGTAAAATGTGCTCCAACCACACACCGTGAACAGGAAGTTTTTAACAATGCATTATTGGCAATATAACACTCTTTCTGGAGACAGAAACTCATGCACTATTAAACAGTAGTAAATAGTAGTTGTTGCGATATATCTACTATATAATCGTCTAATTCGGTCTGTCTGTAATGGAAACCCGGTGTCGCTGATTGGTCGTGCCCGGCCGGACGCAACCAATCAGCGACAGGCACAGTCCGGCCGCGAATTGGCGCAGGATTTGAGCCACACATGTGAGTCACCCTCCAGAGCAAGGGGAACTCGGATCTGAGCCTATAGATTACAATGGGGGATGTTACGTCAACACAGCTCAGTCCGTGGCTCTGGGGCTCACCTTTTAATGTGGGATATTTACAGGTGACATGAATATTGAAATGGGGAATTCGTGACGCCACTTGTGGTACCTGGTCAGGGTGACCAGCGCTGCTATGCAGATCCACTGAAGGGTTAATATTGTGCAGCTAGATGTTAAGCCTTCCACAAGTAAGGCTAAGTCCTCCAGGGCAGATAGATGTGCAGGGGTGCAGAACAGACGGGGACCCGGCAGTTAGGAGTAATAAGGGAGACACACACATAAGTCACTTTGGTACCTTTACTGAAGATGTTGCAGGCACTCCCCGGAGCACTGTAGGGTGAAGGGTGCACATCCAGATTCCTCCACTGAGTAGGTGTGTGGCCTCCTGTTCCTTGCCTTTATGTGATAAAGTCCTGACCTGCTTGTAGCTAGGCCTAACTTGGTCTCCGTCTTGCACCTGGCTGACCTTGTGGGTGGACCCCTTCTTGAAGTACACAGTCTCTATTTGCAGTGCACTGCTGGACTCCGTCCTCCTGGTCCGGTTACGTATCAGCTCTGTGGTACTCCTGGGACTTGTAGTCCTCCAGGAACTCCGGTGTTCTCCTAATGGGTCGTGGAGATCCCTATAGGATCGGACCCCGGTGTGCGGTCAATATTTGCTGAGGTAAGCTGTAAAGGCTTTTCTACCCCTGTTACTGCTCTTTCCACTCGCCTTCGGCCTACCCGGGCCCTCAGACGATCACACACTGGCAGTTGGTGGGCTGCCTCTTCGCCGCTCTTTAAGCGTCGGCACGCTTTCTCACTGAGCTGCACTCCTAGATTCAGCTCTGACTAGGCTGGAGTGGTTTCTGCTCCACTCTTTACTAGACTCCACTCTCTGAACTGAATAGCTCTGCAGCCTCTCTAATCTCAGCTCTGCACTTCACCTTACTGCAGACTGACTGAGCTTTCTGAGGTGACTGAACTCTCTGAGGTGATTGAACTGAACTAACTTTCTATGTACAACTTCTTTTATATGTCTAAAACAGCTCCCTCTGGTGGTCTTTGGGATAAGTGAACGTGTGTGAATGTGTATGATGACCTCTAGTGGTATATTCTTTCAGTGCACCCTTCTGGGAGATATGGATTCAATCGCAGCTGGGCTCCACACATGCCACCGCGTGTCATCTCCTCCGGGTCATCTCCTGCCGCATGGAGGTCAGCGGCGACGCATCTCCCGGCTGCTCACAGCGGAAGTACCCTGACCGGTGGCCTCCATGTAAACCCCAGCAGCAGCCTCCACGTACACCCCACCAGCAGCAGCCTCTATATACCCCAGCAGCAGCCTCCATGTACACCCCAGCAGCAGCAGCCTCTATATACCCCAGCAGCAGCCTCCACATATACCCCAGCAGCAGCCTCTATATACACCCCAGCAGCCTCTATTTATTGCATTATTCTTAAATCTTCATAAACTACATACATATTCTAGAATACCTGATGCGTTAGAATCGGGCCACCATCTAGTACAATAATAAGCATCATTCCAGCAGTGTGTCTTTCTGTTGACTTTTTTTTTTGGGGGGGGGGAGGGAGTGGGCATCCGGTGGTACTTGAGAACGTGCCAGTGTGATTATATCCGGCATACAATACAAAGGGGTTCAGTGGTTACCTCTGCTGCCTTGAAGGGCTAGGGTTTGACCAAGGACAACATCTACTGTACTGGACATAGTTTGTATGCTCTCCTGATATTTGTGTTGGCTTTCTATACTTTCCTCTCACACTGCAAAGACATTCTGATAAAGAAAGAAGACTGTGAGCCCCAAAGGGGACAGTGAGTGATGGCAATGTATGTAAAGTGCTACAGAAAGTTGGCGCTATATAGGCAAGCAAAATAGTTTTATTTTATTTTTTACCGTCTTATGAGTTATGAGTTAAATACTTGTGCTCAGGTACATGGTACATTATACTATTGCTTTTTTGTTTTTTTCTCTTGTACCTCTTATTTTCTGTGAATCTGGATGTTTCTCTCTCCTCTAGATCTTTCTTGTAGTTTCTGCAGCTTGGTCGGAGTGTTCTGTCCCGTCACCTGTCACAGCTATTGACATTCTTATTTCCATCTTTGGTGCTGGGCTGGCACCCACAGAGTCTAAAGATAGCGCCATGTGTCCGGCCTGCACAGTGTGGTGCGCTGTCCGGTCAGTCTGCCACTATACTACTGCACATCTACAGGTACTTGGCTCTCATTGTCTCACTTCCTTCTGTTATGCGTCTTTCTTATAACTGATCTGTATGTTTCTTCTTATTAGGCTAGGGTCATGCAAGGCAATCTCTCCGATTATGCTTCTCACACTTTGATCAGAGGGTGATCCGGTTTTCTTGGATGTGAAAAACACACAAACATTTTTCTCTTTTTATCACCATTCAGTCAGTACGTAAAAATTGGACTTCTTTCAGATGTCATCCACGTGTGGACCAATTTTTTCAACAGACCCATTGACTTGAATGGCCGAGTCTGTTCCGTTTATCGGAGACAAATTGTGCATGTTGCAATTTTTGGTCCAAGGAAAAAATCAGACGCATGCGCGGCCTCATGGAATAACATGGGGGATGAAGGCTATTTGTGAAAATGATGAATAGTTCTAGTCTAATTTTTATGTTTGTCTGCACAAGCCCTAATTCTGCTTTGTGAAACTTCTTGTATCATTACTATTAGTACTTATAGATCCCAACATTCTGACATCTTCTCAGATTCATGCAAATACTTATTTGATTTTATACTAATCAATCAATTATCTGTGCCCTTGGGTCTCTATAATTCTGATGTTTCATTTTTCAGCCGATATTGGATTTTTCTCTTCACTTCTGTACCTCTTCTTTGACTACTTCGCAGCCTACTCTCCTTATCTTCTCTTTGGTATTCTATACCCATTCCTAACATGATGAGCTGTCCGGGGATTAGTCTGAATGATGCACAGGACACCCTGGATCATTATTTGCTATGTTATAACAAGGGATGCGGACAGCGATTCCTTCCCAACAGCAACGCTGCAGGTTAGTGTCTTTTATGTCCAATGTATGTGCATTTTGTAGAACATGGGTACGGCATATTCAGGTGGGTATCAATGGCGACATATCTATGTAGGAATCTCTTAGTGTATCTCTTGTCTCCAGACTCTTGTCTCTTCCATCCGGGATACCCCATTTTTCATGATGCTTTGAAGGTCAGTCTCAAGTCTTTTCCACCCATTAAATGATACTTGTGCTTACTTAGCTTTGCCTTTTTTAACCCCTTTCATTATGTATCTCTCCTCTCAGGGCTGGTCTTGCTGTAGGAAACGCACAACAGACTTTTCTGAATTTCTAGCTATAACGGTATGCTACCGGCTATTTTTTTTTCTAATTTTAGCTGAGATTTGAAGAGTTTATAATATTAACTTATCTAAAGGAATACTAAATGGGGAGACTTATACACCAAGCAATGCTCCTCTGGGCATTTAAATAGCTGCTTCAGAGAGAAAGAGGACAGGAACGCTAGTGCCACCTATTTGAGGTCGAAATTCTAAAAGTCAACCTATCACAGGGTCTTTCCGCATGACTTGGGGCAAAACCCTTGAAACATGCGTCTGCAAATGGAGCAAAAAGGGAAAGGGATTCCAGCTTCATCAATTTCAAAATTAATTCCAAATAGAAGGATTCCACGGTTAAAAAATAGACATAACGCGTTTCAAACTCACAAACTGCGTTCTTTATTAGAGCTCTGATTAAGAATATGGCTTATGAATTCGAAACGTGTTATGTCTATTTTTTAACCATGGAATCCTTCTATTTGGAATTAATTTTGCAATTGATGAAGCCTGAATCTCTTTTCCTTTTCTCATTTTGCTGTAAGTGATCCCTTGAGTTCGCACTTCAGGACGCCTCTGATTTGGGTGAGCTGGTTTTCTTTTCTTCTGCAAATGGAGCGACTGGTTTGGCTCCCTTAGACGGCCGATATTGATTTTTAGGATTGTTGCCTCCTTACTAGTGCTCCTGTCCTCTTCCTCTCTAATAGCTATTTGCACATTTAAGTTCCCAGGGGAGCATTGCATGACTTATAAGTCTCGATACGCAAACTGGTGCTCTCCACAAGGAGAAACTTTATCCCTTCAAGTAATATAAAATGTACCTGAACCTTCAGAAAACTTTTTAGGCATTAGAGAAATGTAAGAAAATGTAATTGGTTGTGGCCTGGATGGTGAGACCCTCACTGATCACTAAAATGAAGGTGCTGAGCCATTGAGCCTGAGATTGAACATTGGCTCCATGGAAATTCTATGATTCCTTCCTAGAGCACAGCAGCTTTTATCTGAGCTCTTCTGTTCCTTAGTTTTATCAATTTGGGCAGGTCTCCGCTCCGAGACCTACAATGATTGTAAATTCTCTATTACATGTCTAGTTTTTAGAAATTCTCTTACGCTTTAACAATTTAAGCCCAGTGAACTGTATTTCCTGTGATCTCTGGAAATAATGGTGCTGGGGGGAAGGAGTATCAATGGTTATATGATAGTTTGGGCAGCTGTACGGACAAGCCCCAAGACAGGCAGGGTGGAAATATGTTCTGTACTTTATCTAACATGAGAGAGAGATTTTTTTCCCCAGCTCTAAAGTTCAGGTCCTAATTGTTTTTAATGGGTATCTGGTTCTGTTTCAAGTTCTGGTATCCTAACCTTGGAATAAAGTTTGGGTCATGTACCAGAACCCAAACTTCCCCAGGTCCGCTCACCCCTACACATGACTTATATGCCCGACAGAAGCCAAAGACAGGATGAATACTTAGGCATAGAGAGCCTTAGAAAAAAATCTATACCCCTGAGTGTTATGTTTTGGTAGCTGAGGAAAGAAAGCATAAACGGCACTACACCAGAGAGGCTGGATCCTATTGGATTGCAGTAACCTGAACTAACCACACAACTAGAGGTAGCTGTGGAGCATTCCTACGTTGATCCTAGATTCCTCGTCACAGCCTGAGAGATAACTACACATAAAGGCAGAAAGATGAAAGCTATCTGCCCCGGAGCAGATCCCCAAAGAAAATAGGAAGCCCCCAAACATGTAATGGCGGTTAGACAAGAAGAAGCACGGACACAGACAGAAAATAGAATGAGCAAACGCTGGGGCCCAATCTGTCTAGACAGAAAAGTACAGGAAAGGATACTCACTGCAATCCAAAAAAAACCCCTAAAAAATACCAACTCTACTGATTGCAAAAACACCTGAGATCACACGACCTCTACCACCTAAATCAGTTCTCTGGTATAACAAAACCAAGCCGCAGCCACTGAAAAAACAGGAAAAAGCAAATGAACAAACAACAGTGGCTCCAGATAAACTGAGAGGAGCACAAGCCCCCCGGAGGGGACCTGGCTGACCTCCACAGAAGTGCAGGGAACAATGCAAAAAGCAAGCACAAAAATAAAAGCAGAAAATATCTTATCTGATAGCAGAAGATGCAGGCAAGACTCAGCAAGCTTCCAAATGAACCAGGAACCACAATTGAGACAAGAACAATTGATCACCGGCAACCATCATGAGAGGGAACCTCCCTTATATCAGACCAGTCCGTGATCCCAGATTGCCATTCCTCGCTGAAAGGTTCAGTACTGTCAGTAACCACCAGAGGGAGCCTCTGCTCAGAAACCATTTTTAGCACATTCATAACACCTGAGTACTTTGTGTACGGTGTACTTTTCTGGCCTTCTATATGGGGAAGCACAGTCCACAGCGCTAGTTTATGTACCGTAATTAGAAAAAGGTCCACCAGCCAGATGGAGGTCAAAGGGATACATTTTTGGCCTTGGTCCGGTAAACGACGGTCTATAGCAGTGTTTCCCAAACTCCAGTCCTCATGGCCTCCCAACACATCATGTTTCCAGGATTTCCTTAGTATTGCACACATGAGAGAACCGGTAGCAGCTTCTGATGCCTTAATAATAATTCCATCACCTGTACAATACTAAGGAAATCCTGGAAACATGATGTGTTGGGGCCGTAAGGGCTGGAGTTTAGAAACACTGGTCTATAGGAATATTAAAGTATATGCCGGGAAAGGTCTATAACCTATACATTCAGGTAAGTGAAAACGCATTGGGCTCTTAAGCCCACTCCAAAAAAATAACACTTGCTAAAATGCCAGTAGTGATGGATTCACCGTGTGTAGGGAGTACCTGACATGATTATTAATGATCCAGCATGTGCAATTTCTGACTATTGATCCTTCTGCTCTCCCTGAGAAAAGTCGCATGGAGAAGTGTTTGGTGGCAGCTCTCTCATAGAAAACATGGGAGCCTCAGGCGAGTGAGTGCCCTTGTATATGGTTTCGGTTAGTGTCCTTCCTTTGATTGCTGAGTTTTCAGTTCTGCACATTTTTACTATATGATACACAATGCTGCATTCCCGTTTTCCTGGTATGTCTATTCCAGGGCTGCACCAAGGGTTTTCACAGCAATGACAAACCAGCTGAACCCTTAAAGCCAGACATTTCTGGAAGTAAAAACGCATCTGACGACATAGGATCCAAATCATGTACAGAAATCATTGTACAAGGCCCCAAATCGGCAGAAAAAATGCAAAAGGAGAGACCAAGGTAATGAGGGGAATCGTTGTTAGCGGATCGAGCATTTGACTATCATTCATCATAAGTGTACGGTAGACTTTCCCAGTAGTCATTAGGCGGCTATGTAGATCTGATGAACGGTGTCCAAACTAGACACTTTTGGCAAGGACCAAATGCTAGAACTCCTCATCGTGTAAGGTCCAGCCATCATTATAATAAATAAGGGTATTCCAGTAGAGCTGCATAAACTGGTCATCGACCAGTATCTGTATATGTACAGATACAAAGGGCTACTCAGTGCATAGAGGGTGTGGGAGCAGATCATGATGGAATCTTCGTATCTCCCGCATTGTGCTGGGTCTTCTGGATGTCATTATGTCTGGGAGGATTCTGTGCATGTGCACGGCAGGTAATCAGGATCATGATGTATGCTGCGACGTCCTAGTCATTGAACCCTCCTAGGTGCCATGACACTCAGAATACCTGGCACAGTGGGGGAGGTATGAAGTTTCCATCATGACCGGCGGGGATTCTGGAGATGCGGAGAATTGTGGAGGGGCCGGCGAAGTCGGTGGTGAGGGGGAATATAATGAATTTTCTAGTTTTTAACATTTTGGATGGCTAATTATGGTTAAAAAAAATTTGTGGCCAGTGGATGCTATTGGGCTGAATTCCCAAAAAAATCCGCATTTTGGCGAATATAGATTTTTGTAAAATTTGAGTAGAATTTAATTTCATTCAAATTTATTCGCTCCTCTCTAGTATCCAGTGCACTGACTGGCACATGGTGGAGGCATCAGCGTAGGACAGAAAGGGGAAGACCAATTAGTAGCAAGTTGCAGTAAGAGAAATTGTGAGGAGTAGCTTTTGGCTAACAGTTATCGAAAGTGAATGGCTAGACTGTGTATCTGTAATATCAACAACTGATATCCATTAACGTAGGCTGAACTGGGAATGGGATGTAGTTCCTGAGCTGAAGAAAGTGTGACAAACTCTTCTGCAGAAAAAAAACAAGCTCATTGCCCAGTTTTGGTTACTTTTAGGACACAGGAACAGATGAATCCTCTTGTGCTCAAAGTGTCTCGATCACTTGAACAAGAATTGGAGAAGCTCACATTGCAGTCAAATAAAGAATTGGAAAACAAAGGTCTGTGATCAAATGTGATATGGATTATTTCAGTACTTTGTATCTGACTGCACAATTATTGAAATGCTTTTCTGGTTTCAGCTGACACTTCAGTAACATTATTGGGGACAAGATGCAAGCACTCAGGATGTAAGGAGGTGAGCAGTCCTAATCCTTTACTACTGTACAGTGATGTGGGCGATGAGCAAAGGACATAGTCTGGTCTTATTATACAGGTCTACCAAGGACCAGAGAGTGACGTAGCAAGCTGTGTGTATCACCCCGGGGCACCCGTATTCCATGAAGGGTAAGGTATACAGGATTCCTATTAATGCAATGTTGAAGGCTTCTTTTTATCTTTCATCCAAATTATAAGTTTGCACATACATAAGTTATGTAACACATTCAGTGTGTGTGTGTATATACAGTATATATATATATATTGTATATATTTATATATATACAGTACAGACCAAAAGTTTGGACACACCTTCTGATTTAAAGATTTTTCTGTATTTTCATGACTATGAAAATTGTAAATTCACTCTAAAGGCATCAAAACTATGAATTAACACATGTGGAATTATATACTTAACAAAAAAGTTTGTAACAACTGAAATTATGTCTTATATTCTGAGTTCTTCAAAGTAGCCACCTTTTACTTTGATGACTGCTTTGCACACTCTTGGAATTCTCTTGATGAGCTTCAAGAGGTAGTCACCGGAAATGGTTTTCACTTCACAAGTGTGCCCTGTCAGGTTTAATAAGTGGGATTTCTTGCCTTATAAATGGGGTTGGGACCATCCGTTGCGTTGTGCAGAAGTCTGGTGGATACACAGCTGATAGTCCTACTGAATAGACTGTTAGAATTTGTATTATGGCAAGAAAAAAGCTGCTAAGTAAAGAAAAATGAGTGGCAATCATTACTTTAAGAAAAGAAGGACAGTCAGTCCGAAAAATTGGGAAAATGTTGAAAGTGTCCCCAAGTGCAGTTGCAAAAACCATCAAGCGCTACAAAGAAACTGGCTCACATGAGGACCGCCCCAGGAAAGGAAGACCAAGAGTCACGTCTGCTTCTGAGGATAAGTTTATCCGAGTCACCAGCCTCAGAAATCGCAGGTTTACAGCAGCTCAGATTAAAGACCAGGTCAATGCCACACAGAGTTCTAGCAGCAGACATCTCTACAACAACTGTTAAGAGGAGACTTTGTGCAGCAGGCCTTCATGGTAAAATAGCTCAGAAGCTGAGGTGACTCTTGGTCTTCCTTTCCTGGGGCGGTCCTCATGTGAGCCAGATTCTTTGTAGTGCTTGATGGTTTTTGCAACTGCACTTGGGGACACTTTCAAAGTAATGATGGCCACTTGTTTTTCTTTACTTAGCTGCTTTTTTCTTGCCATAATACAAATTCTAACAGTCTATTCAGTAGGACTATCAGCTGTGTATCCACCAGACTTCTGCACAACACAACTGATGGTCCCAACCACATTTATAAGGCCAGAAATCCCACTTATTAAACCTGACAGGCAGGGCCGGCTCCAGGTTTTTATGGGCCCCAGGCGAAAGAGCCTCAGTGGGCCCCTTTAACACAGACCACGATTCATGATGCACAGATATAGCAGAGAAATATGGGTACAGTACAATGCCAAATACTTCACTTCTTCCATTACATGAGTGATATCTATTGTAAATTGTACAATAGCTCAAAAACCGCCAAATCCTCACAGTGCACAGTACAGACTGGACAGTACAGTCCTCCATACAATATTATGGGCACCACAGTCTCCCCCTCATCACCCATATAATACCCCATGCAGGATGTCACCCCCCATATAATGCTCCATACAGAATACTGGACCCAAAATAAAGCTCCATACAGAATACTGGACCCAATATAATGCTCCATACAGGATACTGGTCCCCATATAATGCTCCATACAGGATACTGGTCCCCATATAATGCTCCATACAAAATATGGAGCTCTCCTCTGCGCTGTACTGCGTTCTGCACTGTTACGGCTCAGGAAAGGGCGCTGTGGAAAGACTCCCCATTATCATCATGATTGCCTCCCCATCATCATCATTGTCTCCTTATCATCATCATTGCCTCCCCATCATCATCATGGCCTCCCCATTATCATCAATGCCTGCCCATCATCATCATCTCCTCCCCATCATCATCATCAATGCCTGCCCATCATCATCTTCTCCCCATCATCAATGCCTGCCCATTATCATCAATGCCTGCCCATTATCATCATCTTCTCCCCATCATCATCAATGCCTCCCCATTATCAGCAATGCCTGCCCATCATCATCTCCTCCCCATCATCATCAATGCCTGCCCATCATCATCTTCTCCCCATCATCAATGCCTGCCCATTATCATCAATGCCTGCCCATTATCATCATCTTCTCCCCATCATCATCAATGCCTCCCCATTATCAGCAATGCCTGCCCATCATCATCTTCTCCCCATCATCAATGCCTGCCCATTATCATCAATGCCTGCCCATTATCATCATCTTCTCCCCATCATCATCAATGCCTCCCCATTATCAGCAATGCCTGCCCATCATCATCTTCTCCCATCATCAATGCCTGCCCATTATCATCATCTTCTCCCATCATCATCATCATCAATGCCTCCCCATTATCAGCAAAGCCTGTCCATCATCATCTTCTCCCCATCATCAATGCCTGCCCATTATCATCAATGCCTGCCCATTATCATCATCTTCTCCCCATCATCATCAATGCCTCCACATTATCAGCAATGCCTGCCCATCATCACACACAGACAGCACCACAGCACACAAGCACTCTCTCACATACATACACACACACACACACAAAGCACCGCACTACATACACACAGACACACACAGAGACACACACACACCACGTCTTACCTGTCCAGCGTCCGCGCTCTCTGCCACAGCTGGCCGCTGAATGATGACGTCATTCAGCGGCGCTGCTGTGAGAGGAAGCGCCGGCGCCCCCCTGGAGCCCGGAGCTGCGGCATCGGAGGCACGGGAGAGGTAAGTATTGTGCCAGCCGCTGCCGGGGCCCTGAGCAAGCGGGGGGGGGGGCCCAGTGGCGGCGCTGACACCGCTCTCCTCCGCTAACAGGCGCGGGGGTGCCAGACGGCGAGTGGGCCCCCCCGCCTGCTCAGGGCCCCGGCACTTGCCCGGGTGTGCCGGGTGCTGACGCCGGCCCTGCTGACAGGGCACACCTGTGAAGTGAAAACCATTTCCGGTGACTACCTCTTGAAGCTCATCAAGAGAATTGCAAGAGTGTGCAAAGCAGTCATCAAAGCAAAAGGTGGCTACTTTGAAGAACCTAGAATATAAGACATATTTTCAGTTTTTACAAACTTTTTTGTTAAGTGTATAATTTCACATGTGTTAATTCATATTTTGATGCCTTCAGTGTGACAGCAGGTGCCAATACTGATTATCTCATGATAATAAAACATTGATTTATCAAAACTACAGCAAGCATCCCAGTAAGTGACACATTGCTGGAATCAGGACCTCTGTCTTGACATCGTGCTGCTCTCAGATTACGTGGCAAAAATCTGGTGACTTATTCCCGTTAAGGTCCTTTTACACAGCCAATGATCGTGTGGGCCAATAAATGTTAGTATCTGACCGCTGGCCTTTGTAAACTTGTCTGCTGATAAATGACAACCATGTTTGTATGTCGCTTAACTGCAATTTTTATAGACATTTAAATACTTATTTTTCGGTAGCACATGGAAACATTATTGTGCTGTCGACAATAATAAAACTCTACATGAATAATCGCACATGTAGTACATGGACTTTGAAGTACTATGTATTTTGTCCTATATAGTTTCTTTCCTTCAGCTCTTAGGTCTCATTTATGATATGTGCACACGTTCAGGAATTATCAATTTTTCTATATTTTGTTTTCTTTTGGTTAGTGACATATCTGCAGATTTTTTTTTATTTTCCATGTATAAAATCCACTTTCAGAGACCTCATCATTTTACCCCTGAGGTCAAACCATCGTTTATTCTGTGGTTCTCTGTCCTGGGAATACTATTTTCCCTGAATATTTCTGTAGAAGTGCTGACACTTTTCTTTTAATAGTTTGTTTTCATGATATTTGTGCGTCCTTCTGTAGGTATTGTACATTACTGTGAGAGGCTGAATATTTTATATAGATGCATAATGCACCTATTTCTGATGATTTCTCTACAGGATGAAGTACTGGTCGTGCTGCACCATTAAAACAAGTGACTTCAATGAGTTTCTAGAGCAGAAAGGATGCAGCACAGGGACACATCTATGGGTGCAGCCACCCGAGAAGCAAGTAAGAGATGAATGTACAATTACGCATATAGGCTGCGTTTGAAGTTCTAATTCTCTGTTTGCACTAGGGTTTAGCGCCTCTTCAGGTTTCCGCTGCCTTTTCAGGTACCTTAGATTGCAAAAATATGGAGCAGTGATGTTCTTGTCTTCCAAAATCCTGAAACCTCGGCTTGATACCTGTTTTATTACAGGAATGTGATAAATATATTGTAACGTGGCTGCCGGACACCTAGTGGATGGGATATAAACCTGGAGTAATGCTTTAGTACATATAGGGCTAAAAGGGGTTAATTGGCCATGACAGATTGATTGTGAGCAGCTGAAGAGTTGGGAGAGATGGCTACTCACCATATATCCACCCCTGGGTGTGGTTCACTTTGTATATTGAGACCTGTTTGTGTCACACATCTCTGTGTGTATGGAGGTGTGCAGATCTCCTGGATTGAGTGCCTTTTCTAATGGACTAAAAGCTGAACTGTAAGCCAGGTGGGCTAACCAGCACTTTAGTGTGGACTTGTTGCTTTATGATTTACTTTGTGCTGGGCAAGGGCTGCATTTGAGTTTTCTTTGATGTGGTTTATGAGTACTGAAATAAACCTGCCGGACTTTAAGCTGAAACTGTTCCTGTTATACCTGAGATCGCTCCCATGTGAGTAACTACATTAGGTGTTGGAAGTGCGGGCAGCATTCCCAGGGAACACTTGTGACTGCTACAGAAGTGCTGCATGTCTTGGATGAAGGTGGCTATAAGCCAGGGAGCAACGTCCGTCATCATGGAGGATCTGATTAAACACCTGGTGCAAGCCCTGCAGCAGCATCTGTAACAGCACCCACAACAGCTGGCACACCAGGAGACAAATAAGTTGTTTATGCAACAGCTCCCGCAACTGCACCCACAACAGCAGCAGATTGATTTACTCACAGAGGTGGTTCATGGCTCTGACTCCAAAGTCAATAGATTTCTGAAATTTGAGGGAACCAGCACCAAACAACGTGTTGGATACCTTGTATAACTTTCAGCAAACTAGCATAAGCTTCACTGTCAATGGTGCTGCACCTCAACCGAACAGCGTTGTACAGAATCCAACCAAAGAAATAAAAAAGTGGCACTCGGTGATCAGGTAAAAAATTGTTCTTTAATGTAGAAAATTAACACATGGATGCAGGGGAGTGGTTACAGGGATGGACGATGGATGTTTTGCATCGTTCGGATGCTTCAGCGAGTCCAATAATTCTTGGAACCATTGAAGAGTCCGACCAAAGTAAAACGGCCGTCTTTCACCGCTGTACATGCTACCATGTGCTAATTTTCTACATTAAAGAACAATTTTCTACCTTATCACCGAGTGCCACCAACTCCAAAGTCAGCTGATTATTTTTTCTATCCGGAATGTGGTGAGGAGAGCCTCGCGGAAAATGATCCCACGTTACGATATAGAGGCCTTTTTTACTGTTTTTGAAAGGATCACCGAAAGGGAGAAATTGACACCAGAACAGTAGGCGGAAGTCCTGAGATCATACTTAAAGTTAACCTGTCAGCAGTTTTTGCCTATATAAGATACAGCCATCACCTTTCAGGGCTTTTATACAGCATTCTATAATGCTGTATATCTGCCCCCAACGCAATCTGGAAGAACTGAAAAATAACTTTTATTATACTCACCTGTGGGGCGGTCCAGTCCGACGTGCATCACTGGCCTTGGTCCAGCGCCTTCCATCTTCTTATGATCGCCGCCCTCCTTCTTGCTACTTGTGGATGACGCGACCCTGCATCATCCACACAGTCTGCTCGGCATCGCGCTCCTGCGCAGGCGTACTTCTCTGCACTGTTGAGGACAGAGTAAAGTACTGCAGTGCGCAGGTGCCAGAAAAAGTAAAAGAGCCCTGATGCCTGCGCACTGCAGTTCTTTGCTCTTCCTTCAACAGGGCAGAGAAGTGCACCTGTGCAGGAGTGTGATGCCGGGGAGCCTGTGTGGATGATGCAGGGTTGAGTCTTCCACAAGAAGCAAGTAGGAGGGTGGCAATCACAAGAAGATGGGAGGTGCCGGGCGAAGACCAGCGACACCCAACGGCAGACCGAACCGCCCCGCAGGTGAGTATAATAAGTTATTTTTTATTTCTTCCAGGTCGGGTTGGGGGCAGATATACAGCATTATAGAATGCTGTATATAAGCCCTGAAAGGCGGTGGCCGCATCTTATATAGGCCAAACTGTTGACAGGTTCACTTTAATGGGGGAGCCACAGAAGGCCTACTATGATTTAGCCTTACAAGACACCAAAGAATATGCAAAATTGAAAACGGAAACTTTGGCGCGCCTGGGGGTGATGATGTCTGCCCGGGCACAACGGGTCCATCGCTGGGCATATCACTGTGACAAACCATCTTGCTCCCATATGTTTGATTTTCTGCATCTCATCCAAAAGTGTTTGCAGCCGTAGTCCTCTATCCCATCGCAGATGGTAGAGCGAGTTGTAATGGACTAGTTCGTGCACTCCCTTCCGAACCCGATGAAGACTTGGTTTGCCCAGGGAGATCCCCGGTCTGACTTGGTCAGACTGGTTGAAAGGTGTCATGGGTCGATGATTCCTTAGGTAGGCAACCCACTCCATACTGGCGGTCCCATCAGGGGGTAGAGGGTATAAAGGCGGTGGAGCATTCAAAGTCCAAAGGGGTGGTCGAGGTTATACCGAGGATGTGATTTTCAGTAGATGTCAAGGCCCAGGTCATTTAGCTGTACATTGTCCCCTGGCTACTTAGCAAATGGACTGTTGCATGGGACACCGGTGATCATTCTATGCATAACAGGCCTGCAGTGTGTATATACCTAATACTAACGGGGCATATGCCCAATTAGCAAAAAAAACTTCCGCTAACAGGGCAATTAAAAGTAACATGTATTATTTATATTTTAAAATTTTATGAATTCTAGATCAATGATATTTGCTAGGTGCATTGATCATATATGTATTAAAGCGCAAATTATATTGTATCATAAGGAAGACTGTATGGAATGTCTACCTATTATTGAATGCTAGCCAGATTAGAGGTGATTAAAATATGAGCACACACTACTAAAGTATCCCTGATATGTTTTGCCACATCTACGTAGTCATGGGCGGACATATCATTAGTGCTACCTGTGAGGTCGCACAGGGGCCCAAGAGGTTAGGGGGCCCATTTCTACCTCCAAAGCCGATGCAATTTTGCTTTTTTAAGAGCTCTTGGGCTGTAATGGGCCGATGTATAATTCTTGCACAGGGGCCCTTTTCTCTGTGTCCGCCAGTGTACGGAGTCATAAGGGAATGGGACAGTGGACTTTAATAGTGTATGCGCATGTTTTAATCACTTCTTATCTGGCTAGGATTCAATAATAATAGGTAGACCATAGAAAAGTTTTAGTCAGCCTGTTAGTAGAAGGCTTTATTGCTAACAGCCAGGGGGTCTGCCCGTTTTAAGATTGGATACTGTATATAATTCATTATACTTTCCCTACGTTGAATATATCTCACAGTAATTTTATTTATTTTGTTGTTTTTTTTCACATTTTTAATGAAATCCAATTGCTAAAATTAAATTTTTAACCTAAATTGCATTCATTTAAGTAAATTAAAAATTTACCTCCCAAAGGTGGAACAATTCATTTTAAGGGATCGTTTTTCTAATAACAGGCTACACAGATCTGTAATTTGGCACCTATTGCCCGATGTAACTTACATTTCATACAGATAAATGCAGAAGGTGGTGGGAGAGGAGGTAGGGAATGGTACTTTTTTTGTTGTTGAACTTGTCACGGATTCATGTGAAATCTGTGAAGAAAAAAAAAATAGTGACGTACCCCACTGCCTCTGCAGGAGATCAGACGGGTATAAAAATCTGCAAGCAAATGACACTGATTGTAACATGGAAACAGCAACTAAAAGATAGATGAAAGACAATCACATTATAGGGAATAGTAACGTTTTCAGTTGGGATGATGATAACAAAAGAAAATGAGAATCAGTTCTACCATACAATTACAAAATATTTGTAACCAGTCTCCCAGTCTGTAACGTCTGACTAGTCAGAAACTGGTCATCTTAAAGGGAATCTGTCAGCAGTTTTTTTTTTAATGTAATCTGAGAACTGCTTGATGAATGGGCAGAGAGCCTGATTCCAGTGATGTATCATTTACTGGGCTGCTTGGTGAAGTTTTGATAGGATGTGATAGAGTCCCCGTTTTCTATTGTAAATGTAGCAGTGGTCGGAATGCTGAACTCTGTGTAACCCCGCCCACACCACTGATTGGCAGCTTCCTATGTACACTGTCAGTTAGTTGCCAATCAGTGGTGTGGGCGGGGTTACACAGATTAGCTACAGTGGCCTGCATGAGACACTTAAGGGTATGCCACACTAAACAACATCGCTAACAGGATCGCTTTAAAACTACACTATTTAGCGATCCCGTTAGCGATGTTGTTGTGTGCGGCATCTACCAGCGACGTGGCCCCTGCTGAGATCCTGCTGTGATCTCGCTCGTCGCTGACATCGTTCCGGACCCTATTTTATCGTCGGCGCCCCCGCTGGTATCGCTATATCGCTGAGTGTGGCACCTTTTCTTAGCGATTTAGCGGTACTTTTGTACTGCTAAAGTCGTTAAGGAGATCGCTAACCGCGATAGCGTCCTTAACGACATCGCTAAGTTAAGCCGCTATCAGCGATATAGAAACAATCCCGCTAGCGATCGCATTAGTATGCGTCGTTATCGTGATCGCTAGCGGGATTGTTTAGTGTGGCAGTACCTTAAGTCCTCTAATAATCTTCTCCTGTTGATAAAACACTGATTGCATTGAAACTACAGCACACAGCCTAGTAAATGACACATCACTGTAATAAAGCTCTCTGTCCTGGATTAAGATGCATATTGTTCTCTAATGTTTGGCAGCTGTAGATATTATTTTGCATCCTGGGAGTCATGGCATTAGTAGGACATGTTACTAGGGCCAAAACTATATGGTAAAAGCCATATCATTAATTGGCTTATTCACATTCAATATTCAATGTGGCTCATTGCCACTTTTGTGATTTGAAAGTGGCTTGCAGCATCGATGACCCACTGCTCTGTGGCCTATAAATGGGGATGTTTCTTACTTTTCTGTTTCTTTTCAGAAAGTGACATGTCGGTATGACTGGCACCAAACCAGCAGCCTCGTGGTCATCACAGTTTATGCCAAAATGGCTCTGCCAGATGTAACTAAGGTTCTGGCCAACCGTACCCAGGTAAGGAGGGAAAACGGACACGACCCGAAGATGGGTCGGTAAAGGGAGAAAGAAATGTAAAGGAAAGATCCTAGTATTTACTAGTTAGTTTCAGGGGCAGGACTGGTAGGGGTCAGGGCGAAAAGAACAAACGTTTTTCTTCATTTTACCACACAGTGTACACGAAAACGGGAAAAAAATTCCAAGTGCGGTGAAATTGTGAAAACCTCCACACAATTCTGACATTATTTTTTGGGAATTGTTTTTACACTGTACATTATGTGGTAAAAATGACCTCGCAATACGATTCTCCTCATCAACATGATTACGCCGATATTAAACATGTCTAATTTTTTTAATTATTTTAGTGGTGAAAAAAAATCAGAAATTGGCAAAAAAAAATGTTTTTGGAGTTGTCGCCATTTTCCTGAGCCTTGTAACATTTTTATTCTTCGTCCGATGAAGCTTTGTGACTGCTTGTTTTTTGGGGACAAGACGATGTTTTTATTAGTACTATTTTGGGAAAGATGTGACTTTTTGATCACTTGTTGCAGCATGTTTGGGAGAACTGTGGCAACCAAAAAAACGTAATTTAGGTGTTCTTTATTTTTTTTTTTTCTGTTTACGGTGTTTACCAATCGGGTAAATTTTTATATTTTGATAGATCGGAATTTTTTGAACACGATGATAACACATGTATTTTTTAATATCTATATTTTCAAGGGAGAGAAATGGGGGTGATTTGAAATTTTTATTCATTTTTTTTTCCATACTTTGTAAAACTTTTTTTTTATCCTTTTTTTATTCGTGTTAACCCCTTAGAGGACTTGAAGATGCGATCGTTCGAACGCTTTTGCTTTATGCAGCGATGCCACAATGACAAGCACGGCAGTCATCAGCTGACCCCCGACTGTCAGGACAACCCATCAGCGACCCACGATCATGGTCATTTAACAAATTAACAGTTGTGGGCGGAGCTCTGCTCTACCCGCAATTGTTAGTGGCAGGTCCTGGCTGTAATACTCAGCCATCACCTACAGGCCAAACACCAGTTTCAGACATGCATTGTATATATACGGCGGGTATAGCGAAGCTGTTAAAGGGCTTTTCTAATTTTAATCAATAGATCTTAGAATAATCAGTTTCACTATTAGATGTGTTAATAAATGTTCCTGTGCTGAGATAATCTTATAAATGTGTCCCTGCTGTGTACTGTGTAATTCTGTGTCTGACTGTACAGGAACATGGTCTGATCATACCACAGCTCCTGGGTGGGGGAGGAAGCAAAAGAGAGTATACAGACAGGACAGCACAGGATCACAGCTGATTCTTTCTGTGAGGTAAAACATGTTTAAAAACAAAAAGTAAACGCTTTTCCTCACAGAAAGAATGATCTCCGATCCCGTGCTGTCCTGTCTGTATACCTATCACGCTGGATAACAGTTATAGATAATGTCAGTAATCTATATCAAGTGGGACAACATTCTATATAACATATAAATAGGTTATATCAACATGAACATATAGTATTTGATAACATAGTATTACCTGACATAATATCCGAAGTACTGAGGATCTATACTGGATCTGTTTCACTCTGTCTCAGGCTAGAGGTGGACCGGGGTCTATACTGACCCTAAACTGGGGTCCTGACTAGTCCCTCTACCTGGAGGTACTGTTAATGGTACAGAGGTCCAGGCCGCCAGCGTAACCCTATCTCCTATAAGTCCCTGACCACTGTAATCTAGTCCTTAGAAGGACACTGATTACCACCACAGGGATATGGGCAGGTCACCGCTTAATAAACAGTAAAGACAAACGAGACAGACAGGGGATAAAGTAAATACTGTCTTGCATACAACACTTAAACACAGAGGGAACACAAAAGGTCTAGGAGATAAACTATAAGCGAGGAGAGGAGAAACCACAAAGGAGCTCTTAGCTTAAGTCTTCTCAGAACCGATCCTATCTGCTGGTCTGTATGAATGCTTTCACCGGCATCTCCCAAGCAGACTGGCAGGTATATAAAGGAAGCTAATTAGTGCATAATCAAACTGCAGCCGGGCGAGGCTGGACCTAGTCTTAGCACAGAGCTAGGTAGAATTAACTCCCTCACTGCCAAACACAAAGAAACAGCAACTCAGCTGCGAGAAGTCAGAATGTGTAATCGCGACGATCTTCGTGGCGATACACCCATGACAGTACCCCCCCTTCTACGAGGGGCCTCCGGACCCTCAGGGCCAGGTTTGCCCGAGTGAGTTGTGTGGAAGGTCCGAACCAATCGATCTGCGTTAATATCAGACGCAGGAACCCACGTCCTCTCCTCAGGACCATACCCCTTCCAATGAACCAAGTACTGAAGGGACCGGGATTCCGACGTGAGTCAATGATCTTCGACACCTGAAATTCCAAGTTACCATTGACCACCACTGGAGGAGGAGGTAGAGGTGACGGTATAACTGGCGCCACGTACCTCTTAAGCAACGATTTGTGGAACACATTGTGGATTTTAAACGTAGGAGGGAGGTCCAGACGAAATGCCACAGGATTAATTATAGAACTGATCCTGTACGGCCCGATGAACCTGGGACCCAGTTTCCAGGAGGGAACCTTGAGTTTAATATTCTTGGTAGACAACCATACCAGATCGTTCACACTAAGGTCCGGACCAGACACTCTCCTCCTATCAGCCATACGTTTGTAACGGTTCCCCATAGCACTCAAATTATTCAGCACTCCTCTCCACACTGAAGCAAGTGACGACGAGAATCGTTCCTCCTCCGGAACCCCAGAAGGGCCCCCCCATTGAAAGTACAAAACTGGGGATGAAAACCATATGCCCCAAAAAACGGGGACTTACCAGTGGACTCGCTCCGCCTATTGTTAAGAGCGAACTCTGCCAGCGGCAAGAAAGAAGACCAGTCCTCCTGGTTCTCTGAGACAAAACACCGAAGATATGTCTCTAGGCTCTGATTCAGACGCTCTGTCTGACCATTGGTCTGCGGATGAAAAGCCGAGGAAAATGACAATTGCATCCCCCGACGTGAACAAAATGCCCTCCAGAATTTGGACACAAACGAGACCCCCTATCTGACACCACATCAGAAGGCAACCCGTGAAGTCTCACAATCTCCCCAATGAACACCTGCGCCAGAGTTTTAGCATTAGGAAGAGCAGGAAGAGCAATGATATGTGCCATCTTACTGAACCTGTCAACTACAACTAGTATGACAGTTTTCCCTGACGACGGAGGGAGGTCCGTAATGAAGTCCATAGACAGATGAGTCCATGGACGCTCCGGAATTTTCAAAGGTAAGAGGGTCCCAGACGGACGGGTATGTGGGGTCTTAGAGCGAGCACAAACCCCACAGGACGCGACAAAAGTTACTACCTTTTTATTTAAGTTAGGCCACCAAAACCGGCGAGAAAGGAGATCCACAGTTGCTTTACTCCCTGGGTGTCCTGCCAAAGCAGAATTATGATGTGCCTCGATAACTTTTTGTCTTAACTGATCTGGAACAAACAGTTTCCCTGGAGGTCCTACAGGGGCGTCCCCCTGAGCCTCCAATACCTCCTCCTCAAGCTCAGAGCATACAGCCGACACCACAACTCCCTCCTGAAGGATAGGAACCGGGTCATCCGTCTTCCCGGCCCCTGGGAAACTACGAGATAAGGCATCAGCCTTAACATTTTTTGACCCAGGACGATATGTGACGACAAAATTAAACCTGGTAAAAAACAACGACCATCTAGCTTGTCTGGAATTCAGACGCTTTGCAGATTCTAAATACAGGAGGTTCTTGTGATCAGTAATGACGGTGACCGGGTGGACTGCCCCCTCCAAAAAGTGACGCCATTCCTCAAAAGCCAACTTAATGGCCAAGAGTTCCCTATTGCCGACATCATAATTCCTCTCGGCGGACGACAATTTTTTAGAGAAGAAAGCGCACGGATGCCATTTACCAGGGGACGGACCTTGGGATAATACCGCACCCACCCCTACGTCAGACGCGTCTACCTCCACAATGAACGGTTGTGATGCATCAGGTTGAATAAGTATGGGTGCCGAAGCAAAACATTTTTTCAAGGAGGAAAATGCTTGACAAGCTTTGTCAGACCACCTAGAAAAATCCGTCCCTTTTTTTGTCATGTCAGTGAGAGGTTTGACAACAGATGAGAAATTACGAATAAATTTCCGGTAGTAGTTAGCAAACCCCAGGAAACGTTGCAGTGCCTTAAGATCCTCTGGCCGATCCCATTCAAGCACTGCTCTCACTTTCCCAGGGTCCATACGGAAACCGGAAGCTGACACCAGGAAACCCAAAAACTGAAGTTCCTGTACGGCGAATACACACTTTTCCCATTTGGTGTACAGTTTATTGTCTCGCAAGATCTGCAACACCTGTCTCACATGCTCCTGATGAGACACAAGATCTGGCGAGTAAATTAAGATGTCATCTAAATAAACGACCACAAACTGCCCCACAAGGTGGCGAAAGATGTCATTAACAAAATGTTGAAACACCGCCGGGGCAGTAGTCAGACCAAAAGGCATGACAAGGTTCTCATAATGTCCCTCCGGAGTGTTAAACGCCGTCTTCCACTCATCCCCCTCCTTTATCCTAATCAGATTATACGCCCCCCTGAGATCCAACTTAGAGAATGTAGCGCCGGCGTCCCTGCCCTCTGCCAGGCAGGGACGCTGTTCCCCTGCGACAGCGTCCTCTGCCAGGCAGGGACGTCGCCCCCCTTACCCGCGCTCAGCGTCCTCCTTCCGCCCTGCTGGGGCCGCGCGCTCCTTCCCTGCTACTGGACTTAGGGCGCGCGCCCGCGCGCTCCCCCGCTCTTAAAGGGGCCGCGCGCATCTTTCAAAAAGGTCCCGGCCAATGCCGGAGGACTCCACCCTGTATAAAGTACTTCCTCCTTAATGGAGGTGCCCGAGCAATGTTGTTATTGCACTGTTCACTACTCTGCTTTAGCCCTCAGGGTCCGTTACCAGTTACCTGCCTGTTTCCTGCCAGTTTGCTGTCTGCTACCTGTCCGCAAGCCTGCCTGGAGGTTCGGCCGTCACATGCGGTGACCATCGGCTATTCCAGAGAATCTCGCCTGCTCACTTGGGAGCGCTCATCTGCCATCTGCCTGCAAACCTACCTGGAGGTTCGGCCGTCACATGCGGTGACCATCGGCAATTCCAGAGACTCTCGCCTGCTCACTTGGGGGCGCTCATCTGCCATCTGCCTGCAAGCCTACCTGGAAGTTCGGCCGTCACATGCGGTGTCCATCGGCTATTCCAGAGACTCTCGCCTGCTCACTTGGGGGCGCTCATCTGTCATCTGCCTGCTAGCCTACCGGGAGGCTCCACCATCTCAGGTCGTATATACCTGTCCATTCAGAGACTGCCCCGGTCACTTGCCGTGACTACTCGCCTGTCCATTCAGAGACTGCCCCGGTCACTTGCCGTGACTACCCGCCTGTCTATCCAGAGACTGCCCCGGTCACTTGCCGTGACTACCCGCCTGTCTATCCAGAGACTGCCCCGGTCACTTGCCGTGACTACCTGCCCGTTTATCCAGAGACTGCCCCGGTCACTTGCCGTGACTACCTGCCCGTTTATCCAGAGACTGCCCCGGTCACTTGCCGTGACTACCCGCCTGTCTATCCAGAGACTGCCCCGGTCACTTGCCGTGACCTCCCGCCTGTCTGTCCAGAGACTGCCCCCGTCACTTGCAGTGATTTCCTGTTCGTCTCCCCGGGCGTCACCCGCTCCTTTACAAGGAAAGCCTCCTTGTATAATAAAGCTCAGAGGTTCCGCCTCCCAGACCCGTTACAGTTTGCTCGGGCCATGGAACCCGGTGGCACCCAAACTCCCTCGCTCTCTGACCTGTGTCATGAACTGTCTCGTCAGAGGTCTCAACAGGAGTCCATCCTGGGTCACCTGCGGAATGTTAATTCCCGCCTGGACACCCTGACTACTTCACCAGTAACTACCGCGGGCGCCATGACTCGCAATCCGGCAGTTCCGCTGCTTACCAATTCCGTGGTTTCCGTTCCTGGACCTCGACTTTCAGCTCCTCCTCGGTTTGGAGGCGACCCTGCTCTGGCTCGGGGTTTCATTAACCAGTGCACCCTGCATTTTGAACTCCTGGCACACCAGTTTAATTCCGACCGGGCCAAAATTGCCTTCATCATGTCCCATCTCACCGGAGAGGCCCTGGCCTGGCTAAATCCTCTTTGGGAGAGAGAGGATCCTCTGGTGTCTGACCTGTCTGCTTTTCTCTCAGCCTTCCGGAAGGTATTCGACGAACCCGGACGGAAGACCTCCTCTGCATCTTCTCTGCTGCGTCTCCGTCAGGGAAGTCTCACTGTGGGTCAATATGCCATACGGTTCCGTACCCTTGCCTCGGAGCTGGCTTGGGATAATGACGCTCTGATATCTGTCTTCTGGGAGGGTCTGTCCGGCCGTATTAAAGATGAACTTGCCGGTCGGGACATTCCAACCTCTCTCGATGACCTAATAACTCTTGCCAATCGAATTGATCTACGGTTCCAGGAGCGCGCTAAAGAGGTACACTCTTCTGAGCCTATGCAAGTCGACCAGACCAAGATGGTCAAAGCCCGTAGGACTTACGCCGTGCCGAGGGGAGTTGCTTCTACTGTGGCAGTAAGGAGCACCGGATCCGTACCTGCCCAGAGAGGTCGGGAAACGCCTGTGTCTAGGTTCGCTCGGAGAGGTCCACCTAGACAAAAATAAATCCTCTTCATCTCTGCTGCTGTCAGTCTCAATTCTCCTCGGTGAGAACCGTTATTTCGAACTAGCCCAACTTGATTCTGGAGCAGCCGGGAATCTTGTTTCACAGGCTCTAGTAGAAAAATATTGCATTCCTACCAAACCTCTGGTTGAACCAGTATCTGTTGCTGCTGTGGATGGGGGTCTCCTACCACGTCCCATCCAACTTATCACTGAAGCCATAACCCTGCAGGTGGGAATGTTGCATTCTGAGAGCATCTCGTTTCATGTTCTGCCTGGACTCTCTCACGCTTTCTTACTAGGTCTGCCTTGGCTCCAAAAGCATGCACCCGTGCTCGACTGGCAGACTGGAGAGATCCTTCGCTGGGGACAGGACTGTCATAAAACGTGTTTGGTTCCTGTTCATCCCGTCCGTCCTTCTCCTACACCAACTAATCTACCAGGGCTCCAGATTCCATATTGGTCATTCGCTGATGTCTTTAATAAAAAGGAAGCAGAGACATTACCCCCTCACAGACCGTATGATTGCCCGATCGACCTGCTACCCGGTACTACGCCTCCCCGTGGGCGTATTTACCCATTGTCCGCTGCTGAGACCAGGTCGATGTCCGAATATATCGAGGAGAATTTGGCCAAGGGATTCATCCGGAAATCCACCTCCCCAGCGGGAGCAGGTTTCTTCTTCGTAAAAAAGAAAGACGGCTCTCTCCGTCCCTGTATTGACTACAGAGGCCTAAATTTGATCACGGTGAAGAATAAGTACCCTCTTCCGCTCATTCCAGAATTGTTTGATCGTCTGAGGGGGGCTAGAATCTTCACCAAACTGGATCTTCGTGGGGCATATAACCTGGTCCGTATCCGTCGGGGAGATGAATGGAAGACGGCATTCAACACCCGGGACGGCCACTACGAGTATTTGGTGATGCCCTTTGGTCTCTGTAATGCTCCAGCAGTCTTTCAGGAGTTGGTCAATGACATCTTCCGGGACCTTCTCTACTCCTGCGTTGTGGTGTACCTAGACGACATCTTGGTCTTCTCTCCGGATCTCCAGTCTCACCGGAGGGATGTTCGTCAGGTTCTGCTCAGGCTCAGGCAGAATCACCTCTTCGCCAAATATGAGAAGTGCCTCTTTGAGCAGACCTCGCTTCCGTTTTTGGGCTACATCATTTCTCAGACAGGCCTACGAATGGATCCGGAGAAACTGTCTGCCATCGAGAAATGGCCCCGACCGGAGGGGTTGAAGGCCATTCAGCGGTTCCTGGGATTCGCCAATTATTACCGCCTTTTCATACCGCACTTCTCTTCCCGGACTGCTCCAATCTCCGCGCTCACCCGCAAGGATGCTAATCCCAAACAGTGGACGCCCGAAGCAGAGGAGGCCTTTCTTTCTTTAAAACAGGCCTTCTCTTCCGCTCCTGTGCTGCATCGCCCGGACGGCAACAAGCAGTTCTTCCTGGAGGTGGACGCTTCCTCTTCTGGAGCCGGAGCGGTACTTACTCAAAAATCTTCATCCGGGAGGATGGTATCTTGCGGCTTCTTCTCCAAACTCTTCTCCTCTTCTGAGCGCAATTACTCCATAGGAGACCGAGAGTTATTGGCCATCAAGCTGGCATTGGAGGAGTGGCGTTACCTACTCGAGGGGGCTCTTCATCCGGTAATCATTTACACTGACCACAAAAATCTGGCTTACCTCCAGCATGCCCAGAGACTTAACCCTCGCCAAGCCCGGTGGTCCTTGTTTTTTGCCCGCTTTGATTTTCTCTTACATTTTCGCCCGGCCGACAAGAACATCAAGGCGGACGCCTTGTCCCGGTCCTTCCTGGTGTCGGATCTCGAGGAGGAACCTAAACATATCATCGATCCCGCCAGAGTGATGCAGGTGGCTCCCGTGAGTCTAAATCGTCTCCCTCCTGGTAAGACGTTCGTATCGGTAACCGATCGGGAGAGAATCCTACACTGGGGTCATTCGTCTAAACTAGCTGGCCACGCTGGTCAGAAAAAGACCCTCCAGCTCATTACTCGGCATTACTGGTGGCCTACCCTGCACAAGGACGTAATAGACTTTGTTTCTGCCTGTGTCTCCTGTGCCCGCAACAAAGTTCCGAGACACCTGCCTGCCGGCCGTCTTCTTCCGCTTCCTGTACCCGCTGCCCCCTGGCAGCATATAGCCATGGACTTCATAACAGATCTGCCCGTCTCTGCCGGTTGTACGGTCATTTGGGTGGTCGTTGACCGATTTTCCAAGATGGCTCACTTCATTCCCCTGCCAGGGCTTCCGTCTGCACCCGAGTTGGCTAAAGACTTTATCCGCCACATCTTCCGTCTTCATGGTCTGCCTCGTCACATTGTGTCGGATCGTGGGGTACAGTTCACCTCACGTTTCTGGAGAGCCACTTGTAAGTTGCTAGACGTCACCTTGGATTTCTCCTCCGCTTACCACCCGCAGTCCAATGGACAAGTCGAGCGAATCAATCAGAATCTGACCAGTTATCTCCGGCACTTCGTTAATGCCCACCATTCTGACTGGGTGGATCTCCTGCCTTGGGCCGAATTCTCTTACAACAATCACGAGAGCGAATCTTCCTCCAAATCTCCGTTTTTTGTAGTCTTCGGTCAACACCCTCGGATCCCTGTTCCTGTCTCCATCTCTGTGGACAATCCAGCTGCGGAATCTCTGGTTAACGAATTTTCCTCCATATGGGAGAGTACCCGGTCCGCACTCATTCTGTCATCCGAGCGCATGAAGAAACATGCTGACAAAAAACGTCTGGATCCTCCTCAATTCCGTCCTGGGGATAAGGTCTGGCTTTCGTCCAAGTATGTCTGGCTCAAGATTCCTTCCTACAAGTTAGGCCCTCGGTTCATCGGTCCTTTTGAGATCATCAGTCAGATCAACCCGGTGTCCTATAAATTGAAACTCCCGGCCAATTTGCGGATTCCTAACTCCTTCCATGTATCTCTCCTCAAACCGGTGGTACTTAACTCTTTTGTCAAGTCTACAGGTACACCTCCTGCTCCAGTGTCTGCTGAAGATGAATTTGAGGTAGAGAACATTCTGGCCACCAAAAGGGTAGGAAGAAAGACCTATTTTCTGGTGGATTGGAAGGGGTTTGGTCCTGAGGAGAGAACGTGGGAGCCTCGGGAGAACATCCATGCCCCTCTCATCCTAGCTAAATTTCTTTCTGGCCTAAAAAAGGGGGGGCCTAAAGGGGGGGTACTGTAGCGCCGGCGTCCCTGCCCTCTGCCAGGCAGGGACGCTGTTCCCCTGCGACAGCGTCCTCTGCCAGGCAGGGACGTCGCCCCCCTTACCCGCGCTCAGCGTCCTCCTTCCTCCCTGCTGGGGCCGCGCGCTCCTTCCCTGCTACTGGACTTAGGGCGCGCGCCCGCGCGCTCCCCCGCTCTTAAAGGGGCCGCGCGCATCTTTCAAAAAGGTCCCCGGCCAATGCCGGAGGACTCCACCCTATATAAAGTACTTCCTCCTTAATGGAGTTGCTCGAGCAATGTTGTTATTGCACTGTTCACTACTCTGCTTTAGCCCTCAGGGTCCGTTACCAGTTACCTGCCTGTTTCCTGCCAGTTTGCTGTCTGCTACCTGTCCGCAAGCCTGCCTGGAGGTTCGGCCGTCACATGCGGTGACCATCGGCTATTCCAGAGAATCTCGCCTGCTCACTTGGGGGCGCTCATCTGCCATCTGCCTTGCAAACCTACCTGGAGGTTCGGCCGTCACATGCGGTGACCATCGGCAATTCCAGAGACTCTCGCCTGCTCACTTGGGGGCGCTCATCTGCCATCTGCCTGCAAGCCTACCTGGAGGTTCGGCCGTCACATGCGGTGTCCATCGGCTATTCCAGAGACTCTCGCCTGCTCACTTGGGGGCGCTCATCTGTCATCTGCCTGCTAGCCTACCGGGAGGCTCCACCATCTCAGGTCGTATATACCTGTCCATTCAGAGACTGCCCCGGTCACTTGCCGTGACTACTCGCCTGTCCATTCAGAGACTGCCCCGGTCACTTGCCGTGACTACCCGCCTGTCTATCCAGAGACTGCCCCGGTCACTTGCCGTGACTACCCGCCTGTCTATCCAGAGACTGCCCCGGTCACTTGCCGTGACTACCTGCCCGTTTATCCAGAGACTGCCCCGGTCACTTGCCGTGACTACCCGCCTGTCTATCCAGAGACTGCCCCGGTCACTTGCCGTGACCTCCCGCCTGTCTGTCCAGAGACTGCCCCCGTCACTTGCAGTGATTTCCTGTCCGTCTCCCCGGGCGCCACCCGCTCCTTTACAAGGAAAGCCTCCTTGTATAATAAAGCTCAGAGGTTCCGCCTCCCAGACCCGTTACAGTGAACCATTTGGCGCCCACAATCTGATTGAAGAGATCAGGAATAAGTGGGAGCGGATACGGATCTCGGACAGTAATCCGATTAAGCTCACGGAAATCCAAGCAAGGGCGTAGGCCTCCATCTTTTTTCTTCACAAAGAAGAACCCCGCGGCCACTGGGAAGATGAAGGTCTAATATGCCCCTTGGCCAGACTTTCCGAAATATAATCCTTCATAGCCTGCCTCTCAGGACCAGAAAGGTTATATAACCTAGATTTAGGTAACTTAGCATCAGGAAGCAATTTTATTGAACAGTCATACGCGCGATGAGGAGGTAATTCTTGACACCCCTCCTCAGAGAACACATCCTCAAAGTCCTCCAGAAAAGGAGGCAAAGTTCTAGGCACGACCGCACTGATGACCGTGTTCATGCAGTTACTCTTGCAAAATTCACTCCACTGGCTTATCTCTCTGGATTGCCAATTAATCACTGGGTTATGTTTAGCCAACCAAGGAAGTCCCAACACAATAGTAGTAGGAAGACCCTCCAACACATAACAAGACAATCGTTCTTTATGTAATGCCCCTACTCGAAGGTCTATGTTATGAACAGCTTGTACAAAGCTACCTTGACCGAGAGGCCTGGCGTCAATAGAGAAAATAGGGATCGGTTTGGCCAATACACTCAGTTGCATACCTTGCACCTGGGCAAACCGAGCGTCCACCAGATTAGCCCCGGACCCACTATCAAGAAGAACAGAAATCCTCTCAGCTCTCGTACCTACCACCACCTCCGCTGGTACGAGAAACTGAGACGGACCTGGGGACGAAATACATACTCCCAGGTTGTCGTCCACCACACAACCTGGGATTAACAGTTTTCCGGCGACTTCTTGCTCAGCGAGGCACGGGATGGACACCCCTCAACAAAATGCCCCTCTCTCCCGCAGAAGAAACACTTTCTTGTCTTGCGGCGCACCGCTGATCCCCTCCCTCGAAAAGATGTCCCTCCCAACTGCATAGGTTCCTCAGAACAGACCAGGGGAACCTCAATATAAGGGACTTTAGTAGTGGGTGGAGTCATAACAGGGGGCGGAGTTACCTCGCACCTCTCCCGAAGCCGTCTATCAATGCGAATAGCAAGGGCCATAGCGGCCTCCAGAGACGGGGGAGAATCATACTGAGCCAACACGTCTTTTAATTTGTCAGATAACCCTTGACAAAACTGGCTCCTAAGAGCTGGGTCATTCCACTGAGTATCTGTGGCCCATCTACGGAACTCAGAAGAAAACTCCTCCGCCGGACGATCTCCCTGCTGTATCTTACGTAACTTCGTTTCAGCAAGGGAGACCCGATCCGGGTCATCATATACCAGGGCAGTAAAAAATCGATCTACTGACTGAAGAGCCGGGGAGCTCGGAGGAAGAGAGAACGCCCAGGATTGAGGGTCCCCTTGTAAGAGCGAGATGACAATTCCCACCCTCTGCTCTTCACTCCCCGATGACCGAGGCCGTAGCCGAAAATATAACTTACATGCCTCCCGGAAGGTAAAAAATTTGTCCCGCCCACCAGTGAACCTGTCCGGGGAGCAACTTTAGGTTCAGATCTGGATTGCTCCGGGGGGAACAAAACCTTGGACTTAATGTCCGTCAGCTCCATGGACAAACTCTGCAACTGCAGGGCAAGCTGGGCTACTGGATCCATGGTAGCTGGGGAGAATCTTTTTAGTATGGCCGGTGAAAATATCACGCTGTATAACAGTTATAGATAATGTCAGTAATCTATATCAAGTGGGACAACATTCTATATAACATACTAGCTGAAGAGCCCGGCGCTGCCCGGGCATTGTACCTAACTACGGTTAGTTATAACAAATTGTAATGATTATATCTATATACAAGTATTCAGCTTTCTCCCCATTATGTAGATAGGGCCAAAATAGTTTGGCGATTTGGAACGTGCGGGAGTTAAAATTTCCATTCAACACATAGCCTATGATGCTCCTGGGGTTGAGATGTGCGGGCATGCAAAATTTCATGCCGTAAGTACAACGGTGCAGATTCCTATCCCGGGCCAAAATTATTTGCCGATTTGGAATGCGCGGGGTTAAAATTTCTACTCAAAACCTAGCCTATGACGCTCCCGGGGTCGAGACATGCGGGTGTGCAAAATTTCATGCCCGTAAATGCAGATTCCTATGCCGGACATACACACAAGCATTCAGCTTTCTCCCCATTATGTAGATAGGGCCAAAATTGTTTGGCGATTTGGAACGTGCGGGGGTTAAAATTTCCATTCAACACATAGCCTATAATGCTCCTGGGGTTGAGATGTGCGGGCATGCAAAATTTCATGCCCGTAAGTACAACGGTGCAGATTCCTATCCCGAGCCAAAATTATTTGCCGATTTGGAATGCGCGGGGTTAAAATTTCTACTCAAAACCTAGCCTATGACGCTCCCGGGGTCGAGACGTGCGGGTGTGCAAAATTTCATGCCCGTAAATGCAGATTCCTATGCCGGACATACACACAAGCATTCAGCTTTCTCCCCATTATGTAGATAGGGCCAAAATTGTTTGGCGATTTGGAACGCGCGGGGTTAAAATTTCGATTCAAAACATAGCCTAGGACTCTTTCGGGGTCGAGACGTGCGGGCGTGCAAAATTTCATGCCCATAAGTGCGACGGTGCGGATTCCAATCCCGGACAAACATACCCACATACATACACACATACATACATTCAGCTTTATATATTAGATAAATAGGTTATATCAACATGAACATATAGTATTTGATAACATAGTATTACCTGACATAATATCCGAAGTACTGAGGATATATACTGGATCTGTTTCACCTGTCTCAGGCTAGAGGTGGACCGGGGTCTATGCTGACCCTAAACTGGGGTCCTGACTAGTCCCTCTACCTGGAGGTACTGTTAATGGTACAGAGGTCCAGGCCGCCAGCGTAACCCTATCTCCTATAAGTCCCTGACCACTGTAATCTAGTCCTTAGAAGGACACTGATTACCACCACAGGGATATGGGCAGGTCACCGCTTAATAAACAGTAAAGACAAACGAGACAGACAGGGGATAAAGTAAATACTGTCTTGCATACAACACTTAAACACAGAGGGAACACAAAAGGTCTAGGAGATAAACTATAAGCGAGGAGAGGAGAAACCACAAAGGAGCTCTTAGCTTAAGTCTTCTCAGAACCGATCCTATCTGCTGGTCTGTATGAATGCTTTCACCGGCATCTCCCAAGCAGACTGGCAGGTATATAAAGGAAGCTAATTAGTGCATAATCAAACTGCAGCCGGGCGAGGCTGGACCTAGTCTTAGCACAGAGCTAGGTAGAATTAACTCCCTCACTGCCAAACACAAAGAAACAGCAACTCACTGCGAGAAGTCAGAATGTGTAATCGCGACGATCTTCGTGGCGATACACCCATGACAATACCTCGTTTTTGCACAGGAAGACACAGCCATTATACTATACACGGCAGGGGCACATTTTTAAGATTATCTCATCACAGGAACATTTTTCACATATCCAATTGTGGAAATTATTATTGATTTAAATGGACATTGTTCGTGGAAAAAGCACTTTAAAGTGGAAATTAATAAACCCGCTTCTCTCTCCTCGCAGTTGGACATTCAGATTACTTTTGAAGGCAAGAAGGAATTCAGGAAACAGTTGGAGTTGTGGGGTGTAAGTATGACTTTTCTACCCACAGTTAACGTTTGTAGAGAAACCAATAAATAGAACATGTCACTTCTTTATACAAAATTAATTTCCATTCTTCTGGCATGCCGACACGTTCTGGATCCTGTTTTGCAGATGAAATGTTGTCAAATTTCTTCCAGGTTATTAACACCGAAAATTGCTTTGTGAACATGCTGCCGACTAAAGTGGAGATCACACTTCAGAAATCTGACCCCGTGACATGGGCCCGACTGGAACTCACAGTGGCTTCTGCGCAGGTCCCAGATGACGCAGATCCGCAGGAGCCTTCAGGAGCCCCTCCAGTGGATATTGATAGAGATTCGGATGATGACCTCAGCTGGTCAGAAGATGAGGAGCCTTGTGATTGAGACAACGACCATGGAGCTGATCCCTGTTTAAATCATCTATTATGTCCCTACTTTTTAATACTTCTAGGTAAAAATAGCCTTTTACCTCATGTACATGTCACTTTCCTCTCTTTCATGTCACATTTCCCCTCCCAGTGATACATTTTACATGTCAGGCTTGGACACTGTGTAGCTAATGCTCATGTTTGGGAAATCATTTTCTCTTTAATAAAAGTTTTCTTACAGTATTGTACATTTTTTTTTTATAGATTTGATTGATTTTATTTTAGGAATATTAGTAGTTAGAATCATAGAATGGTAGAGTTGGAAGGAACCTCCTGGGCCATCTGGTCCAACCCCCTGCTCAAAGCAGGATTCACTAAATCATCCCAGACAGATGTCTGTCCAGCCTCTGTTTGAAGACTTCTATTGAAGGAGAACTCACCACCTCTCGTGGCAGCCTGTTCTTCTGTATACCTGACTTGGGCTAGAGGGATGCCACAATCTCTGTGTAGGTTTATGGTAGTCAACATGGAGACTTTGTGACCTTCAAGAACAACATTCACATTCAGCATCCAGAAAATCCGCCTCAGTAAAAAGTTATACTATTATACTGTACTACTGGAACATGTTTGTTAAAACCTATACTGTTTGTGAGTTTTACGAGTAATATCACCTGAGTGCACCCAATATTAGTCCAGTCAGAAGACCCTGACGAATGGTTAGACCCATGGAAAATGAATGAAAAAGCCATCAAGCATGCTCACTACCGCTTCATTCTAAGAGCTTATGCACACTGGTGTATAACACGGCCGAGTGCTATGTGATGTTTTATAGGATAGCACTTGGCCCAGTGTGATATTATGGGGCAGTGCAGATTATTTTTTCATGATGAATTGCCCTGATAAAACAATCTCTGCATGCTGCGACTGGATCCGATAATCAGATCGCACGCTCCCATACAAGTCTATGGAAGTGTGTGAAACATCGGACTGCACTCGGATGTCATAAGAATGCAGTCTGATTACCGCGGAGAAAGAGACTGAAGAAAATGAAGAAATTAAGTTCTCTGCCTTCTCCACTCCGGTGATACAATTCTCATGCAAGAGAATCGGGTCGCACTGAAGTGACACTCCGATCAAACCCTATTCAGCCAATCGATTCAGGTCCCAGCGGTTGGACACTCACTGATCAGCAAGTTATTACCTATCCCAAAAAGTGTTGTAGTATCAAAGCTTATAAAGGGGTTGTCCAGTGAAAACAATTTATCACTTTTCTGTGGGATAGGTAATAACTTGCTGATTGGTGGGCGTCTGACTGCTGGGACCCGCACCAAGCGGCAGAATGGGGAATTTTCATCCACCAATGGAGTATTCTTTCCCTTGTTACACAGTAGAATGGTAGATCGGGTGCCTGACCTCCGCTCCATTCACTCTCTATGGAGCTGCTGGTAAATTCCGGGTGCAGCGCTCAGCAGCCCCATAGAGAGTGAGAGTGAATGTTTTCTATAGGTCTAAGGGGTCCCAGTGGCCACACGCTCACTGATCAGCAAGATATTACCTATTCCTCAGGTAAGCGATAACTTGCTTTCACTGGACAATCCCTTTAAATTAGCCTGTTATACCATTTGCACACATTGGGCCAATCACATAGTGTTGCCCCCTGCTAGGATCCTGTAAGGCCGCACACAGTCCAAAACCATTTGTGTTGTTTACCCGTATGTACTGCGTCATGTAGGTACTGAATTCTACCCTAAAGCATTGCATGTGGGAGAAAAAACCTCGGTGACACAGCTGGCAATGAACCAAACCGGCAAAGTTTTTTCTTGTGGACTCGTACAGAATCTGTGAAAATTAAAAATAATAATATGCCTTTGTATGGAATTAAGGAAAAATACAATGTAATCTCAAGCTCAACATGTCCATAACTATTACGGCAGTATGAAGGAGACCTTGTACTATTAAATGTCACTTGGGTCCAAATCGATCCCCTCTGCTTAGCTTTACGGTTGGTGGAGCCATTCATTGTACATGCACCTAAAAGATATATAGAAAATGTTTAGTAAAGTGGTTGGACATATGAAATTGAGAAACTGAAGCGTGGAGGTGTTTGTTAGACAAGTCCCTTCTAATAGTATTGAAAAGTTTCCATGATAATGAACCTTAACCATGAGCATCTTATCCCCGTCTAAGTAGTCACTCCTCCAGAGGAAACAGGCAAAGGGTCTTCTAATTTTGATGCCATTCTTTACGAAAATTATTGTTTAATTAGTAGGATTTCTACAGTGTAAATCGGATCATCGTCTTCTATGAAATGGTTAAGACACTTTGTCACTTGGATGTGGAATCCTAAGACAAGGTGCTGAGTACATAAGCGGTGGGCTTATATGCAGAGGAGCAGCTCAGGACTTGGTCTGATGTGTAGACTGCCTCCCAGCCAAGACCATGAGCTCCCCCAAGAGAGAGTTCCTCTTCAAAGTGCTCGTAGTTGGTGACCTGGGAGTTGGTAAAACATCTATCATCCAGAGATACGTCCACAACATCTACTCTCACTGCTACCGGGCGACTATCGGGGTGGATTTTGCTCTTAAGATCCTGAACTGGGAAAAGGACACTGTGGTGAGGCTTCAGCTTTGGGACATTGCTGGTGAGTCTACTGGTTTCTTGAGATTATAATACCTAAAAGATACTGAAATAATGAAATTTGTACAATACCAGTAAGTTAACCCATCCATAGTGGTTCATCTGGTGCTACAAGTAAAATGACTTCATCTAATAGTGTCTCCTATACATGTATATGGCCATTAGCTCTAGGTGTGAAGACCCTCAATATCTTCAGCTGACAATGTAGGTCTTCAACCCCAGTGACTTATTTTTCTGTTTTAGAAATCCCTTGTTTTTAGCTTGTTTTTTTTTCTCGTAAAATCCTGACCCTGGCCTTGAATCGGCTAACACCACAACTGCTTAAAGGGAATCTGTCACCCCATTTTAGCCCTATGAGATAGAGATATCATTGCATAGTGCGTCCCATAACTAATCTATGGGTACCTATGCTATCTCCGGACACCCCAGTTTTCATGTAAAAATACCTTAGTAAAGTTTGTATTTCTGTATGCAAATTCATGTGGTCCGGTCCGGAGGGCGGCGTTTTTTTTTCTTCCCCCACCCCCGCTCCTCGGATTCACTTGCGTATCGCCGTCTGTGAATAGCACAGACGGCGTTCGGCTTCCCGCGATTGTGCTTTTCAAAACCCCCTCGCGCTTGCGCAGTGTGCTTTGCCCACCAGTGGGCAAAGCATAAAATCATTACAGCGCATGCGCAACTATTTTCCTCCACTTTCCTTGCCCTGGAAGTCGTCCAAGGCAAGCAGTCATTTCCGGGGCAAGGAAATAGTTGCAATATTTCCATTTCTTTATGTCCAATAGTCATACATACACTTACATGTCAAATTGAAGAAGGGAATATAAACGTATGATGATGAAACATGTTTTCTTTAAGGTCAGGAGAGGTTTGGCCACATGACTCGTCTGTATTACCGTGAAGCCGCTGGTGCATTTGTAGTGTGTGACTTGGGCCGTGCAGTCACTCTACAATCCGTTCAGCGCTGGAAAGATGACCTGGACTCAAAGATCATGCTAAAAAATGGAAAACCAATTCCAATGATTCTGATTGGGAACAAAAGTGATCTGCTTCCCCATGGAATAAGAATCCAAAATGTAGAGGACTTGGGTCGAGAGCTGGAGTTTACAGATTGTTATATGACTTCTGCTAAGGTAACTCATTGGTGACTGGCTTGTACAGTATGCTGCCTTCTACAAAAAAAAAGTTTTAGGGTATGTTCCTATTGTTATACATGCAGTAGATTTTGGGCAAAAATTCTCATGCAGCAGATTAAGTTTTGCATCAGATTTCACTGCAGAACTCACCAATTGCCAAAACTTTATATTATGGGACAATTAGAGTTAAAGGGATTCTGTCAGCAGGTTCTTGCGACCTCATCTGAGAGCAGCATAATATAGAGGCAGAGACCCTGATTCCAACGATGTATCACTTAGATAACTGGGTGCACCAGTTCTGGCACACTCAGAGTTCTTAGATGTAGCATGAAGCAGAGCTGAGGAAGCTAACCCCGCCCACACCAGGTTCTGTATATACAATGTCTATAGACCCTGAGCAGTTTATCACAGGGGGGGGGCAGAGGCGGACAAGGAGGCAAGTGTGCTGTAGTCCTAAGTGTTAATCTCCTGTTGATAAAACACTCATTGTAGTGAAACAACAGAACACAGCCTAATGGAGACACATGGATGAAATCAGTGTCTCATCCCCTGCCCTCATGCTGCCCTCAGATTAAATAGCAAAAAACCTGCTGACAGATTCCCTTTTAGTATTTTAAATATTATCTCACATTAGTCTGACTATAAAGAGGCTGATGAACCATTCTGTACACCATTCCACGGGTGGCAAAGTGGTACCTGTCGCTCGTGGGCTTCCTTGTACTTTTTTTGTACTTGAGTCTTTTGTATGAAATAAATAATGGAGCTGATGTAAGCATTTCATACTGCAAAATATATACTAATATACTCGGTGTCGCAGTGTGGTGAATGGCAACCTGTGTATGAATTACATATGGCAAGGCACCGTAAAACACACGGTAAGACAACTTGTATTTTTACTTAGGATATAGTAGCATCCCAGGTCATCCCAAACAAAACATATTAAAAAAAAATTTCTATGCCATAAGAAAAACAGTGATAACGAGTAATTGGTGCTACTAATTTGAGATTTTAAAGAAATATTCTGGTCGCCACAAATAAATGTTATTCTTTGTATAATGAAGTGTTCTAAATTTTCTAATGTGCTTTCTGAATCAATTTCCTTTCTTTACTTTCAGTGGATTAATTCTTCCCGGATCATGGGATGAAAATAACGCTTTTTTCGCCTCTAATAATGATCATTCATTCTCAAAATTCTTAATCTGAATACAGTCTGTCTTCAGTGAACACATATTTTCCCAGTACTGAGATAGGAAAGAACAGTTGGTGCTCATAAAGTTCCATGGAGAACTGTAACTACAGCAGAATGTCTGTGTCTGCCTCTAGCTTCTCCCTCCATAACATTTCAGAAGCATTGATTGCCATCTCCTACCTCAGTCATGGGAAAATATGCCTTCACTGAATACAGATTTTGCCAATGTATTGAAAGTGAAAGAGCAATGTCCAGGGGCGAAAAAAGGAAATTTCTCTGATAAGATATATTACAGAGTTTCTTATTGTCATGTGAACAATTGATTTAAGAAAAAAATAAAAAAAATAAAATGACAGTTACTCTTTAACCCCTTTCCAACGTTGGGTGTAATAGAACGCCCACGTCGGAATCCCTTCCTTTGATGTGGGTTCCGGCGCTGAACCCACATCTTTCCAGGCACATGTCAGCTGTTTTGAACAGCTGACATGTGCCTCTAACAGCCACGGGTGGAATCGTAATCCTCCTGTGGCTGTTATCCCATTAAATGCCACTGTCAATCTCTGATAGTGATCTTTAACTTGCGCTTCCGGTAAGCGCGTCGGAGATCCCGCCCATCAGTGACCCCGTCATGTGATCGCGGGTCACGATAGGTTGGCATGACAACCAGAGGTGTCTAGCAGACCTCTATTGTTGTTATAGCCGGATTGCTATGAGCGCCGCCCGGTGGCGCTCATAGCAAGTGAAGATTTCTGCTACATACAGGCGATCTGATCATCGCCTGTATGTAGCAGAGCCGATCAGACAACTGCAGCTTCTAGTCTCCCATGGAGACTATTGAAGCATGCAAAAATTAAAAAAAGTTTTTGAAAAAAAATATAAAATTCAAATTATCCCCTTTCGCCCCATTCAAAACAAATCAATAAAAAAAAATCAAACATACACATATTTGGTTTTGCCATGTTCAGAATCGACCAATATATCAATGTAAAAAAAGAATTAACCCGATCACTAGACGGCGCAACGAGAAAAAAATTCAAGACGCCAGAATTACGTTTTTTTGTCGCCGCTACATTGAAATAAACTGCAATAACTGGTGATCAAAAGATTGTATCTACACCAAAATGGTATCAATAAAAACGTTAGCTCAGTGCACGAAAAATAAGTCATCACCCAGCCCAAAATCACAAAAAATGGAGACGCTACAGCTCTTGGAAAATGGCACCATTTTTTTTTTTTTACCAAAGTTTGGATTTTTTTTTTCACCACTTAAAAAAAAACCTAGACATGTTTGGTGTCTATGAACTCACAATGACCCACAGAATCATAATGGCAGGTCAGTTTTAGCATTTAGTGAATATGGTAAAAAAAAACAAGTGTGGAATTGCACTTTTTTTGCAATTTCACCGCACTTGTTGTTTTTTTCCCATTTTACAGTACACAATATGTTAAAACCAATCATGTTGTTCAAAAGTACAACTTGTCCCGCAAGAAACAAGCCCTCACATGGCCATATTGACAGAAAAATAAAAAAGTTATGGCTCTGGGAAGTGGGAGAGCAAAAGACGAAAACGCAAAAACAAAAATACCTCCGGTAATTAAGAGGTTAAGAGTTGTGCAGTAAATCGGTACAATCTGAAGCTCTTGATATGAGTCTATATTCCTCCTGCAGGACAATGTGAACATCGATCAAGCAATGTCGAGTTTAATTAAAGAAATGGTTGCCAACAAAGAGGACAGTGAACCAACAATGGATCCCAACGTTATTAAATCATCTCATCTGAATTTTCATTATACCAAAGACTGCTCACGATGCTGCCGGCTATGAATTGTGGGACTATATCTGTGCGCTCATCTATGGGATGTGAATGTGTGTGAAATAATTGTATACATTCATGTGACTACAGTTCAGGAGGAAAACACTGATCATGGACTGGAGATGCCAAGGAATGAGGATCCACATCACAAAGAAAAATGGCAAATTATTCATTGTGTGACAGATAGAAGCTGCACTGTTGATTTAGAATCATCCAGCAACTATAGGGGTTAAAATGGTTATAGCAGACAGGGAATGGTTAGCTCAGCCCAAAGGATACTGGGAAAGTTGTTCTTGTGTCCAAGACTAAAGGGTATGCCACACTAAACGAGATCGCAAGCGAGATCGCTAAC
>JARQOD010000008.1:60262877-60483833 GCA_033576555.1 Oophaga sylvatica | reverse complement strand
TTTATCCGCTATTTCCTCTACAGATAGATAACATGGGATCCAGAGTAGTGATGATGATACACAATGTGCACTCACTTAGAAACCAATGAAAATAATTAAATAAAACCATATAGACTGAATGTAGGTAGGGTTCATCCCACCATGCAGAGACCTGGTTATGGTGAAAGAAACTGAGCAAGGTTACTCAGGTCATTTGATGGACGGCCACATAGGAATACAGGTTAACACCTGGTGTCACCACACTGGTTGCTTAATTAATGGAGAAACTCATAAATGGATTTTTTTTATTAACAGAATTTACTTTATTCATTTTTATGATCTGTGCAATGAGTGTGAAAACTATAAAATGAACAACCTCTTGTGGTTTTCTTCTGACACATTTTTCCTCATCCCAGCCAAGAGTGCTAATTGTGTACATTATTAAAGAGTTTTCTATATGTTAGAAAATGTTAGATGATGGTAGGAAATTATATTAAATTAAAAACATCATTACTCTCCTGGTAAATCCTACATCCTCATCAGTCTTGATGGCTTGTCGTGCAGTGACAATCTGCCATACATTAATGTGATGTTCAACAAATCACTTGCATCCCTGCCACTGAGGCCATCAGTCCAGAAATTCCAGGACAGTCCATAAAAACAGTGAAAGAAAACCGTGAGCACAACCTGAATGAAACTGGTGCTTTAAAGTCTAGGTTCCCACACCGGGTACTAATAATGAAAAAAGGCTTAAGCACTCAACTTAAAAGGTTTATTAGTAGTATCTCCATCCAAACGTTTCGGTCAGAAAAGACCTTCATCAGTGACTACTTATTTTTATATAGAAGATTGTCTCCTAAAAAGGGGAGAGGTGCGTGCCCCAAGGAAAGTGTGCTGCTTAAAGACAAACATAGCTTATAAGAATGCTCAGTAGAAATATCCAGTGACTAAGCTTGCGGTATCCACCGCTATGTAGACTGGAGCTCTGCCAGGACGCTGTCTGAGCCTGCTGATTTGATTTCCATGAGTATGTGGGGCGGAAGTCATGTCCATTGTGCACAGAAGCTGAAGAAACTTACACAGATTGTTGTGACTAGAGATGAGTGAACCTGTTCGGAAAACATTTGCCAACCTCAAATTCGGCATGAACGTTGCACATTCGGATTCGTGTTTGGATTCCCAAGCTTTTTTCCTAAAAATCTGCAAAAGTCGGCCAAAGTTTGGTAAATGACCGAGTTCACTAAGAGCTCTTTCAGACGTCAGTGTGTCATCAGTGGACAACGTAGCGGAAATCAGCTGTACTGTTCGCGCTGTTTTCCCAGGCGCCTGGTGCTGAAGAAGACAGCTCACCTCACTATCCCCTGCTCGAGCTGTGATAAGCAGTAGCAGATTATTATTATTATTATTTATTTATATAGCACCATTGATTTCATGGTGCTGTACATGCGAGGGGGTTACATACAAATTACAGATATCACTTACAGTAAACAAACTAACAATCACAGACTGGTACAGAGGGGAGAGGACCCTACCCTTTCGGGCTTACATTCTACAGGATGGGGGAAGGAGACAGCAGGTTGGGGGGTTGCAGCAGTTCCGGTGTTGGTTGAGGCGATATCTCCGGTAGTGGTGAGTGTTGTGAATGGGTTTGAGATGAGTTCTGAGCAGAGGCTCCCTCTGGTGGTTACAAGCGGTGCTAGTCTGTCCAGTGAAGATTGTGAGGACTGGGAATCAGGTGTTACTGATTGGTCTTATATAAGGGAGTCACCTTCCCATCAGGGTTGCCGGTGATCAATTGTTCTGGTCTGGATCCTTTATTCCTGTTTCCCTTGTAGCCTGCTGTGTCGTGTCTGCATCTCCTGCTAACAGATAAGACATTTTCTTCTTTTGTGTTTGTGCTATATTTTTGCGTTTTGTCCTGCACTTCTGTGGGGGCCTTCAGGGTCCCCTCCGGGGGCTTCTGCCCTCTCAGTTTTGTTCAGCCACTGATGTTTGTACTTTTGCTTTTTCCAGTTTTTTCAGTGGCTGCTATTTTGTTTTTGGTTACACCAGAGAACTAATTTAGGTGGAAGAGGTCGTGTGATCTCAGGTGTTTTTGAAATTAATAGAGTTGGTGCCTTTCAGGGTTTTCTGGGATTGCAGTAAGTACCCTTCCTATCCTTTTCTATTTAGTTAGTTTGTGCCCCAGCGTTTGCTCATACTATTTTCTTTCTGTGTCAGTATTTCATCTTGTCTAACCGCCATTACATGTTTGGGGGCTTGCTATTATCTTTGGGGTTCTGCTCCGGGGCAGATAGCTTTCCTATTTCTATCTTTAGGTGTAGTTAGTTTCTCAGGCTGTGACGAGGCGTCTAGGACCAACGTAGGAACGCTCCATGGCTGCCTCTAGTTGTGGTGGTTAGTCAGGGTACTGCAATCTCATAGATTCCAACTGCTCTGGTGTATTGCCTTTTTTACCTGCACTCCTCAGTTACCGAAACATAACAGGTGAGGAGGCAGCGGGGTCATTGCAGGCTGTAAGCTTTCCTGAAGAGATGGGTTTTCAGGTTACGTCTGAAGGATCCGAGAGTGGTTGATAGTCGGACGTGTTGGGGCAAAGAATTCCAGAGGATGGGGGATATTCGGGAAAAGTCTTGGAGGCGGTTGGGTGAGGAGCGAATAAGTGTGGAGGAGAGAAGGAGGTCTTGGGAGGACCAGAGATTACATGAGGGAAGGTATCGGGAGATTAGTTCAGAGACATATGGGGGAGACAGGTTATAGATGGCCTTGTAGGTCAGTATTAGTAATTTGAATTGGATTCGTTGAGGGAATGGGAGCCAGTGAAGAGATTTGCAGAGGGGAGATGCAGAGGAGTAGTGAGGAGAGAGATTAATTAGTTGGGCAGCAGAGTTAAGGATGGACTGGAGAGGTGCGAGGGTGTTAGCAGGGAGGTCACAGAAAAGGATGTTGCAGTAGTCGAGGCGGGAGATGATGAGGGCATGCACAAGCATTTTAGTAGATTGAGGGTTGAGGAAGGGACGGATTCTGGAAATATTTTTGAGCTGGAGGCGACAGGAGGTAGAAAGAGCTTGGATGTGTGGTTTGAAGGACAGGGCAGAGTCAAGGGTTACTCCGAGGCAGCGGACCTCCGGTACGGGGGAAAGTGTGGTGTCGTCAATTGTTATAGATAGATCAGGTAAGGAAGATCTGTGAGATGGGGGAAAGATGATGAGTTCAGATTTGTCCACATTGAGTTTGAGAAAGCGGGAGGAGAAGAAGGAGGTTATGGCTGATAGACACTCTGGGATTCTGGACAGCAGAGAGGTGATGTCTGGGCCAGAGAGGTAGATCTGAGTGTCATCAGCATAAAGGTGGTACTGGAATCCATGGGACTTTATGAGTTGCCCCAGGCCAAGTGTATAGATTGAGAAGAGTAGGGGTCCTAGAACAGAGCCTTGGGGGACTCCAACAGAGAGAGGGTGGGACGAGGAGGTATGGTGGGAGTGGGAGACGCTGAATGTGCGGTTGGAAAGGTATGAGGAGATCCAGGATAGGGCGAGGTCCTTGATGCCAAAGGAGGAGAGAATCTGTAGTAGAAGTCAGTGGTCAACTGTGTCAGAAGCAGAGGACAGGTCAAGAAGGAGGAGTATAGAGTATTGTCCGTTAGCTTTGGCTGTGAGTAGGTCGTTAGTAATTTTGGTCAGGGCTGTTTCAGTGGAATGATGGGGCGGAAACCAGATTGTAGATTGTCAAAGAGCAAGTTAGATGAGAGATGGGAGGAAAGTTCAGCGTGGACGTGCTGTTCCAGGAGTTTGGAAGCGAGTGGGAGCAGCGATATTGGGCGATAGCTGGACATAGCGGTTGGGTCGAGGATTGACTTTTTGAGGATAGGCGTGATTGTGGCATGTTTGAAAGCAGAAGGGAAGGTACCAGAAGTTAGTGATAGATTGAAGAGGTGGGTTAGTGTTGGGATAAGAGTGGTGGCGAGGTTGGGGAGGAGGTGGGATGGGATGGGGTCGAGTGCACAAGTGGTGAGGTGTGATTTGGACAGAAGATGAGAAGGCTCCCCTTCCGTGAGGTTGCGTAAGGAGGTTATGGGGTTTGGGCATTGGACAGATATACAAAGGGGTTGTGGTGGTTGAATAATAAAGACTTGCCGTGTTTGGTCTATCTTGTTTTTGAAGTGCATAGTGAAATCCTCAGCAAAGATAAGGGAGGTAGGAGGGGCAGTGGTGGGCAGAGGAGGGAGTTAAAAGTATTGAACAATTGTTTGGGGTTGTGGGATAAGGAAGATCCAAGGGATGTAAAGTAGGTCTGTTTAGCAGAGGTGAGAGCTCATTTGAATGCAAGTGTTGCTTGTTTGAGTGCAGTGAAGTGGTCTTGTGAATGCGTTTTCTTCCAGCGCCGTTCAGCAATTCAGGATGCTTGCCGAAGCTTTTTAGTGGTGTTATTGTGCCAGGGTTGTCTATTAATTTGTCGCAGTCTGTTATGCATGACAGGGGCGACCGAGTCGATGGCTGATGCAAGAGTGGCATTGTAGAAACTAGTGGCAGTGTCTGTGTCGTGGAGTGAGGATATGGATGCCAGTGGTAGAATAGAAAAGATAACAAACACGGCACTCAAAGAAAATACTAGGAATGAATGGTGCACAAGTAGGGTCTCCAGCCCAAAGTATGAAACAAAAATAACTTGGCACTCAATTGAGAAAAACAGAACAAAGTAATTTTTGTGCTATCTGAAGTTTATTTGCATCCGTGTGAGATCAAAGTAAAATACATAAATGAACGTTTTCGGCCTTTCACTAATGGCCTTCATCAGATTGTATGTATAAAGCTGAAACATAACAACAAAACAACATTGTCAAAATTTGACATAAATGCAAACAAAAAACACAATAACTAGATGGAAACAAAATCAAATAAAATAATAAAACAAACCATAAACATAGTATGGAGGAGACAGGTAAGATTAATATAGATCATACAGCAAGAAATATATCAAAATAGCGAAAATAACTAGAAGTATAAGGAAGTATATTAAGGAAATTAATTCAATAGTATTGTATACATATCCACACAGAAAAATGTTCAATGAGTATAGAATAGAAAATACACCATAGAGAGTGCCTAATAAATGCCTGGTATAGAAAGGATATAGTGATCCAGTGTTGGTGATGGACCGACCTTAGTCACAGACATAGGTATAACCTAAAATATGAATAAGACACCTGGAAATAAAGCAATATGATATAATAAACATGTGGAATGGTATACTAATAGATAGTGTACCTAGTGTAAAACATTATTGACAAAAGGGAGGAGAGAAATAGAAAAAAAGAAAAGAAAAAAAGAAAAAAAAAAAACTAGGGTAATGGAGTAGAATAGCCTACCATACCTCATCAAAAACGGATGTAAATCAACATCTAAAAGGAACCACTGAATGTTGGTTACAAGAAGGTAACATGAGGTTAAATGCTACCTGGTTAAAGTGTAGCAGCAGCAGCACAATGTAATGAACTGGGAAAATAAACAAAAAAGAAATAAAATGAAGGGGGGAATGTATAAATAATGTACAAAAAGATATGCCGTGAATAGGAAAGAATTACCTAAGTCCACAATGCTGTAATACAAAGGAAAAAGGCAGGCTGGCAGCCTAAGCAAAGGTTTGCTGTGGAAAAAGCGAACCTAGGTTAAAAAAGGAAAAACTCCACAATATAAAAGATGGTGCCCACGGGAGGTAAAATTATGATAAGAATACCTGTGGAATGGCCTCAGTAGCAAATCTTATAAGCGCTGTGAGCTAACATAGCAGAGTGGGAGCGCTGAAAAATAAAAATACAAGCAATGAGGACCAGCGGTAGACGTGGGGTAAAAAGGGGGCCAAGTGCAAAGATTCCTGCGTTACCTGAAGGAACATGCAGCCGCATGTGAGGACCAGCTAGTAGTGGAACGCCAGTAGCGCTTCCACTTCCGGGTTTAAAAGGGCACTAGGTGCTGCGTCATGATGACGCGCTCCCAGCAAGCAGGAAAAAAGGAGAGACTGCGCATGCGCCACACAACGGTGTATCAGAGACACCACGGAAGCGACAGACAAACGTTATAACCAGGAGCTAAAGGGGAATGGATGCTGGCATAGTAGGAGGGATTAGAATGGTGGATAAAGGCTGCAATAAGGAGACTATATGAAAATAAAATAAAATAAAATAGAGTGCTAAGAAATAAATATAAGGGAAAAAGGAGGGATGTAAGAAAATGAAAAAAGGGGAGAATAAAAAAGAGGAAGCTAGAAAAAAACGGAATATGGAGAATAAAGAGGAGAGTAACAAGGTGCGACAGAGTGTGACTATACTCTACCATGGTGTCAAGTGGTGGCAGGAAAAGTTGGTGTTCACCGATTCTAAGAAATAGAGAACAAATGTCAGAAGAAACAAGGACATGACATCAAAATCAATACTAATGAAATCCTAAAAGATATAAACAAATGGAATTACTTCATAGAAAAGCTGATACGTCATAATCCCTATTCAAACCTTTCGGTTCCAAGGTTTGGAACGTGAAGATCCAAAAGGCTTCCCTTTTCTTAAGGATTTTAACCCTATTAGAGCCTCTCCTACTTGTGTCTATTTGCTCCAGGACTTGGAACCTGAGCTGAGCAATACTATGATTGTGTGCCTGAAAATGCTGGGGAGGGGAAGATGTATCTTTTTGCACCGTATGTTGGATTTATGCTGGATATTCTGTCCCTAATAGATTGTGTTGTCTCCCCTATATAGGCTAGGCCGCATGGACACTTGATTAAGTAAATCACAAATGTGGACTCACAGGTAAAGAACCCATTGATCGGGAATCCCTGTCCGGTGTGGGGTGATATGCCATAGAGCCCTTTTGAACGTTGTTGCACTGGAGACAGTGTAAGCAAGGGAAGGTTCCCTGTCGCTGGGTCCGTAGGAATGTTTGTTTAGGAACCACTTGACGTGAACCTACATCGGCTTTGACAAGTTTGTCCCTGAGATTGCGTGGTCGGCGGAAGCAACTCAGGAAAGGGACCTGAAATTCTGGTATTAGTGGATAGCTCCTGGTCAAAATCTTCCAATGTTTTCTGATAGATGAGAAAATGAGGTTGGAGAAGGGGTGATATGTGGTCACGAATGGTACACGTTTGGTGTTATCTCGAGACCTATTCCTAGTACCAGTATGTTTGGCCCTAGTCAATGTAGATTGCGGATAACCTCTCTGGAGAAATTTGGATTCCATTTCATTAGTCCTACATTCCCGTACTGACTCATCAGAAACTATTCTATTAACCCTACCGAATTGAGAAATGGGAATAGAGTTCTTCATGGCGGGAGGGTGGCAACTACTGAAATGTAAGAGACTATTTCTATCAGTTGGTTTATGATAGAGGTCACTCGTCAGGGAGCCCCCCCGGTCTTTGCTGATCAAGGTGTCAAGAAAATTGATGGTATTATAATCATATTGCAGAGAGAATTTAAGCTCAGGCCATATGTTATTAAGATGTTCATTGAACTGGGTGAGTGACTCAATGGGACCATCCCAGATACAAAAGATATCATCAATATATCTGCGCCACACGATGGAGTGTTCCAGGAAAGATGGATGATTGTAAACATAATCATCTTCAAAGGCAGACATGTAAGCATTAGCGTAAGGGGGCGCCATGTTCGAGCCCATAGCGGTCCCCTGTTGCTGAATGTAGTAGGTGTCTTCAAAAAGAAAGTAGTTCTCTGTTAGAACTAGTTCCAAAAGGTCAGCACATAGATGTCGGATGCTAATGTCGGTATCATGTTGGTGTAAAAGCCTGTCGGTAGCACTCATACCCTTGATATGGGTAATGGATGTATAGAGGCTACTTACATCCCACGTGACAAGAATAGCAGAATCAGGGAGTGGAACCAAAGTTCTAATGAGACGTAGGAAATCATTAGTATCTAGTAGAAAGGATCTAGTTTGTTTGACAAGCGGTGTCAATATCTTTTCTAATACAATGGCCAAAGGTGAAAGTACCGAGTCAGTGAGAGATACAATCGGACGACCGGGTGGTTTGTGCAGGCTCTTGTGGATCTTTGGCAACATATAAAAGACAGGTGTTATGGGATCCTTTTTAATAAGGTAATCCCTCAATTTCTTATCTATAGTACCATTCTGGAAATGAAGATCCAACATAGAGCTAATTTTTGAAATGATGGTATGTAAGGGATTGTTCTGGACAATCCTGTATATATCCCTGTCGTTCAATTTGTTGTAAGCCTCAGCCATGTAGTCACTGGTGTCCATGACAACTATAGCGCCCCCTTTGTCAGCTGGTTTGATAGTGAGGCTTTTATCGGAAGCCAGTGACTCAAGTGAGGATCTCTCAAGTGGAGAAAGGTTAGTCTGGAAATGAAACTTACCCATACTAATATCATGCAGAGATTTAGTGATATCCCTATCAACCAAGGAAATGAATGTTTCCACCGGTGGATTGTTTTTAGGGGCATGAATGTACTAGTAAGTCTAAGGCCTAAACCTTGAAGGTCTAATTTTGATGAGCTAATGATAGGGGCTGGAAGGTCTGGTACCTGTTTAGAAAAATGGGCACGTAACCTCACATTACGAAAAAACCGTTGTACATCCATATTTAATTCAAAAGCATTAAATTTATAGGTAGGACAAAAAGACAAGCCCTTTTGCAAAGTAGTTAATTGATGGGCATCGAGGTTTTTCGAGGAGATATTGACCACTAGGGGGGGGGTTGTTGTAGTGTTGTTACCTGGGATCTCGTGGACATCTGGTTTCTGTTGTCCCCTGTAACATTGACCCCCCCGCCTCGTCTGCCTCTTGTACGGCCCCGGCTGTTGCCTAAAAAAGAAGAAGAGAAACCAGAGGTGGCGGAGTTTGAGGTACCAGGCCTGCTGTCCGCCGAGTCAGAGGAGCTTTGTGAGTTGTGTCTTCTGAAGGGCCTGTTCATATCCCTCCACTGGTATACACGGTTCTGGAGATAATCTTCCGTGTCCCTGATGAATTTGGTTCTCTTCCTTTTTTCTACATCCAGCCTGTATGTATTTAGAAGCTCCTGGTTCTTTTTCTTCAGATCCTGGAAATTTTCTTGTGACATCGTACTCATGAGTTGTGTCTCTATGGCAGTAATTTGTGCTTTGGTAGACTCCAAACTTTTTTGTAAAGAAGATACGGTGAGTGTCATTAAATCGAATGAACATTTGTTCAAAATTTGTTCAAACTTAGTACAGTACTCTCTGTCGTCCTTAAAAAAGGTAGGTTGTAGAGGAACCCTAAGGCCCCTGGAGATCCTATGAACCTTAAGGTACTCGGCTAAGGTGATGATGTGTAATTCGGAATTAACGGCCTTCCTAGTTTCACGCTCGAAGTCACGGTTCTTGATTTCCTGTGTGGGTACTTGTAGGAAGTTACTGGAAGCAGTCACTCTAGATAATATTTCTGCTGTTTCAGAATCGTTGTAGAAAAAAGTTTCACTTGTCATGATCAATGGTGCCCGTGTGCGGAAAAACAATATCAAAGATAATAAACACGGCACTCAAAGAAAATACTAGGAATGAATGGTGCACAAGTAGGGTCTCCAGCCCAAAGTATGAAACAAAAATAACTTGGCACTCAATTGAGAAAAACGGAACAAAGTAATTTTTGTGCTATCTGAAGTTTATTTGCATCCGTGTGAGATCAAAGTAAAATACATAAATGAACGTTATCGGCCGAAAACGTTCATTTATGTATTTTACTTTGATCTCACACGAATGCAAGTATTCCTAGTATTTTCTTTGAGTGCCGTGTTTATTATCTTTTGATATTGTTTTTTCCGCACACGGGCACCATTGATCATGACAAGTGAAACTTTTTTCTACAACGATTCTGAAACAGCAGAAATATTATCTAGAGTGACTGCTTCCAGTAACTTCCTACCCACACAGGAAATCAAGAACCGTGACTTCGAGCGTGAAACTAGGAAGGCCGTTAATTCCGAATTACACATCATCACCTTAGCCGAGTACCTTAAGGTTCATAGGATCCCCAGGGGCCTTAGGGTTCCTCTACAACCTACCTTTTTTAAGGACGACAGAGAGTACTGTACTAAGTTTGAACAAATTTTGAACAAATGTTCATTCAATTTAATGACACTCACCGTATCTTCTTTACAAAAAAGTTTGGAGTCTACCAAAGCACAAATTACTGCCATAGAGACACAACTCATGAGTACGATGTCACAAGAAAATTTCCAGGATCTGAAGAAAAAGAACCAGGAGCTTCTAAATACATACAGGCTGGATGTAGAAAAAAGGAAGAGAACCAAATTCATCAGGGACACGGAAGATTATCTCCAGAACCGTGTATACCAGTGGAGGGATATGAACAGGCCCTTCAGAAGACACAACTCACAAAGCTCCTCTGGCTCGGCGGACAGCAGGCCTGGTACCTCAAACTCCGCCACCTCTGGTTTCTCTTCTTCTTTTTTAGGCAACAGCCGGGGCCGCACAAGAGGCAGACGAGGCGGGGGGTCAATGTTACAGGGGACAACAGAAACCAGATGTCCACGAGATCCCAGGTAACAACACTACAACAACCCCCCCCAGTGGTCAATATCTCCTCGAAAAACCTCGATGCCCATCAATTAACTACTTTGCAAAAGGGCTTGTCTAATGTCCTACCTATAAATTTAATGCTTTTGAATTAAATATGGATGTACAACGGTTTTTTCGTAATGTGAGGTTACGTGCCCATTTTTCTAAACAGGTACCAGACCTTCCAGCCCCTATCATTAGCTCATCAAAATTAGACCTTCAAGGTTTAGGCCTTAGACTTACTAGTACATTCATGCCCCCTAAAAACAATCCACCGGTGGAAACATTCATTTCCTTGGTTGATAGGGATATCACTAAATCTCTGCATGACATTAGTATGGGTAAGTTTCATTTCCAGACTAACTTTTCTCCAATTGAGAGATCCTCACTTGAGTCACTGGCTTCCGATAAAAGCCTCACTATCAAACCAGCTGACAAAGGGGGCGCTATAGTTGTCATGGACACCAGTGACTACATGGCTGAGGCTTACAACCAATTGAACGACAGGGATATATACAGGATTGTCCAGAACAATCCCTTACATACCATCATTTCAAAAATTAGATCTATGTTGGATCTTCATTTCCAGAATGGTACTATAGATAAGAAATTTAGGGATTACCTTATTAAAAAGGATCCCATAACACCTGTCTTTTATATGTTGCCAAAGATCCACAAGAGCCTGCACAAACCACCCGGTCTTCCGATTGTATCTCTCACTGACTCGGTACTTTCACCTTTGGCCATTGTATTAGAAAAGATATTGACACCGCTTGTCAAACAAACTAGATCCTTTCTACTAGATACTAATGATTTCCTACGTCTCATTAGAACTTTGGTTCCACTCCCTGATTCTGCTATTCTTGTCACGTGGGATGTAAGTAGCCTCTATACATCCATTACCCATATCAAGGGTATGAGTGCTACCGACAGGCTTTTACACCAACATGATACCGACATTAGCATCCGACATCTATGTGCTGACCTTTTGGAACTAGTTCTAACAGAGAACTACTTTCTTTTTGAAGACACCTACTACATTCAGCAACAGGGGACCGCTATGGGCTCGAACATGGCGCCCCCTTACGCTAATGCTTACATGTCTGCCTTTGAAGATGATTATGTTTACAATCATCCATCTTTCCTGGAACACTCCATCGTGTGGCGCAGATATATTGATGATATCTTTTGTATCTGGGATGGTCCCATTGAGTCACTCACCCAGTTCAATGAACATCTTAATAACATATGGCCTGAGCTTAAATTCTCTCTGCAATATGATTATAATACCATCAATTTTCTTGACACCTTGATCAGCAAAGACCGGGGGGCTCCCTGACGAGTGACCTCTATCATAAACCAACTGATAGAAATAGTCTCTTACATTTCAGTAGTTGCCACCCTCCCGCCATGAAGAACTCTATTCCCATTTCTCAATTCGGTAGGGTTAATAGAATAGTTTCTGATGAGTCAGTACGGGAATGTAGGACTAATGAAATGGAATCCAAATTTCTCCAGAGAGGTTATCCGCAATCTACATTGACTAGGGCCAAACATACTGGTACTAGGAATAGGTCTCGAGATAACACCAAACGTGTACCATTCGTGACCACATATCACCCCTTCTCCAACCTCATTTTCTCATCTATCAGAAAACATTGGAAGATTTTGACCAGGAGCTATCCACTAATACCAGAATTTCAGGTCCCTTTCCTGAGTTGCTTCCGCCGACCACGCAATCTCAGGGACAAACTTGTCAAAGCCGATGTAGGTTCACGTCAAGTGGTTCCTAAACAAACATTCCTACGGACCCAACGACAGGGAACCTTCCCTTGCTTACACTGTCTCCAGTGCAACAACGTTCAAAAGGGCTCTATGGCATATCACCCCCACACTGGACAGGGATTCCCAATCAATGGGTTCTTTACCTGTGAGTCCACATTTGTGATTTACTTAATCAAGTGTCCATGCGGCCTAGCCTATATAGGGGAGACAACACAATCTATTAGGGACAGAATATCCCAGCATAAATCCAACATACGGTGCAAAAAGATACATCTTCCCCTCCCCCAGCATTTTCAGGCACACAATCATAGTATTGCTCAGCTCAGGTTCCAAGTCCTGGAGCAAATAGACACAAGTAGGAGAGGCTCTAATAGGGTTAAAATCCTTAAGAAAAGGGAAGCCTTTTGGATCTTCACGTTCCAAACCTTGGAACCGAAAGGTTTGAATAGGGATTATGACGTATCAGCTTTTCTATGAAGTAATTCCATTTGTTTATATCTTTTAGGATTTCATTAGTATTGATTTTGATGTCATGTCCTTGTTTCTTCTGACATTTGTTCTCTATTTCTTAGAATCGGTGAACACCAACTTTTCCTGCCACCACTTGACACCATGGTAGAGTATAGTCACACTCTGTCGCACCTTGTTACTCTCCTCTTTATTCTCCATATTCCGTTTTTTTCTAGCTTCCTCTTTTTTATTCTCCCCTTTTTTCATTTTCTTATATCCCTCCTTTTTCCCTTATATTTATTTCTTAGCACTCTATTTTATTTTATTTTATTTTCATATAGTCTCCTTATTGCAGCCTTTATCCACCATTCTAATCCCTCCTACTATGCCAGCATCCATTCCCCTTTAGCTCCTGGTTATAACGTTTGTCTGTCGCTTCCGTGGTGTCTCTGATACACGTTGTGTGGCGCATGCGCAGTCTCTCCTTTTTTCCTGCTTGCTGGGAGCGCGTCATCATGACGCAGCACCTAGTGCCCTTTTAAACCCGGAAGTGGAAGCGCTACTGGCGTTCCACTACTAGCTGGTCCTCACATGCGGCTGCATGTTCCTTCAGGTAACGCAGGAATCTTTGCACTTGGCCCCCTTTTTACCCCACGTCTACCGCTGGTCCTCATTGCTTGTATTTTTATTTTTCAGCGCTCCCACTCTGCTATGTTAGCTCACAGCGCTTATAAGATTTGCTACTGAGGCCATTCCACAGGTATTCTTATCATAATTTTACCTCCCGTGGGCACCATCTTTTATATTGTGGAGTTTTTCCTTTTTTAACCTAGGTTCGCTTTTTCCACAGCAAACCTTTGCTTAGGCTGCCAGCCTGCCTTTTTCCTTTGTATTACAGCATTGTGGACTTAGGTAATTCTTTCCTATTCACGGCATGTCTTTTTGTACATTATTTATACATTCCCCCCTTCATTTTATTTCTTTTTTGTTTATTTTCCCAGTTCATTACATTGTGCTGCTGCTGCTACACTTTAACCAGGTAGCATTTAACCTCATGTTACCTTCTTGTAACCAACATTCAGTGGTTCCTTTTAGATGTTGATTTACATCCGTTTTTGATGAGGTATGGTAGGCTATTCTACTCCATTACCCTAGTTTTTTTTTTTTTTCTTTTTTCTTTTCTTTTTTTCTATTTCTCTCCTCCCTTTTGTCAATAATGTTTTACACTAGGTACACTATCTATTAGTATACCATTCCACATGTTTATTATATCATATTGCTTTATTTCCAGGTGTCTTATTCATATTTTAGGTTATACCTATGTCTGTGACTAAGGTCGGTCCATCACCAACACTGGATCACTATATCCTTTCTGTACCAGGCATTTATTAGGCACTCTCTATGGTGTATTTTCTATTCTATACTCATTGAACATTTTTCTGTGTGGATATGTATACAATACTGTTGAATTAATTTCCTTAATATACTTCCTTATACTTCTAGCTATTTTCGCTATTTTGATATATTTCTTGCTGTATGATCGATATTAATCTTACCTCTGATACATGTCTCCTCCATACTATGTTTATGGTTTGTTTTATTATTTTATTTGATTTTGTTTCCATCTAGTTATTGTGTTTTTTGTTTGCATTTATGTCAAATTTTGACAATGTTGTTTTGTTGTTATGTTTCAGCTTTATACATACAATCTGATGAAGGCCATTAGTGAAAGGCCGAAAACGTTCATTTATGTATTTTACTTTGATCTCACACGGATGCAAATAAACTTCAGATAGCACAAAAATTACTTTGTTCCGTTTTTCTCAATTGAGTGCCAAGTTATTTTTGTTTCAGTGGTAGAATAGAGTCAGAAAGTTTGTGGGTGTCTAGGTGAGCAAGGTTTCTGTGGGGGTGCACATGTTGCTGGACATGGGTGACAGGTGAGGAGGACAGGGATGAGAAAGTGAGTAGATGGTGGTCAGATAGGGGGAGAGGGGAGGTTGTGAAGTTAGATAGGGAGCAGAGACGGGTGAAGACCCGGTCGAGTGTGTGCCCGTCTGTGTGCGTGGCTGAGGAGGACCACTGGGTAAGTCCAAAAGATGATGTAAGGGACAGGAGTTTAGAGGCTGCCGACAGGTGGGTGTCAATGGGAATGTTGAAGTCACCTATGATGATGGTGGGAATGTCAGCAGAGAGAAAGTGGAGGAGCCAGGTGGAGAATTGGTCAATAAAGGCCGTGGTCGGGCCCGGAAGTCGGTATATGACGGCCATTTGGAGGTTGGAGGGAGAGAAGATGCGGACAGAGTGGAGTTCAAAAGAGGGGAGGATAAGGGAAGGAAGAGGTGGGATTGGGTTAAAAATACAGTTAGAAGAAAGGAGAAGGCCCACACCTCCACCATGTCTGTTGCCGGGGTAGGGAGTGTGGGTGAAGTGGAGGCCACCGTAACATAGCGCAGCAGGGGAGGTGGTGTCAGAGTGTGTCAGCCATGTTTCAGTGAGGCCAAAGAAGGTAAAATTATGAGAGGTAAGGAGGTCATGAATCACATGGAGTTTATTGCAGACGGAGCAGGCATTCCAGAGTGATCCAGAGAGAGGGAGCAGGATGGTGGGCATCACGGGCACGGATTTCAGGTTGAAAAAATTGTGGGTGTTAATACTGGGTTGGGAGCGATAGGAGGGGGTAATAATGGGAGGTATGAGCTGTGGGGGTCCAGGATTGGGAGATATGTCACCAGCAGTGAGGAGAAGCAGAGAGAGACAAAGTATGTGGAGAAAGACAGTGGGCAGCTTGTTTTGATTCTTATTAGGAGAGATCTGAGGTTGATTAGCAGGTCAGCAGAGGAGGTTAGGTGGGGAGGCAAGAGGGAAGCAGAGATTAGTAGTTGGTTAGCGGGTGCTAGAGTTTGCGGATAGGGAAGGAGAGTGAGGATTAATGGAGGCAAAACTGGTAAAGCGTATGTCAGCATGGTGGGAGTAAGTGTGGAGGAAAGAGGAAGAAATATAGTACATTAAATAACAAAAGTTAGTCGTACCTTCTGTTCACTTCTGACTCATTTCTGACATATTTCTGCAGTCAGTTATCCTTAAAGAGGCATCCTTGCAGAGACAGATCCAGCTCCAGACAGACCTATGAGTCTGAATTTATAACAAGTTAACAGCACATGAAACAGGTCAGGTGTGATCAGGAGGGAGGGCAAGCAGGCAGATTAGTTACAGACATAGGAGGGGATTAATTAGAAGTCAGAAGACAAAATACAAAGGAAATAGAGCCAAATGGACAGAAAAGGCCAAGTGAGTTTTAGCATCAAGGAAATAAGGTATTGCAGCAGTCAGTAGACATACAAAGAGTAGCAGAGAGATGCAGGATGATTGGGATCAGGAAAGATGGGTTATAGTATTGCAGCAGTCAGTAGACATACCAAGAGTAGCAGAGAGATGCAGGATGATTGGGATCAGGAAAGATGGGTTATAGTATTGCAGCAGTCAGTAGACATACCTGAGGATGAAGCAGAGCGATTGTCAGAATCATAGTAATAATGAAGAAGCATAGTAGTAATAATAATGAAGCATCTGTAGCAGGGAGTTATCTGTCTGACATATTTCTGCAGTCAGTTATCCTTAAAGAGACATCCTTGCAGAGACAGACCCAGATGACAATGTTGAGAGTTGTATTCAATTGTTAATAGCAAGATCAGGAGGCGGCTGATGGGTGTATTCCTCAGGCGATGCCTGCGCTATAAATAAATACATTTTTTAAAAAATGATGGGGGTTCCCCTATATTTTTGATAATCAACCATGCAAAACTTACAGCTGCGGACTGCTATCTGAGACAAAATCAGAATAAACCTTTCCCGTTTTAGGTCAATTAGGATTACCATAATTATTAATATTTGCCAAATGCCAGAATAATGAGAGAGAGAATGTTTTAAGGCATTTTTATTACTTACTGCAAAATCAAAAGTTTACATACATTTCATGAGGAAGACTAGCGTCGAAACGTGTTGATCTGCTCCTCTGTGTGTACAGTGCCAGACAATATTTATTTCCATTATTTTTAATACTTTTGTAATAAAAGTTATATTTTAACTACCCCGCCTATTGCTGGATCCCTTTGCATTTTTTTTCTTTCTCATGCTTCTTGGTTGCTCAACTGGATCCGGATGAGGCGTTGGTTGGTAGCAGGGAGTCCACACACAGCACACGGTAAGCTGACTATTTCTTTTTTTTATGCACTGTTTCATTAGTATTTAGTACCATTGCTCTTAAACTGAATGACTTGGGTCAAACGTTTGGGATATCCTTCCACAAGCTTATCACAATAGTTGGTCAGAAATTGGGCCCTTTCCTCCTGACAAAACTGGTGTAATTGACCCAGGTTTGTACGTCGCCTTGCTCGCACCTGCCTTTTTAGCTTTGTCCATACATTTTCAATAGGATTGAGATCAGGGCTTTGTGGTGGCCACTCCAAAATATTAACTTTGTTATCCTTAAGCCACTTTGTTACCATTTTGGCAGTATGCTTCAGGTCACTGTCCATTTGGAAGACCCGATTTCGCCCAAGCTTTAACTTCCTGGCTGATGTTTTGAGATATTGCTTCAGTATTGCCATATAATCTTCTTTTCTCATGATGCCATCTGTTTTGTGAAGTGCACCAGTCCCTTCTGCAGCTAAACAACCCCACAATGTGATGCTGCCCACCCCATGTTTCACAGTTGGGATGGTGTTCTTAGGCTCCCAAGCTTCTCCCTTTTTCCTCCAAACATAACGATGGTCATTATGCCTAAAAAGTAAAATTTTAGTTTCATCAGACCACAGGACATGTCTCCAAAAATTAATGGTATTGTTCCTGTGTGCATTTGCAAACATTAATTTGGCTTTTTTATGTTTCTTTTGGAGTAATGGCTTCTTCGTGGCAGTGGCCTTTCAGCCCATGTTGATACAGGACTCGTTTCACTGTGGATATTGACACAATCTTACCAGCTCCTGCCATCATCTTCACAAGGTCTTTTGCTTTTGTTCTTGGGTTGATATGCACATGTCAGACCAAAGCACGTTCATCTCTAGAACACAGAAGCCATCTCCTTCCTGAGTGGTATGGTTGCTGGGCATTCCCATCTTGTTTGTACTTGAGTATAATTGTTTGTACAGATGAACGAGGCACCTTCAGGTATCTTTAAATTGTACCCAAGGAAGAGCCAGACTTGTGCAAGTCCACAATTCTCTTCTTGATATCTTGGCTGATTTCCTTAGAATTTCCCATGATGCTACACAAAGAAACAGTGTGTTTCAGGTGTGCATTAAAATACATCCACAGGTGTGTCTCTAATTAACTCAGATGTTGCAAAAAAAAACATATGACATCATCATATGGGCAGTCCAGAATTGTTTAAAGGCATAGTAATCTTAGTTTATGTAAACTTTTGACTTTGCAGTAAGTAATAAAAATGACTTAAAGCATTCTCTCTCTCATTATTCTGGCATTTGGCAAATATTAATAATTATGGTAATTGACCTAAAATGGGAAAGGTTTATTCTGATTTCATGTCAGATATTGACAAAAACATGTACAGCTCTGGCAAAAATTAAGACACCACCACATCAATACCCTGTCATGGGCATCCCATTCTCCAGACCTGAACCCCATTGAAAACCTCTGGAATGTAATCAAGAGAATGATGATTGGTCACAAGCTATCAAACAAAGAACTGCTTAAATTTTTGTGCCAAAAGCAGTGTGAAAGACTGGTGGCAAACATGCCAAGACGCATGAAAGCTGTTTTTAATAATCAGGGATATTCCACAAAATATTGATTTCTAAACTCTTCCTGAGTTAAAACATTAGTATTATTGTTTCTAAATGATTATGAACTTGTTTTCTTTACATTATGTGCACTGTTTTATTTTTAATTTTGATCATTTTTCTTTGTCAGAAAAAAAAACTAAATTTATTGCTTGGAAATTCGGAGACATGTTGTCAGAAGTTTATAGACTAAAAGAACAATTAACATTTTACTTAAAAATATACAGTACAGACCAAAAGTTTGGATACACCTTCTCATTTAAAGATTTTTCTGTATTTTTATGACTATGAAAATTGTACATTCACACTGAAGGCATCAAAACTCTGAATTAACACATGTTGAATTATATACTTAACAAAAAAGTGTGTAGCAACTGAAATTATGTCTTATATTCTAGGTTCTTCAAAGTAGACACCTTTTGCTTTGATAACTGCTTTGCACACTCTTGGCATTCTCTTGTTGAGCTTCAAGAAGTAGTCACCGGGAATGGTTTTCACTTCACAGGTGTGCCCTTTCAGGTTTAATAAGTGGGATTTCTGGCCTTATAAATGGGGTTGGGACCATCAGTTGTGTTGCGCAGAAGTCTGGTGGATACACAGCTGATAGTCCTACTGAATAGACTGTTAGAATTTGTATTATGGCAAGAAAAAAGCAGCTAAGAAAAACGAGTGGCCATCATTACTTTAAGAAATGAAGGTCAGTCAGTCTGAAAAATTGGGAAAACTTTGAAAGGGTCCCCAAGTGCAGTTGCAAAAAACATCAAGCGCTACAAAGAAACTGGCTCACATGAGGACCACCCCAGGAAAGGAAGACCAAGAGTCACCTCTGCTTCTGAGGATAAGTTTATCCGAGTCACCAGCCTCAGAAATCGCAGGTTTACAGCAGCTCAGATTAGAGACCAGGTCAATGCCACACAAAGTTCTAGCAGCAGACACATCTCTCCAACAACTGTTAAGAGTAGACTTTGTGCAGCAGGCCTTCATGGTAAAATAGCTGCTAGGAAACCACTGCTAAGGACAGGCAACAAGCAGAAGAGACTTGTTTGGGCTAAAGAACACAAGGAATGGACATTAGACCAGTGGAAATCAGTGCTTTGGTCTGATGAGTCCAAATTTGAGATCTTTAGTTCCAACCACCGTGTCTTTGTGTGATGCAGAAAAGGTGAACTGATGGACTCTACGTGCCTGGTTCCCACTGTGAGTCATGGAGGAGGAGGTGTGGGGTGCTTTGCTGGTGACACTGTTGGGGATTTACCGTATATACTGTACTCGAGTATAAGCCGAGATTTTCAGCCCATTTTTTAGGGCTGAAAGTCCCTCTCTTGGCTTATACTCGAGTCATATACAGGGGGAGGCGGAGCGCAGCTGTTCTGTATACTCACCCCTCCGCCGGCGCGGTCTCTGCAGCCCCTGATCTTCTCCCACGGTCTCCGGCGCCAGTGTTCAGCGGTCAGGTGGTACCGCTCATTAAAGTCATGAATATGCACATATTCATGACTTTAATGAGCGGTACCACGTGACCGCTGAACACTGGCGCCGGAGACCGCGGAAGAAGAGCAGGGCAGAGACGCGCCGGCGGAAGGGTGAGTATAAGCGATATTTACCTGTCCTGTTCCGCCGCTGCTCACCGATTGTGTCCTCGGGTCCTCTTGCTGCGATGTTCAGGCAGAGTGCGCGATGACGTGGTTACAGCGCGCCGCGCCCTCTGCCTGATCATTCACTGCTGGAGGACCCGGAAGACAGCGGCGCTCAGCGGTGGACCTGGACAGGTAAATATCGCAGGTGCCGGGGCCCTGAGCCAGCGGTGACACCAGCACCTGTCCCCCACAGCGCGCCGTGTCCCCGCCTGCTCAGGACACCGGCACCTGGCCCCCAGCGATGAGAGGTGAGTATGTCTTTTTTTTTCTGCAGCAGCAGCTGCGGCAGCATAAGGGGCCTATTCAATGCAGCATATATGGGGGCATAATACATGGGGCATCTATGAGGGCATAATCTATGGAGCATCTATGGGGGCATAATACATGGAGCATCTATGGGGCATAATCTAAGGAGCATCTATGGGGGCATAATCTAAGGAGCATCTATGGGGGCATAATCTAAGGAGCATCTATGGGGGCATAATCTAAGGAGCATCTATGGGAGCATAATCTAAGGAGCATTTATGGGGGCATAATCTATGGAGCATCTATGGGGGCATAATACATGGGACATCTATGGGGGCATAATCTGTGGAGCATCTATGGGGCATAATCTGTGGAGCATCTATGGGGGCATAGTCTATGGAGCATCTATGGGGGCATAATCTATGGAGCATTTATGGGGCATAATCTATGGAGCATCTATGGGGGCATAATTTAAGGAGCATCTATGGGGGCATAATCTGTGGAGCATCTATGGGGGCATAATCTATGGAGCATCTATGGGGGCATAATCTATGGAGCATCTATGGGGGCATAATCTATAGGGGCACAATCTATGGAGTATCTATGAGGGCATAATACATGGGGCATCTATGGGGGCATAATCTAAGGAGCATCTATGGGGCACAATCTATGGAGCATCTATGGGGGCACAATCTATGGAGCATCTATGGGGCACAATACATGGGCAGCATATGGGGCACAATCTGTGGAGCATCTATGGGGCATAATCTGTGGAGCATCTATGGGGGCATAGTCTATGGAGCATCTATGGGGGCATAATCTATGGAGCATTTATGGGGCATAATCTATGGAGCATCTATGGGGCATAATTTAAGGAGCATCTATGGGGGCATAATCTGTGGAGCATCTATGGGGGCATAATCTAAGGAGCATCTATGGGGGCATAATCTAAGGAGCATCTATGGGGCATAATCTAAGGAGCATCTATGGGAGCATAATCTAAGGAGCATTTATGGGGGCATAATCTATGGAGCATCTATGGGGGCATAATACATGGGACATCTATGGGGGCATAATCTGTGGAGCATCTATGGGGCATAATCTGTGGAGCATCTATGGGGGCATAGTCTATGGAGCATCTATGGGGGCATAATCTATGGAGCATTTATGGGCATAATCTATGGAGCATCTATGGGGGCATAATTTAAGGAGCATCTATGGGGGCATAATCTGTGGAGCATCTATGGGGGCATAATCTATGGAGCATCTATGGGGGCATAATCTATGGAGCATCTATGGGGGCATAATCTATAGGGGCACAATCTATGGAGTATCTATGAGGGCATAATACATGGGGCATCTATGGGGGCATAATCTAAGGAGCATCTATGGGGCACAATCTATGGAGCATCTATGGGGGCACAATCTATGGAGCATCTATGGGGCACAATACATGGGCAGCATATGGGGCACAATCTATGGAGCATCTTGTGGGGCATAATACATGGGGCAGCATATGGGACATAATCTCATTTTCCACCCTAGGCTTATGTTCGAGTCGATAAGTTTTCCCAGTTTTTTGTGGCAAAATTAGGGGGGTCGGCTTATACTCGGGTCGGCTTATACTCGAGTATATACGGTATTCAAAATTGAAGGCATACTGTACCAGCATGGCTACCACAGCATCTTGCAGCGGCATGCTATTCCATCCGGTTTGCGTTTAGTTGGACCATCATTTATTTTTCAACAGGACGATGACCCAAAACACACCTCCAGACTGTGTAAGGGCTATTTGACCAAGAAGGAGAGTGATGGGGTGCTACGCCAGATGACCTGGCCTCCACAGTCACCAGACCTGAACCCAATCGAGATGGTTTGGGGTGAGCTGGACCGCAGAGTGAAGGCAAAAGGGCCAACAAGTGTTAAGCATCTCTGGGAACTCCTTCAAGACTCTTGGAAGACCATTTCCGGTGACTACCTCTTGAAGCTCATCAAGAGAATGCCAAGAGTGTGCAAAGCAGTCCTCAAAGCAAAAGGTGGCTACTTTGAAGAACCTAGAATATAAGACATAATTTCAGTTGTTACACACTTTTTTGTTAAGTATATAATTCCACATGTGTTAATTCATAGTTTTGATGCCTTCAGTGTGAATGTACAATTTTCATAGTCATCAAAATACAGAAAAATCTTTAAATGAGAAGGTGTGTCCAAACTTTTGGTCTGTACTGTACCCATAAAGAGAAAAATCAGACAAACTGAACATTTGAAAGTGGTCTCTTTTTGCCAGAGCTGTATATGTGTCTTTTTATATAGTGTATGTAAACTTCTGGTTTCAACTGTATATAGACTGTTGTATATACAATATGTAGGCGATACTGCGACTATACACAGCAGTCACAGAATTACCTATATAATGTATTTAAGCAGTCGCAGTATCACCTATATATTGTACATACTGCAGTCACAGTATCACCTGTATAATGTATATACAGCATTTTATGTACATTATACAGGTGATACTGTGACTGCTGTATATGGATTATGTATGTGTTACTGTGACTCCTATGTATAGTCGCAGTATCACCTACGTAATATACATACAGCTGTCGCAGTATCACCAATATAATGTATATGCAGCAGTCTCAATGTAATATATTTAGCAATGTTGTTCCAATACACACTAGGGAAATAAACGCGTATAACAAAACATGCTGTGAGGAAGGAACAGCCACCATCTTGGATAGGGCCTATACCAACCTCCATTTTGTCTGTTCACAGAGCCACAGGATGCTAACTGCACCTGGCCCCAGGGCCTGTGGGCATATTCAATACGACAGGGTTTTGTGTCCACTGTGAATAAAAAGGTCGTTTAGTATGCTAAGTAATTCAGGCCCAATGTTGAATAGCAAGGTCTGTTAGTATGATAATGAGATAAGGCCAAACAATGCTTCAAAGCTGGGGCTTCAATTAGATTATACCTGCCAGCTAGACACAGAAAACACATCTATTGTGTCTCCCAGCCATGACGGCTCCGTTCTAGGATTATTAATTATGAGCACATCTTTCTAGGTACAAACTCATAAAAAAATATCTGCGTGATCCTGCGGGCCTCGGGCATCTGGTGGTGCAACTCCCGAGTCGGTGATGGCTCTGGGGTCTGATATATAGAGATTGGCACTCCAAAGAGACCCAATTGGGCCAAGTTTGATCTCCACGCGACAGGCAAAACATACTGCATCCGCTGGTACCTCTCGTGTCCTGATCCGATCGTCCTGGAGAAAGTTAACCCCTTTATTAGGTATTGGGAATAAATTCTGCAGGGGGCTAAGGGTGGAGATTATCATCCCACCTTCAGACACCGAGGGGCGGGACCTAGCAGGTTTAAGAACTATGAGCTATGGGCAGGCCACCCATTCTCACAGCAGCAAGACAATGAAAAACTAAGGACCAAGGGACATATCTGCCAAGGGAGCAGCGGCACACGTTTTTGGGGACTGTCCAGCAACTAAGACTTTCACCTGTGGATCGCAGAGCTCCCTGCCTCCACATGCCCCTACAACCTGGTAATATTGACCTCTAGCTAATACCTCTAAGCCTTGTACCATTATTGTTGTATTTTACTCTGACTTCAAATCCATTGTAATTCCGTTGTATAGCTTACTGTATATTTCTGTAATTATCTAGTGCGCCCTTAAGGCAATTAAACCATAAAATTAATCTTGGGCTGATGCTTTTACTCTGATCACGAATCTTAGAATACCCAGTGGGTAACAGGACATTCTCCCCGGCGGCCATTTGCTCTAGGTGCAGTTCCCTTACTGACCGGAGAGACAAAGGGGGCGCCGGAGAGCTGTGCCTGTGGAGTTACGTCACATTTTATGACGTGGAAGGACGGGGGTTGTCCTTCACACATTCGTAATTTCAATAATTTTCAGGGAGAAATACTTCTTCTTCTGGAACAATTTTATGCGTGATGTCACAACTATGTTGTTGGGTGTCCCAGGACCAGGGATTCGTTCCCTGTCTCTAACGCTAGGGACGCTTTAGCTTGCCCTATTCCACGGATTATTTCTGATGGTGAAGACGCTGTGGCCACGCACCTTGGCTTAGCTCCTGAATCCACTCTCAGTCTGTACCCTTTCCCCACCCAGGAAAGCGGTGAGTAGTAGCGTACCGTAATACACCAACCAGACTAACAAGGTAATAGAAACAGTGATAAAGGAAAATACCAATCATACAACTATACACACAAAAATGGGGAGTGAAGGATGGGGTTTAACCAAAGTGTAGACTGTGAACCCTCGCGGGCAGGGTCCTCTCTCCTTCTGTACTTGTGTGTCCCTTGTCTAGCACGTTTATTGTACCTGTCTATATTTTCCCTTTTCATATGTAAAGCGCCATGGAATAAATGGCGCTATATAAATGTGTATAATAATAATAATAAAGTAGGAGAAGAAAGGGAATTATCACACACTCAAAACCTAGCAACAGTCTCAGATAAATCCACCAAATGTCTTCTCTATTAACAACCACCAACAACCTCAGCCATGCAGCATAAGCTAGCTCTGACAAAGAGTACTAGCCAGGGCTCAGATTATATAGAAGATGGGAGTGGATAACAGTGAACAGCTGAGCCTTAACACAGGAAAGCTTCCAGGAGCTCTCAACTGAGCAGAATAACTCCTGCATTGCTAAAATAAATTTACACAAGAAGGTGAAGTGCTTCTAATCAGTGCAGAAGTAGGAGAAATCAGACACTACTATCTTCTGGCTCCTCTCTCTCTCAGTAAGCCCGTGACAGGTGCCATGCCAACAATTTCAACCATGACTGTATACATATTGTCTTTAGGGTGTAAATCTAAGTATCTATATATATGCACTGCACAGTACCACTTCTGTCACTTCTTATGATGTAGAACTACATCAAAATAAGATTTTGCCCACAAACAACAACCTTGTACGCCTTTAGAGTCCTCCTGGATGGAGAAAGAAAAATGTGAAGAAGAAACGGAGAGTTGTTGTCATGGGGGATTCCCTGTTGAGAGGAACAGAGGCCGCAATCTGCAGACTGGTGTAAGGATGTGGTCTCGCTGGTGTGCGACCGGAGGTAAGCAGGAGGGCGACTCTTCCAGGTTCTTTAAGCAAGTTTATTAGAACTTCATAAACTTGCTGTAAAACAGAAAACAAAACAGCCTTCTCTGGCACAAAGTAACAAAACAGATATAAAGTCCTGGTACTCTAACTGAGCACTCTTTCAGCAACCAGACTGGAGGTCTCCTCAGAACTCCCACACTGGAGGTTTCCACACCTCCAGCCACTCACACCTATGGTCAGCAGCAGGCTCACTTATATACACCAGCCATTCAGCTAACACAGAGCACATGACCTGTCATGTGCTCTTGTGACCTCATCACAGGTCCTCAAACCACATACAAAGGTATAGTGAAGTCTTACTATCACTACATACCTCCCCCTCTGCCTAAAGCCGTGGGCTTGGCACATTTCATTCACCGACTTGAAACTCCTTTCAGTCGTCTCCACAATTAACCGGTCCGTCACAGTTTGGCTTAGGTTACTGAGTCCTGAGCTAATTGAGGTGTCACTGCCTCTACCTCTCATTTCAGGCCCTCTAGGTCCTGTCTTAGATTCATTCCAATGACTTTCACTCTGAAGCGAACCTCTGCGCCTCTCTATACTGTGGGTTGAAGGTGACTGCCTTTTTCCCCTCAACTCTTGCAGCTGTCTGTTGGTCTGCTCCTTCTCAAGTTTTAGCTGCTCTATTCTTTCTTGGCATACTTCCAGGAGCCTCCGGATCTTCCTAAGGCTTTCCCCCAACCCCCTCCGGCTTGGAGGTTTTCTTGTTGGCTCCCGACGTCTCTGCTTCTCGTGGAGGTATTGTAGTGGCATATCTCTTATGTCCGCCTCCCGCTTCACTATGACTTTTCGGGTGTGGCCATCTGGGTGGCGGTTCCTTTGCTGGCTTTCTTCTGCCGTCGAGGCCCCTTCTTTGGTCAGCCTCTTCAGTTCACTCTCCTCCCGTACGCCCGGACCGGGAGAGCGCAACCGTTCGATTTCCTGGTCTGTCATGGATTTCCTGAGCTGAGTGTTAGCTTCCTTCTCTATCTGGAGTTTTAAGAGAATTTTCTCTTGCTCCTCTGCCCAGCAGCGGTGTTCATCTTCTCTCCGTAGAAGTTCCTGCTGATGCTTCTCCTGGGCCTCTCTGAGCATCTCCATATCTTTCACTAGGACTTGGTTTGCCGTCTGGCACGCTGATAGTTGACCTTGGACTTTAGAGAGTTCTTTCTCCAGGTCCTGCATTCGTTGCTCAATCTCTTGTCCCCGTATCTTTTCTCGCATGACTGTCTCTTTAAGCAGCTCTATCTCATGGCCCTGCTCTCTTTTATCCAGTACATATGGCACCATCCTTCTCCCCTTTTTTCTCTTCCTAGAGAGCATAGGCTGTCTGGCCTTCCTGCAGCCCCTGCGGTGAGGAGAAGATCTGCCACTTGTACCCGACTCCACCTTGCTGCACTCGCTTTCACTTGCGGTTAAGTTACAGTCTGCATAGGAGTCATTCCCACTCCCTCTGTCATCTTGGAACGGCAAGTCCCCACTTAACCAGGTGTCGGCCCCTATTCCTGGGGCAACCCAGTTTTCTGCGGACCTATATTTGGTCACCCCAAAGTCCTCACTTTGGTCTGAGCCACCCTTTCTTACGGCTACCAGGCACTGGGTATCTTTGACTTTAGGGGTGGCTACCTCTGTTTTACCCACCACACTATCAGCAACCACTACAGCCTCCTGCAGGGGTGGGTGTTGTGAATGGGTTTGAGATGAGTTCTGAGCAGAGGCTTCCTCTGGTGGTTACAAGCGGTGCTGGTCTGTCCAGTGAAGATTGTGAGGATTGGGAATCAGGTGTTACTGACTGGTCTTATATAAGGGAGTCACCTTCCCATCAGGGTTGCCGGTGATCAATTGTTCTGGTCTCAATCCTTGAATCCTGTTTCCCTTGTAGCCTGCTGTGTCGTGTCTGCATCTCCTGCTATCAGATAAGACATTTTCTTCTTTTTGTTTTTGTGCTAGATTTTTGCATTTTGTCCTGCACTTCTGTGGGGGCCTTCAGGGTCCCCTCCGGGGGCTTTTGCCCTCTCAGTTTAGTTCAGCCACTGATGTTTGTACTTTTGCTTTTTACAGTTTTTTCAGTGGCTGCTGTTTTGATTTTGTTACACCAGAGAACTAATTTAGGTGGTAGAGGTCGTGTGATCTCAGGTGATTTTGAAATTAGTAGAGTTGGTGCTTTTCAGGGTTTTCTGGGATTGCAGTAAGTACCCTTCCTATCCTTTTCTATTTAGTTAGTTTGGGCCCCAGCGTTTGCTCATACTATTTTCTTTCTGTGTCAGTATTTCTTCTTGTCTAACCGCCATTACATGTTTGGGGGCTTTCTATTATCTTTGGGGTTCTGCTCCGGGGCAGATAGCTTTCCTATTTCTATCTTTAGGTGTAATTAGTTTCTCAGTCTGTGACGAGGCGTCTAGGACCAACGTAGGAACGATCCACGGCTGCCTCTAGTTGTGGTGGTTAGTCAGGGTACTGCAATCTCATAGATTCCAACTGCTCTGGTGTATTGCCTTTTTACCTGCACTCCTCAGCTACCAAATCATAACAGTATCACCGGCCAAAAATTTAATATTGTATGGTACTCACAGAAGGGAAAAATATTGTGAAAGAAAAAAAAAAAAAAAGGTTGTCAGAGATATTTTTCTGTTTGTTGCATTTTTTTTCCCTCTGTATCTCTGGGTGCTGGGGAGGATCTTTTCTCTCAATGGAGTTTGCACAGTTGTCTGGCCGTGTGGATCAGCTTGCCACTGAGGTTCAGAGTATTGCTGCATATCTTGCTAGGTTGCCTGTTGTGGAACCTAGGATCCCCATGCCAGATTTGTTTTTAGGGGATCGAGCTAAGTTTCAGAATTTCAAAAATAATTGTAAATAGTTTTTTGCCTTAAAATCTAAGTCCTCAGGGAATACAGCGCAGCAGGTTCAAATTGTCATCTCTCTCCTGCGCGGCGATCCTCAGGATTGGGCTTTTTCCCTGACACCTGGGGATCCTGTTTTGAGTGATGTTGATGCATTTTTTCAGGTTTTGGGGTTATTGTACGATGAGCCTAATGTCACTGATCAAGCTGAGAAAGCCTTGTTGGCATTAAATCAGGGGCTTGATGACGCTGAGTTATACTGTCAGAGATTCCGTAGGTGGGCAGTCCTGACCAAGTGGAATGACGACGCTTTGGCGGCCCTTTTCCGGAAGGGTCTGTCAGATAATGTAAAGGATGTTATGGTGGGATTCCCTGTCCCCTCTGGTCTCAATGATTCTATGTCATTAGCGATTCAAATTGACAGACGTTTGCGTGAGCGGAGAAGTATGCGTGGAATAGTGATGCCTTGTGAACCTGCTTCTGAATCCATGCAGTGTGATAGAGTGGTGTCTGGGGCACAGCGTCATGAGTTTCGAAAGCGCAATGGGTTATGTTTCTATTGTGGTGATGCCTCTCATGCTATTTCAGTCTGCCCTAAGCGGGAAGACGTTCTGCACGCTCAGTTGTCTTGGGTAATGTTCAGACTAAGTTTTTATTAACTGTCACTCTGATATGCTCTCTGTCCTCATTTTCTGCTCAGGCTTTCGTTGATTCTGGAGCAGCTATTAACCTGATGGATTATGATTTTGCTAAACGTTGTGGGTTTCCCTTGATACCCCTACAGAAGTCTATTCCCCTACTGGGGATCGATTCTACCCCTTTGGCTGAGAATAAACCTCAGTTCTCTACTCAAGTGATAATGAGGGTTGAACCTGATCACCAGGAGTGCTGCAAATTTTTGGTTCTGTATAATCTGCATGATATTATCGTACTGGGTTTCCCTTGGTTACAGTCTCATAAATCTGTTTTGGATTGGAAATCTGTGTCTATAACCAGTTGGGGCTGCCAATGTGTTAATACCAACACTCCTGTTTTTTCTGCCTCCCCCCAGGCTCAGGATGTTCCTGACTTTTTGATTGATTTTTCTGATGTGTTTAGCGAAAGTAAATCTGCATCCTTGCCTCCCCATAGGAGCTATGACTGCGCTATTGAATTAGTGCCGGGTAGTAAATTCCCTAAAGGTCGCCTTTTTAACTTGTCTGTACCTGAACATGACGCTATGCGGTCTTATATCAAGGAGTCATTGGAGAAGGGTCATATCAGACCATCCTCTTCACCCTTAGGTGCCGGTTTTTTCTTTGTGGCCAAAAAGGATGGTTCATTAAGGCCGTGTATTGATTATCGTCTTTTGAACAATATTACTGTGAAATATCAATATCCGTTACCCTTGATTTCTGACCTGTTTTCCAGGGTGAAAAACGCTACTTGGTTTACCAAGCTTGACCTCCGGGGGGCGTATAACCTTATTCGCATTAAGCACGGGGATGAATGGAAGACGGCATTCAATACCCCTGAAGGGCATTTTGAGTACCTAGTGATGCCCTTTGGGCTCACTAATGCTTCTTCCGTCTTCCAGTCCTTCATGAATGACATTTTCAGGGATTTTGTGGACAAATTTCTGATTGTTTATTTGGATGATATCTTGATTTTTTCTAATGACTGGGACTCTCATGTGAAACATGTTCGAACTGTATTCCAGATTTTGAGAGAGAATGCTCTGTATGTGAAGGGATCAAAGTGTCTTTTTGGCGTACAGAGGATCTCATTTCTGGGATTCATTTTGTCCCCATCTGTTATTGAAATGGACCCGGTCAAGGTTCAGACCATCTGTGATTGGGTCCAACCTACTTCATTAAAGGCTCTTCAAAGATTTTTGGGTTTTGCCAATTTTTATCGTAAATTTATTGGTAATTTCTCGGTTATTGTTAAACCATTAACTGATTTGACCAAAAAGGGTTCTGATGTGGTGAATTGGCCTCCCGAGGCAGTCTCTGCATTTCAGGAACTTAAGCAAAGATTCACTTCTGCTCCTGTTCTACGGCAGCCTGATGTTTCTCTGCCATTTCAGGTGGAGGTTGATGCCTCTGAAATTGGGGCAGGTGCCGTTTTGTCCCAAAAAGATCCAGAGACCTCTAAAAGTAACCCTTGTGCCTTTTTCTCTCGAAAATTTTCTCCTACTGAACGTAATTATGACGTGGGTAATCGGGAGTTATTGGCCATGAAGTGGGCTTTTGAAGAGTGGAGACATTGGCTGGAGGGAGCCAAACATCAGGTGGTGGTCCTTACGGACCATAAGAATCTGGTCTATCTGGAATCTGCCAAGCGACTCAATCCTAGACAGGCCAGGTGGGCCTTGTTTTTCACACGTTTTAATTTTGTGGTTTCCTTTCTTCCTGGCACTAAGAATGTTAAGGCGGATGCCCTCTCGAGGAGTTTCCTTGCGGACTCTCCTGAGTTATCTGATCCTTCTGTTATTTTGAAAGAGGGTGTAGTTCTTTCCGCCATCTCGCCCAATTTGAGACTTGCTCTGGAGGGGTGTCAGGAGGATAGGCCCGAGTGCTGCCCTGTTGGAAAATTGTTTGTCCCGGACCAGTGGAAAAAGAGTGTGATCTCTGAGATTCATTGTTCCGCATTGGCTGGGCATCCCGGAATTTTTGGTACCAGAGACTTGGTTAGTCGGTCCTTTTGGTGGCCTACCTTGTCTCGTGATATCAGGGAATTTGTGCAGTCCTGCGGGACTTGCTCTCGCTCCAAGCCTTGCTCTCGCTCTAGTGCTTTGTTGATGCCATTGCCTGTGCCCAAGAGACCATGGACCCATATCTCTATGGATTTCATTTCCGACCTTCCTGTTTCTCAGAGAATGACCACCATCTGGGTAATTTGTGATAGGTTTTCCAAAATGATACATCTTGTGCCATTACCTAAGTTGCCTTCCTCCTCTGAATTGGTGCCGTTGTTCCTTCAGCACGTGGTTCGTTTACACGGCATTCCTGAGAACATTGTGTCTGACAGAGGAGTCCAGTTTGTTTCCAGATTTTGGAGGACTTTTTGTTCTAAACTGGGTGTTCAATTGTCTTTCTCCTCGGCATTTCATCCTCAGACCAATGGTCAAACTGAGAGAACAAACCAGACATTGGAGACTTATCTAAGATGCTTTGTGTCTGCTGATCAGGATGACTGGGTCTCTTTTTTGCCTTTGGCTGAGTTTGCTCTTAATAATAGGGCTAGCTCTGCCACTTTGATGTCTCCATTTTTCTGTAATTCTGGGTTTCACCCTCGATTTTCTTCAGGACAGACGGAGGCTTCTGTCTGTCCAGGTGTTGACTCTGTTGTGGGGCGTATGCAACAGATTTGGGACCAGGTAGTGGAGAGGTTGTCCCTCTCTCAGGAGAAGGCCCAGCGGTTTGCTAACCGGCATAGGACTGATGGGCCTCGGTTTAAAGTAGGGGACTTGGTCTGGTTGTCCTCAAAAAATATTCCTATAAGAGTAGCATCTCCTAAATTTAAGCCTAGGTTCATTGGACCTTATAAGATCATAGAGATTATTAATCCTGTTTCTTTTCGTTTGCTTCTTCCAGGGACATTTAAGATCCATAACGTGTTCCACAAGTCCTTGTTGAAGAGGTTTGTTGAGCCAGTGGTTCCTGCTGCTGTGCCTCCTGACCCTGTTTTGGTTGAGGGCAATCTGGAGTATGTGGTTGAGAAAATATTAGATTCTCGTTTTTCTAGACGGAAACTCCAGTATTTGGTTAAATGGAGAGGTTATGGTCAGGAAGACAATTCTTGGGTGTTTGCTTCGGACATCCATGCTAGGAGACTTATCCGTGCGTATCATAGAACTCATCCTGACCGACCTGGTTGCTCAAATGAGGGTTCGGTGACCCCTCCTCAAGGGGGGGTACTGTTGTGAATGGGTTTGAGATGAGTTCTGAGCAGAGGCTTCCTCTGGTGGTTACAAGCGGTGCTGGTCTGTCCAGTGAAGATTGTGAGGATTGGGAATCAGGTGTTACTGACTGGTCTTATATAAGGGAGTCACCTTCCCATCAGGGTTGCCGGTGATCAATTGTTCTGGTCTCAATCCTTGAATCCTGTTTCCCTTGTAGCCTGCTGTGTCGTGTCTGCATCTCCTGCTATCAGATAAGACATTTTCTTCTTTTTGTTTTTGTGCTAGATTTTTGCATTTTGTCCTGCACTTCTGTGGGGGCCTTCAGGGTCCCCTCCGGGGGCTTTTGCCCTCTCAGTTTAGTTCAGCCACTGATGTTTGTACTTTTGCTTTTTACAGTTTTTTCAGTGGCTGCTGTTTTGATTTTGTTACACCAGAGAACTAATTTAGGTGGTAGAGGTCGTGTGATCTCAGGTGATTTTGAAATTAGTAGAGTTGGTGCTTTTCAGGGTTTTCTGGGATTGCAGTAAGTACCCTTCCTATCCTTTTCTATTTAGTTAGTTTGGGCCCCAGCGTTTGCTTATACTATTTTCTTTCTGTGTCAGTATTTCTTCTTGTCTAACCGCCATTACATTTTGGGGGCTTTCTATTATCTTTGGGGTTCTGCTCCGGGGCAGATAGCTTTCCTATTTCTATCTTTAGGTGTTATTAGTTTCTCAGGCTGTGACGAGGCGTCTAGGACCAACGTAGGAACGCTCCACGGCTGCCTCTAGTTGTGGTGGTTAGTCAGGGTACTGCAATCTCATAGATTCCAACTGCTCTGGTGTATTGCCTTTTTACCTGCACTCCTCAGCTACCAAATCATAACAGGTGGGCCTCTCTTAGAGTCATTCTGGTTCCCTTCTGAGCAATTAGCCAGTGCTTCGTCCCACACCTCCCAAAACCGTTTACAATCCTGGCCTATTATTATAGGATATGGTAAGTCTGGGACTACAGGGACATCCTGGGTAGAAATAATAGTGTCCGTCTCAATGATTACCCTGGTTACCTGATACTCCCTAGTGACCCCATGAACACAAGGGACTTCCATCTTCCTTCCGGGAATCAGATAGACAGGGAGTGTGTCGCTCAGCAGAGTCACCTGGCTTCCTGAGTCTAGAAGTCCACTCACACACTCTCCATTCACTATCAGAGAATAGTTCAGTGCCCCCCGGTCAGATGTAAAGTCAGTACACCATTCGCGACATACACTGTTCAAACCCTGAACCCGGCAACAGTTCCTCGGCTCATCCGCCGCCACCTCTTTTCTCCTCATTGACTCAGATTGAGACTCCGCCCCTTCTGAGTGTGGTAGTAGTTTGTTAGGGTTTACTGGTTCTCCATTCTCGCTAGGGACCTCAGAACCCTTTCTCCACAGATCCCAAAACAGACAGAAATCCCGGCCTATAATTATAGGACGCACCAAGTCCCGAACGACGCCGACTTCATGGGACTCAGTGCCATGCGTCGTTTCAATGTCCACTCTGGCCATAGGGTAGTCCTTTACATCACCATGTATGCATTGAACACCAACCTTTTTCCCTGGTAGTATGTTGAGAGGAAAAGTGGCCCTAATCAGGGTCACTAAGCTCCCAGAGTCTAGCAGCGCCGTTACTGCTTCACCGTTCACCTTCACGGGACATACTTGAGGACGCTGATTGGGAAACGGGTTCCACTGCAGGCTGGATATGCATACCATGTCATACGGTGTCCTATGCTGCAGTCCATCTGCTCAGTGGTCTGCGGACACCGGGCAGCTATATGTCCTGGCTCGCGGCACCTCCAACAAATAATATCACCCGCAGTGACCTTGGGCACCACCTCCCCCCGCCATTTTGACCTTGGGCTCCCCACCCCTTTTTGGGACTCTGCCCCCTGTTGGGGCCGCCAGTACGGAATAGGCTGTTTCCCCAAGGCACCTTCCATTCCCTGGTACCTCTCAACCAGTCCGACCAGTTCATCAGCATTCCGGGATCACCCTGGGCAACCCAAGTCTGTAGGGCTTAGGCAGGGAGTGCACAAACCGATCCATGACGACTCTTTCTACCATCTGTGCCGACGTAGCGGACTCTGGCTGTAGCCATTTCTGGACCAAGTGCAGTAAGTCAAACATTTGGGAGCGAGGTGGTTTGTCCCGGTGATAAGCCCAGCGGTGCACCCTCTGTGCCCTGATAGTCATTGTTACCCCCATACGTGCAAGGATCTCAACTTTTAGCTTAGGATATTCCTGAGCGTCCTGCACAGTCAAATCGTAATTCGCCTTCTGGGGTTCACCTTTCAGGTATGGGGCCAATATCTCTGCCCACTGCTCTGGGGGAAGTCTTTCCCTCTCAGCAACCCTCTCAAATACAGTCAGGAAGGCTTCCACATCATCCCCGGGGGTCATTTTTTGTAATGTGCGTCTTACCGCTTTTCTGACGTGGTTGTCATTGGCCAGACCTGGGGTTGGGGCGCTCGTCCTGCCCTGGATGGTGGATGTCAGAAGCTGCATCTGCTGCCGATGCTCCTGCTGCATCTGCTGTTGGTGCTCCTGCTGGCTCTGCTGCATCTGTTGCAAGAACAACCTGTTGGCCTCTTGCTGCTGTACCTGCGCTTGGACCAAGTGTTTCAGCAGGTCCTCCATTTTCTCCGGCAATGCTGGCTGGGTTGCAATAGCCTTGACCCACGACATGCAGTAACCAGTCTCACTTCTCTGCTGGGAACGCTGCCCGCATATACGCCACCAATTGTAAGGATGTGGTCTTGCTGGTGTGCGACCGGAGGTAAGCAGGAGGGCGACTCTTCCAGGTTCTTTAAGCAAGTTTATTAGAACTTCATAAACTTGCTGTAAAACAGAAAACAAAACAGCCTTCTCTGGCACAAAGTAACAAAACAGATATAAAGTCCTGGTACTCTAACTGAGCACTCTTTCAGCAACCAGACTGGAGGTCTCCTCAGAACTCCCACACTGGAGGTTTCCACACCTCCAGCCACTCACACCTGTGGTCAGCAGCAGGCTCACTTAGGCCTCTTTCACACATCCGGCGGGCGCCTTGCGGCGCCAGCGGCATTTTGCCGCAGCGCCGCATCCGGCATCCAGTTTGAAAACCGGATGCGCCGCATCGGGTTTTTCGCTGCATCCGGTTTACGAATGCGGTAAAAAAACGCATCCGTCTCATCCGGTGTATCCGGTTTGTCAGCCGTTGACACCGCAATGCGCCGGATCCGGTTTTTAAAAACGCCCTTTTTTGGGGTTCCAAACATGATTGGGTACTGTAATCCTATATATACACTGCTCCTACAGCCCATCTTTGACAGGTTGTAGAGGAGCAAGTGCGGGTTGGAGAGAAGAGCAAGTAGCAAGTGATTGGCGAACATGGATGTCATTATCGGCAATATCTTCAGGAATCTTGTTGATTTTACTGCGGAGATGAATCGATTGAGGTTTATCGTTCTGGAGAAGGAGCGAAAGTTTGAGGAGCAGCGCATTAGGCGTCAGCGTCTGCGAAGACGACGACGTATGTGGATCCACCCCATCACGGCACAGAGATTGACTCGTGGTGTCTATTCCACACTGAACATGGAGCTGCGTCAAAATCCAGAGAAGTTCTTTGCCTATCTGCGATGAACAAAGAAAACTTTGACGATTTGCTGGAGCGTGTTGGCGACCAAATTAAAAAGTCGGACACCTACTGTCGGTTCTCGATATCTCCGGCGGAGCGTCTCATGGTGACTATAAGGTAAGCTATATGGATTGGATCTGTTTGCTTCAGCACACTTGTAATTTTATCATTAATTTAACATCACAGGGCAACTAGGAAACCATATCAGTAGGCCAAAATTTAGTTATAAAACAGTGTTTTTCATTGATGTTATTATTTTTGTTATCTCCAATAAGTTGTAGCTGAGTTCTGGTATGTAATGCTGTGTTTCAGAAATAATTTGTAATGTCTATTTTGTTTTCAGATTTCTGGCAACTGGCGAAACGGTGTCATCGCTCCATTTCCAGTATCGGCTGGGAATCTCCACACTATCCGGGATAATAAAGTACACTTGTCGGGCTCTGTGGGATAGTTTGGTTGGAGAATTTATTCCAGAGCCAACAACAGAGCGATGGCTTCAAATAGCGGACCAGTTTTTATGCATCTGCCAGTTCCCCAATTGCCTGGGCGCCGTTGATGGAAAGCACATCCGCATTCAAAAGCCTAAAGGAACCGGATCTGAATTTTTCAACTATAAAAAATATTTCTCTGTGGTCCTGATGGCTATTGCAGATGCCGAATACAAGTTTATTGCGGTGGACGGTCTAATGACTCCCAAGTCTTTAAACTATCTGCTATGGGCCGTAAACTGTATGGAAACAGTTTTCAGTTTCCCCCCCCCTAGGCCACTGCCTCAAACCTCAGGCCCACCGATGCCATTCGTGTGTGTAGGTGATGAGGCATTCCAGCTGTCGGAACACCTCTTGAAGCCGTACGCCAGCAGAGCATTGACACATACAAAGCGGATATTTAACTACCGCCTCACAAGAGCCAGACGGATGGTGGAGTGTGCCTTTGGCATTATGACAGCAAAATGGCGTGTCCTTTTGACTGCAATTAACTTGAAGACCGAGACTGTTGATGATGTAGTGAAAGCGTGCGTGGTCCTCCATAATTTTGTCCTAACCAAGGAACCAATTTCTATGGAGGACCACAATCAAGAAACAACTTTGCACGACTACAGCAACATTACCACTCGCAGTACAGTCGCGGTTTCAAGAATGAGGGACCAGTTTGCTCAATACTTTGTGTCACCGGAAGGTAGTGTTGACTGGCAGGATGACAGAGTGTGATAAATGTATTTTTTCTTTTCAAAATTGTATTTACCCACAATAAACCTTTAATAGTTTACTTGTCTACCTTCTTGTGTGTTTTCTACTGTAACCTTTTTGCCATTGTTGTGTCCATGGCTGTTTGGCAAAAGTATTTCAAATTTTCTCTAAAAAAAGTGTAAATTGTAGGCCATGGTTCCCCAAATCCAGTCCTCACGGCCCACCAACAGGTATTGTTCTCATGATTTCCTTTGTATTGCTCAGGTGATAATTGCCTCACCTGTGCAATACAAAGTAAATCCTGAAAACATGATATTTTTTTGGTGGGCCTTGAGGACTGTAGTAGGGGATACCTGGGCTACAATGTACCCTTTTTTAGCAGAAAAGGCGAAATTGTTAAGTATTTCACATTCTCAAAAAAAAAGTGTAAATTGTAGGCCATGGTTCCCCAAATCCAGTCCTCACGGCCCACCAACAGGTATTGTTCTCATGATTTCCTTTGTATTGCTCAGGTGATAATTGCCTCACCTGTGCAATACAAAGTAAATCCTGAAAACATGATATTTTTTTGGTGGGCCTTGAGGACTGTAGTAGGGGATACCTGGGCTACAATGTACCCTTTTTTAGCAGAAAAGGTGAAATTGTTAAGTATTTCACATTCTCAAAAAAAAAGTGTAAATTGTAGGCCATGGTTCCCCAAATCCAGTCCTCACGGCCCACCAACAGGTATTGTTCTCATGATTTCCTTTGAATTGCTCAGGTGATAATTGCCTCACCTGTGCAATACAAAGTAAATCCTGAAAACATGATATTTTTTTGTGGGCCTTGAGGACTGTAGTAGGGGATACCTGGGGTAGGGTAATCTTAACCTTCACCCCAAGGTGTTTGCACTTAATGACGGGCCAATTTTTATTCAATTCTCGACCACTGTCATTTATGAGGTTAAACTCTGAACGCTTCAACGGACTCCGTATTTGAAGTGTTTCCTTTGACTATTAATTGTACTTCTGTTAGTGTAAAATTCTTCATATAATGCTTGTTTTTCTTGAAAAGGAACTGTAGGGGAAAAAATTTTAAAAATTTGCAATTTTCAAACTTTGAATTTTTTTTTCTCCCTTACAACAGGAAATATTCACACAATAGTTTAATAAATAACATTTCCCACATGTTTACTTTACACCAGCACAATTTTGGGAACACCAAAATTTTTACTTTGTTACTGAAATTAGCAATGTTTGGTTTTTTTAAAAGTTGACCAGTGATTTCTCATTTTTACAACAAAATTTACAAAGCCATTTTTTTAGGGACCACCTCACATTTGAAGTCACTTTGACGGGTCTATATGGCAGAAAATACCCAAAAGTGACACCATTATAAAAACTGCACCCCTTAAGGTACTCAAAACTACATTCAAGAAGTTTATTAACCCTTCAGGTGCTTCACAGGAGCTGAAGCAACGTGGATGGAAAAAATTAATATTTAACTTTTTAGCCACAAAAATGATCTTTTACAAACTTTTTTTATTTTCACAAGGGTAAAAGGAGAAAATGGACAGATAAAGTTGTTGTGCAATTTCTCCTGAGTACGCCAATACCCCATATGTGGGGGAAAACCACTGTTTGGGCACACGGCAGAGCTCGTAAGGGAAGGAGCGCCGTTTGACTTTTTCAAACTAAAATTGGCTGGAATTGAGATTGGACGCCATGTCGTGTTTGGAGAGCCCCTGATACGCCTAAACAGTGGAAACCCCCCACAAGTGACACCATTTTGGAAACTAGACCCCCTAAGGAACTTATCTAGATCTGTTGTGAGCACTTTGAACCCCAAAGTGTTTCACAAAAGTTTATAATGCCTGGGTGTGAAAAAAAAAAAAAAACAATTTTCCACAAAAATTTTTTAGTCCCAAATTTTTGATTTTTCCCAAGGAAATTGGACCCCAAAACTTGTTGTCCAATTTGTCCTGAGTACGCTGATACCCCATATGTGGGGGGGGAAACTGTTTGGGCGCACGGCAGGGCTTGGAAAAGAAGCACTAACGTTTTGGAATGCAAACATTGATGGGGGTCATGTTCCGTTTGTAGTGCCCCAGATGAGCCTAAACAGTGGAAACCCCCCACAAGTGACCCCATTTTGGAAGCTAGACCCCCTAAGGAACTTATCTAGATCTTTGGTGAGCACTTTGAACCCCCAAGTGCTTCACACAAGTTTATAATGCCCGGGCATGAAAATAAAAAATCCTATTTTTTTCCCACAAAAATTATCTCTTAGTCACTAATTTTTTATTTTCCCATAGGTAACAGGAGAAACTGGACCACAAAATTTGTTGTCCAATTTGTCCTGAGTACGCTGATACCCCATATGTGGGGGGAACCACTGTTTGGGCGCATGGCAGAGCTCGGAATGGAAGGAGCACTATTTGACTTTTTCCAACCAAAATTGGCTGGAATTGAGATTGGACGCCATGTTGCATTTGGAGAGCCCCTGATGTGCCTAAACAGTGGAAACCCCCACAAGTGACCCCATTTGGGAAACTAGACCCCTAAGGAACTTATCTAGATCTTTGGTGAGCAATTTGAACCCCCAAGTGCTTCACACAAGTTTATAACGTAGAGCCGTAAAATTAAAAAATTATATTTTTTCCACAAAATTGATCTTTTCACCCCAATTTTTATTTTCCCAAGGGAAACAAGACTCCAAAAGTTATTGTGCAATTTGTCCTGAGTGCGCTGATACCTCATATATGGGGGTAAACCACTGTTTGGGTGCATGGCAGAGTTTGGAAGGGAAGGAGCGCTGTTTGACTTTTTCAATGCAGAATTGGCTGGATGCCATGTCGTGTTTGGAGAGCTCTGATCTGCCTAAACAGTGGAAACCCCATACAAATGACACCATTTTGGAAACTAGACCCCTCAAGGAACTTATCTAGATGTGTGGTGAGCACTTTGAACCCCAAAGTGCTTCACAGAAGTTTATAACGTACAGCCGTAAAATAAAAAAAATTCTTTTTTTTTTTTACAAAAATGATTTTTTAGCCCCCAATATTTTATTTTCACAAGGGTAACAGGAGAAATTGGACCCCAAAAGTTGTTGTCCAATTTGTCCTGAGTACGCTGATACCCAATATGTGGGAGTAAACTACTGTATGTGCGCACGTCGGGGCTCGGAAGGGAAGTAGTGACGTTTTGGATTGCAGACTTTGATGGAATGGTCTGGGGGAGTCATGTCACATTTGGAGAGCCCCTGATGCGCCTAAACAGTGGAAACCCCCCACAAGTGACCCCATTTTGGAAAATAGACCCACAAGGAACTTATCTAGATGTGTGGTGAGCACTTTGAACCCCGAAGTGCTTCACAGAAGTTTATAACGTACAGCCGTAAAAATAAAAAATCCTTTTTTTTTTTACAAAAATGATTTTTTCCGCCCCAATATTTTATTTTCACAAGGGTAACAGGAGAAATTGGACCCCAAAAGTTGTTGTCCAATTTGTCTTGAGTACGCTGATACCCAATATGTGGGAGTAAACTACTGTATGGGCGCACGTCGGGGCTCGGAAGGGAAGTAGTGACGTTTTGGATTGCAGACTTTGATGGAATGGTCTGGGGGAGTTATGTCGCATTTGGAGAGCCCCTGATGCGCCTAAACAGTGGAAACCCCCCACAAGTGACCCAATTTTGGAAAATAGACCCCACAAGGAACTTATCTAGATGTGTGGTGAGCACTTTGAACCCCGAAGTGCTTCACAGAAGTTTATAACGTACAGCCGTAAAAATAAAAAATCCTTTTTTTTTTTACAAAAATGATTTTTTCGCCCCCAATATTTTATTTTCACAAGGGTAACAGGAGAAATTGGACCCCAAAAGTTGTTGTCCAATTTGTCCTGAGTAGTGTTGAGCATTCCGATACCGCAAGTATCGGGTATCGGCCGATATTCGCGTTATCGGAATTCCGATACTTAATTCCGATACTTTTTCCATATCGTATACCGGAATCGGAAGTTCCCATAATTCTTTGAGAGGCAATGTGATTTTAGTCAGCCAATGAGGAATCCTACGAAGTGTGGGCACATCCTGTAATGCTGCGGTCATCTTAACTAATGGCATGGCTGTGATTGGCTGCTGAAATGATGTCAGAATGCACTATAAAAGGCGCCGCCGCCATTTTAGCGTCACTGTGCTGTGAACTCAGTAAGGGACAGAACGCTACTCTGCTCACTCTGAGGGACAGTTAGATATTGCGATTTTGTGTACTACTGTGCTTGAGGCAGGCTAGTTTACCAACCGCTGTGTAAAGCTTCATTTTGCCAGTGTTGTTTTAACAGCTCTGTGCAAGGTGTGTGTGTGACAGTGCAGGTGACGCTGCAGTTTGCTCTGCATCCACCGCTGTTTGTAGGCATCTGCACGTGTCACTGACTCTTTTTTTTTTTTTTTTTTTTTTTTTTTATTTTGTGGAATTGGTGCAGCTCCATTATATTAGAAAAAAAAATCAAATCTATTAGTGTGACGCGCTTCCATCCGTATACAATACATTGGTTGCAAACACTATAGAAGTACAGAAAGGAGCTTTTCACAGATTGTGGACAGTTGTGTTTCAGTGTTCACTTCAGTCTGTGTTTTTTACTTTTTTTAGTGCAGATCACGCTACAGTTACATGTTCAAGCACTGCTGCTTGTACTCTGCTGAGCGTGTCTCAGTGGCTCATCCTTTTCATTTATCTCCAATTGGTTCTGCTACATTCCATTTAAAATAAATCTAATCTATTACTAATAGATTAGATTTATTTTAAATGGAATGTAGCAGAACCAATTGGAGATAAATGAAAAGGATGAGCCACTGAGACACGCTCAGCAGAGTACAAGCAGCAGTGCTTGAACATGTAACTGGAGCGTGATCTGCACTAAAAAAGTAAAAAACACAGACTGAAGTGAACACTGAAACACAACTGTCCACAATCTGTGAAAAGCTCCTTTCTGTACTTCTATAGTGTTTGCAACCAATGTATTGTATACGGATGGAAGCGCGTCACACTAATAGACTATTAGTGTGACGCGCTTCCATCCGTATACAATACATTGGTTGCAAACACTATAGAAGTACAGAAAGGAGCTTTTCACAGATTGTGGACAGTTGTGTTTCAGTGTTCACTTCAGTCTGTGTTTTTTACTTTTTTGAGTGCAGATCACGCTCCAGTTACTTGTTCAAGCACTGCTGCTTGTACTCTGCTGAGCGTGTCTCAGTGGCTCATCCTTTTCATTTATCTCCAATTGGTTCTGCTACATTCCATTTAAAATAAATCTAATCTATTAGTGTGACGCGCTTCCATCCGTATACAATACATTGGTTGCAAACACTATAGAAGTACAGAAAGGAGCTTTTCACAGATTGTGGACAGTTGTGTTTCAGTGTTCACTTCAGTCTGTGTTTTTTACTTTTTTGAGTGCAGATCACGCTCCAGTTACTTGTTCAAGCACTGCTGCTTGTACTCTGCTGAGCGTGTCTCAGTGGCTCATCCTTTTCATTTATCTCCAATTGGTTCTGCTACATTCCATTTAAAATAAATCTAATCTATTAGTGTGACGCGCTTCCATCCGTATACAATACATTGGTTGCAAACACTATAGAAGTACAGAAAGGAGCTTTTCACAGATTGTGGACAGTTGTGTTTCAGTGTTCACTTCAGTCTGTGTTTTTTACTTTTTTGAGTGCAGATCACGCTCCAGTTACATGTTCAAGCACTGCTGCTTGTACTCTGCTGAGCGTGTCTCAGTGGCTCATCCTTTTCATTTATCTCCAATTGGTTCTGCTACATTCCATTTAAAATAAATCTAATCTATTAGTGTGACGCGCTTCCATCCGTATACAATACATTGGTTGCAAACACTATAGAAGTACAGAAAGGAGCTTTTCACAGATTGTGGACAGTTGTGTTTCAGTGTTCACTTCAGTCTGTGTTTTTTACTTTTTTGAGTGCAGATCACGCTCCAGTTACATGTTCAAGCACTGCTGCTTGTACTCTGCTGAGCGTGTCTCAGTGGCTCATCCTTTTCATTTATCTCCAATTGGTTCTGCTACATTCCATTTAAAATAAATCTAATCTATTAGTGTGACGCGCTTCCATCCGTATACAATACATTGGTTGCAAACAATATAGAAGTACACAAACGGGCCTTTCACAGCTACTGAACATGGGTTTTTAATTTTTAACTAAAATATGTATTTTTTCAAATGACACAAATATAAGTAATGTTGAAGAGGAATAGTCCTACATCCATTGTTTGCACAATATTACAGGTGTACATCATGTCCCTTAATCAACAATGTATTATTATATTTACTTGTATGCTTTTATTTAAAAGCCAAGAACACAGAAGGATAACCTTCGCACTGCAGCTGTTGTCAAAGTTCAACCCACATTATGCACTTCCAACATTGCAGCATTTGAGGCATGATGTGAGTTGGATTGGTCAAAGTTATGGAGTGAGAAGGTTCACCATCAGTACCCTATAGCATAAGTATGCTTTTGTGTTAGCATTTGTGTTAGACATGTGGATATCTGCCATAATATGTCACAATTATTTAGTTACAGATTTGTTACCACACTAATCATTGAATGGTTTTAAATTTGACGTTTCACTTGTTTACAGCTTAGAAATAAGGGTGTAGCCTGATATCTATGTGTAGCACTAGCCACTTTAACATGTCATGTTTTTTTAAACATGTGTAGCTAGGTAGCAGTAATTTTTGCCGGACACACAGCAGGGGAACAGCAGGCGTTACTGAACCCCACTATCACTATAGCTTGTGTATTGGTCTGTGGACACGACACTTCTGAGCAGCAACTGGCAGTGTTGTAGCCCAGGGAGTATAGCTCAGGTGGTAGAAAGATGAACATAACAGGAGACATGGAAAACGTTGTCAACCAGTTAGTTAATCTGAAACCGGACAGGCAAATTCAGGCGAGATCCATGCCTAGTTCATTTTCAGAAAAGTAAGCCGTTCTACATTATCGTAGGATAGTCGCATGCAACGGTCTGTTAGTACACCACCTGCAGCAGTAAAGACGCGCTCCGATAATACACTGCCAGCAGATCAAGCCAGCACCTCCAATGCATACTGGCTAAGCTCTGGCCATGTATCCAGCTTAGAGACACAAAACTTGAATGGGGAAGAGCCATCTGAGAGTACACTGAGAGGGCAAGACATGTAGTCTGTAACCATCTTACGGAAATGTTGCCTCCTGCTGACTGGAGCCGTCTCGGATGGTGTAGACATTGGTGGCGCTGCCACAAAACTTCGACACATTTGGAACATACTGTTCTTGCCCTGTGCAGAGGCGCTGCTTGTGCTCCTCTTGTTGCAGAGCTGTCTCCACTGCCTCGACGCACAGAGCTGCTTTGTAAATCAGTAGCAGCAGCAGTGCTCTCGGCTGGAATGGAGAACATTATGGATTGCACCAGTGTGTCTTGGTACTTCCGCATTTTACGCTCCCGGTTCAACGGTGTGATGAGGCTTTGTAAGTTGTCCCGGTAGCGAGGGTCTAGGAGGGTGTACACCCAATAATCAGACGTGGTGTGAATGTGTTCGATGCGGCGGTCGTTTCTCAGCCACTGCAGCATGAAATCAACCATGTGCTGCAGACTCCCAACTGGCCAAGAAACGTTGTCCCCTGCAAGAGGCGTCATCTCCGCCTGCTGTGCATCACCCCACCTTGGTCTACATACTGACTAGAGCATTGTCTACCTCCCTCTGGAGCGATGTCTTCCTCCTCCATTGACTCCTCCTCATCCTCCTCACAAAGTCCTTCAAATACATATAAATTTACAAAATTTAAAACTCAAAATTTAAAAACTTTGTATCATAATTCTGTAACATCAGTTTATGGAAACACAATAGCATTACAAAAGGATAGACAAAAAATGTACATTATGTGCTTTGTAAATACATTAAAAGTTTGTAATGGTTATGAAAATATAGACAGCGACTCTGGAGGTTCAATTGTTGATACAGCATGGTACTTTGAAAGTCCTCCAGCCCTTTGTGAGGAACCACGTTGCGCTGACTGTCCAGAAGGTGATGGAATTTGTGACTCCTCATCCTCCTCACAAAGTCCTTCAAATACATATAAATTTACAAAATTTAAAACTCAAAATTTAAAAACTTTGTATCATAATTCTGTAACATCAGTTTATGGAAACACAATAGCATTACAAAAGGATAGACAAAAAATGTACATTATGTGCTTTGTAAATACATTAAAAGTTTGTAATGGTTATGAAAATATAGACAGCGACTCTGGAGGTTCAATTGTTGATACAGCATGGTACTTTGAAAGTCCTCCAGCCCTTTGTGAGGAACCACGTTGCGCTGACTGTCCAGAAGGTGATGGAATTTGTGACTCCTCATCCTCCACCTCTTCCAAAACCTCATGCCTTAGTGCTTGCAGTGTTTTTTGAAGCAGGCAGATAAGGGGGACAGTCAGGCTGACTAGTGCATCATCTGCACTCGCCATCCGCGTTGACTCATCAAACGCACGCAAAACGTGGCAGATATCCTTCATAGAGTTATTCGCCACTCATTACACTGGCAGTGGCTGCCCATTCATTATAGGATCCAATTCTAATTACTGGTTCTCACCAACATAGCTCTCCACAGCGCAGCACCCCCCTACATCTCCTCCCTTATTTATATTTATCGGCCTAACCGACTGCTGCACTCTGCAAATGACCTTCGACTAACCTCTGCACTAATCCGTACCTCCCACTCCCAACTCCAAGACTTCACCCGCGCTGCGCCAATCCTCTGGAATGCTCTACCCAAGAAATTAGGACTATCCGCAATTTGGATGGTTTCAGGCGCTCCCTCAAAACACATTTGTTCACAGTGGCCTATCACATTCACTAATCAAAGTCATTCTATGTGTAATTCTGTGTGTGTAGCCCATTCACTATCTCCATGCATCCCTCACTTCCTTAAAATGGCTGGACCATCATTGTAAAAACACCATTGTATATAAACACCTGTACTTTGTATCTCCCACACCTCATTGTAGATTGTAAGCTTTCACCAGCAGGGGCGGCTGATTTTGCTTTAATTATTGTATTGTTAACGTTGTTACTTATGACTCGTGTTTTGAAACTGTTAAACTGTAAAGCACTGCGGAATATTATGGCGCTATATAAATAAATAATATTATTATTCTTATTATAGAGGCCCACTCAGTAGTGGTGAAGTGTGAACGCCGCAAATTGCGAGTTGACTGCGCCTGATGCAGCTGATACTCCATTACTGTTGGCTGCTGCTCACACAACCGCTCCAACATATGTAACGAGGAATTCCACCTGGTGGGTACGTCACATATAATGCGATGTTCATGAAGGTGAAATCTGCGTTGCAGAGCTGCAATCAGCGATCTGGCCATGCTGGAACGTCGCAAGTGAGCGCACTCTAGGCGGACCTTGTGCAGCAGTGCATCAAGATCCGGATAGTCCCTCAAAAAACTCTGCACGACCAAGTTGAGCACATATGACAGACATGGTATGTGAGTGAGGTTGCCAAGGCCCAGAGCTGACACCAGATTTCGGCCATTGTCACACACTACCAAGCCTGCCTGTAGATTCTCTTCCAAAAACCACACGTCGCTCTCCTGCTTTATGGCATTACAGAGCTCCTGCGCTGTGTGGCTAAGATTCCCCATGGAAATTAATTTCAGGATGGCCTGTTGACATTTGGACACGGCTGTGCTCATATCGGTCGCAACAGGTAAACGTTCACGGGTCCATGTGGAGGTAGACCGTGACGGCTCCTGCAGCGATGATTCTGAGGAACTGGAATAGGAGGAGGAATCAATGTGTACAGACTTGATTCCTGCAATCCTTGGAGTTGGCAGAACACGTACAGCGCCACTCGCAAGATCAGTACCCGGCTGCACAACATTGACCCAATGGGCAGTGAGGGAAAGGTATTGTCCCTGGCCATGGGTGTTAGAACCCTCTTGTTAGGTTTTGTTTCAGTTTGCTGGTCACATGACCTTTTTTCCCTATTTAGTCTGGCTCCGCCCTTCTGGCTTTGCTTGACTTCATTGTATTATCTACTGTTAAGCTAGCCGGGTACTTAGGTGCCTTAATCTGTGAGTTTTGCTTGATGTTAGGATCACAAAGTATTTATTTTTCTGTTTAATTATCCATGCTACAATTTATGTTAGGACTAGGAGGTGTCCACCTTTTCTCCCAGTCCCTAGATCTTGTAGGGATTACTCCCTCGCAACTATAGGTCTTCGTTCACACTAGATGAGGACTTTAGCGGGTCTGGTCGCAGGATCAGGTTCCCCGTTACATCGTAGGGATTCAGCTTAGTTGTATTGTAGGGACAGAATTCCCTTCTTTCCTTACTGGTTGTAGCAGATCATAACAATGGGTACTGGTCCACGCATCGGTGGTCAGGTGGACCTTGCTACTGAGGGCTTTTAGTAGCGCATGTTTAATTTTTCCCTCAACATGCTTTTGCAGACCAGGGACGGCTTGCCTGCTGAAATGAAATCGGCTTGGCACATTGTATTGTGGGATTGACAATGATATTCAGTTACGGAAACTGTCTGTCTCCACCAGCCTGAATCACAGCATTTCAAGGGACAGGAGTTTTGCAATGCCAGCATTCAGAGCCTGTGCTCGTGCATGGTTTGCGGAGTATGGCCGTCTTTTATCCCATGCCTGTGCTACCGCTGGCTGTTTTGTGGCCTGGGAGTGTGAGGATGACAGGGAACTTGCTGCTGTGTGTGGAATAACAGTTTGTCTCTGGACAACAGTGGCCGAGGTTCTTCCATGGCGATCCTGTGAGGAAGCATAACCAGCTGTGTGTGAGCTCGATGAAGAGGCTTCAACACAACCTGAAGATGTAGGTGCTGCTGTAGGTTGGCCTACATCTCCAGTGTGTCTTTGTAACTCAACTACGTGCTTTGTCCGCACATGTTTCCACATATTTGTGGTATTGAGGTGACTGACACTTTTAGCTATTTTTAATTTTTGATTACACAGCTTGCATTTCACATAGCAAATATCATGTGCAAGTGTGTGAAAAAAGGACCACGCAGTGCAAGTCCTGGGAGCGCACGTTTTGACTTTTGGAAGACAACTGCTCCGAACAGGTGCCAAACTGGAGGCTACAGGCAACCGAGTCTGCAGCCTAACTCTCCCTCCTGTTTGTACCGTTGGGGCAATGTCTTCCTCTATCTTCCTTCTATCACTAACCATTTCTCTAGGCCTCTCCCAGCTTTCAACCAAAGTACTGGTTCTCACCCACAAAGCTCTCCACAGTGCAGCACCCTCCTACATCTCCTCCCTCATTTCTATCTATCGGCCTAACCGACTGCTGCGCTCTGCAAACGACTTTCGACTAACCTCTGCACTAATACGTACCTCCCACTCCCGACTCCAAGACTTCTCCTGCTCTACGCCAATCCTCTGGAATGCTGTATCCAAGAAATTAGGACTATCCACAATTTGCATGGTTTCAGGCGCTCCCTCAAAACACATTTGTTCAGAGCGGCCTATCACATTCACTAATCAAAGTCATTCTATGTATTCTGTGTAAGTGTGTGTGTGTCTCTAGCCCATTCACTATCTCCATCCCTCAGTCCCTTAAGATGGCTGGAACATCATTGTAAATGCACCATTGTATATAAACACCTATACTTTGTATCTCCCCCATCTCATTGTACATTGTAAGCTGTCACGAGCAGGGGCGACTTATTTAGCTTAAATTATTGTATTGTTAACGTTGTTACTTATGACTTGTGTTCTGAAACTGCTAAACTGTAAAGCGCTGCGGAATATGATGGCGCTATATTAATAAATATTATTATTATTCCTCTGAGCTGCTCCCACCACCTTCCTGTTCTTCATGCCATGTTGGGTATTGGACCTCATCATCTCCACTACCCTCTTCCAACACCTGCTGTTGGGTGGTCTGGCCAGCACCATGCTCAACAGAAACTGGCACCTGGGTCTCATCATCATCATCAGATGCGTTCTGCGGTGTGCTGACCATCGGCACTGTCTCACCCGCCTCTTCAGATTCATAGAGACACAGCTGTTGCGCATCACTGCATACTCCCTCTTCTTCACATTACAGAATGCTGCTTGGCTGGGCCCCTGTTTGCAAGCCAATAGATTCTGAGAACAGAAGCAGACACTCAGCTGGCTCCTGTACAGAACTCTCTGACTGCCTGGGCAATTTGCCAGGCGGTGAAGAGACAGATGGTTGCCCAACAGTGCTGTGGTCCTGAGAGGAGGTGGAAGCAATTGAAGTCGATGCATTGGCTGAGATCCAAACAACAACGGCTTCAATTTGTTCTTCCCGCAGCAGGGGGGTACTCCGAGCTCCTACAAAAGTGCGCATAAAGGAACGCTCACGGCCCGGGGAAAACTGGTGGATGCTGTGTCACTGGGGGCCGCAGCAGCCACAGAATCCCCACGTCCTCTCCCTGAAGAAACTCCACGACCACGTGCCTTACTCCCTGCCTTCTTCATCTTGGTAGATTGATAAAGAAAGTCTGAAAAGTTATAAGGCCTAAGTGTGGTTATTCCGCAGAGACTGCAGTGAACACTGCACACAACTGTTCAGTAGGTGTGAAAGGCCCCTTTGTGTACTTCTATAGTGTTTGCAACCAATGTATTGTATACGGATGGAAGCGCGTCACACTAATAGATTTTATTTATTTGTAATAGAGTGGAGCAGCAACAATTAGAGAAAAATTTCAAGGATGTGCCAGTGACACACGCTCAGCAGACTACAACCAGCAGTGGTTGAAGAACTAACTGGAGCGTGATCTGCACTCCAAAAAGGAAAACCTCAGACTACAGTGAACACTGCACACAACTGTTCACTACCCAACGCGTCTCAGCAGGAAGGCAGTCTGTGCGTCAAAACAAAGGCGCAAGCATACATCCACGTACCCTGTTTATAAAGCTATATAAAAAAAATTATGTAGTAGTGACGCACACTTTATTGAGGTACAGTATTACATCGCCATTCACCATCTGTGGCTATGCAGTCTCATCTATATATACCTTATCTATCCGTTGTCATGCTTGCAAGTCGACAGTCAGGCATAAATAGCAATTTTCACTATGCACTATGCACTTTTTAAAGGTTATGTTTGTTAATAAACATGATTATTGCCACATATTATGAGTATTACATGATGGAAATTGTATAATTTTGTATAAACTGTTTAGTGACATTATTCAGCAAATGTAACATTTTAGTAATGTCACAGATAACTTGTAATGCTGATGATGTTTTGAAGTCAGACATTCATTGTCTATACAATAAAAATGGTGTACATACTGTTACTTATCCATCATTAATGGATTCAGATATGTACTTGTATGCTTTTATGTACAACCGTATAGCAGATTCCTTAACTAATTTATTTTGTGGTTTGCATTGCTGTTCAACATGTTAATGTATGTGTTTATGTTTGTCAATTCTTTATTTATCTAGATATTAGTTTAAATGAAATCATCATCTTATGGTAGTAAAGGTTATCTTTCTCTTGTTTGAAGTATAGACATTTAAAATTGACAGGTAACAAGGAAATTACTTGATCTAGTATTTAAACATCCTCCTTGACCCTGGGCTCCAACACCGCCAGTTGTTGCTCGGAAGTGCTGTTAGCACAGTCAACACTTGCTCCTGTGTTACTGGGGTTCAGTAACGTCAGCTGGTCCTCGGTTGTGCCATTGGCTCTTTTCCTTCTGCTGCCCCTCCGGGTTCCAGTACCGTCAGCTGGTTCTCCGCAGTGCCTTTGGCCTAGGTGCCTCCATCTTGGTATCCGAGTTCCAGCAATGTCTGCTGGTCCTTGGTAGTGCTTTGGAGCACAGGTACCTCCTGCTTAGTAACCGTGTCCCAGTAACGTCAGCTGGTCCTCGGTTGTGCCATTGGCTCTTTTCCTTCTGCTGCCCCTCCGGGTTCCAGTACCGTCAGCTGGTTCTCCGCAGTGCCTTTGGCCTAGGTGCCTCCATCTTGGTATCCGAGTTCCAGCAACGTCTGCTGGTCCTTGGTAGTGCTTTGGAGCACAGGTACCTCCTGCTTAGTAACCGTGTCCCAGTAACATCAGCTGGTACAAGATTGTGCTACAAATACAAGATACGGAACAAGAGACACAAGAACAATAAGCAGAAGATCTAAAAGCAGAAGAACATGAAGTATAAGACCAAAATGAAGAGCAAAATATATGCTCTAAATTCTAAGCAGAAGAAGACTAAGCAGTGTATGGGGGTGAGTCCGTTCCTCCTCGTGGTGCCCCTGGAAAATGCCTGCTGCTGCAGGCTAAACTGAACACGGACAAATACTGTTGTAATTTAAATCTTTTGTGACAGCAAGAACGGAAGGATGAAAAATTCATACTTTGACAGATTACAAGTACAGGATTCTCTGTCACAAATAAGAATATGATGAAGAAGATGAAGCAGAATATGAATAAGAATAATAGTTTAATAAGAAGAATATGAGTAATGTTAACAAAGATGAATAGCAAGAAGTTTAAGAAGAAGATAAAGAAGGTGAAGATGAAGAATAATTTGATGAAAAAGATGATGCTGCAGAAGATTATGAAGGAGAAAGTGTGTGAAAAGTTAAAAAGGTGAAGATGAAGAGCATGGAAGTTGTGTAATATACATATTTGCCAAAATATAAAAAACGTTAACATTGTCAATTTCTTCGTCAATCCGAACATCTTTAAAAAAAAAAATATTTATGCTATTCCATTTGATTGGGTTAAACATCTATGCCTTTAATGTCTCCTCAACCTTCCCCAATACATTCTACATTACTCTTTCTTGTTTTCCTTCATGTACAATTAACCAACAAGGCAAGAATGGGTTTTTTTTAATTTCGATATTTTGTTCCATAGACTTACATGGGACTTCCGGTATCGATATCGGGTATCGCCGATATTTTAGTGATATCGGCGATACCATTCCGATTCCGATACTTTAGGATATCGGAAAGTATCGCTCAACTCTAGTCCTGAGTACGCTGATACCCAATATGTGGGAGAAAACTACTGTATGGGCACACGTCGGGGCTCGGAAGGGAAGTAGTGACGTTTTGGATTGCAGACTTTGATGGAATGGTCTGGGGGCGTCATGTCGCATTTGGAGAACCCCTGATGCGCCTAAACAGTGGAAACCCCCACAAGTGACCCCATTTTGGAAAATAGACCCCACAAGGAACTTATCTAGATGTGTGGTGAGCACTTTGAACCCCGAAGTGCTTCACAGAAGTTTATAACGTACAGCCGTAAAAATAAAAAATCCTTTTTTTTTTTACAAAAATGATTTTTTCGCCCCCAATATTTTATTTTCACAAGGGTAACAGGAGAAATTGGACCCCAAAAGTTGTTGTCCAAATTGTCCTGAGTACGCTGATACCCAATATGTGGGAGAAAACTACTGTATGGGCACACGTCGGGGCTCGGAAGGGAAGTAGTGACGTTTTGGATTGCAGACTTTGATGGAATGGTCTGGGGGCGTCATGTCGCATTTGGAGAGCCCCTGATGCACCTAAACAGTGGAAACCCCCACAAGTGACCCCATTTTGGAAAATAGACCCCACAAGGAACTTATCTAGAAGTGTGGTGAGCGCTATGAAGCCCCAAGTACTTCACAAAAGTTTTATAACATACAGCCGTAAAAACAAAAAAATCATTTTTTTTTTACAAAAATGATTTTGTCGCCCCCAGTTTTTTATTTTCCCAAGGGTAACAGGAGAAATAGGCCAAATTGCACAATAACTCTTGGGGTCCAGAGTATGCTGATACCCCATATGTGGGGTAAACTACTGTTTGGGCGCATGGCAGAGCTCAGAAGTGAAGGAGCACCATTTGACTTTTTCAACGCAGAATTGGCTGGAATTGAGATCAGACGCCATGTCACATTTCGAGAGCTCCTGATGTGCCTAAACAGCAGAAACCCCCAATTCTAACTCCAACCCTAACCCCAAACACCAATAACCCTAGTCCCAACCCTAACCACAAACCTAACCCTAACACACCCATAACCCTAATCCCAACCCTAATCCTAACGTTAGCGCCAACCCTAACCCTAATACTAACGTTAGCGCCAACCCTAACCCTAACTTTAGCCGCAACCCTAACCCTAACGGGAAAATGGAAATAAATACATTTTTTTAATTTTATTATTTTTCCCTAACTAAGGGGGTGATAAAGGGGGTTTGATTTACTATTTATAGCGGGTTTTTGTGATTGGCAGCTGTCACGCTAAAAGACGCTTTTTATTGCAAAAAATAGTTTTTTGCATCACCACATTTTGAGAGCTATAATTTTTGCATATTTTGGCCCACAGAGTCATGTGAGGTCTTATTTTTTGCGGGACGAGTTGACGTTTTTATTTGTACAATTTTTGAGCACGTGACGTTTTTTGATCGCTTTTTATTTTGATTTTTGGGTGGTTAGAATGAACAAAAATCAGCAATTCATGAATTTCTTTTGGGGGAGGCGTTTATACCGTTCCGCGTGTGGTAAAATTGATTAAGCAGTTTTATTCTTCGGGTCAGTACGATTATGGCGATACCTCATTTATATCATTTTTTTAGGTTTTGGCGCTTTTATAGAATGAAAACAATTTTATATAAAAAATCATTATTTTTGCATCGCTTTATTCTGCGAGCTATAACTTTTTTATTTTTTCGCTCATGATGCTGTGTGATGGCTCGTTTTTTGCGGGACAAGATGATGTTTTCAGTGGTACCATGATTATTTATATCGGTCTTTTTGATCGCGTGTTATTTCACTTTTTGTTCGGCGGTATGATGATAAAGCATTGATTTTTTGCTTCGTTTTTTTTTTTTTTTTTTAAGGGGTTCACTAAAGGGGTTAACTAGTGGGACAGTTTTATAGGGGGGGTCGTTACGGACGCGGCGATACCAAATATGTGTACTTTTATTGTTTTGTTTTTTTTATTTACAGGAAAAAAATGAATTTATTGGGGAATATTTTGTTTTTTTTTTTATGATTTTTTTTTACACTTTTTATTTTTACTTTTTTTACTTTTTTACTTTGTCCCAGGGTGGGACATCACTGTATTTTAGCAGATCGCTGGTGTGACAGTGTGCACAGCACTCTGTCACACCAGCGATCGCTCTGGCACTGCTGCAGGCTTCCCCAGCGCCTGCTCTCAGCAGGCACTGAGGAAGCCGCCTCCCTGCAGGACCCCGGCGCCATCTTGGATCCGGGGACCTGGAGGGAGGACGGACCCTCGGAACAGCGCGACACATTGCGCTGCTCTGAGGGTCTCAGGGGAGCGCGCAGGGAGCCCCCTGCCTGCGCGATCCTCCCCTGTGCCCCGGGTACACCGCGATCATGTTTGATCGCGGTGTGCCAAGGGTTAATGTGTCGGGAGCGGTCCGTGACCGCTCCTGACACACAGTCACGGGTGTCAGCTGTGATAATCAGCTGACACCCGGCGGCGATCAGCTGCGCTCCCCCGGGAGCGCAGCTGATCGCCCATGACGTACTATTCCGTCCATGGGAATTAGGTCCAGGGTCACATGGACGGAATAGTACGTCTGATGGCAGAGAGGGGTTAAAAAATACACAATTTTTTTAACAAGAGAATATACTTTGCATACTACACAACCCGGGACATAACTTTGTCAAAAAGGTTGAATTTATGAACCTTTTAGCCAAATTTATATCCTATAAATAAAAGACAGACAACAATGTTAAAAATATGAACAATTTATTGAAGAAATTTTTTTCAAAGTAGGCCTTTTGGTCCAATTTTTAACTTTTAAATAAAATTTTTTTTTTTATTAAACTTTATTATTTCGTTAAACTGTATTTTTTAATCAACTTTTTCATTTTGTATTTTTTTTTATTTTTAAAACTTTATTTTTTACAAGAAATATTACAATATGTACAGACACTACAGGTCAGTGTAGTGTGGGGTGGAAATACTGCTGGAGGGGCTGCGGGACACTTCGACCGTGGGAGTGTGGAGGGATGAACGGGATGGTGGTGGGGAAGGAACAGGAAGAGGTGAAGGGGTGGAAAGACTGAAAGAATGGGAAGACAAGGCAGAACAGGTGGGTGGTGGTGGAGTGGAGGGATGGGCAGGAGGAGCAGATGACCTAGTAGGCAATTGGAAGGGGGAAGGAGATTGGTAAGAGGTAGAAGTGTGGTACGGGGTAGGTGGCTGGTAGTGGGTAGGTTGTTGGTACTGGGGAGGTGACTGTAGTTGGGGAGGTGGTTGGTACTGGGGAGGTGGTTGGAATTGGGGAGGTTGATGGACCTGGGGAGGTGGTTGAAATTGTGGAGGTAGATGGACCTGGGGAGGTGGTTGGTATTGAATAGGAGGGAGAGGAGGTATGGCAGGTGGAGGGGGGGGAAGATGGACGGCGGCTGTAGGGGGGGGGAGGTGGAGGAATGACTGGGGTGGATTGAGGATGGGAGAGAACCTGCACTAGAGCAGCGTGGCACGTGTGCATCACATACATCTGCTGGTCATAAGATAGCGGATCTATGCGCTCCGCAACCGACCTAAAAAAGCTGTGGTTCGGGGGTGCTCTTAACTCTGAACGCACAGTTTCCAGAAGTGTCTTCACCTCACCAACTAGGGAGGTTATCTGACTAACGCCTGCGGCAACTTGTTCATATGTAAGAACTCGGGCGCATAGTTCTTTTCCGGACCCTTCTGACGCTGCCGCCCAGTACACGCAGCTGTACTAGAGGTGGCAGGGTCAGAAGGGTGGGGTAAAGGAAATGCTATATCCTGACCAGCAGATTCATGTAATGCAGCCGGCCACGCTGCTCCAGCGCTGGTGGAGGGGACTGCGGGATCTAATGTGTGTGAAGTCTGGGAAGGGGCAGATGTAGAGGGGCGGTCGAAGTGTCCCTCGGTGTCGGTCTCCTGAGGGATCGCTCTAGAAGGCTCCAAGTCTGCGGGCGCCCGAGTGCTGGTCACCGTGCTGTGGAAGCAAAAAAAAATAAAAATTAATATACAGATGTGTAATGGCCCTGGCTGCAAAATAAAAAAAAAGGTTAACATTTGATGGTAATATTTACCTTCTGGTGACCATGGTTACACGCAGGAACGCCAGAGCTTGTGCATATTTGTACTTGCTCTTGCGTCCTGAAGAACCACTCGGGGCCCGCATCTCTTTGTTAAATTCCTTCTTAAAGCGATCCCTCACAGACCGCCACCGCTTCACAATTCTCTCCCTGAAACGAGAAAGCACACATTGGTTACTATACAACATCAGTGTTTACCACACTTCAATCCTCGTGTCCCCCAGAGTTCATGTTTTCGTTATTTCCATAGTGTTTCACAAAAGGAAAACATGAAGCGTGGGTGACACGAGGACTGAAGTTTTGGAAACACACCTTTACAGTCAGCAACATGAACTATACTTACGGAATTTAGTCTGGGACCTAGGATTGAGGTCCTCCCAGCGTTGCATCAATCCCGCTGCCACTTCATCCCAGAGCCGTCGGGTCACTATTTGATCGGAATGCCGGCGGTCCCCATATTCCACAGCGGCTCCCTTTCTCGGACAAGATCTATCATTAATTCCACATCCAGGCCCTCCTCCGTGTCCGAGTCGGGAGCACGCTGTGAAGCCTGTGAAATTAAAAAAAGAAAAAAACGAAAATTATCATACACATTCTTTTAAAAAAAATTAAAAATTATGAAATAAACTATAAAAAAAAAAAATAAATAAAAACTTACAGGTTGAGAACCGCCGACACTCTCACGACGACTCTGGGAGTCGCTGGGAGGAACCCTCTGTTGGCTCCCAGATCCGAGAGACTAAAAATTAAAATAAAAATTAGGATATTGACAGGTGTTGGCTGCTGTGTGAAGTATGTACTAAATGGTTTTCTATGTGTTGTCTGTACTGTGATGTTGTGTTTCTGCGATTGATGCAGGATACTTACGAATTGTGAGCCCACTCCGGGTATCTCTCCACCCCGTCCTTCTTCCTCTGGGAGCTCCTCGTCATCTTCCGATTCCTGTTAGTAAAAAAACACAATCAAGACATAGAGCCCACAGATGGATTGTGGATAGAAATAAAAAATAGATATTTTTACCGCCAATTTCTGACGATGGCTCGGAGGGCTCCCAGAAGAAGACGTGTCATGCTGTGGCGGCTCTGGCTCTGGCTGGGAGGGAGGAGATGGCGATGCTGGTGGTGCTGCCGCCGCTGCTGCTTCTGCCGCTGCCTCCTCCGCCATCACCGCCATTGCGGCAGCTGCAGCAGCTGTTTCACGTTCTCTGCTGTGGAAGAAACAAAAAGGGACAGTGAATATATTTCTATATTCCTTGTCCCTGGCTGAAAGAGAAAAACAAACATGTAATTTTTTTGTGAAATGGGGGATGTAATATTTACTTTCTTCTGGCTTCCCTCCTTGCCCGCCTCTCCTCCTCTCGTCTCTCTACAGCCGCCGCCACCGCCTCTTGTTGACGTCTTCTGCTGTTAAGTAAAAAGGGACTGTAAATTTACTATTCCTTGTCCATGGCTGAAAGAAAAACAAACATGTAATTTAGAGCAAAATGGTTGATGTAATAGTTACTTTCTGCTTGCTATCCTCCTTGCTTGGAGGTCCTCTCCTCCCTCTGCTCCACTTGGGCTTCTGCCGCCGCTGCTCGTTGAAGTCTTCTGCTGTTGAATAAGGACACAAAAAGGGACAGTGAATATATGTCTATTCCTTTGCCCTGGCTGAAAGAGAAAAACAAACATGTAATTTATAGCAAAATGTGGGATGTAATAGTTACTTTCTGCTTGCTATCCTCATAGCTTGGCGGTCCTCTCCTCCCCTCTGCTCCACTAGGGCTTCAGCCGCCGCCGCCGCCTCTCGTTCACGTCTTCTGCTGTTGAATAAGGACACAAAAAGGGACAGTGAATATATGTCTATTCCTTTGCCCTGGCTGAAAGAGAAAAACAAACAGGGACATGGGGGATGTCATTTACTTTCTACTGGCTTGCCTCCTTGCATCCAGGATCTCCTGCGCCCTTGCATTTCCAGCATCAATTTTTCTGCAGTGGAATTAACAGACAAAAAGGAATTTTGTTTATATGTATTGATTGTCCCTGTTTTAAAATATAACATTCAAACAAGGACATTATTCCGCTTAATGTTTACCGAACACAACATGAAATCATTAATTGTAGCCATAAACAGTACCAGGGGGAAACCGTATCCCTGGACAAAAAAAAAAAAAATACAGTACCATGGGGAAACACCCGATCCCCAAAAAAAAATTAAAAAAAAAAACCAGTAGAACATTATGATACTAAAAACATGCACATTTCAGATAGTAGCATGAGTAAATAAACCGTCACAGGCACCAAAAAAAAAAGATTTAAAAAAAAAAAAAAAGATCAACATTAGCATAGTAAACACATGCAAATGTAAGATAGCAGCATGAGTAGATAAACCGTCACAGGCCACAAAAAATAAAGATTTAAAAAAATTAAAAAAAAGATCAACATTAGCATAGTAAACAAATGCAAATGTAAGATACCAGCATGAGTAGAAAAACCGTCAGAGGCCACAAAAATAAACATTGCAAAAAAAAAAAAGTAGATAAACATTAGGATAGTAAACACATGCACATTTTACATAGCATGATGACTAGCAAAAGCATGACATGGCCAAGAAAATGTAAAAAAAATTGTTAAAAAAACCGCATTCTGCAAACAAAAAAATGCACATTTCACATAGCATCATGAGTAGATAATAAACCGTCACAGGCCATACAAAAAAAATAATAAAAACAAAAATACACAACATCAACATTTGGATAAACACATGCACATTTCAGATAGTAGCAGGACAAGCAACCACATCACAGGCCCCAAAAAAATTAAAAAAAAAAAACAAAAACATTATGATACACAAATACATACACATTTCATATTGTCGCAGGGAGACCAAGCACATCACTGAAAATAAACAGTACCAGTAGATCTACATTATCAACATTCACAACAGTAGCAGGGATACACAATAAGTTACCAAACATACGTATTTTAAACACTACCAGCGGGGACCCACCCCATCAGCGGAAATTAAATTTACTACAGTACCAGGGGAACCAATCACCATCACAGAAAATACATTTATTTTAAAATGTACCAGGGTGCAAAAAAAAACCCAGTAGCTCACACAGCATTGGTGACATATGCATTGTAAATTTTGGCTTTGGGAGGGGGGGGGCATATTTACCGTCTGTTTTCCTGATGCTCCATGGTGCGGATCCTGGCTGCGTCCGGTGGCTGCGTCCGGTGGCTGCTTCTCGTGGCTGCTTCTGGCTCTGGGTATGGCTCATGTGGATGTGTCTGATGTCCCACAAAATGCTTTTTTTTATATGTTTGCTGAGGGGTGGTATCTGTCTGGTATCTGTTTGCTGTGGGCTGGTATCTCAATTAAAGAAACCGGATGCGGCTACCGGATGCGGCTCACGCCGCATGCGGTGCATTGCGGCGTCCATAGACTTTCATTTTAAAAAATGCCGGAAGCACCGCATGCGGCGCTTCCGGCTTTTTCGCCGCAGACAAAAAACGTGACATGCAACGCTTTTTCCAGACGCCGCACGGCGACCAGACACCGCATCCGGCACAAACCGGACGCGCCGCAGGGACATGCGGCGCAATGCGGCACTTATGAAAGTCAATGGAAAAAAAACGCAAGCGGCGCATCAGGTTTTATGATGCGGCGCTGCGGCAAAATGCCGCGGGCGCCGCAAGGCGCCCGCCGGATGTGTGAAAGAGGCCTTATATACACCAGCCATTCAGCTAACACAGAGCACATGACCTGTCATGTGCTCTTGTGACCTCATCACAGGTCCTCAAACCACATACAAAGGTATAGTGAAGTCTTACTATCACTACACCGGATATAACCTCAAGAGAAATGTGCTGTCTTCCAGGTGAAAAAATTAAAGATGTGTCTGACAGGATAACAGGACTCTTCAGACCTACAGATGACTACCCATTCCTGCTAATACATGTGGGGACAAATGACACCGCGAGAAATGACCTGGAAACCATCTGCGGTGACTTTGAAAACTTAGGTAAGAAAGTGAAAGAACTGGGAGCGCAGGTGGTCTTCTCTTCCATCCTCCCAGTGGATGGCCATGGAACAAGGAGGTGGAATAAGATTCTGCAGGTGAACAACTGGCTACGTCGATGGTGCCGTCAGCAAGGATTTGGATTTCTGGATCACGGAGTGAATTACCTATACGATGGACTACTTGCTAGAGATGGGGTGCACCTTACAAAGACTGGAAAACAGGTATTTGGAAGTCGCCTTCCTACACTCATAAGGAGAGCTTTAAACTAGAACAATGTAGGAAGGGAAGCAAAAGGCCAGAAAAAGCCATGCACCCGACAAATAGTATTGAGAATTCTGCTATTAAAAGTGGAAAGGCAGAACAAAGACAAAAATATCTAAATAATAAAAATATTGGAGAAAGAGAAACCAATCACAAACGAAAATGTTTCTATACGATCACACAAAGCATGGGCAACAAAGAAGGAGAATTGGAACTACTAACGCAGGAAAATAAATATGATGTCACTGGAATCACTGAAACTTGGTGGGACGATACACATGACTGGAATACAAGGCTTGAAGGATACAACTTATTTGCAAGAAACAGACTTGATAAACGAGGAGGAGGTGTTGCATTGTATGTTAGAAAAGAGTATATCTGCACAGAGATTGAAGCTTCAGAGACTGGGAGTTCTGTGGAAACTGGGTAAGAATACAAGGACAGAACAATGGAAAGGACACCATTATAGGCATTTACTACAGGCCGCCTGTGCAAGCTGAAGATATGGATGAACTCTTTATGCATCAAATGGCCAAGTTCTCCAAAAAATATGACATAGTGGTCATGGGAGATTTCAACTATCCAGACATTTGTTGGGGATCTCCCTCAGGCAAAACTAACAGGTCAAGGAAATTCTTATCCTCTCTGCTGACAACTTTATCTTCCAAAAGGTAGAGGAGAAAACAAGGGGATCTGCTACCTTGGATCTAATCCTTATAAACAGGGAGGAAATGGTTGAGGAGGTAAGGGTGGCTGGGATGCTAGGAGGTAGCGACCATGCTGTTTTAGAATTTTGGATAACTAGAGGAGGCAGACCTGTGAAGACTCAGACGTCAAGGTTAGATTTCAGAAAGGCAGATTTTAAGGGACTCAGAAAGAGAATCGGAGGGATCCAATGGCTTGATATCCGTAAGGACAAAAATGTCCAGGAAAGATGGGAAATCTTGAAAAATTAGATTCTTAATGCACAATCATTAACAATTCAAAAAAGAGGGAAGAATAGGAAGCATGAACACAAAATTTAAACACATGCTAAAAAGGAAGAAAGAAATGTTTATCAAATGGAAAGAGGCAGGCATACATAAAGAAGAATATAATGCTGTCTGCAGAACCTGCAGGCACAAATCAGATTATCTAAAGCTGACAATGAATTAAGGCTTTCAAGAGACATCAAAAGCAATAAAAAAGGATTTGGGGGATAGGTCAGAAAAGTAAAAGAAAAGTCAAAGATGCTATAAGATTTTTACAGGATGAAAATGATGAAATGGTAAGACAGGATGTTGAGAAGGCCAAACTTTTAAATTCCTATTTGCATCTGTTTTCTCTCAGAAAGGAAATGTAACATCAACTGATCTTCACTGTCCTATTAAGGGAATAGAATAATCCAGGATATCTATAAACAGAAAAATAGTGAGAAAACACCTACTTAACCTAAATGAATTCAAGTTTCCAGGTCCAGATGAATTACACCCCAGAGTACTGAAGGAGATAGCAGAAGAAATTTTTGAACCACTCTCCATAATCTTTGAAAATTCTTGGAGAACAGGAGAAGTCCCAGAAGACTGGAGAAGAGCAAATGTTGTTCCTACCTTCAAAAAGGGAGGAAGGTGGACCCAGTGAACTATAGGCTAGTGAGTCTGACTTCTATACCAGGAAAGATCTTTGAACAAATTATTACACAACATGTACAGTATGTAAATACCTGGATAAGAATGAAGTGATTAAACAAAGTCAGCATGGGTTTGTAACTAATAAGTCATGCCAAACTAACTTAATTTCCTTCTATGACACAATCACTGACTGGGTGGATCAGGGAAATGCTGTAGATATAGTATATCTTGACTTCAGCAAAGCATTTGACAAAGTATCTCACACAATCCTTACTGAAAATAAAACTAAGTATGGAATGGACAAGGCAACTGTTAGGTGGATTCATAAGTGGCTTAGTGATCGGACTCAAAGAGTGGTCGTAAATGGCTGCACATCCAGTTGGAAGAATGTCTCAAGTGGGGTACCACAAGGCTCTGTCCTGGGCCCTGTATTGTTCAACATCTTTATCAATGATTTAGATGAAGGAATTGAGGGTAAACTGATTAAATTTGCTGATGACACAAAGCTAGGAGGGACAGCTAATACTAGGGAAGAGAGAGGAGATTCAAAAAGATATAAATAAACTGGAGCAGTGGGCAGCAACTAACAGAATGGTTTTTAACAGGGAAAAATGCAAAGTACTACATCTGGGCAAAAAAAAATGAAAAATGCATATACAGAATGGAAAGGAATAGGGCTAAGTAACAGCACATGTGAAAAAGACTTGGGTATACTAATAGATCACAGACTGAACATGAGTCAACAGTGTGATGCGGCAGCAAAAAAGGCAAATACAATTCTAGGATATATTAACAGAAGCATACAGTCTAGATCACGTGAAATCATTATTGCCCTCTACTCCTCTTTGGTCAGACCTCATCTGGAATACTGTGTCCAGTTTTGGCACCACATTTTAAAAAAGACATCAACAAACTGGAGCAAGTTCAGAGAAGAGCGACCAGAATGGTGACTGGTCTGCAAACCATGTCCTACGAGGAACGGTTGCAGGATTTGGGAATGTTTAGCTTGCAAAAGAGAAGACTGAGAGGAGACTTAATAGCTGTATACAAATATCTCAAGGGCTGTCACATTGTCGAAGGATCATCTTTATTCTCATTTGCACAAGGAAAGACTAGAAGCAATGGGATGAAACTGAATGGGAGGAGACACAGATTAGATATTAGAAAAAACTTTTTGACAGGGTGATCAATGAGTGGAACAGGCTGCCACGAGAGGTGGTGAGTTCTCCTTCAATGGAAGTCTTCACACAGAGGCTGGACAGACATCTGTCTGGGATGATTTAGTGAATCCAGCTTTGAGCAGGGGGTTGGACCAGATGACCCAGGAGGTACCTTCCAACTCTACCATTCTATGATTCTATGATTCTATGTCCTGTATACTGGGTGTAATTCAGTATCACTGTTAGGGTAGGTTCACATGACAGTATAAAAAGTATCACTTCTCCTGTTCTGTACATATACACTGCACAGCACCACTTCTTCTGTCCTTTAGATATACACTGCACAGTATCACTTCTACTGTCCTGTATACTGAGTGTATTTACAAGATATTAACTTAAATAAAGCCTTAACTGTTATGTTTCGGTAGCTGAGGAGGACAGGAACAACAGCAGGGCAGCTGAACACCTGAGATTTTGGTAGCTAATGGGTTGCAGATTCCTAAACTAACCACACAACTAGATGTAGCCGTGGAGCGTTCCTACGTTGATCCTAGACGCCTCGTCACAGCCTGAGAGATAACTACACCTAAAGGCAGAAAGATGAAAGCTATCTACCCCGGAGAAGATCCCCAAAGAAAATAGGAAGCCCCCAAACATATAATGGCGGTTAGACAAGATGAAAATAGACTGAGCAAACGCTGGGGCCACACGCTGACTAAATAGGATAGGACAGGAGAGATTACTTTCTGCAACCCAGAAAACCCTACAAAAATCCAACAATTCTGATTACAAAAATACTGAGATCACACGATCTCGCCACCCACTAAATCAGATCTCAGTGTGAACAAAAACTAAGCTGCAGCCGCTGAAAAAACAGGAAAAAGCAAATGAGCAAATAACAGTGGCTGCAGAAAAACTGTGAGGAGCTCAGGCCCCAGGAGGGGACCTGGCTGACCTCCACAAAAGTGCAGAAAACAATGCAAAAAGCAAGCACAAAAAGAAAAGCAAAAAATATCTTATCTGAAAGCAGGAGATGCAGGCAAGACTCCAGCAAACTTCCAAATGAACCAGGAACCACAATTGAGACAAGAACAATTGATCACCGGCAACCATCATGGGAGGGAACCTCCCTTATATCAGACCAGTCCGTCATTCCAGATTGCCACTCCTCGCTGAAAGGTTCAGTACTGTCTGTAACCACCAGATGGAGCCTCTGCTCAGAAACCATCTCTAGCACATTCATAACACTTAACTCAGGCAAAATGCTTGCTTACACATCAAATAAAATACCAAAAAAGGGGCCTTGGAGTCTAAGGGGCAAAAACAGTACCTTTGGCCCATCTTAGAAGATCAATTCTAGTACAGATCCTTGATATTTAGGATCCCTATTGTTAATTTTGCATTGGGGACCACAAACTTCAAGTTACACCACTGACTGTTACCCTTGCTCTGCTTCAGTAATCATGTATATCGTTCTACATAATTATTGTCTGCATGTCGCCACAGAGTCCTAAAAGTCACTAAGTAAGATAAGTGATTCCCACAAGTCACCGTTGTCCTACTTTCTCTGCCTATAGATTAATGCCTGTATACAGAAGGGCGGTGGCTGGGCTTTAGTAGTTCTATTTACTGCCCAGACATTTCACTGAGTCGGGAACTTGAAAGAATTATTGCTGTGTATGAACAGTTCTCACTGCTGTGCACATCCAAGGCACAATCATGTGTGTCACGTATTCTCTCAGCCCCCTCCCCCAACATGAAGCACGATTGTTTAGCACATAAGTAACAAGAACGTGACACACTGTTTAATTGGAGATTCAACATTCTGAAAAAGAAGCCCCCTCCTACATTAACTGAGAGGCATTTCTCTGATAAGAAAATAATGAGGAACATAAGATATTGGTGGAGAAACATAGCAGCTATCTGTTAGGGCTCATACGAATAGGTGTGAAAAAAAGTTCCGATATCAGAACCGAAAAAACGGACGAGAGTCATGCGAGTGTCATGCGAGTACAATCCGATTTCTCACATCTAGCATCTGATTTACATCCGAATGCAGGGCAATTGCTATCCGATTGCAATGCGATTTTAACATGAGCTTTTACATACAGAAATTCTCTGTCATTTACACATTGTTTTCAAAGGAAAAATTCTTAAAAACACACCACTCATATATAATAAATCATATGTCCTAAGAAAAAAATAAGGTGCTAGACACTTTAAATACAACAAAAAAATACACTATCCTTGACAACTGGGAATTGCTGCCAAAAGACACAAAGTGATTCCAGCAGAATAGTAAAAACCTTGATTTTTATTAGTATATCATTACAAAACAACAATAGGAAAAACAGGGTGGGAATAAACCTCCAATGGGAGGAGGTGCAAAAGTACAAGGCTGGGTCAGCTGATGGTCACAAAAGAGACTGTCGCATATTGAGAACATATTGCACATAAAAACAAAATTGATTCATATTTAATAATTAATGTTATGATAAAGGAATCAGAACAGACACCATTGGCATAAAGAGCTGCTATAGCTATAGAGGTACAGAAGCAGCATGTGATCTCTCAAAGTGGTACTAACATGGAAAACAGTCCTATACGTAAAGACATAATGTTGCATAGCTAAAGTGCCATCAAAGTTATAAAGTCACGAGGACCAAAGAGGTGTTCATCATCTGAGATCACTAATACCAGGACCTTCAAGGGGACCAAGGCAGCTGCACTTCCCCAACCCCTACGCCGTTTTGCATGAGATTCTTCCATGGGTGTGATTTCTCTGATTTGAAAATAATTAGGAACAAAAGATATTGACGGAGAAACATAGCAGCTATCTGTTACGGCTCATACCCATATGAGTGAAAAAAAGTTCCAATATCAGGACCGAAAAACAGACGAGTGTCATGCAAGTGTCATATGAGTACAATCCGATTTTTCACACCTAGCATCCGATTTACATCCGAATGCAGTGCGATTGCTATCCAATTGCAATGCGATTTTAACATGAGCTTTTACATAGAGCAATTCTCAGTCACTTACACATCGTTTTCAAAGGAAATATTCTTAAAAACACATCGATAGATAGCGCTGCGGAATATGTTGGCGCTATATAAATAAAGATTATTATTATTATAGCCGGTAATTCAGCAGCCGCATACAGTAAAGTCACAGCAGGAACCGACAGGATAGAATAGATGGATTACATATGGTATATACACATCTATAGATAGATATATAGATGCCAGAGACAAATACAATTAGTATTTTGTGTGTGCAGCTTACTGTACATGTACAGTATTTAATTATTGAAAGTTTTTTTATCTGAAAAAAATGGCACAGGCTCCCACATAATTTTCTTAACCAGCAGAGGGAAAGCCAACAGCTGGAGGCAGAAGTTTATAGCCTGGGAAGGGGGTAATACCTATGGAGCTTCCCAGGCTATTAATATCAGCCCTCTGCTGTATACTTAGCCTTTACTGGCTATTAAAATGGGGAACCCCAAGAAATGACGTAGAATCCCCCTATAATTAATAACCAGGAAAGGCTAGGCAGACAGCTGTGGGCTGATATTTATTGCCTAGGAAGGGACCATGGATATTGCCCCTCACCCAGGCTAAAAATATCAGCTTTCTGCCACCCAAGTAAAGGCGCATCTATAAGATGCGCCAATCCTGGCACTTAGCCTCGCTCTTCCCACGTGCCTTGATGCCATGGCAAGTGGTGTAATAGTTGGGAGGGTTGATGTTACCTTTGAATTGTCAAGTGACATTAAGCCTAGAGGCTATTAATGGAGAGGCATCAATAAAGCTCCCCTATTACTAACCCCATAGTCATATTGTATATAAACACACACACTCAGAATAAAGTCCTTTGTTAGAGGTCGAGTTCCCGCTTCTGCACAGGAGGAATCTCAAGCCATTCCCGCTGCGGTCCCCCATCCGTCTCCGGCCGCAGTGGAGTCTCCTCAGAAGAGACGTCGGTCCCAGCGTCTTGCACAGCCTAGTACTGTGCAGAGATTTACTGCTGCCTCTCCAGGTTCTGCTGTTGTGGCCAGTACTGGTCATTAGCGAGCAGACGTCTTTAGGACTAAGTCCTGCATTTCCCCTTCTGAGCATGCCCAGGGTAAGATCTCTCATTGGAGATCAGGGGTCACATGCTCAGGTACTGCAGCAGCTCCTATTGGTCCGCCAGGAAGGTCCTGAAACTACATGTGTTCTGAACAGTTTCTCATTGGTCCTTTTCTGGCAGGCCCTGTAGTTGCTACTATAAAAGGGTTGTATGGCCATGCGGCCATGCGCTAGTATCAATTGCATTATGTGCTTTGCGCCAGTGTGATCATGCATGCATGTGGTTAGGGCTCGGCTGAAATAAGCCCCTAGAATACCGGCACCTCCGGTGAGGAGATTTGTGTGCACGTGTTTAGGGCTTGGCTGAAATAAGCCCCTAGAATACCGGCTTCTCCGGTGAGGAGATTGCTTGATTGCGTTGCTGACTGCATGACCACGGACTGCTATCCGCACAGCAGTTATCTGTGTATCTCTGTGGAGTTAACAGGACACGGTACCTATCTCTGCGTCTCTACCTCAGCGACTCTGTGGTGTAACAGAGTTCGCTTATACCGCCATATAGTGCCACAGTAATTATATTTGCGACTCTGTGAAGTAACAGAGTTCGCCTATACCGCCATCTTACTAGCAGCAGGCTCTGCCTGCACGGTGGACCCCGGGCTGCGAACGCACCCACTATTTATATTTATCTGGTGCGTTCCGCAGACCCTAACATCCTTTAACTGAAGGAATGACACAGACTCCTTTAATAAATCTTAACGAAACCATACTTACTGCATTGCCCACTCCAGTGACACCATTGTCCCCTGCAAGAGAATTAAAAAAACAAACAACAATATTCCTCACCTGTCCGCTGAGAAGATGATAATCTATTTGTCCCACGACCGGTCTACCTCTGCTACATCTAGATGGCAGGCTGCATGGTTGTATTATGCGACCATACAGCCTGTCATCCAGCAGAGACACTGAGCAGCATCTAAGCATTGTCTCACGGTGAATTCCTATAACATGTCTGACGTCACCGCGAGCGTGAGAACTTTCATTGGCTGTGAACTCCCAGGACTTTTCTGACAGCACCGCAAGTGTGAGAACCGGCGGCTGTGATGAGCGGTGACGACAGTAACTACACAGCTCATTAGAATCACAGAGTCCTTCCCCACTGTTTTTTTTAATTATTTATTTAATAGGTAAAACCAGCCTAAATACCCTTTAGTGCCACATGAAAGCACTAAAGGGTGCAAGTTTATTATATGTAGGGAGCTTGTGATTTAAATTTCTACAGGATATCTAGCTATTCTATCTATCTATCCTTGGGGTTCTGGCTGTGAATTTACTGTACTTGGCTGATGAAATTTCTTAGTTCCATTTAGAAGTGTATGAGAAAAAAAATTGTACAGCAGTCGCATGGTCTGTCCATTTTTTTTCTCGCATCCGCTGACTTGGCGAATCTCGGACGTTCTACGAGGCCATATGCAGCATGCTGCTGTTTTTTCTTAAGCCTAATTCCAGCTGAGGAGAAATAGCTAAACACTCCCTTATTGAATAATATTGGTGGAAATGCAATGCTATTTTTTATCATATTTTACTTGGCGTCTTTATACACAGATGTCAGCGAACCCTAGTAAGGACACTGAATCTAAATTACGTTAACTTCACCAGGAAGATCGGCCAGCGGAATTTTGCTCCAAGGTCTGTTAATGGTCCACCGCCACTATGTGGAATGATCCCGTGCTCCGAAATCAATTTTATCAGGGGCTTTCTGAGACAGTAATATATGCCTTTGTTCTGTATGAAACTTCTATTTCTCTGAAGGCTGCCATGTCTTTAGCGATTTGTGTACACTGCCATCTCAGAGAGAGCCAAAAACTGACACTTCAATTTTCAAGGAGTCACGTGTCTAATGAACCTGGGCCTGAGTCCACTGAGGAACCCATGCAGTTGGGGAAGGTAACTCATTGCATCGGTCCTCCAGCAAATCGGTAGAAAAGGGGAGTGTGTTTTTTGTGTGGGGATGGGTCATTTTGTTGGCACCTACCCATCCATATGTAACCACAAACAGTTGCCGGAAAACTAAGAAGCACAGGTTGCGTCCAGATTAACAACCTGAGTGTACATATTTCCTCCGTTGGTAATTCACAATTCTTTCTACCTGCCTAAATCCTTTTGGGAGGAAGAAAGTTATCCATTTCTGCCTTTTTGGGCAGTGAGGCGAGGGTTTAATCTGGTTGATGCCAGGTTCGTCCAGCCCCAGGACCTTATTCCTCATAATATGTCAAGACCTAATCCAATAATCACTATAGATTCTGCACCACTGAGTCAGGAGCATTTCAGGCAGGTCATTCAGAATATATGTCTTCAGGTAGGGGTCATGCACACTGAATCGATCAAATGTTATGTGTTAGAGTAGTGGACTGGCAGGCAAGGAAGGTATTGAGGTGGAGCAATTATTGTCAAAATAATTGCATGAGCACTCGTTTATCCACGGTAACTAAGGGGTCTCTATCGGAATATTTGTCTTATTACGAGGATGTGTTTTCAAAACAATGGTGTCAAGAACTACCACTTCACTGCCCTCATGATTGCTCAGTCAAATTGATTCCAAGGGTAAATTGCCTAAGAGCAAGTTGTATAATATTTCAGGTCCTGAAATGCAGGCCATGAAAGATTATATTACAGAGAGCTTGGTTAAGGGACATATCAGACCCTCCTCATCTTCGGTGGTAGCAGTTTTCTTTGTTAAAAAAATTATGGGGGACTGCACCCCTGCAGGAATTTCCGAGAACTAAATCGTAACACTGTTCGGGATCCATACCCTCTCCCTCTCATTCCAGAACTCTTTAATCAGATCGTTGGTGCTAAGTGATTTTCCAAACTGGATCTCAGGGGGGCATATAATCTCATCTGTATAAAGGAGGGGGGTGAGTGGAAGACTGCTTTTAATACACCAGAGGGACACTACGAAAACCTCATTATATCATTTGGGTTGACCAATGCTCCTGCCGTGTTTCAGCACTTTGTTATTGACATTTTCCGTCATCTGGCAGGTAGATTTTTGGTAGTCTATCTGGTTGACATATTGATTTATTCGCCGGACCTCGAGTCACATCAGGTAAATGTCAGGCAGGTGTTACAAATACTCAAGGAAAATAAATTTTAAGTCAAGTCTGAAAAATGTATGTTTACTGTTCAGGACATTTCTTTTCAGGGGTATCTATTATCTTCCACCGGCTTTCGAATGGATCCTGTGAAAGTCCAGGCGGTACTGGATTGGGATTGTCTTGAAAATTTTAAAACTTTACAGCGGTTTCTGGGTTTCACCAACTATTACAAGTTCATCAAGGATTTTTCAGTAGTAGCCAAACTGCTTAAAGATATGATCAGGAAAGGAACATACTTTTCCAAATGGTCTTTTTGAAGCCTGTGAAGCATTTGCTAACTTGAAAAAATGTTTTGCTTCTGCTCCGATTCTTATACAACATAACATTACTCAACCATTCATTGTAGAGGTAGAATCGTCAGAGGAAGGAGTTGGGGCTGTATTGTCACAGGGTTCATCTCCAAGTAAATGGCGCCCCTGTACATATTTCTTAAAAAATTGTCATCCGTCGAAAACAATTATGACATTTTGACATTGGTAATAGGGAACTCTTGGCAAGGAAGGTAGTAATTGCAAGCCAGTTCCTATATCACCAAAAAGAGTAGTTATTGCTACAATATGTTCTGATCTGGAGCAGGAGGTTGTAGAGGCTCAGGGAGATGCCCCTGCTGTCTGTCATTCAAATAAACTGTTTGTCCCTGTGAACCTCCTTAGAATTTTGACTGAACATCACGATTCAGTCCTGGCTGGACAACCTGGTAGTAAAGCAACCACAGATCTTCTTACTCATCATTTTTGTGGTCTAGGATGCACCAGGATGTTCGGTATTATCTAGAAGGCTGTAGTACTTGTGAGCGTTCTAAGATTCCACATACTTGTCCGTCCGGGGCTCTTCAATCTTTGGCAATTCCCTGTAGACCATGGATTCATTTGTCTGCAGATTTCATCATTAATCTACCCGTGTTGGAAGGTAACACAGTAATATTTGGGGTGGTGGATAGATTCAGCAAGATGGCTCATTTCATTCTGCTACCTGCTTTACCGAATGTCAAGAATTTGGTAGAAATTTTTACTAAGGAGATTGTGAAATTGCATGAGATTCCCTCTCGTATTGTTTCCGGGGTTCAATTTATATCTAAGTTGTGGAAAGCATTTTGTGCTCTCTTAAGGATTCTGTTTTCATTTTCATCTGTCTTTCATCCACAATCTAGTGGGCAAATTGAGCAAGTGAACCAAAATTTTTTAGACATATCTTAGGTGCTTTGTGTCCGAGAATTAGGAGGAATGGGTTTTATATTTACCCCTTACAGAGTTCACTATAAATAATCGCCATCATGAATCAGCAGGCAAGTCCTCGTTTTTCGGGGCATATGGGTTTCATCCTCAGTTTTGCACTTTGAATAGTAATTGTTCTTTTGGGGTACCTGAAGGAGGACTGGTTTTACTCATCTATTACATTGGTATGGCGAGCTGTTCTTAAAAATGTAAGGATGGGGACCAGATACAAGAGTATGGCTGATCGGAAACGATTGCTGGGTCCGGACCTGTGTGTGGGTGATTTGGTGTGGTTGTCCTGAAAGAACATTAAATTAAAGGTTCCTTCTTGAAAACTAGGACCCAGGCTCATTGTTACCTATAAGGTAAGATTGCTGCCGTCATCAATCTAGTGGCGTTTCGTCTTGTTCTACCATCTACTTTTAACCCCTTCACCCCCAAGGGTGGTTTGCACGTTAATGACCGGGCCAATTTTTACAATTCTGACCACTGTCTCTTTATGAGGTTATAACTCTGGAACGCTTCAACGGATCTTCGCGATTCTGAGCTTGTTTTCTCGTGACATATTGTACTTCACATTAGTGGTAAAATTTCTTCGATATACCTTGCGTTTATTTTTGAAAAAAAAGCAAATATGGCGAAAATTTTGAAAATTTTCAATTTTCAAACTTGGAATTTTTTTTCCCTTAAAACAGAGAAATATGTCACACAAAATAGTTAAGAAATAACATTTCCCACATGTCTACTTTACATCAGCACAATTTTGGAACCAAAATTTTTTTGTGTTAGGAAATTATAAGGGTTAAAAGTTGACCAGTGATTTCTCATTTTTACAACAAAATTTACAAAGCCATTTTTTTAGGGACCACCTCACATTTGAAGTCACTTTGACGGGTCTATATAGCAGAAAATACCCAAAAGTGACACCATTCTAAAAACTGCACCCCTCAAGGTATTCAAAACCACATTCAAGAAGTTTAATAACCCTTCAGGTGCTTCACAGGAGCTGAAGCAACGTGGAAGGAAAAAATTAATATTTAACTTTTTAGCTATAAAAATGATCTTTTACAAACTTTTTTTTATTTTCTCAAGGGTAAAAGGAGAAAATGGGCAGATAAAGTTGTTGTGCAATTTCTCCTGAGTACGCCAATACCCCATATGTGGGGGAAAACCACTGTTTGGGCACACGGCAGAGCTCGTAAGGGAAAGGAGCGCCGTTTGACTTTTTCAAACTAAAATTGGCTGGAGTTGAGATTGGACGCCATGTCGTGTTTGGAGAGCCTCTGATACGCCTAAACAGTGGAAACCCCCCACAAGTGACACCATTTCGGAAACTAGACTCCCTAAGGAACTTATCTAGATCTGTTGTGAGCACTTTGAACCCAAAGTGTTTCACAAAAGTTTATAATGCCTGGGTGTGAAAAAAAAAAAAAAAAAAATTTTCCACAAAAATGATTTTTTAGTCCCAAATTTTTGATTTTTCCCAAGGAAATTGGACCCCAAAAGTTGTTGTCCAATTTGTCCTGAGTACGCTGATACCCCATATGTGGGGGGGGAAACTGTTTGGGCGCACGGCAGGGCTTGGAAAGGAAGCAGTAACGTTTTGGAATGCAAACATTGATGGGGGTCATGTTCCGTTTGTAGTGCCCCAGACAGGGCTGGCGTCAGCACCCGGCACACCCGGGCAAGTGCCGGGGCCCTGAGCAGGTGGGGGACCCACTCGCAGTCTGGCACCCCCGCGCCTCTTAGCGGAGGAGAGCGGTGTCAGCGCCGCCACTGGGCCCCCCGCCCGCTCAGGGCCCCGACAGCAGCTGGCACAATACTTACCTCTCCCGTGCCTCCGCTGCCGCAGCTCCGGGCTCCAGGGGGCGCCGGCGCTTCCTCTCACAGCAGCGCCGCTGAATGACGTCATCATTCAGCGGCCGGCTGTGGCAGAGAGCGCGGACGCTGGGCAGGTAAGACTTGTGTGTCTGTGTGTCTCTGTGTGTGTCTGTGTGTATTTAGTGCGGTGCTTTGTGTGTGTGTGTGTGTGTGTGTGTGTGTGTGTATGTATGTGAGAGAGTGCTTGTGTGCTGTGATGCTGTCTGTGTGTGATGATGGGCAGGCATTGCTGATAATGGGGAGGCATTGATGATGGGGAGAAGATGATGATAATGGGCAGGCATTGATGATGGGGAGAAGATGATGATGGGCAGGCATTGCTGATAATGAGGAGGCATTGATGATGATGATGGGGAGAAGATGATGATAATGGGCAGGCATTGATGATAATGGGCAGGCATTGATGATGGGGAGAAGATGATGATGGGCAGGCATTTCTGATATTGGGGAGGCATTGATGATGATGATGATGATGGGGAGAAGATGATGATAATGGGCAGGCATTGATGATAATGGGCAGGCATTGATGATGGGGAGAAGATGATGATGGGCAGGCATTGCTGATAATGGGGAGGCATTGATGATGATGGGGAGAAGATGATGATAATGGGCAGGCATTGATGATAATGGGCAGGCATTGATGATGGGGAGAAGATGATGATGGGCAGGCATTGATGATGATGGGGAGGAGATGATGATGGGCAGGCATTGCTGATAATGGGGAGGCATTGATGATGATGGGGAGAAGATGATGATAATGGGCAGGCATTGATGATAATCGGCAGGCATTGATGATGGGGAGAAGATGATTATGGGGAGGAGATGATGATGATGGGCAGGCATTGATGATAATGGGGAGGCATTGATGATGATGGGGAGAAGATGATGATAATGGGCAGGCATTGATGATAATGGGCAGGCATTGATGATGGGGAGGAGATGATGATGATGGGCAGGCATTGATGATAATGGGAAGGCCATGATGATGATGGGAAGGCAATGATGATGATAAGGAGGCAATGATGATGATGGGGAGGTAATCATGATGATAATGGGGAGTCTTTCCACAGCGCCCTTTCCTGAGCCATAACAGTGCAGAACGCAGTACAGCGCAGAGGAGAGCTCCATATTTTGTATGGAGCATTATATGGGGACCAGTATCCTGTATGGAGCATTATATGGGGACCAGTATCCTGTATGGAGCATTATATTGGGTCCAGTATTCTGTATGGAGAATTATTTTGGGTCCAGTAATCTGTATGGAGCATTATATGGGGGGTGACATCCTGCATGGGTATTATATGGGTGATGAGGGGGAGACTGTGGTGCCCATAATATTGTATGCAGGACTGTACTGTCCAGTCTGTACTGTGCGCTGTGGGGATTTGGCGGTTTTTGAGCTATTGTACAATTTACAATAGATATCAGTCATGTAATGGAAGAAGAGAAGTGTTTGGCGTTGTACTATACCCATATTTCTCTGCTGTATCTGTGCATCATGAATCGTGGTCTGTGTTAAAGGGGCCCACTGAGGCTCTTTCGCCCGGGGCCCATAAAAACCTGGAGCCGGCCTGGCCCCAGATGAGCCTAAACAGTGGAAACCCCCCACAAGTGACCCCATTTTGGAAGCTAGACCCCCTAAGGAACTTATCTAGATCTTTAGTGAGCACTTTGAACCCCCAAGTGCTTCACACAAGTTTATAATGCCCGGGCATGAAAATAAAAAATCCTATTTTTTTCCCACAAAAATTATCTCTTAGTCACTAATTTTTTATTTTCCCATAGGTAACAGGAGAAATTGGACCACAAAATTTGTTGGCCAATTTGTCCTGAGTACGCTGATACACCATATGTGGGGGGAACCACTGTTTGGGTGCATGGCAGAGCTCGGAATGGAAGGAGCACCATTTGACTTTTTCCAACCAAAATTGGCTGGAATTGAGATTGGACGCTGTTATGATTTGGTAGCTGAGGAGAGCAGGCAAAAAAGGAAATACACCAGAGAGGTTGGAATCTATGGGATTGCAGTACCCTGACTAACCACCACAACTAAAGGCAGCCGTGGAGCGTACCTACGTTGGTCCTAGACGCCTCGTCACAGCCTGAGAAGCTAACTACACCTAAAGACAGAAAGAGGAAAACTATCTGCCCCGGAGCAGATCCCAAAGAACATAGAAAGCCCCCAAACATGTAATGGCGGTTAGACAAGAGGAAATACACAGATACAGACAGAAAATAGTATGAGCAAACGTTGGGGCCCAAACTTCCTAAATAGAAAAGGATAGGAAGGACACTTACTGCAATCCCAAAAAACCCTGAAAAGTACCAACTCTACTAATTACAAAAACACCTGAGATCACACGACCTCTACCACCTAAATTAGTTCTCTAGTGTAACAAAACTAAACAGCAGCCACTGAAAAAACTGGAAAAGGCAAATGAACAAACAACAGTGGCTGAACTAAACTGAGAGGAGCACAAGCCCCGGAGGGTACCCGGCAGACCCCCACAGAAGTGCAGGACAAAATGCAAAAAGCAAGCACAAAAAAATAAAAGAAGAAAATGACTTATCTGTTAGCAGAAGATGCAGGCACGAAACAACAAGCTACAAAGTGAACAGGAATCAAAGATGAGACCAGAACAATTGATCACCGGCAACCCTGATGGGAGGGAACCTCCCTTATATAAGACCAGTCAGTAACACCTGATCGCCAATCTTCACAATCTTCATTGGATAGTTCAGTACTGTTTGTAACCACCAGAGGGAGCTTCTGCTCAGAATTCATTTCTAGCACATTCACAACAGGACGCCATGTTGCATTTGGAGAGCCCCTGTTGTGCCTAAACAGTGGAAACCCCCCACAAGTGACCCCATTTGGGAAACTAGACCCCCTAAGGAACTTATCTAGATCTTTGGTGAGCAATTTGAACCCCCAAGTGCTTCACACAAGTTTATAACGTAGAGCCGTAAAATTAAAAAATCATATTTTTTCCACAAAATTGATCTTTTCACCCCAATTTTTATTTTCCCAAGGGTAACAAGACTGCAAAAGTTATTGTGCAATTTGTCCTGAGTATGCTGATACCCCATATGTGGGGGTAAACCACTGTTTGGGTGCATGGCAGAGTTTGGAAGGGAAGGAGCGCCGTTTGACTTTTTCAACGCAGAATTGGCTGGATGCCATGTCGTGTTTGGAGAGCTCCTGATCTGCCTAAACAGTGGAAACCCCCACAAATGACACCATTTTGGAAACTAGACCCCTCAAGGAACTTATCTAGATGTGTGGTGAGCACTTTGAACCCCAAAGTGCTTCACAGAAGTTTATAACGTACAGCCGTAAAATAAAAAAATCTCTTTTATTTTTTTTTTACAAAAATGATTTTTTCGCCCCCAATATTTTATTTTCACAAGGGTAACAGGAGAAATTGGACCCCAAAAGTTGTTGTCCAATTTGTCCTGAGTGTGCTGATACCCAATATGTGGGAGTAAACTACTGTATGGGCGCACGTCGGGGCTCGGAAGGGAAGTAGTGACGTTTTGGATTGCAGACTTTGATGGAATGGTCTGGGGGAGTCATGTCGCATTTGGAGAGCCCCTGATGCGCCTAAACAGTGGAAACCCCCCACAAGTGACCCCATTTTGGAAAATAGACCCCACAAGGAACTTATCTAGATGTGTGGTGAGCACTTTGAACCCCGAAGTGCTTCACAGAAGTTTATAACGTACAGCCGTAAAAATAAAAAATCCTTTTTTTTTTACAAAAATGATTTTTTCGCCCCCAATATTTTATTTTCACAAGGGTAACAGGAGAAATTGGACCCCAAAAGTTGTTGTCCAATTTGTCCTGAGTACGCTGATACCCAATATGTGGGAGTAAACTACTGTATGCGCGCACGTCGGGGCTCGGAAGGGAAGTAGTGATGTTTTGGATTGCAGACTTTGATGGAATGGTCTGGAGGCGTCATGTCGCATTTGGAGAGCCCCTGATGCGCATAAACAGTGGAAACCCCCCACAAGTGACCCCATTTTGGAAAATAGACCCCACAAGGAACTTATCTAGATGTGTGGTGAGCACTTTGAACCCCGAAGTGCTTCACAGAAATTTATAACGTACAGCCGTAAAAATAAAAAATCCTTTTTTTTTTTACAAAACTGATTTTTTCGCCCCCAATATTTTATTTTCACAAGGGTAACAGGAGAAATTGGACCCCAAAAGTTGTTGTCCAATTTGTCCTGAGTACGCTGATACCCAATATGTGGGAGTAAACTACTGTATGGGCGCACGTCGGGGCTCGGAAGGGAAGTAGTGACGTTTTGGATTGCAGACTTTGATGGAATGGTCTGGGGGTGTCATGTCGCATTTGGAGAGCCCCTGATGCGCCTAAACAGTGGAAACCCCCACAATTGACCCCATTTTGGAAAATAGACCCCACAAGGAACTTATCTAGAAGTGTGGTGAGCGCTATGAAGCCCCAAGTGCTTCACAGAAGTTTTATAACATACAGCCGTAAAAACAAAAAAATCTTTTTTTTTTTTACAAAAATGATTTTGTCGCCCCCAGTTTTTTATTTTCCCAAGTGTAACAGAAGAAATAGGACAAATTGCACAATAACTCTTGTGGTCCAGAGTACGCTGATACCCCATATGCGGGGGTAAACTACTGTTTGGGCGCATGGCAAAGCTCAGAAGTGAAGGAGCACCGTTTGACTTTTTCAACGCAGAATTGACTGGTATTGAGATCAGACGCCATGTCACATTTGGAGAGCCCCTGATGTGCCTAAACAGCAGAAACCCCCCAATTCTAACTCCAACCCTAACCCCAACACACCCCTAACCCTAGTCCCAACCCTAACCACAAACCTAACCCTAACACACCCCTAACCGTAATCCCAACCCTAACCCTAATCCTAACGTTAGCGCCAACCCTAACCCTAACTTTAGCCGCAACCCTAACCCTAATGGGAAAATGGAAATAAATACATTTTTTTAATTTTATTATTTTTCCCTAACTAAGGGGGTGATAAAGGGGGTTTAATTTACTATTTATAGCGGGTTTTTATGATTGGCAGCTGTCACGCTAAAAGATGCTTTTTATTGCAAAAAATAGTTTTTTGCATCACCACATTTTGAGAGCTATAATTTTTGCATATTTTGGCCCACAGAGTCATGTGAGGTCTTATTTTTTGCGGTACGAGTTGACGTTTTTATTGGTACCATTTTTGAGCACGTGACATTTTTTGATCGCTTTTTATTTCGATTTTTGGGAGGTTAGAATGAACAAAAATCAGCAATTCATGAATTTCTTTTGGGGGAGGCGTTTATACCGTTCCGCGTGTGGTAAAATTGATAAAGCAGTTTTATTCTTCGGGTCAGTACGATTACGGCGATACTTCATTTATATCAATTTTTTTATGTTTTGGCGCTTTTATAGAATGAAAACAATTTTATATAAAAAATTATTATTTTTGCATCGCTTTATTCTGCGAGCTATAACTTTTTTATTTTTTCACTGATGATGTTGTATGATGGTTCGTTTTTTGCGGGACAAGATGACGTTTTCAGCGGTACCATGTTTATTTATATCGGTCTTTTTGATCGCGTGTTATTCCACTTTTTGTTTGGCAGTATGATGATAAAGCATTGATTTTTTGCTTCGTTTTTTTTTTTTTTTAAGGGGTTCACTAAAGGGGTTAACTAGTGGGACAGTTTTATAGGGGGGGGTCGTTACGGACGCGGCGATACCAAATATGTGTACTTTTATTGTTTTGGTTTTTTTATTTACAGGAAAAAATGAATTTATTGGGGAATATTTTTTTTTTTTTTTATGATTTTTTTTACCACTTTTTATTTTTATTTTTTTTACTTTTTTACTTTGTCCCAGGGTGGGACATCACTGTATTTTATCAGATCGCTGGTGTGATAGTGTGCACAGCACTCTGTCACACCAGCGATCGCTCTGGCATCGCTGCAGGCTTCCTCAGCGCCTGCTCTCAGCAGGCACTGAGGAAGCCGCTTCCCTGCAGCACCCCGGCGCCATCTTGGATCCGGGGACCTGGAGTGAGGACGGACCCTCGGAACAGCGCGACACATCGCGCTGCTCTGAGGGTCTCAGGGGAGCGCGCAGGGAGCCCCCGCCCTGCGCGATCCTCCCCTGTGCCCCCGGTACACCGCGATCATGTTTGATCGCGGTGTGCCAGGGGTTAATGTGCCGGGAGCGGTCCGTGACCGCTCCTGACACATAGTGCTGGGTGTCAGCTGTGATAAACAGCTGACACCCGGCCGCGATCAGCTGCGCTCCCCCGGGAGCGCAGCTGATCGCCCATGACGTACTATTCCGTCCATGGGAATTAGGTCCAGGGTCACATGGACGGAATAGTACGTCTGATGGAATAAAGGGGTTAAGATCCATAATGTATTTCATTGTTCTCTTCTCAAAAAATATGTGGCCTCCTCAGAATCATTTTACAACCGCCTTCCCCTGTCATTGTTAATGTAAATTTGGAATTACAGATGGCTACAATTTTTGATTCTCACTTGGTTCTCAGGTCTCTTCAGTATTTAGTGCATTGACAGGGTTACATCCCAGAGGAAAGAATGTGGGTACCAGCGTCTAATTTTCATGCAACCAGGTTGATTAGGGCCTTTTGCACCTCACATCCTGACAAACGGGTGTTGAGTGCCTAGAGTCCCCTATTAGGAGGGGGAATACTGTCACAGGGTTACTGCGACAGAGTGGGGTCAGACGACTGCAGCGTACCGTGACACATATAGCTGCGTAGTTAGAACAGCTTCACTGTCCAATTGCTTTGTTGCTGCAATGGTTAAACTGCTTAGTTGGACTCCTGGAGTTCTCTGTCTTTGTTGTATCATCTGTTTTGAGCTTGTTACTCTGCAGGTTTAAAGCCCACCTCCTGGCTTTCTTCTTTGCCAGTGATAGTTTTCCACTTGCTGGTTTGGAGGTGAAGGAAAAGTTTAGTGTTCATAGCAGGCGTTTGGAGTGAAATTCAGGAGATTTCTGTGTGGCGTTGGTCTGTGAATTTTTCTATCTATCCTCTTCCATTTGGTTTTTTCCACCTAAACTTCACAGCAAGATATAAGGCCCTATCGTCTCCACCATCGGGGAAAGAGATAGCCTAGGGTTCCCCTAGCTTGAGGGACTGGTTACGTGCTCATTGTCCCTTGCAATAGCATGACATTTCCTTTGTAGATACTGGAACAACACAAAAAACAGAGGACAAAAAAGGCAAATTGGACATAATTTCATAGTAAGCCCCAAAATGGTCTAGACAAATTGTTGGCACCCTCAGCTTAATATTTGCTTGCACACGCTTTTAAATAAATAACTACAATCTATCTCTTCATATAACCATCAACAATCTTCTTACACCTCTCAACTGGAATTTTGGACCACTCTTCTTTTGCAAAGTGCTCCGTGTCTCTCATATTTGAAGTGAGCCTTCTCCCAACAGCAAAGCCAAGCTTTCTCACACTGGGCATTACATTGTGGTCCAAAATCCTTTGGTTATCTTCAGATTTCATTATGCCTTGCACACAGTCAATGCATCCAGTGCCAGAGGCAGCAAAACAATTTTGAGCCTCCACCATGTTTGACTGTAAGTACTGTGTTCTTGTATTTGTAGGCCTCATTCAATTTTCAATAAACAGTAGATTGATGTGCTTTACCAAAAAGCTCTATCTTGGTCTCATCTGTCCACAAGATGCTTTCCCAGAAGACTGCAGTCTAGCTTTTTTTTATGTCTCTGTGTCAGTAGTGGGGTCCTCCTGGGTCTCCTGCACTTTATTTAAATCAAATCATTGATAATTTGGGCTGACAATGAAGCACTCTGAGCCTGCTGGACAGCTTGAATTTCTTTGGAACTTGATTGAGGCTGCTTATTCACCATCCAGCCTATCCTGCATTGCAACATTTCAGCAATTTTTCTCTGCCATCCACATCGAGGGAGATTAGCTACAGTGCCATGGGTTGTAAAATTCTTGATTACAGTGGCTTGTGAAAGTATTGACTCCGCTTGTTAAATGCCGCTCTCAGAGTTTGACAGCGGCATTTAACGGGTTAATGACCGCGGCTGTTCCGGGCACAGGTCAGCTGTTCAAAACAGCTGATATGTGCCGGGAAAGATGTCGGCTCACCGCTGGAGCCCACATCAAGGGGAGGGAGTCTGACATTGGCATAAATTTACGCCCGATGTCGGAAAGAGGTTAGTTTATGCCTATATTTTTTCACTTCAGCTATTTGAGGCATCACATACAAATTGGATTAAAAAAATAATGTAACAAAATAGGTAAAAATCCAAGATGGGTGAATACTTTCGCAAGCCACTGCATATTGCGCACTGTAGATAAAGGAACATCATGATCTCTGCAGATGGACTTGTAACCTTGAGATTGTTGATACTTTTCAACAATTTGGGTTCTCAAGTCCTCAGATAGTTCTCTTCTTCTCTTTCTGTTCTCCATGCTTAGTGTGGCACACACAGATACACAATGCAAACATTGAGTCAACTTCTCCCCTTTTTATCTGGCTTCAGGTGTAATTTTTATATTGCCCACACCTGTTACTTGCCACAGGTGAGTTTGAGCGATCATTGAAACAAATTTGTTTACCCACATTTTTTAGAAAGGTGTCAACAATTTTGTCTTGCCCATTTTTGGAGTTTAGTGTGAAATTACATCCAATTTGCCTTTCTATGCTTTTTTTTGTGTTGTTCCAATACTCATAAACATGTGTATCACAAAACGTGTAATTGCAATAATTTTATGAGAGAAATACTTCATTTTCTGGAACAATTTCAAGGGTGCCAACACTTTCGGCCATGGCTATATATATATATATATATATATATATATTTAGTAGGGTTTCACTGTCAGCAGTAGGCAGCGTTCATACATTTGTGCAGTTTCTTTGTCCAAGCAGGAAGACTTACTAAAGTTCATAAGTCCTTTCCGGCAAAACAGATAAATGGTCATTCTGCAAAAGGCAAAGTAAAATAGTCCATACAGAGTACAGAGCTCAAACCTTCACAGTATTGTCCAGATTCTGACTGAACAGTCTGACTAGAAGTAAGAGGTCTCTCCATTTCCCCCAGCGACCAGGTCTCAGTCATGTTTCCTCCTATACACACAGACCCTTATGAGCAGCTCAGCTTCCCTTTTAATCAATCTGCACTTCTGGTGGAAGGATGGATGATGATTATTCCCGCCCATCACTTACCAATTACTCCTGACACCTGAACCCTTACTGCTCCACTAAAACAAAACCTCTAAGCACCCTATCAGCTGCTACCTTACTTTATACAATTACAGCCATGGCTGTGGTTACAATGCAAACTAAAAGAGTCTGTGGATTTGGTCAAACTATTTGACAAAGTCAGATTTAAGAAAACCTGACATGGACTTTTATTTGTGGGGAGATCTGCTGGATAGTAGTGGGATGGATCTCTCCCTTCACTCTGGGTCTTGGGAGTTGTCCATGTTCACAATTCCCATTTAAACTTTCATTAAGGTTTGGGTGGGTCAGTACTGGGTCTTGCAAGCAACAGAATAGGAGCTCTGTGCAGGCCTGTCTGTATGAAGCTAAACACAGACCAGAGACTCAAGCAAGCCATTACTGCACACACGGATTTATATGGTGGTGCATTCGTCCATGACAACGGACGGACACAAACATTCCAGTTGCAAACCGGAGGATAAAGTTTTGGATTTGTTTGTAAGTTGGAGAATAAAGTTATTTAAGTTGAACTTTTTTGGGTCACTGCCTCATTGCTGCACAGACACGAAATTCACTGCCTTACATATAGTGGAGAATGCGGGCAAGGTGAACTAAGGTATACTCAAGAATAATCTACATGTCCTTGATTAAGCCTGCAAAATTACAAATCAGGCCAGTGGACAATATGGAGGAGCTACTAAAGCAGTTGGTCCTCACTCAGCGGCAACAGCAGGAGCTGCAGTTTCAGTGACAGCAACATGAACAGCAGCAGCTGTAGTTTCAGCAGCAACAGTAGGAGCAGCAGCAAGAGCAGCAGCAGCTGCGAGAGACGTCTGCACCGTCAACCCGGTTCTTCCCGAGGCCTGTGACAAAGTGAGGTCATCACTGAGGAAGATGAGTCTGGAGAACGACATGGAAGCTTTCCTCGCTGTGTTTTAATGCACAGCGGAGCAGTAGAGTTTGCCGATTTCCCAGTGGGCTGAAGTATTGGCCCCGTTACTGATGGGAGATGCCCAGGAGGCTTAGTTTGACTTCAGTTGGGAGGATGCAAAAAACTATGGGAAACTTAAAGGTGAGATCCTTGCTTGACTGGGGGTTAATACGTATGTATGGGCACAACGAGTATACCAGTTGTTACACCCGGTCCCAGCGCTGCCTCTGCACTCCGTTCTGCTCACTCACCTGTTCCTCGGGCTGTCCCTCTGCGGCGGTCTGTGCGTGGGCTGGGGTCTCCTGTCCCATCTGCTCTCCGGCGTCCTGAGTCCTTCTCCACTTCCTGGCACGCTGCTGGCAGGCCTCCAGACAGTCGGCTTAGGACGCGAGGCCGCGCCCACCGCCTCTCTTAAAGGGGCAGCGTGCATTTTTTGAAATAGCTAATTATCCAATGGCTGCGCACTCGGTACTATATCTGGTCACTCCACCATTAGGGGAGTGCCGGAGCAACGTGTTCTATCATTGCTACATCCGGTTCTGTTCCTGTTCTGTCTGCGCTGCGTCTGCAGTCTCTGTGCTTCGCTGATACTGTTTGTCTCCTCAGATCATTGCTAACCCGTATCTGGCTAATCTGGACAATCTCGGCTATTACTGGCGCAAGTGTCATCCCGTTCCGCCATCAGCCATCCGTACCCGTGGACCGTGACAAGGTCACTGAAGCCAGCCTTCTACCATCCGTTCTGGACCAGGACCTTACCCTTCTCCGTCAAGAACTTTCCACGGACTCTGTAAATACTTGTTACCCTTTTGGTCCCTCTGGGACAGCTGCCACGTGTCCGGGGTCTAACTGGAGGTAGCATCTGTGTCCTCCGGGTATTCCATTCTGGTCCTGTTCGAGGGGCCTTACTACGGGTACCCGGGGCTCACTAGTTACGCCCCCTTCGGAGCCCCCCGGACCGCGGTCTCGAGGTTCCACATTAAAAAATAAATACGAATGTGAACTTCACCACCTCTGCCTCCGCTTCCATTCGTTACAGATTGCTCCGGCCATGGAACCCGCTGGATCCCAGAGACCTCCGACCACGGATCTGTGCCAGGAGGTGGCCCGTTTGGGAGTTCAACAGGACAAGATCACGACTTATCTACGCAGCTTGTCTACCCGCATGGATTCCCTAGGGTCCTCGTCTGCACCTGACTCTTCTATCAATAATCAGGTACCAGTTCCCATGGCAAATCAAGGTCCCCGTCTGGCGGCTCCTACCCGTTTCGAGGGTGATCCTACTCTGTGTCGGGGTTTCCTCAATCAGTGCACTCTACACTTCGAAATCTTGGGGCATATGTTTGCTTCTGACCGAGCCAAGGTGGGCTTCATCATGTCACACCTGGGAGGAGAAGCCCTCGCCTGGCTAAACCCGCTATGGGAGAGAGGGGATCTGGTGGTTAACGATCTTCAATCTTTCCTAGAGGCTTTTCGCAGGACTTTCGATGAACCTGGTCGTACCACTTCGACTGCATCAGCTCTGCTCCGCCTGCGCCAAGGTACTCTCACGGTAGCTCAGTATGCTGTTAAATTCCGCACCCTCTCGTCTGAATTATCGTGGAACAATGAGGCCCTGGTTGCTAACTTCTGGGAAGGCCTATCCGGAAGAATCAAGGATGAGCTGGCGGGACGGGACAGACCTACTCTCTTGGAAGAGCTAATATCCTTGGCAACCCGAATTGACCTGCGTTTTCAGGAGCGTTCCATGGAGATCAAGCGGGACAAAAGGTCCTATCACCTGGACTCTAGTTTGTACAAAACAGGTACTTCACCCTCCGCCTCCGAGGCCATGGAGGTGGACCATGTAAGTTTGGCCACCCGCCGCCGGGAGGCACGTCGCAAGGAGGGAAGTTGTTACTACTGCGGTAGTTCTGAACATTTGATTCATTTCTGTCCTAAAAAGTCGGGAAACTCCAGTGCCTAGGTCCGGTAGGAGGGGCCAACCTAGGTAAAGAGCAGTCCTCTCCCTCTTTACACATCTCTGTCACCGTGTCCTATGGAGCAATAAAATTCTCCGAACACTGTCTACTGGATTCTAGAGCTGCAGGGAACTTCATCCAGCAGGCGGTTGTGGATCATTACCGCTTACCAGTCCAGCGTCTTCCTGATCCGTTACAGGTGTCCGCCGTGGATGGCAAACCGCTGACCGAGCCCGTCCAGTTTCAAACCGAGTTGGTGGAACTCCGGGTAGGTCTAATGCATACTGAACGAATGCGATTTTATGTATATCCTGGTTTATCCCATCCCATGCTTCTAGGTTTACCTTGGCTTCAGATGCATGAACCAGTCCTTAATTGGAAAACTGGAGAAGTTCTGCATTGGGGAGATACCTGCATGAATCGTTGCTTAACCCGGATTCAACCTGTTTCGCCTCCAGTCCAGCCTGATACCCTGCCAGGGTTGCCTTCCGCCTATTGGTCCTTCTCTGACGTCTTTGGGAAAAAAGAGGCTGAGAGACTACCTCCACACAGGTCGTATGACTGTCAGATAGAGCTTCTTCCAGGAGCATCACCCCCTCGCGGGAGAGTTTATCCTCTTTCACAGGCAGAGACTCAGGCCATGTCGGACTACATTCAAGAGAATTTGGCTAGAGGATTTATCCAAAAGTCATCGTCACCGGCAGGAGCTGGATTCTTCTTTGTGAAGAAAAAAGGACGGATCCTTGCGGCCCTGCATTGACTATCGGGGTCTAAATCAAATCACGGTAAAAAACAGGTATCCATTGCCTCTTATTTCAGAGCTGTTTGATCGTCTCCGAGGGGCCAAGATCTTCACCAAATTGGACCTCAGAGGGGCCTACAACCTGATCCGAATCAGAGAGGGAGACGAATGGAAAACAGCCTTCAACACCCGTGACGGCCACTATGAATACCTGGTAATGCCATTCGGCCTAAGCAATGCACCTGCGGTTTTTCAGGAATTTGTTAATGACATTTTCAGGGACTTGCTCTATACTTGTGTCGTGGTTTACCTGGACGATATTTTGATTTTTTCTGCTGACTTGACGTCACACCGGAGGCAAGTACGCCTGGTCTTACAAAGACTGAGAGAGAACAGGCTCTATGCCAAATATGAGAAATGTCTCTTTGAGCAGTCCTCTTTGCCTTTCCTTGGGTACATTGTATCTTCCACAGGATTAAAGATGGATCCGGAGAAGTTGTCTGCAGTTCTCAACTGGCCTCGTCCGTCTGGGCTAAAAGCCATACAAAGGTTCCTCGGATTCGCCAATTACTACCGGCAATTCATTCCACACTTTTCCACCCGAGTGGCTCCAATCACAGCCTTAACCCGGAAAGGTGTAAACTCTAAGGAATGGTCCTCCGAGGCAGAAGAGGCCTTTGTTTCTCTCAAAAAAGCCTTCGCTTCCGCACCCGTTCTCCATCGTCCTAATTCAAGTGAGCAATTTTTTCTTGAAGTTGACGCTTCTTCCATAGGTGCAGGAGCAGTTCTGACCCAGAAGTCGTCTACCGGGCGGATGATCTCGTGTGGTTTTTTTTCCAAGGTTTTTTCTCCTGCAGAAAGGAACTACTCTGTCGGTGATCGCGAACTGTTGGCCATCAAATTGGCTCTGCAAGAATGGAGACATCTTCTTGAAGGAGCTCATCACCAGGTAATCATATTCACCTACCATAAAAACCTCGCCTATCTCCAATCTGCTTTAAGACTGAATCCCCGTCAGGCCCGTTGGGCATTATTTTTTGCCCGTTTCAATTTTGTACTTCATTTCCGTCCAGCTGACAAGAACATCAAGGCAGACGCACTCTCTAGGTGTCATGTGTGCATTGCCACGAAGATCGTCGCGGTTGCACATTTTGACTTCTTACAGCTGATCTGCTGTTTCTTTGTGTTTGGCAGCTAGGGAGTTAATTCTGTCTGTGCTCGGTGCTGGGACTGGGTGCAGTTTCTCCCGGCTGCAATTGATTATTTGTTGATTGGTTTCCTTTAAATTCCTGGTTGTCTGCTTGGGGAGTTGCCAGTGAAACCTTCATGCAGACCACAGATAGGAATGAATCTGTATAGACTTTAGTTGTGAGCTCCTTAGTTGTTCTAAGCTCAACTTGGTTAGAGTTTATTTCCCAGACCATTTATGTTCCTTTGGTGTTTGAGTGTGTATGCAAGCGAGTGTTATCCTGTCTGTCTTATATGTCTAATCTGTGTATTTAGCTGAGATCAGCCCATATCCCTTTGGTGGTAGTCAGGATCCTTCTTAGGACTGATTACAGGGTTCAGGGTCTGATAGGAGACAGGGTTAGGTTGGAGACTTGGACCTCTGAACCATTATCAGTACCTCCAAGGTGAGGGATTAGTTAGGACCCCAGTTTAGGGTCAGGTTAGATCCCGGTCCACCTCTTTCCTGTTTCAGCTCATCAAGTCCTCAAGATTAACCCTGAGTTCAGCAGATATCGTGTCAGGTAAATCTATTCTATACTTACATGCTTATGTTGCTATACTAGTTGTTGTATAGAGTGTTGTTCCTGTATTAATAGTTTACTGACATTGTATACATATCATTAGACAGCGTGACATTTTCACTGGCCTTAAAAATTATCTCCAGTTACCATGGATCCAGTAGCTCAGCTGGCTCTGCAGTTGCAGGGATTATCCATGGAGCTGACGGATATTAAGTCCAAAGTTTTGTCTCCCCTGGTGTCATGTGTGCATCGCCACGAAGATCGTCGCGGTTGCACATTCTGACTTCTCACAGCTGAGTTGCTGTTTCTTTGTGTTTGGCAGTTAGGGAGTTAATTCTGTCTGTGCTCAGTTCTGGGACTGGGTGCAGTTTCTCCCGGCTGCAATTAATTATTTGTTGATTGGTTTCTTTTAAATCTCTGGTTGTCTGTGTTGGGAGTTGCCAGTGAAACTCTTCATGCAGACCACAGATAGGATTGTATCTGTATAGACTTAAGTTAAAGAGCTCCTTAGTTGTTTTAAGCTCACCTTGCTTAGAGTTTAATATCCCAGAACATTTATGTTCCTTCTGTGTTTGAGTGTGTATGCAAGTCTGTGTTTTCTCCAGTCTGTCTTATATGTCTAATCTGTGTATTTAGCAGAGATCAGCCCATATCCCTTTGGTGGTAATCAGAATCCTTCTTAGGACTGATTACAGGGTTCAGGGACTGATAGGAGACAGGGTTAGGCTGGAGACTTGGACCTCTGAACCATTATCAGTACCTCCAAGGTGAGGGATTAGTTAGGACCCCAGTTTAGGGTCAGGTTAGACCCCCGGTCCTCCTCTTTCCTGTGACAGTGTATCAAGTCCTCAAGATTAACCCTGAGTTCAACGGATATCGTGTCAGGTAAATCTATTCTATATTTACATGCTGATGTTGCTAATCTATATGTTGTATAGAGTGTTGTTCTTTTAAGAATAGTTTACTGACATCGTACACATATCATAAGACCGCGTGACATTTTCACTGGCCCATAAAATTATTCCCAGTTGCCATGGATCCAGTAGCCCAGCTGGCTCTGCAGTTGCAGGGATTATCCATGGAGCTGACGGACATTAAGTCCAAAGTTTTGTCTCCCTCGGAGCAAACCAGATTTGAACCTAAAGTAGCTCTCCCGGACAGGTTCACTGGTGGGCGAGACAAATTTTTTACCTTCAGGGAAGCATGTAAATTGTATTTTCGGCTTCGGCCTCGATCATCAGGGAGTGAAGAGCAGAGAGTGGGAATTGTTATCTCGCTCCTACAAGGGGACCCTCAATCCTGGGCCTTCTCCCTTCCTCCGGGATCCCCGGCTCTACAGTCAGTAGATCGATTTTTTACTGCCCTGGGTTTGGTATATGATGACCCAGATCGGGTCTCTCTTGCTGAGACAAAATTACGTAAGATACAGCAGGGAGATCGTCCGGCGGAGGAATTTGCTTCTGAGTTCCGTAGATGGGCCACAGATACTCAGTGGAATGACCCAGCTCTTAGAAGCCAGTTTTGTCATGGGCTTTCTGACAAATTAAAGGACGTTTTGGCTCAGTATGATTCTCCTCCATCACTGGAGGCTGCTATGGCCCTAGCTATCCGTACTGATAGACGGCTCCGGGAGAGGTGCGAGGTAACTTCGCCCCCTGTTGTTACTCCACCTACCACTAAAGTCCCTTATGTTGAGGTTCCCCTTGTCTGTTCGGAGGAGCCTATGCAGTTGGGAGGGACATCATTTCGTAGGAGGGGATTGGCGGTACGCCGCAGGACTAGAAGGTGTTTCTTCTGCGGGAAAGAGGGACATTTTGTTGAGGGATGTCCATCCCGTGCCTTGTTGAGCAAAAAGTCGCCGGAAAACTGTTAATCCCAGGTTGTGTGGTGGACGACAACCTGGGAGTATGTATTTCGTCCGCTAGTTCTTCTCAGTTCCTTGTACCAGTGGAGGTGGTGGTTGGTACGAGAGTGGAGAGATTTTCTGTTCTTCTTGATAGTGGGTCCGGGGCTAATCTGGTTGACGCTCAGTTTGCTCAGGCTCAAGGTATGCATCTGAGTGTATTGGTCAAACCGATCCCTATATTCTCCATTGACGCCAGGCCTCTCGGCCAAGGTAGCTTTGTTCATGAGGTTCATAACATTGACCTTCGGGTAGGGGCAATACATAGGGAACTATTATCTTGTTATGTGTTGGAGGGTCTACCTACTCCTATTGTGTTGGGACTTCCTTGGTTGGTTAAACATAACCCTGTGATTAATTGGCAGTCCAGAGATATAAGCCAATGGGGTGAGTTTTGCAAAAGTAACTGCATGAACACAGTCATCAGTGCGGTCGTGCCTAGTACTTTGCCTCCTTTTTTGGAGGACTTTGGGGATGTGTTCTCTGAGGAGGGGTGTCAGGAGTTGCCTCCTCATCGCGTGTATGACTGCTCTATTAATTTACTTCCTGATGCTAAGTTACCTAAAGCTAGGTTATATAACCTTTCTGGTCCTGAGAGGCAGGCTATGAAAGATTATATTTCGGAAAGTCTGGCCAAAGGGCATATTAGACCTTCATCTTCCCCAGTGGCCGCGGGGTTCTTCTTTGTGAAGAAAAAAGATGGAGGCCTACGCCCTTGCTTGGATTTCCGCGAACTTAATCGGATTACTGTTCGAGATCCGTATCCACTCCCTCTGATTCCTGATCTCTTCAATCAAATTGTTGGCGCCAAATGGTTCTCTAAATTGGATCTCAGGGGGGCGTATAATCTGATTAGGATAAAAGAGGGGGATGAGTGGAAAACGGCGTTTAACACGCCGGAGGGACATTATGAGAACCTTGTCATGCCTTTTGGTCTGACTACTGCACCAGCAGTATTCCAACATTTTGTTAATGACATTTTTCGTCATCTGGTGGGGCTGTTTGTGGTCGTATATTTGGATGACATTTTAATTTACTCACCAGATCTTGTGTCTCACCAGGAGCATGTGAGACAGGTGTTGCAGATCTTGCGAGACAATAAACTATACGCCAAACTGGAAAAGTGTGTATTCGCCGTACAGGAACTTCAGTTTTTGGGTTTCTTGGTGTCAGCATCCGGTTTCCGTATGGACCCTGAAAAGGTGAGAGCAGTGCTTGAATGGGATCAGCCAGAGGATCTTAAGGCTCTGCAGCGTTTTCTGGGGTTTGCTAACTACTACCGGAAATTTATTTGTAATTTCTCATCTGTTGTCAAACCTCTCACTGACATGACAAGAAAAGGGACGGATTTTTCTAAATGGTCGGACAAAGCTTGCCAAGCTTTTTCCTCTTTGAAAAAATGTTTTGCTTCGGCACCCGTTCTCATCCAACCAGATGCATCACAGCCGTTCGTTGTGGAGGTGGACGCGTCTGACGTAGGGGTGGGTGCAATATTGTCCCAGGGTCCGTCCCCTGGTAAATGGCATCCGTGCGCTTTCTTTTCTAAAAAATTGTCGTCCGCCGAAAGGAATTATGATATCGGCAATAGGGAACTTTTGGCCATTAAGTTGGCTTTTGAAGAATGGCGTCACTTTTTGGAGGGGGCAGTCCACCCGGTCACCGTCATTACTGATCACAAGAACCTGCTGTATTTGGAATCTGCTAAGCGTCTGAATTCCAGACAAGCTCGATGGTCGTTGTTTTTTACCAGGTTTAATTTTGTTGTCACTTATCGCCCTGGATCTAAGAATGTTAAGGCGGATGCCTTGTCTCGCAGTTTCCCAGGGGCCGGGAAAATGGATGACCCGATTCCTATCCTTCAGGAGGGGGTGGTAGTGTCGGCTGTATGTTCTGAGCTTGAGGAGGAGGTGTTAGAGGCTCAGGGGGACGCCCCTGCAGGACCTCCAGGGAGACTGTTTGTCCCAAATCAGTTGAGACAAAAGGTTATTGAGGCACATCATAATTCTGCTTTAGCAGGACATCCAGGGAGTAAGGCTACTTTAGATCTCCTTTCTCGCCGGTTTTGGTGGCCTAACGTTAATAAAGATGTTTTAACTTTTGTCGCGTCCTGTGGGGTTTGTGCTCGCTCTAAGACCCCTCATACCCGTCCGTCTGGGACCCTCTTACCCTTGAAACTTCCGGAGCGTCCATGGACTCATTTATCTATGGACTTCATTACGGACCTTCCTCCGTCGTCAGGGAATACTGTCATACTGGTGGTTGTTGACAGGTTCAGTAAGATGGCACATTTCATTGCTCTTCCTGCCCTCCCTAATGCTAAAACTCTGGCGCAGGTGTTCATTGGGGAGATTGTGAGACTTCATGGGTTGCCTTCTGATGTGGTGTCAGATAGGGGGTCTCAGTTTGTGTCCAAGTTTTGGAGGGCATTTTGTTTACTTCGGGGGATGCAATTGTCATTTTCCTCGGCTTTTCATCCGCAGACCAATGGTCAGACAGAGCGTCTGAATCAGAGCTTAGAGACATATCTCCGGTGTTTTGTCTCAGAGAACCAAGAGGACTGGTCTTCTTTCTTGCCTCTGGCAGAGTTCGCTCTTAACAACAGGCGGAGCGAGTCCACTGGTAAGTCCCCGTTTTTTGGGGCATATGGTTTTCATCCCCAGTTTTGTACATTCAATGGGGGGGGCCCTTCTGGGGTTCCTGAGGAGGAGCGTTTCTCGTCGTCACTTGCTTCAGTGTGGAGAGGTGTATTGAATAATCTGAGTGCTATGGGGAACCGTTATAAACGTATGGCTGATAGGAGGAGAGTTTCTGGTCCAGATCTTAATGTGAACGATCTGGTATGGTTGTCTACCAGGAATATAAAACTTAAAGTTCCCTCCTGGAAGCTGGGCCCCAGATTCATCGGGCCGTACAGGATCAGTTCCATAATTAATCCTGTGGCATTTCGTCTGGACCTCCCTCCTACGTTTAAAATCCACAATGTGTTCCACAAGTCATTACTTAAGAGGTACGTGGCACCAGTCATACCATCACCTCTACCTCCTCCTCCAGTGGTGGTCAATGGTAACTTGGAGTTTCAAGTGTCAAAGATCATTGACTCACGTCTGAATCGCCGGTCCCTTCAGTACTTGGTGCATTGGAAGGGGTATGGTCCAGAGGAGAGGACGTGGGTTCCTGCGTCTGACATTAACGCAGATCGTTTGGTGCGGACCTTCCACAGAACTCACCCGGGCAAACCTGGCCCTGAGGGTCCGGAGGCCCCTCGTAGAAGGGGGGGTACTGTCATGTGTGCATCGCCACGAAGATCGTCGCGGTTGCACATTCTGACTTCTCACAGCTGAGTTGCTGTTTCTTTGTGTTTGGCAGTTAGGGAGTTAATTCTGTCTGTGCTCAGTTCTGGGACTGGGAGCAGTTTCTCCCGGCTGCAATTAATTATTTGTTGATTGGTTCCTTTAAATCTCTGGTTGTCTGTGTTGGGAGTTGCCAGTGAAACTCTTCATGCAGACCACAGATAGGATTGTATCTGTATAGACTTAAGTTAAAGAGCTCCTTAGTTGTTTTAAGCTCACCTTGCTTAGAGTTTAATATCCCAGAACATTTATGTTCCTTCTGTGTTTGAGTGTGTATGCAAGTCTGTGTTTTCTCCAGTCTGTCTTATATGTCTAATCTGTGTATTTAGCAGAGATCAGCCCATATCCCTTTGGTGGTAATCAGAATCCTTCTTAGGACTGATTACAGGGTTCAGGGACTGATAGGAGACAGGGTTAGGCTGGAGACTTGGACCTCTGAACCATTATCAGTACCTCCAAGATGAGGGATTAGTTAGGACCCCAGTTTAGGGATCAGGTTAACCCCCGGTCCTCCTCTTTCCTGTGACAGTGTATCAAGTCCTCAAGATTAACCCTGAGTTCAACGGATATCGTGTCAGGTAAATCTATTCTATATTTACATGCTGATGTTGCTAATCTATATGTTGTATAGAGTGTTGTTCTTTTAAGAATAGTTTACTGACATCGTACACATATCATAAGACCGCGTGACACCTGGAGCAAACCAGAGTTGAACCTAAAGTAGCTCTCCCGGACAGGTTCACTGGTGGGCGAGACAAATTTTTCACCTTCCGGGAGGCATGTAAATTGTATTTTCGGCTTCGGCCTCGATCATCAGGGAGTGATGAGCAGAGAGTGGGAATTGTTATCTCACTTCTGCAAGGGGACCCTCAATCCTGGGCATTTTCCCTTCCTCCGGGATCCCCGGCTCTACTGTCTGTAGATCAATTTTTTACTGCCCTGGGATTGGTATATGATGACCCAGATCGGGTCTCTCTTGCTGAGACAAAATTACGTAAGATACAGCAGGGAGATCGTCCTGCAGAGGAATTTGCTTCTGAGTTTCGTAGATGGGCCACAGATACTCAGTGGAATGACCCAGCTCTTAGGAGCCAGTTTTGTCATGGGCTTTCTGATAAATTAAAAGACGTTTTGGCTCAGTATGAGTCTCCTCATTCACTGGAGGCTGCTATGGCCTTAGCTATCCGTACTGATAGACGGCTTCGGGAGAGGGGTGAGGTAACCCCACTCCCTGTTGTTTCTCCACCTACCACTAAAGTCCCTTATGTTGAGGTTCCCCTTGTCTGTTCGGATGAGCCTATGCAGTTGGGAGGGACATAATTTCGTAGGAGGGGATTGGCGGTACGCCGCAGGACTAGAAGATGTTTTTTCTGCGGGAAAGAGGGACATTTTGTTGGAGAATGTCCATCCCGTGCCTTGTTGAGCCAAAAGTCGCCGGAAAACTGTTAATCCCAGGTTGTGTGGTGGACGACAACCTGGGAGTATGTATTTCATCCGCCAGTTCTTCTCAGTTCCTTGTACCAGTGGAGGTGGTAGTTGGTACGAGAGTGGAGAGATTGTCTGTTCTTCTTGATAGTGGTTCCGGGGCTAATCTGGTTGACGCTCAGTTTGCTCAGGCTCAAGGTATGCATCTGAGTGTATTGGTCAAACCGATCCCTATATTCTCCATTGACGCCAGGCCTCTCGGCCAAGGTAGCTTTGTTCATGAGGTTCATAACATTGACCTTCGGGTAGGGGCAATACATAGGGAACAATTATCTTGTTATGTGTTGGAGGGTCTACCTACTCCCATTGTGTTGGGACTTCCTTGGTTGGTTAAACATAACCCTGTGATTAATTGGCAGTCCAGAGAAATAAGCCAATGGGGTGAGTTTTGCAAAAGCAACTGCATGAACACAGTCATCAGTGCGGTCGTGCCTAGTACATTGCCTCCTTTTTTGGAGGATTTTGGGGATGTTTTCTCTGAGGAGGGGTGTCAGGAGTTGCCTCCTCATCGCGTGTATGACTGCTCTATTAATCTCCTTCCTGATGCTAAGTTGCCTAAAGCTAGGTTGTATAATCTTTCTGGTCCTGAGAAGCAGGCTATGAAAGATTATATTTCTGAAAGTCTGGCCAAAGGGCATATTAGACCTTCATCTTCCCCAGTAGCCGCGGGGTTCTTCTTTGTGAAGAAGAAAGATGGAGGCTTACGCCCTTGCTTGGATTTCCGCGAACTTAATCGGATTACTGTTCGAGATCCGTATCCACTCCCTCTTATTCCTGATCTCTTCAATCAAATTGTTGGCGCCAAATGGTTCTCTAAATTGGATCTCAGGGGGGCGTATAATCTGATTAGGATAAAAGAGGGGGATGAGTGGAAAACGGCGTTTAACACGCCGGAGGGACATTATGAAAACCTTGTCATGCCTTTTGGTCTGACTACTGCACCAGCAGTATTCCAACATTTTGTTAATGACATTTTTCGTCACCTTGTGGGGCTGTTTGTGGTTGTATATTTGGACGACATTTTAATTTACTCGCCAGATCTTGTGTCTCATCAGGAGCATGTGAGACAGGTGGTTGCAGATCTTGCGAGACAATAAACTATACGCCAAACTGGAGAAGTGTGTATTTGCCGTACAGGAACTTCAGTTTTTGGGTTTTTTGGTGTCAGCCTCCGATTTCCGTATGGACCCTGAAAAGGTGAGAGCAGTGCTTGAATGGGATCAGCCAGGGGATCTTAAGGCTCTGCAGCGTTTTTTGGGGTTTGCTAACTACTACCGGAAATTTATTTGTAATTTCTCATCTGTCGTCAAACCTCTCACTGACATGACAAGAAAAGGGACGGATTTTTCTAAATGGTCGGACAAAGCTTGCCAAGCCTTTTCCTCTTTGAAGAAATGTTTTGCTTCGGCACCCATTCTCATCCAACCAGATGCATCTCAGCCGTTCATTGTGGAGGTGGATGCGTCTGATGTAGGGGTGGGTGCTATATTGTCCCAGGGTCCGTCCCCTGGTAAATGGCATCCGTGCGCTTTCTTTTCTAAGAAATTGTCGTCCGCCGAAAGGAATTATGATATCGGCAATAGGGAACTTTTGGCCATTAAGCTAGCTTTTGAAGAATGGCGTCACTTTTTGGAGGGGGCAGTCCACCCGGTTACAGTTATTACTGATCACAAGAACCTGTTGTATTTGGAATCCGCTAAGCGTCTGAATTCCAGACAAGCTCGATGGTCGTTGTTTTTTACCAGGTTTAATTTTGTCGTCACTTATCGCCCGGGGTCTAAGAATGTAAAGGCTGATGCCTTGTCTCGCAGTTTCCCAGGGGCCGGGAAAACGGATGACCCGAGTCCTATCCTTCAGGAGGGGGTGGTAGTGTCGGCTGTATTTTCTGAGCTTGAGGAGGAGGTGTTAGAGGCTCAGGTGGACGCCCCTGCAGGACCTCCAGGGAGACTGTTTGTCCCAAATCTGTTGAGACAAAAGGTTATTGAGGCACATCATAATTCTGCTCTAGCAGGACATCCAGGGAGTAAGGCTACTTTAGATCTCCTTTCTCGCCGGTTTTGGTGGCCTAATTCTAATAAAGATGTTATAACTTTTGTCGCGTCATGTGGGGTGTGTGCTCGCTCTAAAACCCCTCATACCCGTCCGTCTGGGACCCTTTTACCCTTGAAACTTCCGGAGCGTCCATGGACTCATTTATCTATGGACTTCATTACGGACCTTCCTCCGTCGTCGGGGAATGCTGTCATACTGGTGGTTGTTGACAGGTTCAGTAAGATGGCACATTTCGTTGCTCTTCCTGCACTCCCTAATGCTAAAACTCTGGCGCAGGTGTTCATTAGGGAGATCGTTAGACTTCATGGGTTGCCTTCTGATGTGGTGTCAGATAGGGGGTCTCAGTTTGTGTCCAAATTTTGGAGGGCATTTTGTTTACGTCGGGGGATGCAATTGTCATTTTCCTCGGCTTTTCATCCGCAGACCAATGGTCAGACAGAGCGTCTGAATCAGAGCTTAGAGACATATCTCCGGTGTTTTGTTTCAGAGAACCAAGAGGACTGGTCTTCTTTCTTGCCTCTGGCAGAGTTCGCTCTTAACAACAGGCGGAGCGAGTCCACTGGTAAGTCCCCGTTTTTTGGGGCATATGGTTTCCATCCCCAGTTTTGTACTTTCAATGGGGGGGGCCCTTCTGGGGTTCCTGAGGAGGAGCGTTTCTTGTCGTCACTTGCTTCTGTGTGGAGAGGTGTATTGAATAATCTGAGTGCGATGGGGAACCGTTACAAACGTATGGCTGATAGGAGGAGAGTTTCTGGTCCAGATCTGAATGTGAACGATCTGGTATGGTTGTCTACCAGGAATATAAAACTTAAGGTGCCCTCCTGGAAACTGGGTCCCAGATTCATCGGGCCGTACAGGATCAGTTCCATAATTAATCCTGTGGCATTTCGTCTGGACCTCCCTCCTACGTTTAAAATTCATAATGTGTTCCACAAGTCATTACTTAAAAGGTATGTGGCACCAGTCATACCGTCACCTCTACCTCCTCCTCCTGTGTTGGTCAATGGTAACTTGGAATTTCAAGTATCAAAGATCATTGACTCACGTCTGAATCGCCGTCCCTTCAGTACTTGGTGCATTGGAAGGGGTATGGTCCAGAGGAGAGGACGTGGGTCCCTGCGTCTGATGTTAACGCAGATCGTTTGGTTCGGACCTTCCACAGAACTCACCCGGGCAGGCCTGGCCCTGAGGGTCCGGAGGCCCCTCGTAGAAGGGGGGGTACTGTCATGTGTGCATTGCCACGAAGATCGTCGCGGTTGCACATTTTGACTTCTCACAGCTGATCTGCTGTTTCTTTGTGTTTGGCAGCTAGGGAGTTAATTCTGTCTGTGCTCGGTGCTGGGACTGGGTGCAGTTTCTCCCGGCTGCAATTGATTATTTGTTGATTGGTTTCCTTTAAATTCCTGGTTGTCTGCTTGGGGAGTTGCCAGTGAAACCTTCATGCAGACCACAGATAGGAATGAATCTGTATAGACTTTAGTTGTGAGCTCCTTAGTTGTTCTAAGCTCAACTTGGTTAGAGTTTATTTCCCAGACCATTTATGTTCCTTTGGTGTTTGAGTGTGTATGCAAGCGAGTGTTATCCTGTCTGTCTTATATGTCTAATCTGTGTATTTAGCTGAGATCAGCCCATATCCCTTTGGTGGTAGTCAGGATCCTTCTTAGGACTGATTACAGGGTTCAGGGTCTGATAGGAGACAGGGTTAGGTTGGAGACTTGGACCTCTGAACCATTATCAGTACCTCCAAGGTGAGGGATTAGTTAGGACCCCAGTTTAGGGTCAGGTTAGATCCCGGTCCACCTCTTTCCTGTTTCAGCTCATCAAGTCCTCAAGATTAACCCTGAGTTCAGCAGATATTGTGTCAGGTAAATCTATTCTATACTTACATGCTTATGTTGCTATACTAGTTGTTGTATAGAGTGTTGTTCCTGTATTAATAGTTTACTGACATTGTATACATATCATTAGACAGCGTGACACTAGGGCCTTCTTGCCTCCTGAACTGGAGGAGGAACCTCAGCACATTATTGAACCTTCTAGGTTAGTCTCTGTTGCCTCCACTGATCTGGCCCGGCTTCCTCCTGGGAAGACTTTCGTGTCTGCTTCTGACCGTACTCGTGTTCTGCGCTGGGGTCATTCTTCTAAGTTGGCTGGCCATGCTGGTCAGAAAAAGACGCAGCAACTCATCTCCCGGTATTACTGGTGGCCTACCATGGTCAAGGATATCCAGGAGTTCGTCGCAGCATGTCCTTCATGTGCTCGTAACAAAACTGTTAAACATCTACCAGCCGGCAGGCTTCTGCCTCTTCCGATTCCGTCCGCTCCCTGGCAGCACATCGCGATGGATTTCATCACGGATCTTCCCATCTCTTCTGGCTGCTCAGTGGTATGGGTTGTGGTGGACCGCTTCTCTAAAATGGCTCACTTCGTTCCGCTATCTGGCCTCCCGTCTGCTCCAGAACTGGCCACTCACTTCATCCAGCACATCTTTCGTCTACATGGATTTCCTCTCCACATCGTGTCCGACAGGGGCGTCCAGTTCACCTCTAAGTTCTGGAGAGGACTCTGTAAAATGGTAAAAATTGAACTAGATTTTTCAATCAAATCCTGGCTGGATACCTGCGTCACTTCGTCAACGCTCATCATAATGACTGGGTAGAATTACTGCCCTGGGCGGAATTCTCCTACAACAATCAAGTAAGTGAATCTTCTGGAAAGTCTCCCTTTCAGATTGTGTTTGGACTGCAACCCGGAATTCCTCTTCCTGTCTCGGGATTGTCGGATGTTCCGGCAGTCGATACCTTGTCAAAGAATTTCTCGGACATTTGGAGAGAGACCAGGTCGGCTTTGGAGAAAGCTTCTCAACGTATGAAAACGCATGCGGACAAAAGACGTTTGGAGGCTCCCATCTTTCGTCCAGGAGACAAGGTATGGCTCTCCTCCAAGTACATCCGTCTGAAGTTACCATCGTACAAATTGGGTCCTCGTTTCATTGGTCCCTTTGAAGTTTTGAGACAGATCAACCCGGTCTCTTATAAACTGAAATTGCCTAATTCTCTAAGAGTACCTAACTCCTTTCATGTTTCCCTCCTCAAACCAGTAGTGTTGAGCTCCTTTTTTAAGGACCCGGGTACCACTCCTGATCCGGTCTCTGAGGATGATGTTTTTGAGGTAAAACATATCTTGGCCTCTAAGCGAGTAAAAGGTAGGATCTATTACCTGGTGGACTGGAAGGGTTTTGGTCCTGAGGAGAGGTCTTGGGAGCCTAAAGAGAACATCCAGGCCCCTCTTCTTCTTAAAAGATTTCACGCAGGCTTGAAAAAGAGGGGGAGTAAAGAGGGGGATACTGTTACACCCGGTCCCAGCGCTGCCTCTGCACTCCGTTCTGCTCACTCACCTGTTCCTCGGGCTGTCCCTCTGCGGCGGTCTGTGCGTGGGCTGGGGTCTCCTGTCCCATCAGCTCTCCGGCGTCCTGAGTCCTTCTCCACTTCCTGGCACGCTGCTGGCAGGCCTCCAGGCAGTCGGCTTAGGACGCGAGGCCGCGCCCACCGCCTCTCTTAAAGGGGCAGCGTGCATCTTTTGAAATAGCTAATTATCCAATGGCTGCGCACTCGGTACTATATCTGGTCACTCCACCATTAGGGGAGTGCCGGAGCAACGTGTTCTATCATTGCTACATCCGGTTCTGTTCCTGTTCTGTCTGCGCTGCGTCTGCAGTCTCTGTGCTTCGCTGATACTGTTTGTCTCCTCAGATCATTGCTAACCCGTATCTGGCTAATCTGGACAATCTCGGCTATTACTGGCGCAAGTGTCATCCCGTTCCGCCATCAGCCATCCGTACCCGTGGACCGTGACAAGGTCACTGAAGCCAGCCTTCTACCATCCGTTCTGGACCAGGACCTTACCCTTCTCCGTCAAGAACTTTCCACGGACTCTGTAAATACTTGTTACCCTTTTGGTCCCTCTGGGACGGCTGCCACGTGTCCGGGGTCTAACTGGAGGTAGCACCTGTGTCCTCGGGTATTCCATTCTGGTCCTGTTCGAGGGGCCTTACTACGGGTACCCGGGGCTCACTAGTTACGCCCCCTTCGGAGCCCCCCGGACCGCGGTCTCGAGGTTCCACATTCAAAAATAAATACGAATGTGAACTTCACCACCTCTGCCTCCGCTTCCATTCGTTACACCAGTGATCCTTTGTGGAGATCCGACCTGCTAGAAAAATAAGGAAGAAAGGTCAGCTCTCCCCTTAGACATCCAGGAACCAGAGCACGGAAAGTCTGTAGTGCAGCAGGATTAGTGATCGATCAATGAGGTATTACAGCTCTTTTCTGCCTTAAAATCAGTCATTTATTGAAGCAATTCTTTAAAAACAGCATAATAGCATACAGCATAAATCTCACCAGTGCTTCAAAGGATAAATAAGCAGGTTTACCTGACCTGCTAGGTCTCAGGTGTATGACTTATTACCGTTAGTAAAAAAATAGCTCCAGCCTGACACTTCGAGCCCAGCCCAGATGGTAGAGAAGGTAGTAGTCGACCGGTTGTTGGGAACTCTGCCAGTCACCATACAGCACTGGGTGGGGCAAGGTGACCCTGGCAACTTAGATCAGATGATAGAGTCAGTCAGAACCAAGCCCATGCTCAGGGGCTACCCCAGTATGAGGGTGGCAGGAGACCAGTTACCCCTAAATCGGTCTCGTGGTCTAGCTATGCCACCATTATCAAGTGCTGGTGGTGCCAAAGGGTGGGACATGAGGCTTCCAACTGCTCACTGACTTGCCGGTTGTCGATGTATGTCCAGACTATCTACACCGCAAACACAGTCGGTCCACCTGGTGAACCCCATCTGTGCCAGGTGCACGTCAATGGACTCCGGGCAGAGAGGCTCTCTTGGATGAGAAAAAGGAGATATGTTCCAGCTTCTTTGAATCAAAAAATTTATTAGAAAACGCTTCTTAAAAAACCATAGCAATGGCAAAGTTCACATGGCAAGATATAGTTACGAGTTTCTGTTTTGCCAAGTATTTAAAGGGGTCAGATACGGCTTTAAAGAAGGCGATTCATTTTATTATAATAATTAAATGATTACAGAAAATAGGAAATAGTGTGATATTCCACGCACTTTTGCATAATATAAATCACAAAGGTAAAGTACTTACATTGCACGCTGCACAGAAAAAACTTCACCAGGAATAACACGTCATCAGTCCAGGAACATCAGCTGTGAGAAGCGAAATGGCGAAGACAGAGAAATCCCTGGGATCCAGACTGTGGAGTCACATGCGTCCCCTCTTTAGTCCACAGGTTAACAAGGCTTCTGTAGATCGCTAAGTGTGGCAGTACCTTTAGCTGAAGTCTTCCCCAGCTTATGCATTGTTTAGAAACAAATGCTTGCATAACCAAGTATTACACAAGCCCTAACAAGTTCTATTCGTCCGACATAGCATCCCTCTGGCTGAGTGGCTAACTCCCTAGACGTCATCCGACATAGCATCCCTCTGGCTGAGTGGCTAACTCCTAAATGTCAATCAACATCAGACAAATACATCAATGGATAAGACATGCCAAAAACTCTCCTGGTACCGAATGTTCTACTATACTATAAACGCGACATTTCTCACTAAACATTAATAAAGAAACTATGCAGTAATTGAATGATACTATAAACATACACTTTCCCACTAAAGATACTGTAATCATATGCTTTCCCACTAAACATTGATAAAAGAGCTTTGTGGTCCACGTGTTGGGAAAATTACAGAAAATACAAGGCTAATATGAGCTGAACTGTTACTGTCTTATATCTTAAAGGTTCCTTAAACACAGGCTACCAATATGGATTCCTGATGGTCATTAACATCTTAGCAACACAGTTTCAAACGCACAAGATGTCCTTTATCAAACTATAGTTTGCTATGAGAGACAGAGAGTTTATCATGGCGGTAATGCCTATATTAAAAGAACAACTTCTGGATGCCCAGGCAACGCAGAGCCGAGTGTATAATAGAAGGCAATAATTAGGTCCCTTAAACAAGGGAATTGGGTATTAGTTTTAGTGCTCACCACAGAAAGTAAGCTCATGGTCAAGTGACAAGGGCCATATGAAGTCCACGAAAAGGTTGGTGAGGTGAACTACAGGGTATATCAGCCCGAGAAGAGGGAACCCGAGCTATTATATTACATCAATCTGTTAAAGGTATGAAAAGACCGGGAATGCATGGTTACAGACACTACTACAGTCATATCGACTGTGGATCCTCCACCACAGCACGTGAGGAGGCCATGAATGAGGTCAAGATAAGCAACACTCTCTATAAACAACAGTGATGGGATGTTTGGAAATTAGTGCAGCAGAATACGGATGTATTCTCAGAACTGCCCAGCCATACATCTGTGATGCACCACGACACTGTCACCGAGCCTCAGATAAGGGAGAGAATGAAACCGTACCATGATCCAGAGGCAAGCCATCGTGGTTGAGGTGAAACAAATGCGCCAGCTAGGAGTTATTGAGAAGTCCAGGAGTGAGTGGGCTAGTCCCATTGTATTGATTCCAAAGCCAGATGGATTGTTACGATTTTGTAATGATTTCTGGACATTGAATGAGGTTTCAAATGCTGACATTTATCCAATGCCCAGGTGGATGAGCTTACTAAGAGACTGGGGCAGGCCCAGTACTTCACAATACTCGATCTGACCAAGGGTTACTGGCAGGTGCCTATGACAAAATCGGTTAAAGAAAAGACCGCCTTTGTCACACCAAATCACTATGCCGTCTTGTCTTTTGAGTTACATGGGGCCCCGGCCACATTTTTGAGGCTGATGGACATAGTTTTAGACAGGGGTGGGATTCGGCCGGTTCTCCCCGGTTCGATGGAACCGCTTGTTAAAAAAGCAGCCAGTTCCCGAACCAGGGAGATTCGGAGCTGCGATCCGGTAATAGCGCAACAACACAACAGAGGGCTCTGCTTCTCAGCCTGCACCCCGCCGGATACTGTGCAGGAGGTGGCTGGTGTGGAGCCCAGCTGTGACTGGATCCATATCTTCCAGAAGGATGCACTAAAGGAAGATCCCACTAGAGGTCATGACACACACACACATTTGAGTTTACCTAGAAGACCATTAGAGGGAGCTGTGTTAGGCATATAAAAACAAGTTTAGTTTCAGTTTGCCTCAGAAAGGAAGAGAAGGAGAAGAAAGAGTGATTAGGGAAGTGCAGAGCTCCACTCTGTGCAGAGCTGTTCAATCAGTTTAACTTGAGCTTAAGTGGAGGCTAGTACGAGTGAAAGGGAAATCACTCTAGCCTAGTCAGAGCAGATTCTGAAGCGTAACTCACAAGGAAGCGTGCCGACGCTTAAAGAGCGGCGAAGAGGCCGATTACCAACTGCCGGCGTGTGTGATCTTAGTAGGACCCAGGTAGGCCGAAGGCAAGTGGAATTGGAGGGGTCAGTGAGCATTAATAGCTCCCCTCAGCAAGAAATACTGGACACCGGGGCCCGAGCCTATAAGGATCTCCACGACCTATTAGGAGAACACCGGAGTTCCTGGAGGACTACAAGTCCCAGGAGTACCACAGAGTTGATACGTAACAGGATCAGGAGGACGGAGCCCGGCTCGGCCAGCCATCAAGGACCCTGTCCTGCCAGAGAGAAGGTCCAACCACAAAATCAGCCAGGTATAGGACAGAGATCAAGTTAGACCTAGCTATAAGCAGGTCAGGACTTTATTGTGTAACGACAGAGGATAGGAGGCCATACACCTACCAGTGGAGAAATCTGGATGTGCATCCTTCGCCCTATCGTGCTCCGGGGAGTACTGCCATTTCTACAGTAAAGGTACCAAACTGACTTTTGTGTGTGTTCCCCTTATTGTCTCTGACGGCGGGATCCCCACCTGTCCTGCATCCTCCTGTTTCTATCTGCCCTGGAAGGACACCATCTTGCCTGTAGAAGACCTACCATCTAGCTGCCCAACACCATCCCTTCCAGAGTATTTGTATAGCAGCGCTGGTCACCCTGACCAGATACTACAGGTGGCGTCACGACAAACTATACGAACACTCCATCATCCCCTGTAAATATCCCACATTACGGCGAGTGCCCAGGGCACGGACCGAGCTGTGCTACCCGTGACATCCTCCATAGACATCAACGGGCTCGGTGCCGAGTATCCCAAAGCCCTGGTACCCGCGGCTCGTCAACTCTTGGCGTCACGAACAGGATTTTTGGTGTCTGCAGCAACGGAGTACTTTGTGCCCGTTGCCACTGGGTACTGTGTGCCTTGCAAAAACGACTGTTGTATATAGTGGTGAAGATTTCCCGCCATTTGCCGCCATTTATAGCGTTCCGGCGCGAAAACTAGTGGGCGTACCTGCAAAAGCGCGCTGAGTCTGAACACGCCCCCAACGCTGACGTGGCGGCAGGTCCTGTGGAGAGCTTCAGTGAACGCTCTGACGTCAGAGCGCCAGCGACACAGGTCCTTTCTCCACCGCTGTGCCTGCAGAGCTGCAGCCTTCAGAGAAGGTAGGCCACAATTAACTAGGGGGGCGCAGATATGTCGCAGCAGCAAGCCGACAGCGCGGCCCAGGCCGACAACCCCAATGACTTACCACTTGGCGCTGCAGCGCAGGATAGAAATCCAGGCCCCTCACCTGGTCCTGTGGTCCCAATAGTACCGCTAACGCTGCCATACATGCCTGGAGCGAAGTGGCTCCCTCAGTACAGCGGCAAGCCAGACACCCTGTCAGGGTTCAAGCGAAAAATATGCAGCATAATGGACATGTACCCTATGACAGAAAAGCAGAGAGCTGCAGTGGTTGTGGGACAATTAACTGGTGCTGCTGAGAGAGAGGTAGAGACTTGGACAGCTGCAGACCAGGAGTCAGTGCTTGCAATTTTCTTAAAGCTACAGACTATCTTTGAAGACCGCACTGAAACAGATCTCCGGATGAAGTTTTATCAATGTTCCCAGAAATCAGATGACAGCATTAGAGACTATGCCTGCCGGCTACAAGGGGCCCTGCGAGCTCTTAAACAAGTTAACCCTATAAGTGTCACCAATGAAAATAAAATGTTAAAGGAACAATTTGTTCGGGGACTGAGGTCTCAAGCGGAAAGCAGGACTGTGCACTGGTGGTCCTTGGATCATCCTGATGCTACCTTTGATGCCCTTAAGGATATGGCTATAAAAGGACTGCGACCTCTGGAGACACCCGAGATGGCAACCCAGTGTCACCCAAGTGAAACCACCCTAAAGCCAACAGCATCCACCTTTTCCCCGCTGGTTGCGGAAGCCAAAACGCAGGAGGCGCCCCCTACTGAGCTGGACTGCCTGCGCTCAGAAGTGCGCCAGCTGACCAAAAACCTGGCCACTGTAATGAGTGCCCTGTAACTGTCGACGGAGGAAGAAGGAAAGATCCTGCTGGCTGACTGCCCAGAGGATGTCCCTTGGATGAACCGGAGGAGGAGGAGGACGTCGCCCCACCAGAGGAGGACGTCGCCCCACCGGAGGAGGACAACGCCACCCCCAGGAAGGACCCGCGACCAGCATCATCCCCGTCGAGAGATCATCTGCTACCGCTGCCACAGAGAAGGTCACCCAGCACGTCGGTGTCCTTTAAACTAGCAAATCCTGGGTCCGAGGGCCAACCCCCAGGAATAGACTCCTCAGGCCCCTTAGACTGGAACCGCAGGTTTGTGGGAGGAAGACCTTACCTGTCCATCATATTGGACGGGATCGCCATCCCTGCCCTGCTGGACACAGGATCTCAGGTAACCGTCATACCTGATGTTCTCTACAATAAATACTGGTCCAATGACAGTCTCCAACCCCCAAACCCTGACTTTACCGTATACGCCTCAAATGGTCTCCCTCTTGAATTACGGGGGGCTAAAGATGTAGACGTAAAGGTGGGGAGAGTGGAGCTAAAGAATCAGGGACTTCTTGTAGTAAAGACTGTTAATGAAGAAAATGGGTTGAATGTGGTCTTAGGCACTAACATTATTAGTAACTGTTTGGAGGAGGTTGTGTTTTTACTCCAACAGCTTGCCGAAATCGCCAGACCAAGGCAAAAGGGAGAGATCCGGAGGGAGATCCGAACCCTGATGTGCCAGCAGCAAGTGAAAATAACCGGTGGTGAGATTGGTAATGTACGGGTAACAGACCCGAATCCCATTGTGATACCCCGATGAGTGAAATGCTTATTTGGTGTAGAGCAGCAATAGGTCTGAGAGGACAGAACTACCAAGCAGTAGTAGAGCCCCATTGTTCAGACACAGACCTACACTCTTGACTGCCAGAGGGGTAGTGGAGGTACATAATGGGAGGGTGCCAGTGCGTCTTCTCAACTGGGGAGAAGATGAAGTCAAATTACCACGTTATGCCACTGTTGCTAAGTTACATGCTGTGGATAATAACTCCATTCACCCAGCGGAGCCCTTAACCTCCCCACAACCAGTGGAGGATAACGGTCCAACCACCCAGGTGGAGGATTGGTGTCAGCAGCTCCATGTTGGGACAGACACCACTCCAGCCCACCAGAAACAAGGAGTATACCGAGTAGTTCAAGAGTATGCTCAGGTATTCAGCAAACACCCGCTCGACTTTGGGACAATTAAAGGGGTTCAACATCACATCCCCAAAGGCAATCATCCTCCCATCAAAGAACGGTACAGGCCTATACCACCAGCACACTACCAGAAAGCCAATGAGATGTTGCGTGATATGAAGGAAGCAGGGGTGATAAGGGATAGTTGCAGTTCCTGGGCAGCACCTCTAGTCTTAGTCAGGAAAAAGGATGGAAGCATGCGAATGTGTGTAGATTACAGACAAATAAATCGCATTACACATAAAGATGCATACCCATTACCATGCATTGAGGAATCCTTGGCTGCACTAAAAACTGCTAACTACTTCTCCACCCTTGACCTCACTAGTGGGTACTGGCAAGTAGCTGTGGCTGAGGAGGATCGGGAGAAGACGGCTTTCACCACCCCGATGGGACTCTGAGTTTGACAGAATGCCGTTTGGACTCAGCAGTGCCCCTGGCACGTTCCAGAGAGTGATGGAGAGCTGCCTGGGCCATCTCAACTTCGAGACTGTATTGCTGTACTTGGACGACGTCATCGTATACTCCAAAACGTATGAAGACCATTTCAAGCACCTGGCGGAGGTATTTGAGTCACTGTCCAAGTATGGGATGAAACTGAAGCCTTCTAAGTGCCATCTGCTCAAACAAAAAGTACAGTATCTGGGACATATTGTCAGTTCAGAAGGGGTAGCGCCAGACCCTGAAAAGATCACCGCCATCCAGAAATGGCCGGAGCCGAAAAATCTTAAGGAGGTGCGACAGTTCCTGGGACTGACAGGGTACTACCGGAGGTTTGTGAAGGACTACACCAAGAAAGCAGCGCCTCTGCAAGACCTCCTGGTGGGACAGTCCCTCAAGAGCAGAAATTCTCCCTTCCACTGGGGTAAAGAACAGGCAGAAGCATTCAAGGAAATGAAGGAGATCCTGACAGGTGATGAGATCCTAGCTTACCCTGACTACAGCCAGCCGTTCCTGCTGTATACTGATGCCAGCAACGAAGGATTGGGAGCAGTCCTCAGTCAGAAGCAAAATGGCCTGGAGAAAGTCATCGCCTATGCTAGCAGGAAGCTCCGCCCGACCGAAAGAAACCCAGAGAACTATAGTAGCTTCAAGTTGGAGTTCCTGGCACTGGTCTGGGCCATCACGGAGAGGTTTAAACACTATTTGGCCTCCAGCAAGTTCACTGCCTACACTGACAACAACCCCTTGACGCATCTTGAAACAGCTAAGTTGGGAGCCATGGAACAACGATGGATGGCTCGACTGTCAAATTATCAATTCACAATTAAGTACCGGGCGGGCCGCAAGAATGCCAATGCTGATGCCCTGTCCAGGATGCCTCATGAATCAGACACTGAAGAGGAAGTGGATGATCTGGAAGAGATTGAACTACCTGCCTTCCACCGGAATGGGGTGATCTACGAGCAACAAGCCAGAAGGAGACAGCGTGGTGGGACGTTAGATCCTTTACCTCACCACAGCTGGAAAGAGACTCAGGACAGCGATCCAGTGGTCAGCCGTATCAAGGAGCTGATAACACAGGAAGGTTCATCCTTGGAGAAGAACGCGCCCCTACCAGCAAGGCAGCTGTAGAATGAAAGAAGCCGGTTGTTCATCTACCGTGGGAAGCTGTGCAGGAGATACGTCAACCCGAGGACCCATGAAATGGTCTGGCAGATAGTAGTTCCCAGAGCAGACATTCAGATGGTGTTAGAAGCCTACCACGATCAAGCGGGACACTTTGGCTGGAAAAAGCTGGAGACCCTGTTGAAGTGTCGGTTCTACTGGGTAGGGATGCGCAGCTCAATCGAGAAGTGGTGCCGGAACTGTGGACCCTGTGGCCTCAGACGAAAAGACTACAGCAGTCAGAAGGCACCCCTGCAGCCCATCCAGACGACTCGCCCTTTGGAAATCGTGGCCCTGGACCATGTGAAGTTGTCACCCAGCCGGTCAGGATGTTCCTATGCCCTGACTATGGTGGATCACTACTCCAGATTCCTGGTGGTCGCCCCTGTCAAAGATCTGACGGCAGAGACAGCTGCAAAGATGTTCCAGACTCATTTCTGTAGACCACACGGATATCCGGAGCAGGTGCTAACTGATCAAGGCCCAGCCTTTGAGGCCGAATTATTCAAAGAGTTCTGTCACTTGTACGGGTGTAAGAAGATAAGAACTACACCGTACCACCCCCAAACCAATGGACTTTGTGAAAAGATGAATCACATCGTCATTGACTTACTGAAAACTGTACCACTGGAGGAAAGAAATCGGTGGCCAGACTTGCTACCTGACCTGGTAGACCTGTACAAACCATATACCGGTGAGTTCCACCAACTGCACCCCAGCCTATCTCATGCAGGCAAGACCAGGAAAGCTGCCATGGATCTAGAGCTTGGTGTTGTAGAACCTGAGGCGGATGTAACTACACTGTGTTCCAAATTATTATGCAAATAATATTTTCTCAGATTTTCCCAAATTACCTATATTAATTTCAGTCATTGTAATTTTCCAGTCAAATAACTATTAGAGTACAATTGAAAGGTTTTTGTACAAACTGCCTATGATAACAGTATATTTTTTAAAAAATAAAACACTTAAAATGCATGTTCCAAATTATTATGCACAGCAGAGTTTTCAACCTTTTCATTTTAATAAAGAAGAAAAAATGGTCATTTTTGAAATTATAAGCATTAGCAGGTTATTACAAACTGAAATCAAACATTTTTCAACTCAAAACTTTTTTCTAGGTGATGTTACATTTGCACATAGGACCCCTTGTTCGAAAGGAGCTTCTGAACTCTCTCGGCCATTGAATTTGTCAGGTTTTGGATGGTTTCTGCTTCAAGTGTTTTGCATATGGACAGAATACCCTCCCAGAGCTGTTGCTTAGATGTGAACTGCCTCCCGCCATCATAGAAACTCCTTTTGATGATGCTCCAGAGGTTCTCAATGGGGTTGAGGTCAGGGGAGCATGGGGGCCACACCATACGTTTGTCCCCTTTTATGCCCATAGCAGCCAGAGATGCAGATGTGTTATGTGCAGCATGAGACGGTGCATTATCATGCATGAAAATGATCTTGCTGTAGAATGCACAGTTCTTCTTCTTGAACCATGGCAGGAAGTGCTGTTTGAGAAACTCAACATACACTATGGAGTTCATCTTTACCCCTTCAGGGATCCTAAAGGGGCCGACAACCTCTCTCCCCATGATTCCAGCCCAAAACATTACTCCACCTCCTCCTTGTTGGCGCCGTAGCCGTGTTTGCATGGGGTGTCCATCAACCAGCCATTCTCCACTCCATCCATCTGGACCATCGAGCGTTGCACGGCACTCATCGGTGAACAAAACAGTTTTGAAGTCAGTCTTCATGTATTGTTTGGCCCACTGGAGCCATTTCTGCTTGTGTGCAGTGGATAGAGGAGGTCGACAGGATGGCTTACGCACAGCTGCAAACCTCTGAAGGACCCTGCATCTTGTTGTTCGGGCGACGTTGGAGGCACCAGCAGCTTCAAAAACTTGTCTGCTGCTATGACAAGGCTTTTTTGCCGCTGCTCTTTTAACCTGACGTAATTGCCTGTAGGAAAGAGTCCTCAATTTTCCCTTATCAGCATGCACACGTGTGTACTGTGAATCAGCTACATACTTCTTGATTGTGCGATGATCACGATGAAGTGTCTTGGCGATGTTGATTGTAGTCATGCCTTGACCTAAACACTCCACAATTTGTTGCTTCTCAGCAGCCGACATATCCTTTTTCTTTCCCATTTTGGCAGAAAATGTAGGCTGCTTAATAATGTGGGACAGCCTTCTTAAGTAGTCTTGCCTTTCATTGGACACACCTGCCAAACTAATTAGCACAGGTGTCTGCAATTGTTTACAGTGATGTAAAGAGCCCTGACACACATCACCATCAATGATTTTAACTGACAAACAAAAAAATTCTTACATTTTCACTCCTAAACAATTTTTGCATAATAATTTGGAACACAGTGTACTGGAGACTGGGACACAAACAGACAGGAACAGTACAGAAAAGTACAGGCCTGTGTTGAGGAAAGTCTCAATCGAGGAAGGGATAAACAAGCAGATCGCTATAATAAAAGTGCGCCAGCTGAACCTTTCGCACCTGGTGAAATCGTACTGAAAAGAAAAAGGAGGTTACACAAACTCGACGATCAGTGGGAAAGAGAGCCCTACATCATACAGAGTTCAAGGTTTGATAACAAGAAAACGTGCATAATAAGCAAGGATGGGGGAAAAACAACTGCAACTGTGTCTAGAGACCATCTAAAGTTGTGTCCGGACCCATTAAAGCTTTGTGAGGAAGAACCTGTTGTCAATCAGGAAGAGAGTGATGAAGCAGTTATACATACAGATTTGGGAGATTTCCCCGCAGATTGGCCCAGATTTGGAGAAGCTGTAATCATCCCCGTTCTGCAATTCTATCAACCACAAGAAGAACCTCTACATCCAGCTGCACCAATTGTGCCAGTAGAGTCAGTTCCAGAAGGACCTGTTCCGGCGGAACCTCAACCAGTGGAACCACAAGAAGCAGCACCACAAGAAGCAGAATCCCAAGAAATTGAACCTCAGGAAGAAGGATCCCCTGCAGAAGTTGCACCGGTTCACTCAGCTCACAGTGTGCTTGCCAGTCCAGTAGGGAGGTTGAGACAATTCTATAATTCACTCTCACATAGAACAAACAAGGAAACTGCTACCTCACAGGTCAGTGCACCACGCAGATCAGAACGTAGCACAAAAGGACACATCCCTGCTAGGTTCAGAGATTAGTCTAACCATTGGCAAATGTAAATAATTGTTTAAAGTCATTATATATAAATGTATATATGTTTGCTTATAATATGCTGTATATACCATTATTTATTTCCCTTATCATCTTGGGACAAGAGAAATGGACATTATTTCTACTTGTTTTCCACCCCTATTTTGAGCATCCTTTCCAAAAGAGACTGGGACTTTTATGTTGCTCAATTCCTCAATCCCTCATTGTACATAATTGTTCAGTTACAGTTTATGCAACAGTTCAAGAGTGCCTTACCTCCTGTAAAGGAAGAATTGCTTTCTGATAATGTTATTTTTCTGTTACCTGTTTTTGTATTTCAGCCCCGGAGTGCTGAGTTCTACTAGGGGGGAATGTGGAGCCCAGCTGTGACTGGATCCATATCTTCCAGAAGGATGCACTAAAGGAAGATCCCACTAGAGGTCATGACACACACACACATTTGAGTTTACCTAGAAGACCATTAGAGGGAGCTGTGTTAGGCATATAAAAACAAGTTTAGTTTCAGTTTGCCTCAGAAAGGAAGAGAAGGAGAAGAAAGAGTGATTAGGGAAGTGCAGAGCTCCACTCTGTGCAGAGCTGTTCAATCAGTTTAACTTGAGCTTAAGTGGAGGCTAGTACGAGTGAAAGGGAAATCACTCTAGCCTAGTCAGAGCAGATTCTGAAGCGTAACTCACAAGGAAGCGTGCCGACGCTTAAAGAGCGGCGAAGAGGCCGATTACCAACTGCCGGCGTGTGTGATCTTAGTAGGACCCAGGTAGGCCGAAGGCAAGTGGAATTGGAGGGGTCAGTGAGCATTAATAGCTCCCCTCAGCAAGAAATACCGGACACCGGGGCCCGAGCCTATAAGGATCTCCACGACCTATTAGGAGAACACCGGAGTTCCTGGAGGACTACAAGTCCCAGGAGTACCACAGAGTTGATACGTAACAGGATCAGGAGGACGGAGCCCGGCTCGGCCAGCCATCAAGGACCCTGTCCTGCCAGAGAGAAGGTCCAACCACAAAATCAGCCAGGTATAGGACAGAGATCAAGTTAGACCTAGCTATAAGCAGGTCAGGACTTTATTGTGTAACGACAGAGGATAGGAGGCCATACACCTACCAGTGGAGGAATCTGGATGTGCATCCTTCGCCCTATCGTGCTCCGGGGAGTACCTGCCATTTCTACAGTAAAGGTACCAAACTGACTTTTGTGTGTGTTCCCCTTATTGTCTCTGACGGCGGGATCCCCACCTGTCCTGCATCCTCCTGTTTCTATCTGCCCTGGAAGGACACCGTCTTGCCTGTAGAAGACCTACCATCTAGATGCCCAACACCATCCCTTCCAGAGTATTTGTATAGCAGCGCTGGTCACCCTGACCAGATACTACAGGTGGCGTCACGACAAACTATACGAACACTCCATCATCCCCTGTAAATATCCCACATTACGGCAAGCGCCCAGGGCACGGACCGAGCTGTGCTACCCGTGACATCCCCCATAGACATCAACGGGCTCGGTGCCGAGTACCCCAAAGCCCTGGTACCCGCGGCTCGTCACTGGCTCCGTGCTGCACTCCCCACGGCCGCCCGGCTCGCAGTGCTGCGCTCCCTCCGGTAGCCTCATCAGTCTCATATACAGAGCCGGTCACCCCCAGCCTGCTGCTCCTGTAACTCTGTGCGTCCATAGCTCCTCCCACCTTCACACCCACCGTGACCACAGAGCGTGCCGCAACACCCCGCCCACATATCACAAATGCACACGCCCTTTAAACATTTCTGACCAATGGCGCGCTGCAGTAGGCGGGCCTCGTGAAGTTCTGCCTGCCTGCCTGATTGGCTACCTGAGTGAAGTACGTCAGATTCAGGAGGCGGGTCCCACATAGAGGTGGGGCTGTGACCCGGCAGCCTTCAGAGTCTGGCGTGCATCCGGGGCTACAGAAGATGTTGCAGGATTTGTTCATCTTTGTGGGATTTCTATGATGCCGTAACGTTGGCATCAGTCACCTTTCCTGGGCTGTGGTGCAGCAGCTCACGTTGCAGGTGCAGGGGCAGCCCGGTGCAGCCTGCTGGAAATTCCCTCCAACAGTTAATGTTTGTATCTGTTGTGGTAACGCACCAGCACTGTCTGCTCTGGTTTGTGTCACTGTCACTACTATTGCACTGTGCAAACCTTGCTCTTGTGTCAGTAATACTTGGCAGAACTTTGATTTGCTCTGTGAATCCTCCTGGAAATGTGGGAAGAAATCCTGGAGCCAGTAAAAATCCTCTGTGTTGCCCGGTGTGACATTCTCCACCACAGCTGTATGGTAGTTTGACTGCGCCCCTACTTGTATATGTTGGAGGAAAAGGTGTGTAAATGGGTGTGGCTTAAAAAATGGGTGTGGTTTTCCTACACACAAACACAGAACCTGTTGTTAAAAATTTGAATCCCACCCCTGGTTTTAGAGCCCCATCAGAAATATGCATCGGTATATTTGGATGATATCATCATCTTTAGTACCGACTTGTATGCCCACTTGTCCCAGGTGCAAGCAGTAGTAGATTCACTCTGAGCGGCGGGTTAGTAGGCGAACCAAAAAAAATGTGCAATAGGTCTTGAAGAATCCCGGTACTTGGGGTATGTCATCGGCTTCATTGGGTATAACCAACAATTTATACCTAATTTTGCAAGGAGATCAGCATCTTTGACTGATCTCTTAAAGGGAAGGAAATCGGTCATAGTTCGGTGGAACCCTCAGTCAGAAGCATTCCAGTCCATGAAGTTGGCGGTGTGCGGACAACCCGTCCTCACTAGTTCCAACTTCAAGAAAAGCTTTATTGTACAAACAGATGCCTCTGAAGTAGGCCTAGAAGCAGTTTTGTCACAGGAGTTGAAGGAGAAGAACATTCAGTCACCTACTTGAGTAGGAATCTTATCCCAGCAGAGAAAATTATAGCGTACTGGGGAAGTAGTGCTTTGCCATTAAGTGGGTCTTGGAGTCTGTATTTTATTATTTACTCGGGCAACAGTTTTGCTTAGTAACAGACCATTCACCCCTGGTCTGGTTGAGAAATGCCAATGAGAGGAAAGCTTGAGTCTCCAGATGGTTTCTGTCATTGTAAACCTTTAGTTTTTCGGTGGAACATCGAGCTGGGAAGGTGCAAGGAAATGCAAATGCCCTATCACGAGAACCCTGTATGGTAAAAGGTGTTCAACCTCCCCCAAGTTTTGACATGGGGGTATATGAGGCAGTGAGGGGAATCATATATGATTGTGTGCCCCCCAGGATGTGAATAGAATCATAATAAACCTGCTGGAGAACATTGTAATTACAGCTACAGCTGTGGTTACAATGCAAAATAAAAGAAAGTGTTGATTGGTCAAACTACAGTAGTTAACCTAGCCCGATTTTAGAAAACCTAACATGGGCTTTTATTTTTGGAGAGATCTGTAGGATGGTAGTGGAATGTATCTTTCCTCCACTCCGGGTCTTGAGATTGGCCCCTGTCCACGATTCCCAATTGAACTTTCAGTTAAGGTTTGGGTGGGTCATTATTGGGTCTTGCAAGGAACAGAACAAAGACTTGAGCAAGTCATTACCGCACCCATGGGATTATACGATGGTGCAGTCATCCATGGCAACAGACTGACATGGACTGACACAGACGTTGTGGCTGCGAACCGGAGGATAACGTTTTGGATTTGTTTGTAAGTTGGAAAGTCAAGTTGTTTAAGTTGAACTTTCTTGAGTCATTTTCTTATCGCTGCACGGGCATGAAATCCACTGCCTTACAAATATATATATATTATATACATACATGGCATACATGGCACAGCAGCAAGGCAGCACTGGAAGAGGCTGGTAATAGCTCCTGAAGACCCCCCACAATCTGATTAGATTCTATAGCATGATCTGTCCATGTGTTTCTTTAGCCAAGTTTTGTTATGTCTATTGTGAGCAGCAGCAATGGGTGGTGATACGAAATAAGGAGGCGTCAAGCACTCACTACATACAAATCTTCAGTTTATTTAATCTAAACAGTTGCACTCATACTGATTTCTTTACAGATACTAAACCAAAAAGAAACAAAAACATATAGAGAAAGAGTCCTGACCTGTCTGGGATTTTATAAAACAAATATAAGGCAATCCAGTTAGCACACAGTACTAATCAGTTTATCACAGAGATTCTCATACCTGACAACATTTCAGCCCATTTTAAAGAATTTCTTAAAGAGCACCTGTCACTTTTCTGTTCCTTTGTACATATTATATTTTGTAAGAAAAAAATACTGTGTAATTTTTAGAGTTACCATAACGTGTAATTATTTTTATTTTTACATGGAAAATTCTGTTTTACATACACAAGAAACCTGACCAGCAACCCTTCAGACCTCCCTAAAGATTGCCAGTTACACATGACATTTCCGCTATCTGCATTATCTACCACCTTCTGTACCTGGAGGGCACTAGAGAAGAAGCTGGAGTTTATGAGCCTCTCTCCCTCCAGCACTATTCCAAAAACTGTGAAGATGGCCTTATGCACTATGATTTTCAGCGGATTTAAGATCTTTCTGAGCTGAAAATCGCTTGTAAATTTGACTTTAGATATGAGATTTAATTGTTGAACCCTGTTCATTTCAGCTTGACCATCCAACAATTACTGAGCCAGCCTGATGGCAGACGGTGAACAGACAGGATGGGTTTTCAATTCATTTAAAGGGTTTGTCCGGGACTTAGGATTGGTCATGAATGGTGTCTGAATGGTGAGATGCCACCGATCTGCTGTTCCCGATGTCAATGACAGCCAGAACTGCTCAGTTATGAAGCTACACAGCTCCAACAGAATAGTGGCTGCATCTGAGTACTGCACATCCACTCTCTATTGATTTGATTTGGTGTGAATGTGCAGGACTTGTGCTGCTCAGCTCCACAGCTGAGCAGTTCTGGCCACTGCCGACACTAGAAACAGCTGATTGACGGGGTTGCCCGGTGTTACACCCTCACGATCAGACATTGATTACCTATCCTAAGGATAAGGATCCTAAGTCCTTTATTTATTCTCCACTCTTAGAAATACCACGTGTGCTTCACAGAGTCAAAACTACAGTTGTATTTAGGACCCTAAATTAAGTCTATATTATGAATGTATAGGATGCAATATTCTGTATGTGTTTAAACTCTGATAATCCAACCATTTGAACCTCAACTGATCTGAACATTGGAGTCTTGACCCTGTTTCTGAGAAGACAGAGGACACGTGTGTTGTCATCATCACTTGTGGCCAGTTCTGTACTGGAAATGGGAATCGAGCACCCTTGTTCTCAGAATTAATTTTGATTACTTCCATAGACATTATTTACTCTTTAAAAGTCTAAATGTGAAAATTCAAATTCTCAGATTGTAAGGAAGTGGGGGTTTCTGCCCACACCCCGCCTTGAGGATATGTGTTGTGATATAATGTAATTTACATGCACTTTGCTGGAGAATAGATAGAGTTAATAGTTGGGACTAGCCCATAATGGGAATGGGCTATGTGGAAAGACAGAAGACGGCTTCCTGGTAGTGTATTGTGTGTGAAATGGGAAGAGGGAAGACCACAGGACATCACATAATATGTCCTAAGAACTATGGAAGCATGAGGAGTAAGCAGTAATCAAAGCAAAAGGTGGCTTCTTTGAAGAACCTAGAATATAAGACATATTTTCAGTTGTTTCATACTTTTTTGTAAAGTGTAATGTATAATTCCACATGTGTTAATTCATAGTTTTGATGCCTTCAGTGTGATTCTACAATTTTCAAAGTCATGAAAATACAGAAAAATCTTTGAATGAAAAGGTGTGTCCAAACTTTTGGTCTGTACTGTATATCACTTGTCAAGCAGGTCCTATATTATACAGCTCCACCTACCACTCTCTGCCCTAAAGTTGGTTCCTGAAATCAAGGGAAAAAGAAAGGGAGCACTGTGAGGGCCGCAAATTGAAGCAAAAACAAAAAATTGAAGTCCACCGCAGCTCCAGCCGCCAACCTTCTATGAGGATATAAAATGCAGCAAAAAATTATAACGGTCCTCGGAGCGCAGGAAATAAGATCAATACAAGGATTTTAGTGTTGAAACACAACGCGTTTCAACGGTTAAACCGTCTTCATCAGGTGGAAGACGGTTTAACCATTAAAACGCGTTGTGGTTCAACACTAAAATCCTTGTATTGATCTTATTTCCTGTGCTCCTAGGACCGTTATAATTTTTTTGCTGCTAAAGTTGGTTCCTAGCCTATTTGTTCAGCTAGTCCCAAATTTGTGCTCGTGTATTTGTTTCTCCTGTTGTAGACCCGATTTGAATACTCGTCCTGTCTGAACTCTCCGCTCCAGTCCTGACTTCAGCTTTGTTTACTGATCCTGTGCTGCCTGCCCTAAATTAGGACCGTCTGACCTCATCTTTGTCTTTGCCCTCTTGTATTCATGCTTTTGAACCCCCAGTCAGCTGCTGCAGTCACAGGGACTGTCCTGGAATGGTACGTGGTGTCTACTGGCAGCCCAGCCTATACTCACCACCAGAGGCCCTAGTGAAGACGCCTAGTTATGCCCCTTCATTGTAGGCAGGGCCAGTCGCGCAGTGGGTCCACATCCATCGGTGTTACATTTGACCTCCATTGGTAGACAGTCACCGTGTGCCAGTGTAACAACAGATTGGAACCCAGGCCAGAGAGGCCACTTAAACGGTAAAGAATTTAACCCAGGAGAAGTAGAAGGCCCACTTAAAGGGGGTTCAACCAGAAGGGATTGCATCAGCAGGAATTTAGTGAACAGTTATCTACAGTGAAAGGAAACTCAATGGTATATATTGAAAGGAAGCAATGGTCACCATATTGGGACTTAAACTCTCCTATGGAGAACAGTGGACTTTCAAGATTCTAGTGAGGAGTCATACTGACTCACCTCAAGCAAAGAGGTCCTCAATAGTCAGTTGGGATCTAAGAGTAGCTGGAAGCAGCCATAGCATTATACCTCCACCCGTGCGGCCCTCTTAGAGGAAGACAAAGTCTCCTATAACCATTTACTGGATTGTCATAAGATGCAAAAGTGTGAAGTACAAGAGAAACAAAGTGTTATTAAATGTAAAGGAGAAATGCCCATGCCTGCTTAAAGCCAATGAAATTTTAGTGAAAAAACATGACTGTTAATATCAAGTTCATGTTCAATAAAAATCAGTTTAATGTTGGACTTTGGTCTCCCTCAATTCAATCTCTAACATCTGGTCCTGGCCTGACCTATCTAGCAGCACAACGTAGTCTGCAGAGGCGTATCGTATTGGACTTGTATGAGATTCTCTTGGGAAGATCTTTTCATGCCGTTGCCCACGTGGTGTTGTCAGATTCAAATAATAGTGATTTATTCTGTACTGCATGTGAAATTAGACTGTATAAACCAAGCCTAAGGTATCAAACAGTTTCTATATAAACCATGAGAAAGTGACTGTAAGGAGGTGGAAGGGTACTAACCCTTTAAGGTTTCTTCCCCTTTAAATGTGGTTACCTGTGTAAATATGTGCTTTGCATAATGTTATGTAGATATTGTGTATATACGTATGTAAATTGTTAATTGCTCTGTACACTCCCTCACTGGAGGAGAACACCCTAGACCAATAGACATTACAGAGGTAAAACACCACACAGCTTCCAGTGTATCGGCCGTCCCTTTACAAGTGGCGTAGTCGGCAGGATCTTACTGCCCCATCTGGCAGTGACACCGCGGCAATGATGAAGTATATGGGAGCCGCGACATTGGAAGCTATTACCCTGTATCTGGAGACTGAGGAATGCTCTGAAAGATTACAAGAAATGGAGGTGACTGACAGAACGGATGTGACTAAAGTACCGGACTTGACTAAAGAAAAGATGGAGGAAGATGCTTCAGAACCCAAGATGGCGTCTGACTGTCCTTGTCCTCAACCTGCACTTCATGGGCATGACGGCGACTCAGTGGCGCCAAAGGAAAACTGTCATCCAAGACGGGACCGCCCCTGTGAGGAGGAGAATGCTGAGATGGACACTTGCGGTTTCCCACCTAATGCTGGAAAATGGGTGGAGAGGCCCCCGAGAGCCCCACCCTGGAATGGGAGTGGCTCTGAAGATGGCCCTGAGTGTGACTAATCGTCGTCACTGACATCTGAGACGGCAGGTACGATGCCTTGGGGCCAAGGAGGAGGAGTAGGCCGTTTGGAGTGACAGTGGTGGAGGGAACAGGAACGAGTGCGTCCCACCCTCCTTAGTGACGAGATGACCGAGGAAGAAATGGACCTGAGGCTGGGGACCATGTGCCCGCGACCACGGAGCACGGTCTCTCTCTCCCTGCCCCTGCAGACCCCGTGCCTCACGGCTCAGTCGGGGCCCGGACCGGAGGCGCCGGTGACGGTAAAGGAGGAGACCGGAGCAGCTGCACCCCCAGGCCGGGAGTACCTGGCCCAGATGGTGCGGCGGTGCCTCCAGGAGATCAGGGCCGGAGTGGAGCAGCAGGCGGCGGGAGCGGAGCGGCCAGTTTCTCCCAGGCCAATGGAGGAAGAACAGTGCCCACGTCCATCCGTTGCCCCGGCGGCCCCCGTGATCCGGCTGTGGCGCACCTGGGACTTAGGGGGACTTGGAGCCCTGCCGTCCCGTCGCCGGAGATTTGGTGGAGGTGGAGGAGAATCGGAGCCATAGATGCGCCGCTAGGCCTACAGCTCTGATTGGTCCGTAGGGCCCACCAATGGACAGCTGCGTACCTCTGCGACAACCTGTGTTATGGTTTGCCTTTTGCATCGGAAGGACTGGAGAGACTGTTCCGCGTCTCTCTCTGTGGTGGGGATCCTCGACCCACGAACGCTGCCCTGAGGTATTGTCAGCCGGAGTCCCGATTTTGTTCTTTTTGAGTAATAACCCCTGCTTCCCTTAAAGGGAAGGGGAGTTTTGGACATTTTATTTTTTTATGTTATTTATTAAAAGATAGTTTTATTGTTTTGATTTGTGCCTCACTGTATATATATTATATATATATATATATATATATATATATTTATATATGTACATTTGTATAATAGAGTGTCCTCATTGCAGGGATGGCAATGGTTAAAGGGAAGGGGAATGTAAGGAGGTGGAAGGGTATTAACTCTTTAAGGTTTCTTCCCCTTTAAGTGTGGCTACCTGTTATGTTTCGGTAGCTGAAACATAATGGGCCTCATATATGATGCTCCAGTGTATTATAGGCCCCATGTAATACTCCATATATGATGCTCCAGTGTTATGTTTCGGTAGCTGAGGAGGACAGGAACAACAGCAGGGCAGCCGAACACCTGAGATGTTGGTAATTGATGGATTGCAGACTCCTAAACTAACGACACAACTAGAGGTAGCCGTGGAGCGTCCCTACGTTGATCCTAGACGGCTCGTCACAGCCTGAGAGATAACTACACCTAAAGGCAGAAAGATGAAAGCTATCTGCCCCGGAGCAGATCCCCAAAGAAAATAGGAAGCCCCCAAACATATAATGGCGGTTAGACAAGATGAAAATACAAACATAGGCAGAAAATAGACTGAGCAAACGCTGGGGCCACAAGCTGACTAAAAAGGATAGGACAGGAGAGATTACTTTCTGCAACCCAGAAAACCCTACAAAAATCCAACAATTCTGATTACAAAAATACTGAGATCACACGATCTCGCCTCCCACTAAATCAGATCTCAGTGTGAACAAAAACCAAGCCGCAGCCGCTGAAAAAACAGGAAAAAGAAAAGAGCAAACAACAGTGGCTACAGATAAACTGTGAGGAGCTCAGGCCCCAGGAGGGGACCTGGCTGACCTCCACAAAAGTAAAGAAAACAATGCAAAAAGCAAGCACAAAAAGAAAAGCAAAAAATATCTTATCTAAAAGCAGGAGATGCAGGCAAGACTCCAGCTCACTTCCAAATGAACCAGGAACCACAATTGAGACAAGAACAATTTATCACCGGCAACCATCATGGGAGGGAACCTCCCTTATATCAGACCAGTCCGTGAACCCAGATTGCCATTCCTCGCTGAAAGGTTCAGTACTGTCTGTAACCACCAGAGGGAGCCTCTGCTCAGAAACCATCTCTAGCACATTCATAACAGCTACCTGTGTAAATATGTGCTTTGTATAATGTTATGTAGATATTGTGTATATACGTATGTGGGGATTGAGTGACAGGTAGTCAGTGCATCCTAGGGGTCATTAGAGGAGGGCACTAGGAGAATAGTGTATATAGTCATGGGTTAACTGTTATCTGCGAGGGATCACTAATGGGTGAACATTAGAGATCTAGTTAGGAAGTTAAAAAAAAATGTCAATGCAGTATTCGGGTTTGGCCACTAGGGGGGCATTTAGCACATCCATTCAGTATGGGACAATAGTTAGGGACTTTTTGCTAGGGAAAGATTGCCTCCAAGTGGGAATCTGTCAGGAAGACTTCCTCTTAGCGGGAGTCAGTCGGGGGTGGGCCTTGCCAGTGAGAGGACATCCACGTTCCTGGGCCCTGGGCATAGGGTAGAAAGAAGAGGGGACCAGCAACCCTTGAAGAAGCCGGTGAAGGATTCACCGTGGTAGTGTGAGCCCAAAGTGAGTGGGTTTACGCAGCAGTAGTCCAGTGGAAGATCCACTGTGGGAACGCTCAGCAGAAGAGGTCGTGCAGAGCGTAGCAGTGAGTGGGCCATCAGAAGTATCCGGGCAGGATAACCAGAGAGAGGTCGACGACCTAGTAAATGTGTCTTTCTTATGCTGGATTGAAGTGTCTACAGGGGAAGCAATTGAAGTGCCATTTTCATCGAGCTCCTCGTCCCGTAAATACTTAATGGTCCATTCTGGTGTGGCAGCGGAGAAGAAGCAGCCTTGTGAAGAATGTTTTGCTGGTATCGTGTAAGAATTGCTTATGGTGTCTTGGATGTGCTGTGTCCGGAGTAAAATAAAGCAGAACTGTTTAACGTGATTCTTGACTCTGACTTTAATTGCTCTGTAATCTCCCTCACGGGAGGAGAACACCCTAGACCAACAGACATTACAGAGGTAAAACATCACACTGTTATGTTTAGGTAGCTAAGGAGAAAAAGCAAAAAACGGCAATACACCAGAGAGGCTGGAATCTATTGGATTGCAGTAACCTGAACTAACCACACAACTAGAGGTAGCCGTGGAGCGTTCCTACGTTGATCCTAGACGCCTTGTCACACCCTGAGAGATAACTATATGTAAAGGCAGAAAGAGGAAAGCTATCTGCCCCGGAGCAGATGCCCAAAGAAAATAGGAAGCCCCCAAACATGTAATGGCGGTTAGACAAGAAGAAGCACGGACACAGACAGAAAATAGAATGAGCAAACGCTGGGGCCCAATCTGTCTAGACAGTAAAGTACAGGAAAGGATTCTTACTGCAATTCAAAAAAAACCCTAAAAATACCAACTCTTCTGATTGCAAAAACACCTGAGATCACACGATCTCCACCACCTAAATCAGATCTCTGGTGTAACAAAACTAAGCCGCAGCCACTGAAAAAAACAGGAAAAAGCAAATGAACAAATAACAGTGGCTACAGATAAACTGAGAGGAGCACCGGCCCCAGGAGGGGACCAGGCTGACCTCCACAAAAGTGCAGAGAACTAAGCAAAAAGCTAACACAAAATTAAAAGAAGAAAATATCTCATCTGAAAGCAGAAGATGCAGGCAAGACTCAGCAAGCTTCCAAATGAACCAGGAACCACAATTGAGACAAGAACAATTGATCACCGGCAACCATCATGGGAGGGAACCTCCCTTATATCAGACCAGTCAGTGATCCCAGATTGCCATTCCTCGCTGAAAGGTTCAGTACTGTCTGTAACCACCAGAGTGAGCCTCTGCTCAGAAACCATCTCTAGCACATTCATAACAGTACCCCCCCTTGAGGAGGGGTCACCGAACCCTCACTTGTGCAACCAGGCCGATCAGGATGAGCTCGGTGATAGGCATGGATCAATCTCCTAGCATGGATGTCCGAAGCAAACACCCAAGAATTGTCCTCCTGACCATAACCTCTCCACTTAACCAAATACCGGAGTTTCTGTCTAGAAAAACGAGAATCCAATATTTTCTCAACCACATACTCCAGATTGCCCTCAACCAAAACAGGATCAGGAGGCGCAGCCACAGGAACCACTGGCTCGACAAACCTCTTCAATAAGGACTTATGGAACACGTTATGGATCTTAAATGTCCCTGGAAGAAGCAAACGGAAGGAAACAGGATTAAAAATCTCCATGATCTTATAAGGTCCAATGAACCTAGGCTTAAACTTTGGAGATGCAACCCTCATAGGGATATTTCTTGAGGACAACCAAACCAAGTCCCCCACTTTAAACCGATGACCATCAGTCCTATGCCGATTGGCAAACCGTTGGGCCTTCTCCTGAGAGAGAGACAACCTCTCCACTACCTGGTCCCAAATCTGCTGCATTCGCTCCACAACAGAGTCAACACCTGGACAGACAGAAGCCTCCGCCTGTCCCGAAGAAAATCGAGGTTGAAACCCAGAATTGCAGAAAAATGGAGACATCAAAGTGGCAGAGCTAGCCCTATTATTAAGAGCAAACTCAGCCAAAGGCAAAAAAGAGACCCAGTCATCTTGATCAGCAGACACAAAACATCTCAAATAAGTCTCCAAGGTCTGGTTTGTTCTCTCGGTTTGTCCATTGGTCTGAGGATGAAAAGCAGAGGAGAAAGATAATTGAACACCAAGTTTAGAACAAAATGTCCTCCAAAATCTGGAAACTCCTCTGTCAGACACAATGTTCTCCGGAATGCCATGTAACCGAACCACGTGCTGAAGGAACAAAGGCACCAATTCGGAGGAGGAAGGTAACTTAGGTAATGGCACAAGATGCAGGGCCGGATTAACGTAGGGGCTGATGGAGCTGCAGCTCCAGGCCCCTTGTTAGAGATAGGCCCATCCGCGGCCCAGCCGGCCACGCCGATGTCTCGGCTGCCGGGCCGTGCTAGTGGTGATGACTCATGCTGCCGCCCGCTGCCCCGGCCGCTCAGCGCGCTGCTGTGTAAAATTAAAAAAATAAATAAATACTCACCTGCCTCCCTGATTGGCTGCGGCGGTAGCGCGGAGCTCCTCTGACGTCACCGCGCGCGTCCCGATGCCGGCGTCACGGCGTGGGATTTCCTCTGGTCTGGAGCGGCCTGAACGTCACTGTTACAGCGATCATATGACACTGTGTCACATGATCTCTGTAAGAGGAAAGTGACACGCCCCGGCCTTTGTGAATTGCCGTGTTTGGCCCCACACCTTGCCCCGCCCCATGACCGCCCCTTCAGCTCCAGGCCCATCATGTTCTTAATCCGACCGTGACAAGATGTATCATCTTGGAAAACCTATCACAGATTACCCAGATAACGGTCATTTTCTGAGAAACAGGGAGGTCGGAAATAAAATCCATAGAGATATGGGTCCATGGCCTCTTGGGCACAGGTAATGGCATTAACAAACCACTAGAGCGAGAGCAAGGCTTGGAGCGAGAGCAAGTCCCACAGGACTGCACAAATTCCCTGACGTCACGAGACAAAGTAGGCCACCAAAAGGAACGAATCACCAAGTCTCTGGTACCAAAAATCCCGGGATGACCAGCCAACGCGGAACAATGAATCTCAGACATCACACTCTTCTTCCACTGGTCTGGGACAAACAATTTCCCAATAGGGCAGCGCTCAGGTTTATCCTCCTGACACCCTTCCAGAGCCAGTTGTCATGGAAATATATATGTATTCCATATATTCAAAGTATATTCACATATATGTATTCACAGTTCACAGTTAGATAGATCTCACTTGCTAAAAAACCCTGTGCTCACATATTTCTAGGCCAGATATAATCAGTCGTTTTAAAGAAATCTGGCCTTCATAAGACCTTCGTAAAGGAACAAATGCATGAAGTACAAAATGTCCTATTAGATATCTGTTGTTTACATTATAGTTATGCAAGACAGCTAGGTCACAAGAATATAAAACAATAATTCTGCAACTTCAGCTCTTTTAATCATGATTATCATAATTATCATATTTACACTAGAACAGCCAATAATCTAGCAGCTTTTAATTGTATGTTAATTGACTAACCAGCCCCTTTTTGTAAATGTATAAAAACTTGAAACAATAATAAATGTATGTCTTTGACGAACTGTTATACTGACACTTTCGTGTGGACAGTCCTCATTTCGTTCTGAGCGCTCAAAAAGACATTATATAGAGATTTGGACATGGCAAGCAGCAAACACAGGATATTTTTATCCTAATTAAATTTCCATATCAGTTGGCGCCTGCACGCGGGGCATTGGACGAAACGCACGAGGACTCGGCCGACCGGAGAGACGGGGGTGTTGGCCCTGGCCTTGGCACACGGGACGGAGACTGCAGCTCCATCAGTAAGGTAAGAAAACTTTGTCATCTTACCTGAATGTTCCCTGTGCCTAGTCCTAGCCTACACTTCCAGCCGGTCGGACGTGGTCATCACCGCATTCCCAGGTTGTGTAAAAAGTCCATACCCTTATCCAAAAGCCCTGGGATATAAGCCGAGTTGGTTGCTGCTGTGCTGTATATGTTTCATGTTTTATGTGAACCGGGAGAAAGTTGGAACGGTGACTGTGTTTTTGCTTGCTGATCTCTGGGGGCTGTATAGCAAAAGACAATTGCTGCATAAGTTCCCGCAGTAAACTTTCACGCACCGGGAGGCCATCCCAGTCAAATCAGACGTGAAGGGCGGGAGCTTTGTTTTGGATAAGTCCACGCAGATATTCTTCACACATTGGAGGGAGGTTATCCCAAAAAATCCAGTTGTGGAAGCGAGGGCTTTGTTCGGTTAAGTTTCTGCAGTAAACTTTCACGCACTGGGAGGCCATCCCAGTCAAATCAGACGTGAAGGGCAGAAGCTTTGTTTGGATAAGTTCTCACAATAATTGTCCACGCACCGGGAGGCCATCCCAGTCAAATCAGACGTGGATAGTGAGAATTTTGATGAAGGCTATTGCAGATTACTGTGACCGGCGCACCAGCCAGGGAGTACGATACAGAGCGATAGAACCTTGAGCTTCGCCGCGCTCAGTGCAATTGGTGAGTTATCAGTTACCAGAGCAGCTTGTATGTGTCACAGATCATCAAAAGAGGGATTCGTATTCTCCCGGGTGTCTGTCTCACTGTCTGTATCAGGTACTGTCGCTTTAAATCACATCTCCGTGCGCTCTGTCAGTAACTCATTCAGAGCAGTGTGCTGGCTGCAGCAGCGAGAAAACCCCTTTGACCCCCCCTCCTCTGCTAATCACGTTATCAGGCATTCTGTTTCTTGGCTTTGATTTTTATTTTTTTAAGCTAGTTTTTTTTGGCTACAGGTTTTAATGTGAAAATTATCAGGCATTCAGAACTGAACTATATTCATTTTTTGCTATTCTGAGGAATAATAATTTTTTTTTTTTTTTTACGTGATTTCAGTGCCTATAGAGACAGCAAGCAGAGATATAAGGAAGGGAGGGGGGAAGCAGCCAGCTGACATTCCAGAGATTTTTAATTAGCTGTTTTAGTAACAAGGGTTGTTTTTTCAGAGTTTTATGATTAATACGGTTTTTCTTTTCTCCCCTTTTTGGTGAATTTATTTATTTTTTTTTTTTTGTTTCTTTTTCTAGAGTTTTTTTACTAAATCTAACTTTTGTTTTTTAAAAAAATTTTTCTTTTAAGTACATTTTTAAATGATTTTGGAGAGATTTTTTTTTTCTCTAAGCAATTTATTTTAGAGCTTTATTTCTCCAGCCATTTTTTTTTCTACAAGCTTGCTTAGAACAAGGTCACATAGATAAGGAGAATTACAGGCTGAGGGAGAGAGCAGACACAAACTACGCAGTGGTCTGAGTAGCCCCTCCCGTCGGGCATTCGGCGAGGAAATAATTTTTTTTTTTTTTTTTTTTTAAAAATGGGGAACAAGATGGGCAAGCAGGAGAGTCTTATGCTCCCTGGAGAGAAAACTGCCCCCCAGCTGTAGCTGAACAAGAAGGAGTAAAGTATGTAAAAAATTACAGACAGCTCATGAAAGTGTGTGAAATCCATAAGAAGGGCAGACTCCAAGCTGCGGAATGGCAGGATGTATTGAAAAATAGAAAAGGGAAGCTAGTAGATTCAAAATTGCTGACTGATGCAAATGCATGGTACAAAGTGGCAGTAAACTTGCATCGTTTAGGAAGTCCAGAAAGATATGTGAACAAGCCAGGATATGATTTTTATGTGTACAAGATAGAGAAAGATGCTAAGCCATCACCACCCCCATATGGTGAAGGGAAATATTGGACATGTTCAGTCTGTTCTCAACAGAATCCATGGTACAGGGACACTTGTGTAGCATGCGGTGCCCCCCACCTCTCCCTAGTCATTATATCAGGAGAAGAAAGTGCAAATCTCCCTACACAAAACGCTACATGTAGCCCCCAGACACAACAGTCCACAGCTAGTTGCTTCACAGGGGGGTGGTATAGCTACAGGGCTGCTAGCATGGAACCATGACACTGATCCACCGCAGCCTCAGCAAGGAAGTGGGAAATCCCCATGCAGCAAGACAACTTTAAAGCCCAAATCTCACCCAGTGTATGCACCAAGTACACCATGTCACTTCTTATCTGATGAAGATGAAGATGCAACGTCACACATGCTGCCCAATACTAGGGAAGAAAACACACAAGCACAATAGAGCAGGGACAGGTAGAGGCACCATCCTATGAGCCCTTCATCCCAAGCCAGGTGATCAGTATGCTGCCAGACCCAGGGATACACCCCATCCCATTTTGCCAAAAAATGCAGCAGATCCAGCGAAACGTATACAGCAGCCTGGATTTGATCTCTGGACCGAATGGAAATAAAAGCAGGTGATGCATTCTGGTCAATTATGAGAGAACACTTCAAGCTTCCAACAGAGTTAGATGCGTATGCCTGGGAGACAGGACCAAAGCTAATTGAGCAACTCAGAGAATGGGCCAAAAGCAGACTGACAGGACAAACTCTCAGCCTACATGTCACGAGTCAAGACAAGACAGAGTCTGTGGAGAAGTTCCATGACAGAGTAATGCAAGTGTTTCAAGATTTGGGCCTCATTACCCATGATCAGACACACAGACGGATGTTGGCACAGGCTTTTGTGCATGGACTGAGAGAACCAATCAGGAAACCACTGGTAGCAGCCAGGCCTGAGTACACGTCAATAGCAATGGACACCCTTCTCACAGTCGCAAAAGGGATAGAATCCCAGCCAGGAGTGCGCAAAACAGCTCCCCTGATGGTGGTCTCAGAGCCAGATGGCCAACCACGTTTTAAAGACAGAAGAAATGTCAAGTGTTACAAATGTGGCAAGCTTGGCCATTACCGGAACCGCTGCAGAGAACCCCTACGACCCACCACTTTGTCTAGAGAAGCAAGCCAAGGAAGAAACACAGAAAGCAGTGAAGAACCCCGTCCATAGGACAAGAGCACACCAATTCCACAAGGAACCCCACCAGTGGGACCAATATCCTGAGAGTGGATGGCGTAGTCATATCTTTTCTTGTGGAACTCCGCAACCTCACCTACCTATCAGAATCTTCTGCTTCCTGCATGGGAATTGATGGTCAAGTCAGATATTTCCAGATTATGAAGCCCCTGAGCGTGTGGACTCAGCCAGAACATCCATCATGTCCCAGTTTGTTGTGTAAAAAACCTGCACCCTCAACCTATTGGGAGTGGACCTACTGCAGAAGCTGAAAGCGACCAGAGTGTTCCAGGAAGATGGGACCATGACACTTTCTTCAACCCTGACCCAAGAAGAAACAGGTACCTCAAACAACCACACTGCAGACCTATCACAGGAGGTGCTGGACATAGTACCAGAAAAGCCACTCCATCACCCAGAGTCAAGATGTCTCTGACCAACTGAAGGTCTAAGTGAAGCATCCGAATCAGGAGATACCGCGCTGCAGCAGACAATAGTTCGCTTGACATTTTTCTGCAGACCTAATCAGCCCAGGAAGGACTTACTCCTGTAGCCCTGGACTATAGCTATTCCTACAGAACTCTAAGCAGACTCATCTTTTGGCCAATGCAACTACCAGGTGTCAAGGGTGCTGCCTGCTGCCCCAACTTAACCCTTTAGAACAGTCATAACCTGTGCCCAGGCTGCGCCTAGAGTACCAAGACCGCGAAGACCTGAGAACTTGACATTGGCCAGATATTCAACTCAAGAAGACTCTACTCGCTTCATGGAATGGCAACACCTCATCCAGCTCTAACGCCAAGTCATCTTTGCAAGCACAGGAGGTGCCCCTGCAATCAACCAGTTCACCCAGGCCTAGACGAAAGGCCACTCAGCTCTTCAAACTGTGCACAAATACTGACCTAGACCGAGTGGAGAAAAAGAAACTACTGATGGCCCGTGCTGAGAGAAAAGCACGTTAAGAGACGTCCCAACAAGAAGACCCCTGTGACCAAGCAGGTGCTAACACAGTAACTGTCTTGTGAGAACAAGAAAGCAGCTGTCTCACTCTCATGATGTGGATCCTAGTAGACGGCTTGTTTTCCCGCCAGCTCTGCACCAGCAGATGGGAGTCCCCTGCCGCATACTGAAGGACAAGGCCAAACTGGGCTGCCTCGCCCATCGGAATCAATCCCAGCTTTCCACAGTGAAGAAAAAGACTGTAAACCCCACTGAGTTCAGAATGGTGCAAGGCCTGGAGGCCGCGAAAGAGGCTACGGTATTTGAAACCCCAACAGTGCTGAACCATCACACTCTGCTCTCAAGAGTCCCAGTCACCGCAACGGTTTTCACGGTGATCAACCTGGCCAGTACCTTCTTCAGTGTTTCCCCTCCACCTGGAGGCCTGCTTTCACGCACCAGTGCAGTGCATATGGACAGTGTTGTCTCAAGATGCTCAAAACAAGCCCTTCAAGTTTCACCAAGACAATGTCCTCCATCCTCGTCAACTGGATTGCAGAATATGCAAGAGTCACTCTTCTACAACACGTGGATGACTTTCTCTTTTGTGTGGTTGACATCGACACCTGCACAGTCTATTCCTTTCTCTCCTACTCTACCTGGAAGAACAGCAACGCAAGGTCTGGAAGAACAAAGTCCAGTGATGCCAGAAGCAAGTTACATCCCTGGGACACTGTATTGCCCACAAGACGAAACACATGTCAAAAGACTGGAAGACCACTGTGGAGAAGATGGCTCCCCCAACAACTCCAAGAATGCTGCAGGCCTTCCCTGGTCTAGTGTCATATTGCAGAACTGGATCCCTGATGCCTCAGACCTAATGCAGCCTCTGTGCGCTTGCATCAACGCAACCCCGCTCCTTCTATCAGATGCAGCCTTCAACCCATTCAGGAGATTGGAAGAACTCCACAGTCTCAGCGCCAATACCAGGCCTACCTGACTATGAAAAGTCTTTCCGTCTACCTGATGGAAGAAAGAAGGTCATGCTACTGGAGTCCTGGCACGGATTCACGGGGGAAAACAGAGACTTTTAGGCTGCCTCTCAGCCCGCTTGGATCCAGTTGCAAGAAGAGCACCCTCCTGCCTGATGGCAGTATCTGCAGCACACACCCTCCTGGACAAGGTTGCTGAAATCACTCTTGGACAGCCACTGGAAACTCTCACTCCACATGACATCTTGGCAATCTTCAATCAAGCTCAACCAACAGTAATCTCTCCACCGCCAGGCATCTTTGTGGCGCCTCTATTGCCTTTGTCTCATAATGTCACTGTCTCCAGACCTACAGTCCTCAGCCCGGCCACTCTACTCCCACTCCCAAGGGGGGATACTTGGATGGCTCCAGAAGAAGATTTCAACACAGGAAGTGCAGTGACCAGCAATCAAGAAATCCTGTGGTCCAGAAGTCTGTCACCTAGCCTGTCAGCCCAGGAAGCAGAATTGATAGCGCTGACGAAGGCCTGCCAGATGGCAGAAGGCAAGACTGCAAACATCTACACGGACTACAGGTACTCGCATGGCATAGCACACGACTTTGACCCATCTGGGCTACAAGGGACTTCATCACAGCAAACGGGACAACCGTGAAGCATCATGGAGCCTTCAGGGACCTGCTGGGTATACTCAAACTTCCAAAATGGTGGCAATTTGAAAAATCAAAGTGCATGGAAAACTGAAAACAGAAGAGGCATGAGGCAATAACATGGCGGACATGGCAGCCAAAGAAGCAGCCAAAGGAAGACAACATGGAGAAGTGGAGAGGTCGTAGAGCCGGACGGCTACTACATGACGACTGAAGACAAGAAACCTGACAAAAAGACGTCCTGGAATCTGCTCAAGAAGTTACAAGACCAAGCTCCAAAAGGAAAGAGCTGAATGCGAAAAAAGCAACACGTGAAGAAGGAAGGCTATCAATAATAGACTTCAAACTCTGCCTACCACAAAGTATGCACCCTATGGTGGTCCAATGGGTACATGGACCCACATCCACATATCAAAGACACAAATGAATGATCTGATTGGTGCTTACTGGTTCGCTTCAGGGATCTCCACCCTAACAGCCAAATTCACCAGCAGCTGTCTGACCTGCGGCAAATGCAAGCCTGGACGTATGGAAGAAAGACCCCCTCACCTCATCTGGAAAGACCACTCTACCAGCTTCAAAGGATCCAGATAGACCACATCCAGATATCGCCAAGTAAGGATTCAAATACGCCATTGTGGTCAAAAGAAGTATTTTCAAGATGAACAGAAGCCTTCCAAGTCAGCAAAGACTACTGCAACGAAGCTACTTTCAGAAAATAGTGTACAGATACGGGGTTCCAGAAATGATAGAAAGTGATCAGGGACCCGCATTCACAGCAAATCTGACACACAAGACCCGATTAGCAGTAGGGTCAGATTTAGGCCTACACACTCCTTACCACCCCCAGAGCAGCAGGAAGGTAGAAAAAACTGAACGAAACACTTAAGAATAGAATGCTGAAAAATTTCCCTAGAGACACGCAAACCATGGCATGACACACTCCTAATTGCACTGTTTAGCGTAAGGCACACTCCCAGAGACCCAGAAAAAGCTGTTTCGTGCCTGCATCTTCCGCTAACAGATAAGACATTTTCTTCTTTTAGATTTTTGGTGCCTGCATTTTGTCCTGCACTTCTGTGGGGGTCTGCCGGGTCCCCTTCGGGGGGCTTATGCTCCTCTCAGTTTAGTTCAGCCACTGTTTGTTCATTTGCCTTTTCCAGTTTTTTTCAGTGGTTGCTGTTTAGTTTTTGTTACACAGAGAACTAATTTAGGTGGTAGAGGTCGTGTGATCTCAGGTGTTTTTGTAATTAGTAGAGTTGGTACTTTTCAGGGTTTTTTGGGGTTGCAGTAAGTGCCTTTCCTATCCTCTTCTATCTAGACAGATTGGGCCCCAGCGTTTGCTCATTCTATTTTCTGTCTGTGTCTGTATTTCCTCTTGTCTAACCGCCATTACATGTTTGGGGGCTTCCTATGTTCTTTGGGGATCTGCTCCGGGGCAGATAGCTTTCCTTTTTCTATCTTTAGGTGTAGTTAGCTTCTCAGGCTGTGACGAGGCGTCTAGGACCAACGTAGGAACACTCCACGGCTGCCTTTAGTTGTGGTGGTTAGTCAGGGTACTGCAATCCCATAGATTCCAACCTCTCTGGTGTATTACTTTTTTTGCCTGCTCTCCTCAGCTACCAAATCATAACACTTATGTAATTGAATTGGTCAAAAACTAATGTCCATTCTCGAGTTTTTCTCCTCACTGCCAGATTTGATGATCCTGTCCAAGAGCCCCAGATGACATCAACCTCTGTGTAACTAGAGGGAAAGCCTGTTTGAATCCACGTATCGCATTGCAAGGAAGCTCCCGTACCAGGAGAGACACCTAAGCCATGAAGGATGTCGTGGATGCTCTGACTGACCAGACAGATGACCAGATGACCTACCTGATGAGTTCAAGGCCAGAGACCAAGTTAAAGCAGGATTTGAGTCACTATAAAAAAAATGTTGATTGGATAAATTACATCTATTATAACCAGCAGAGATTTGTTAACTTCACCATAGATGCTGTAAAAGGTTTGGCAGCACAGTTAGGCCCCACTTCCATTATGGCATTCCAGAATAGAATGGCTTTGGATATGATTCTAACTGAGAAAGGAGGTGTTTACAAAATGATCAAAGACACCTGTTGCACCTACATCCCAGACAACACTGGCCCAAATGGTAAAGTCACAATGGCAATACAGAAACTTAATGAGTTATCAGAGGAACTGAAACAGAACTCAGGTGTCACTGACCCATGGGATCGATACTTTGGGTGGATGAGTGGGTGGCAGAAAATGTTGGCACAGGTTGGGACAGCCATTATGGGGGTTCTCATTTTTGCATTAATTACTGGTTGCTGTGTAATTCCTTGTATCCGCAGGATAATGGAAAAAACTGTTCAGGAGACAACCAATTTGATGCCACTCACCATCTTGGACCTCGCACCAGTCCGGATAGAACTGCCTGGCTTGACCAGATCTCCGAACTACCTCCAGACTGAGAATACACATCCTTGATGAAACATCCTATCAAATAAAGAGACTATGATTGCAAACACATAAACCCCCGACAGGGACAGTCCTCCTGACCGCCCATTTGCAAAAAGTCTGTATTCGGTGGGGGAGGCATGTACTAGGGGTGTCTCAACTCACCGGCAGCACAAAAGAGTTGCAGCGCTTTGGGCCAGGAGCAGGTTTTTAGGGCAAGTGGTATCTAAGGGGGGACTGTCATGGAAATATATATGTATTCCATATATTCAAAGTATATTCACATATATGTATTCACAGTTCACAGTTAGATAGATCTCACTTGCTAAAAAACCCTGTGCTCACATATTTCTAGGCCAGATATAATCAGTCGTTTTAAAGAAATCTGGCCTTCATAAGACCTTCGTAAAGGAACAAATGCATGAAGTACAAAATGTCCTATTAGATATCTGTTGTTTACATTATAGTTATGCAAGACAACTAGGTCACAAGAATATAAAACAATAATTCTGCAACTTCAGCTCTTTTAATCATGATTATCATAATTATCATATTTACACTAGAACAGCCAATAATCTAGCAGCTTTTAATTGTATGTTAATTGACTAACCAGCCCCTTTTTGTAAATGTATAAAAACTTGAAACAATAATAAATGTATGTCTTTGACGAACTGTTATACTGACACTTTCGTGTGGACAGTCCTCATTTCGTTCTGAGCGCTCAAAAAGACATTATATAGAGATTTGGACATGGCAAGCAGCAAACACAGGATATTTTTATCCTAATTAAATTTCCATATCACAGTCTCAAATTGGGCGAGATGGCGGAAAGAACTACACCCTCTTTCAAAATAACAGCAGGATCAGATAACTCAGGAGAGTCCGCAAAGAGACTCCTCGAGAGGGCATCCGCCTTAACATTCTTAGTGCAGGAAGAAAAGAAACCACAAAATTAAAACGTGTGAAAAACAAGGCCCACCTGGCCTGTCTAGGATTAAGTCGCTTGGCCGATTCGAGATAAACCAGGTTCTTATGGTCCGTGAGGACCACAATCTGATGTTGGGCTCCTTCCAGCCAATGTCTCCACTCTTCAAAGGCCCACTTCATGGCCAATAACTCCGATTACCCACGTCATAATTACGTTCAGTTGGAGAAAATTTTCGAGAGAAAAAGGCACAAGGGTTACTCTTAGAGGTCTCTGGATCTCTTTGGGACAAAACGGCACCTGCCCCAATTTCAGAGGCATCAACCTCCACCTGAAACGGTAGAGAAACATCAGGCTGCCGTAGAACAGGAGCAGAAGTGAATCTCTGCTTAAGTTCCTGAAACGCAGAAACTGCCTCAGGAGTACAATTCACCACATCAGAACCCTTTTTGGTCAAATCAGTCAATGGTTTAACAATACCGGAGAAATTATCAATAAATTTACGATAAAAATTGGCAAAACCAAAAAATCTGTGAAGAGCTTTTAATGAAGTAGGTTGGACCCAATCACAGATGGCCTGAACCTTGACCGGGTCCATTTCAATAACAGACGGAGACAAAATGAATCCCAGAAATGAGACCTTCTGTACGCCAAAAAGACACTTTGATCCCTTCACATACAGTGCATTCTCTCTCAAAATCTGGAACACAGTCCGAACATGTTTCACATGAGAGTCCCAGTCATTGGAAAAAATCAAGATATCATCCAAATAAACAATCAGGAATGTATCCACAAAATCCCTGAAAATATCATTCATGAAGGATTGGAAGACAGAAGGAGCATAAGTGAGCCCAAAGGGCATCACTAGGTACTCAAAATGCCCCTCTGGGGTATTAAACGCCGTCTTCCATTCATCCCCGTGCTTAATGCAAATAAGGTTATACGCCCCCCTGAGGTCAAGCTTGGTAAACCAACTAGCACCTTTCACTCTGGAAAACAGGTCAGAAATCAAGGGTAACGGATATTGATACTTCTCAGTGATATTGTTCAAGAGACGATAATCAATACACGGCCTCAATGAACCATCCTTTTTGGCCACAAAGAAAAAACCGGCCCCAAGGGTGAAGAGGATTGTCTGATATGACCCTTCTCCAATGACTCCTTGATATAAGATCGCATAGCATCGTGTTCAGGAACAGACAAGTTAAAAAGGCGACCTTTAGGAAATTTACCACCAGGCACTAATTCAATAGCGCAATCATAGCTCCTGTGAGGGGGCAAGGATGCGGATTTACTTTCACTAAACACATCCGAAAAATCAGTCAAAAAGTCAGGAACATCCTGAGACTGGGTAGAGGCAGAAAAAACAGGAGTGTTAGCATTAACACATTGGCAGCCCCAACTTGTCACAGACACAGATTTCCAATCCAAAACAGGATTATGAGACTGTAACCAAGGGAAACCTAGTACAATAATGTCATGCAGATTATGCAGCACCAGAAATTTAATTCCCATAATCCTAAATAATATAGGCAAAAAAGACACTTCAATATATCATTTTAAACATAATCTATGGTGAAGGGTAAATCCCATAGAGAAAGTGATTAAGAAAAGCGTAGTAATTTAAAATATAATATTTTTATTGGACAATAGTAAAAACTAACAATGAAAAACCAGACAGAATGGAATAACCAAATGAAAACAATCATGGACTTCCGGAGCTACAGTGTGTGATAAACCTAAAGGTACAGCCTGATTGGTATATAATACACTTGTTGCAGGATAGAGCTAAACAGCCCCAATTCCCTAATTTAAAATGTGCAAAATCGCAAATATTGTGAGATGAAGGGGTAATGTGCTCGCTGCTGTATGCACTGCTATAAGCATGAAGCTGCACAGTGCAGAAACTGGTAAAATAAGATGGGCTATACTAAAGGCAGAGTAAAAATACAACACCCAGTGACTTGCGCAATAGACTTGCATGCATGATAAAGGTATATGATAATTCTACTCAAAGCTAGGGGAATCATAGATATATATGTAGACCCACTTACATGCAGTCGCAGTGCAAAATCAGTCAGGGTGAGGTAGTCTCAGCGGAGGTCCGAGAACGCCCAACGGGCACCGTTTCGCCTAGCGGCTTCTTCCGGGGCAAGAGTGTATGGAAAGTGTGGGGAGGAGAAATATATATAGCGGACATAACTTGGGGATTGGTGGAAACAAGATCCGGTGACTTACTGTTAGCACAAAGGGCCGGGCAGCACGTCTCTGCCTAATGGGACTTCCGGGTCAGCGCTCCTAGTGACGTGCAGATGGGGAGTGCTTGGTCACATGATCGGAGCGCTCCCGGAAGTCAGAGAGACCGGCATGCCCAGCGCTTGCGCTGGAAGTCACGGATGCTGTGTGGGGAAGGTCATGAAGATGCGGCTGAAAGATAAAGGGTTCTAGGGCTGGGACTTCCAAATAGTAAAGGCAAGGAGTGCAAATCTCATACATATGCTAATAAATGTCACTGAAGACAATATCATGGGGTGAAGGTGTGGTGCCATAAATAAATTAATTTAAATCAAGCATGGGTGAGGGCATACAAAGTGTAAAATGAATGGGACTATGGACAGTGAGTTACTAAAAAAGGTGAACAGGGGGAGTGAAGAATAATGAGGGGGGGGGTGATGGTAAATTACAAACAGGGAGGTAAAAAGCCTTAAAACTGCCATAAGACGCTAAAAACTGCAGAGATAATCAACATATTGGTCACCCCATATACATGAATATAACGTTCATCTTTTTGTGGCCATTCCTTTATCCCAAAAATCTCCGCTTAAGGCGACAACTCGAAAGTCCTTGGGCCCCGTAACAGGCCACTACAGAACTGGACCGTGCGCCCAATGATGAATCATCACGCGGATAAAGGATCAAGCCGTCGTCACAGGCAGGGAACGAGAGAAGAGCCAGCCATCGTCATAAATGGACCGCCAGACATCATCCAAGCCTCCGGCCACACAGTCGAACCATATGCCCAAGGTAAGTGCCTGAGAACATGTAAATAGGTAAATGAGAAATAATACAAAAAGAGACAAACAGGGTTTAAAAGCATACACCAATATGCTGGAAAAATAAAAAAGGAATGATAGCATCACACCCACATTAAAAACCTGCACAGGAAGGGTTTAATCAAGGGATATATCAAGTCAAAAGGATGGAGGAAGACACATTACAGGAAAGAATTGAAGCCAAAACTTTCATTCAATCCATTGGGAGAGATGGTGTGGAGACGGTATATCCATTTGCTTTCCAATCGGGAAAGTGATTTGCCCAAGTCACCACCCCTTATACCCAGTTTGATCTGGTCAATTGCTTTAAAATTTAAACCCCGAGGATTGGAATTATGGAACGTTTTAAAGTGGCTAGGTAGTGTCTTCAATAGGTTAGATCTTCTACTGTTTTAGATTTCTCAATGTCTCTTATATGCTCCCGCACTCGGATCCTTAGTTCGCGGGTTGTAAGGCCAATGTAAATTAGACCACAGGGGCATGTTGCATGATATATTACCCCCTGGGAAGTACATGTAAGATGTTTGAATATTTTAAATGATTTGGAACCATCAAAGTTTTCGAAAGAGTCACATTTTTTCATATTGGAACAACCTTTACAGGAGCCGCATGGAAAGAAACCTTGGGGTGTATGATGAGGGGTAATATTGGGCCTGGGTTCATAGTGGCTCCGTACTAATAGATCTTTCAGGTTTGGGCTTCTTTTAGCTACTAACAAGGGGGATGTAGGAAGAATCTTTTTCAAAACAGGATCCGTAAATAGGATATTCCAATGTTTTTTAAAAAGACTCTTCAGCTCCTCCCACTGATTGTTAAAGGTGGAGATATACCTTATTGGGCCATGTTGGTTAAGATCAGTTTTCTTCAGAGGTGGATATAAGAGACGTTCCCTCGGAGTCTTCCTAGCTCTCCTATAGCCATTTTTAATACAGCGTTTGCTGTAGCCACGGTTAGTGAATCTGTTGGTAAGGTCTAAGGCCTGTTTCTCAAAGGAAGATGGATCTGAACAGATTCGCTTGAGTCTTAAGAATTGGCCTATGGGGATTCCCTTGATGGTAGCCGGGGGATGTGATGATTTGGCATATAGGAGGGAATTGGTGGCGGTAGGCTTTCTATATAAGTCTGTTTCAACCAGACCAGTGGATGATATATTAATTTGGATATCCAGAAATTGGACATTCTTTCCATAATGATATGTCAAGAAAATGTTCTGATCATTATTGTTGAGTTTTTGCATTAGAGAATGAAGATCCTCCATAGATCCTTCCCAGACAAACAGCACGTCGTCAATATACCTCATCCATCCCTGCACCCATTGCGTTTCTGGTATCATTTCATTTTGAAAAATGTCCCGTTCCCATGCGCCTAAAAAAAGATTGGCGTATGAAGGGGCACATGATGCCCCCATGGCTGTACCCTGTGTTTGGAGGTAGATTTTTTGTTTAAAGGTAAAGATGTTATGATTTAAAACAAACTCCAAAAGGGTGATGATTAATTCGACCATTGAACTATCCAAATTACTATTATTAAGATACCATTTAGCAGCCCTGAGGCCGTCTGTGTGTTTTATAGATGTATACAGCGCTTCTACATCAGCTGTAACCAAGATCATATGTTCTTCAAGGTAGACCTGATCCAACCTCTGAAGTGCAGCTGTGGTATCTTGAATATATGATGGAAGTGTGAATACAATAGGTTTTAAGTAAAAATCTATGAAATCAGAAACAAGTTCGCATAAACTTTCATTGCCCGATATAATGGGTCGCCCGGGGGGATCCGTGGGATTTTTGTGTAATTTTGGAATTAGATATAAGGTAGCCAGCTTAGGATGTAAGTTACGAATGGTGTCTATCATGGTTTTAGGGACAATGCCCATCTGAAAGGCCTTCTCAACAATAAGGATCAGTTCATCGTGAAATTTGGAAAGTGGATTGCATTGTAACTGGCGATAACAGTTGGGAGTATTTAGTAATTGGAATGCTTGTTTCTCATATAGATGGATGGGCCAGACCACTAAGTTGCCTCCCTTATCAGCCGGTTTATATAAAATACCCTTTAGATTTTGGAGTTGAACAAGGGCCTGTTTCTCTTCTCTACTGAGATTTGAGGTCCAAGATGGTTTAGGGGACAAGGCTTCTATTTCAGAGGTTACAATTTTAGTGAATACTTCAACTGCGGGGCAGATGCTAATGGCAGGAAATCTGCAGCTTTTATTGAATAACCCATGGGGGAAATTACTTACCCTGGTCTTGCACCTTCCTGCAACAGTTCCTCCAAATTCCTTAAGGCTTCCTGTTCCTCATTTGTAGAAAATATGGGATCCGAACTTGGATCTCCGGTTTTTTTATAATGTAGTTTTTGAAGGATGAGTTTCCTGGAGAAGAGGTGTAAGTCCTTCACTGCCGTGAAGGCATCTAGGCGACACGAGGGTGAGAACGTCAGACCTCTCTCCAGAAGCCCTATTTGTGTAGGGGATAATTGGTGATCAGATAGATTAATTACCTTAAATTTTTCCCCTCCTTGTTGGTGGGCAAGACCTTTGGACCTCGTAAATATATCAGGCAAACGTTGTTTTTGACGTGTAATCCTTTGTGAACTTGTTGCTTCACCGGCATTAGTTTCTCCATCGCTGATAGATGTATTAACATCAGATAAGGATGGTGCTGAACTTTCTGATATACTTCCCTGACGAGTAGATTTAGTCGCTTGCTTGGCTGCTGTTTTGGTTCTATCTCTGGTTTTTGGAGTTGTTTTCTTTATTTGCCATTTGTATATTTTATTGGAGTCATAATCATTGAGGTCTCTTTGGAATTTCTTAATTTTATTTTGACTCACTTCAGTTTCCCATTTATCCACATCTTTATTAATGTCCACCAACACTTTATCAAACACTTCCACAGGAACATCTTTTAAAATGGACTTTTCTAATTCCTCAATATTGGCATCAATAACCTGTAATGTGGCGGTGTTCTTATCTATGATAACTTGCATAAACTCCAAAGAACATGATGTCGCAGCTGCGATCCATCTGTTGGTTAAATTATCATCCTCCAATTCAAAAGAAGGGTACAATTGTACAATTGTACAATTGTACCCTGAGACCACGTGGGATAATCTGTTGATCCAAATAGTTTTCTAAAGTGGATCTATTCCACCACACACGCGTCTTTTTGTACAAAGCATGCTTGTATTGTTTGGCTTTCAAATCCATAGCGAATGAATAGCGGATACTCTGTTTACAAAAAACAGAAAGATAAATAATTCCCATAATCCTAAATAATATAGGCAATAAATTAGGGAATTGGGGGCTGTTTAGCTCTATCCTGCAACAAGTGTATTATATACCAATCAGGCTGTACCTTTAGGTTTATCACACACTGTAGCTCCGGAAGTCCATGATTGTTTTCATTTGGTTATTCCATTCTGTCTGTTTTTTCATTGTTAGTTTTTACTATTGTCCAATAAAAATATTATATTTTAAATTACTACGCTTTTCTTAATCACTTTCTCTATGGGATTTACCCTTCACCATAGATTATGTTTAAAATGATATATTGAAGTGTCTTTTTTGCCTATATTATTTAGGATTATGGGAATTATTTATCTTTCTGTTTTTTGTAAACAGAGTATCCGCTATTCATTCGCTATGGATTTGAAAGCCAGGGAACAGTCCTGGCAAGCCAAGGCTTCCAATTTATTTAGACAGGGAATATCCAAAAGTGCACAGGAAGTAGGTTCCACCAATAGGGAACTAATCAAACAATACAAGCATGCTTTGTACAAAAAGACGCGTGTGTGGTGGAATAGATCCACTTTAGAAAACTATTTGGATCAACAGATTATCCCACGTGGTCTCAGGGTATAATTGTACCCTTCTTTTGAATTGGAGGATGATAATTTAACCAACAGATGGATCGCAGCTGCGACATCATGTTCTTTGGAGTTTATGCAAGTTATCATAGATAAGAACACCGCCACATTACAGGTTATTGATGCCAATATTGAGGAATTAGAAAAGTCCATTTTAAAAGATGTTCCTGTGGAAGTGTTTGATAAAGTGTTGGTGGACATTAATAAAGATGTGGATAAATGGGAAACTGAAGTGAGTCAAAATAAAATTAAGAAATTCCAAAGAGACCTCAATGATTATGACTCCAATAAAATATACAAATGGCAAATAAAGAAAACAACTCCAAAAACCAGAGATAGAACCAAAACAGCAGCCAAGCAAGCGACTAAATCCAGGGCCGGATTAAGAACATGATGGGCCTGGAGCTGAAGGGGCGGGGCAAGGGGCGGGGCAAGGGGTGGGGCCAAACACGGCAATTCACAAAGGCCAAAAATGTAACGTAAAAGATATAAACAAAGTAAATATATGATACATGCCTAATATAAATACAGTGGATATAGAAAGTCTGTTATGGTTATCGCGCTGATAGTAACTTATGAGGCAAATAAGCAGGGTTATTCACTGAACGTTAAACTGTGTTTTATTGTAAATAAAGCTATAGAACAAAGTAAATATAAATATATGATACATGCCTAATATAAATACAGTGGATATAAAGTATGTTATGGTTATTACGCACGCTGATAGTAACTTATGAGGCAAATAAATACAGATTAAAATCCACAATCCAGGCACAATCTACACGTGCGGACATTGACTATGTGGGTAAATACAGATAATAATCCACAATCCAGGGACTAACAAGCAGCTGGTGGATCACAATCCCCAATCAACCTCCATATTAATGGCAATGGTCCAAGTAATGAGATTATGCGCCGGACAGGTGTGACAATCATCCGCTGCAGCAGTCACTGTCAGAACTCCTAGCATGATGGCGGCCACCATGCCAGAACTTCAGACAGTAGCCACTGATTGGCCACCTGTCTGTATATATGTCAGCAGCACATCTACATATAACATTAATACCTGCGTATATACCAGTACCACGGCAATATATACCAGTTCTGTGTCTGTATGTATGTCAGCAGCCCATCTATAACATTAGTACCTGCCTATATACCAGTATCACAGCCATATATACCAGTTCTGTGTCTGTATGTATGTCAGCAGCCCATCTATAACATTAGTACCTGCCTATATACCAGTATCACAGCCATATATACCAGTATCACAGCCATATATACCAGTACGTGTGTGTATATATGTCAGCAGCACATCTATGTATAACATTAGTACCTGCTTATATACCAGTACCACAGCCATATATACCAGTACTGTGTGTGTATATATGTCAGCAGCACATCTATAACATTAGTACCTGCTTATATACCAGTACCACAGCTATACATAGCAATAACATGTCTGTATATATGTCAGCAGCACAAGATGTATTATAACATTAGTACCTGCTCCACAGGAACACACAACTCACACCTCAGTTTGACGTCCTCCTATAGCAGTTTTTCTCAACCTTCTCAGCCTCAGGGCACCCTGGGAAATAATTAAAGTCCGGCCGATCAGACAAGAATTTGGACAGTCTAAACGGCCCTTAATACTGCCACACATAGCCATCTCAATAATACTGCCATACATAGCCACATTAGTAATATTGCGTCAGAGAGGCCCCATACACATATATGGCAACATTGAGAGGCCCATTCTAGTATATGGTGGATATAGAAAGTCTGTTATGGTTATCACGCTGATAGTAACTTATGAGGCAAATAAACAGGGTTATTCACTGAACGCTAAACTGTGTTTTATCGTAAATAAATCAAACTGGTAGAAGAAAATTAAACTACACATTCACTTTTCGTGCTTTTTTGCTTGCAAATTCCTCAATTGCAGAATCAAGATTAAGCTCATTCAGCAATCTATTTTCAATACATAACAGAGAGAGGGCATTTAAACGCTCCTGGCCCATTCTAGTATATGGTGCAGCATTGAATGTCCCATAGTAATATAGGGCAACATTGAGAGGCCCATTCTAGTATATAGCGCAGCATTGAATGGCCCATAGTATATATAGCGCAGCATTGAATGGCCCATAGTTGCGCAGCATTGAATGTCCCATAGTAATATAGGGCAACATTGAGAGGCCCATTCTAGTATATAGCGCAGCATTGAATGTCCCATAGTAATATAGGGCGACATTGAGAGGCCCATTCTAGTATATAGCGCAGCATTGAATGGCCCATAGTATATATAATGCAGCATTGCATGGCCCATAGTATATATAGCGCAGCATTGAATGGCCCATAGTATATATAATGCAGCATTGAATGGCCCATATAGTATATATAATGCAGCATTGAATGGCCCATAGTATATATAGCGCAGCATTGAATGGCCCATAGTATATAAATGCAGCATTGAGAGGCCCATATAGCGCAGCATTGCATGGCCCATAGTATATATAGCGCAGCATTGAATGGCCCATAGTATATATAATGCAGCATTGAGAGGCCCATATAGCGCAGCATTGCATGGCCCATAGTATATATAATGCAGCATTGAATGGCCCATAGTATATATAGCGCAGCATTGCATGGCCCATAGTATATATAGCGCAGCATTGAGAGGCCCATTCTAGTATATAGCGCAGCATTGCATGGCCCATAGTATATATAGCGCAGCATTGCATGGCCCATAGTATATATAATGCAGCATTGAATGGCCCATAGTATATATAGCGCAGCATTGCATGTCCCATAGTATATATAATGCAGCATTGAATGGCCCATAGTATATATAGCGCAGCATTGCATGGCCCATAGTATATATAGAGCAGCATTGCATGGCCCATAGTATATATAATGCAGCATTGAATGGCCCATAGTATATATAGCGCAGCATTGCATGGCCCATAGTATATATAATGCAGCATTGAATGGCCCATAGTATATATAGCGCAGCATTGAATGGCCCATAGTATATATAATGCAGCATTGAATGGCCCATAGTATATATAATGCAGCATTGAATGGCCCATAGTATATATAATGCAGCATTGAATGGCCCATAGTTGCGCAGCATTGAGAGGCCCATAGTATATATAATGCAGCATTGAGAGGCCCATATAGCGCAGCATTGAATGGCCCATAGTATATATAGCACAGCATTGAATGGCCCATAGTATATATAGCACAGCATTGAATGGCCCATAGTATATATAATGCAGCATTGAGAGGACCTCTAAATGCTGCGCTATATATACTATGGGCCATTCAATGCTGCCCTATATATACTATGGGCCATTCAATGCTGCGCTATATACTAGAATGGGCCTCTCAATGCTGCATTATATTACTATGGGCCATTCAATGCTACTGATGGAATTTGTCAGAAACCACACACTTTATAACACAAACCTGTGCAGAGACTTCAGGATTCTCCATCTGCTTTCACTGTAATATGGCTGGGATTCTTGTAACAGCACACACACCTCTGCCTGCCTGTCTCTAACTCTCTCCTCCAGACAGGGACCGTCACTACAACGTGACACTGAACACAGGGCAGGATGCCAATAGGCAAAGCTGTAAGAAGACAGTGCATGGATGAGGACAAGTGAAAGGTGAGCTGTGACTGGCTGCTCTGTGGTCACATGTTCTGCCTTCATTTACATCCTGCTTCTGGATTGGGTGAATGAGATAACACTGTGCTGCTGCCGACTCCTCTCCTATAGTACTTTCAGCACCAGGTTTCCTCTCTCCCCCTCCAGCACACAGTCTCTCCTGGCTCCTCCCTCCCCCTCCATCACCAGGCTGACGTCAGCAGCACAGGGAAGGGAGGAGAGCAGAGAGCCATTAGATAACAAGCTGCTGGCTGGCTGGGCCGGGGGATGGGCCTATCTCTAACAAGGGGCCTGGAGCTGCAGCTCCATCAGCCCTACGTTAATCCGGCCCTGACTAAATCTACTCGTCAGGGAAGTATATCAGAAAGTTCAGCACCATCCTTATCTGATGTTAATACATCTATCAGCGATGGAGAAACTAATGCCGGTGAAGCAACAAGTTCACAAAGGATTACACGTCAAAAACAACGTTTGCCTGATATATTTACGAGGTCCAAAGGTCTTGCCCACCAACAAGGAGGGGAAAAATTTAAGGTAATTAATCTATCTGATCACCAATTATCCCCTACACAAATAGGGCTTCTGGAGAGAGGTCTGACGTTCTCACCCTCGTGTCGCCTAGATGCCTTCACGGCAGTGAAGGACTTACACCTCTTCTCCAGGAAACTCATCCTTCAAAAACTACATTATAAAAAAACCGGAGATCCAAGTTCGGATCCCATATTTTCTACAAATGAGGAACAGGAAGCCTTAAGGAATTTGGAGGAACTGTTGCAGGAAGGTGCAAGACCAGGGGTAAGTAATTTCCCCCATGGGTTATTCAATAAAAGCTGCAGATTTCCTGCCATTAGCATCTGCCCCGCAGTTGAAGTATTCACTAAAATTGTAACCTCTGAAATAGAAGCCTTGTCCCCTAAACCATCTTGGACCTCAAATCTCAGTAGAGAAGAGAAACAGGCCCTTGTTCAACTCCAAAATCTAAAGGGTATTTTATATAAACCGGCTGATAAGGGAGGCAACTTAGTGGTCTGGCCCATCCATCTATATGAGAAACAAGCATTCCAATTACTAAATACTCCCAACTGTTATCGCCAGTTACAATGCAATCCACTTTCCAAATTTCACGATGAACTGATCCTTATTGTTGAGAAGGCCTTTCAGATGGGCATTGTCCCTAAAACCATGATAGACACCATTCGTAACTTACATCCTAAGCTGGCTACCTTATATCTAATTCCAAAATTACACAAAAATCCCACGGATCCCCCCGGGCGACCCATTATATCGGGCAATGAAAGTTTATGCGAACTTGTTTCTGATTTCATAGATTTTTACTTAAAACCTATTGTATTCACACTTCCATCATATATTCAAGATACCACAGCTGCACTTCAGAGGTTGGATCAGGTCTACCTTGAAGAACATATGATCTTGGTTACAGCTGATGTAGAAGCGCTGTATACATCTATAAAACACACAGACGGCCTCAGGGCTGCTAAATGGTATCTTAATAATAGTAATTTGGATAGTTCAATGGTCGAATTAATCATCACCCTTTTGGAGTTTGTTTTAAATCATAACATCTTTACCTTTAAACAAAAAATCTACCTCCAAACACAGGGTACAGCCATGGGGGCATCATGTGCCCCTTCATACGCCAATCTTTTTTTAGGCGCATGGGAACGGGACATTTTTCAAAATGAAATGATACCAGAAACGCAATGGGTGCAGGGATGGATGAGGTATATTGACGACGTGCTGTTTGTCTGGGAAGGATCTATGGAGGATCTTCATTCTCTAATGCAAAAACTCAACAATAATGATCAGAACATTTTCTTGACATATCATTATGGAAAGAATGTCCAATTTCTGGATATCCAAATTAATATATCATCCACTGGTCTGGTTGAAACAGACTTATATAGAAAGCCTACCGCCACCAATTCCCTCCTATATGCCAAATCATCACATCCCCCGGCTACCATCAAGGGAATCCCCATAGGCCAATTCTTAAGACTCAAGCGAATCTGTTCAGATCCATCTTCCTTTGAGAAACAGGCCTTAGACCTTACCAACAGATTCACTAACCGTGGCTACAGCAAACGCTGTATTAAAAATGGCTATAGGAGAGCTAGGAAGACTCCGAGGGAACGTCTCTTATATCCACCTCTGAAGAAAACTGATCTTAACCAACATGGCCCAATAAGGTATATCTCCACCTTTAACAATCAGTGGGAGGAGCTGAAGAGTCTTTTTAAAAAACATTGGAATATCCTATTTACGGATCCTGTTTTGAAAAAGATTCTTCCTACATCCCCCTTGTTAGTAGCTAAAAGAAGCCCAAACCTGAAAGATCTATTAGTACGGAGCCACTATGAACCCAGGCCCAATATTACCCCTCATCATACACCCCAAGGTTTCTTTCCATGCGGCTCCTGTAAAGGTTGTTCCAATATGAAAAAATGTGGCTCTTTCGAAAACTTTGATGGTTCCAAATCATTTAAAATATTCAAACATCTTACATGTACTTCCCAGGGGTAATATATCATGCAACATGCCCCTGTGGTCTAATTTACATTGGCCTTACAACCCGCGAACTAAGGATCCGAGTGCGGGAGCATATAAGAGACATTGAGAAATCTAAAACAGTAGAAGATCTAACCCTATTGAAGACACTACCTAGCCACTTTAAAACGTTCCATAATTCCAATCCTCGGGGTTTAAATTTTAAAGCAATTGACCAGATCAAACTGGGTATAAGGGGTGGTGACTTGGGCAAATCACTTTCCCGATTGGAAAGCAAATGGATATACCGTCTCCACACCATCTCTCCCAATGGATTGAATGAAAGTTTTGGCTTCAATTCTTTCCTGTAATGTGTCTTCCTCCATCCTTTTGACTTGATATATCCCTTGATTAAACCCTTCCTGTGCAGGTTTTTAATGTGGGTGTGATGCTATCATTCCTTTTTTATTTTTCCAGCATATTGGTGTATGCTTTTAAACCCTGTTTGTCTCTTTTTGTATTATTTCTCATTTACCTATTTACATGTTCTCAGGCACTTACCTTGGGCATATGGTTCGACTGTGTGGCCGGAGGCTTGGATGATGTCTGGCGGTCCATTTATGACGATGGCTGGCTCATCTCTCGTTCCCTGCCTGTGACGACGGCTTGATCCTTTATCCGCGTGATGATTCATCATTGGGCGCACGGTCCAGTTCTGTAGTGGCCTGTTACGGGGCCCAAGGACTTTCGAGTTGTCGCCTTAAGCGGAGATTTTTGGGATAAAGGAATGGCCACAAAAAGATGAACGTTATATTCATGTATATGGGGTGACCAATATGTTGATTATCTCTGCAGTTTTTAGCGTCTTATGGCAGTTTTAAGGCTTTTTACCTCCCTGTTTGTAATTTACCATCACCCCCCCCCCTCATTATTCTTCACTCCCCCTGTTCACCTTTTTTTAGTAACTCACTGTCCATAGTCCCATTCATTTTACACTTTGTATGCCCTCACCCATGCTTGATTTAAATTAATTTATTTATAGCACCACACCTTCACCCCATGATATTGTCTTCAGTGACATTTATTAGCATATGTATGAGATTTGCACTCCTTGCCTTTACTATTTGGAAGTCCCAGCCCTAGAACCCTTTATCTTTCAGCCGCATCTTCATGACCTTCCCCACACAGCATCCGTGACTTCCAGCGCAAGCGCTGGGCATGCCGGTCTCTCTGACTTCCGGGAGCGCTCCGATCATGTGACCAAGCACTCCCCATCTGCACGTCACTAGGAGCGCTGACCCGGAAGTCCCATTAGACAGAGACGTGCTGCCCGGCCCTTTGCGCTAACAGTAAGTCACCGGATCTTGTTTCCACCAATCCCCAAGTTATGTCCGCTATATATATTTCTCCTCCCCACACTTTCCATACACTCTTGCCCCGGAAGAAGCCGCTAGGCGAAACGGTCCCCGTAGGGCGTTCTCGGACCTCCGCTGAGACTACCTCACCCTGACTGATTTTGCACTGCGACTGCATGTAAGTGGGTCTACATATATATCTATGATTCCCCTAGCTTTGAGTAGAATTATCATATACCTTTATCATGCATGCAAGTCTATTGCGCAAGTCACTGGGTGTTGTATTTTTACTCTGCCTTTAGTATAGCCCATCTTATTTTACCAGTTTCTGCACTGTGCAGCTTCATGCTTATAGCAGTGCATACAGCAGCGAGCACATTACCCCCTTCATCTCACAATATTTGCGATTTTGCACATTTTAAATTAGGGAATTGGGGGCTGTTTAGCTCTATCCTGCAACAAGTGTATTATATACCAATCAGCTGTACCTTTAGGTTTATCACACACTGTAGCTCCGGAAGTCCATGATTGTTTTCATTTGGTTATTCCATTCTGTCTGTTTTTTTCATTGTTAGTTTTTACTATTGTCCAATAAAATATTATATTTTAAATTACTACGCTTTTCTTAATCACTTTCTCTATGGGATTTACCCTTCACCATAGATTATGTTTAAAAGCACCAGAAATTTGCAACTCTCTTGATGATCTGGTTCAACCCTCATTATCACCTGAGTAGAAAACTGGGGTTTATTCTCCACCAAAGGGGTAGAATCAATGCCCAGTAGGGGAATAGACTTCAGCAGGGCATCATGGGAAACCCACAACGTTTGGCAAAGTCAAAATCCATCAGGTTAATAGCTGCTCCTGAATCAACAAAAACCTGAGCAGAAAATGTGGACAGGGAGCAAATCAGGGTAACAGTCAACAGAAATTTAGTCTGAACACTACCCAAGACAACTGAGCATGCAAAACGCCTTCCCCGCTTAGGGCAGACTGAAATAGCATGAGAGGCGTCACCACAGTAGAAACATAACCCATTGCGCTTTCGAAACTCATGACGCTGTGCCCCAGAAGTCACTCCATCACACTGCATGGGCTCAGAAACTGGCTCACAAGGCAACACTATCTCACGCATACCTATGCGCTCACGCAAACATCTGTCAATTTGAATGGCCAATGACATAAAATCATTGAGACCAGAGGGAGCAGTGTTATGTTTCGGTAGCTGAGGAGTGCAGGCAAAAAAGGCAATACACCAGAGCAGTTGGAATCTATGAGATTGCAGTACCCTGACTAACCACCGCAACTAGAGGCAGCCGTGGAGCGTTCCTACGTTGGTCCTAGACGCCTCGTCACAGCCTGAGAAACTAACTACACCTAAAGATAGAAAGAGGAAAGCTATCTGCCCCGGAGCAGATCCCCAAAGAACATAGAAAGCCCCCAAACATGTAATGGCGGTTAGACAAGAAGAAATACTGACACAGACAGAAAATAGTATGAGCAAACGTTGGGGCCCAAACTACCTAAATAGAAAAGGATAGGAAGGGCACTTACTGCAATCCCAAAAAACCCTGAAAAGCACCAACTCTACTAATTTCAAAAACACCTGAGATCACACGACCTCTACCACCTAAATTAGTTCTCTGGTGTAACAAAATCAAAACAGCAGCCACTGAAAAAACTGGAAAAAGCAAATATACAAACATCAGTGGCTGAACTAAACTGAGAGGGCAAAAGCCCCCGGAGGGGACCCTGAAGGCCCCCACAGAAGTGCAGGACAAAATGCAAAAATCAAGCACAAAAACAAAAAGAAGAAAATGTCTTATCTGTTAGCAGGAGATGCAGACACGACACAGCAGGCTACAAAGGAAACAGGAATCAAGGATTGAGACCAGAACAATTGATCACCGGCAACCCTGATAGGAAGGCGACTCCCTTATATAAGACGAGTCAGTAACACCTGATTCCCAATCCTCACAATCTTCACTGGACAGTCCAGTACCGCTTGTAACCACCAGAGGGAGCCTCTGCTCAGAACTCATTTCAAGTCCATTCTGTCACGCGGTCTTATGATATGTGTACGATGTCAGTAAACTATTCTTAAAAGAACAACACTCTATACAACATATAGATTAGCAACATCAGCATGTAAATATAGAATAGATTTACCTGACACGATATCCGTTGAACTCAGGGTTAATCTTGAGGACTTGATACACTGTCACAGGAAAGAGGAGGACCGGGGTCTAACCTGACCCTAAACTGGGGTCCTAACTAATCCCTCACCTTGGAGGTACTGATTATGGTTCAGAGGTCCAAGTCTCCAGCCTAACCCTGTCTCCTATCAGTCCCTGAACCCTGTAATCAGTCCTAAGAAGGATACTGATTACCACCAAAGGGATATGGGCTGATCTCCGCTAAATACTCAGACTAGACATATAAGACAGACTGGAGAAAACACAGACTTGCATACACACTCAAACACAGAAGGAACATAAATGATCTGGGATATTAAACTCTAAGCAAGGTGAGCTTAAAACAACTAAGGAGCTCTTTAACTTAAGTCTATACAGATACAATCCTATCTGTGGTCTGCATGAAGAATTTCACTGGCAACTCCCAACACAGACAACCAGAGATTTAAAGGAAACCAATCAACAAATAATTAATTGCAGCCGGGAGAAAACTGCACCCAGTCCCAGAACTGAGCACAGACAGAATTAACTCCCTAACTGCCAAACACAAAGAAACAGCAACTCAGCTGTGAGAAGTCAGAATGTGCAACCGCGACGATCTTCGTGGCGATGCACACATGACACATTCACAACAGTACCCCCCCTTGAGGAGGGGTCACTGAACCCTGTTAAATATTAATTATTGGTTATGGATTTATTCTTTACACTCAATTCTGTACCAAGCACATTAACGTTCGCTGACATCACAGATGCTATTTCTGTATGGTAAAGTGTCATCTCCATATACAGAGACCACGTGATATAAGGGACTTTTATATAATGGTTACATGAAGGGGGGGCTCGTGTTTTCTCTACAGACACTTTACTCTGACAAGAACTATGATGAATGAACAGCCAGCTGCCATGTAACCACGTGTTGCTTCCTTAAGACGCTGCGGAGAAACAGATGTCATTCTTACCATTCAGGACACCAAGGAAAGATGTGTACAAGCTTTGCTATGGACAAATGGACAATATCTACGTAACTATTTCACTCATTTTATGTTTCCTGTAATGATGTTTTTTTGGTAAACAGTCCAATAAACCACTACATTTTTTTTTTATAAGAAACGTGACGTTTTCTTTAAAGTATCGCATCTGGTAACAAGTCCTTGAAAAATATACTTAAAATAAGCATTTTTAACATTTTGGAGAGCCAGCCAGTCACACTTGATTTTTAGAGTGTGAATTTTTGAAAACTTGCAAAGGGAGGAATAGAAGCAAAAGACGTCAGATGTGCAAGTCGTCAAAGAAATCACACTACGATATTTCAGGATCAAGAAAAGAACCTATGAATGAGGACTAAGAGTTGACTACAGGAATCAGACGTGCTGATGACAAGAGGCCATTGTCCAAGAAAGGAGCTACAAGCTGAGATATTTTAAGGTAAGAAATATGGATGTCATTACTTCTTTTTCTAAGCAAAGTAGACTGAAATTTATGTCTGTAGATCAGTCAAATTTAGAAGTTTTATGGCTCAGCTTATATGCAGAATGTGAAATGGAAAATCTAAAGCTAGAATCTAAGCTGGTGTCCTTTAATAGGGAAAGAGAGAAATTGAAAAATATATTACAGTTGGTTCACGTATTTCACAAGTTTGTATTAGAGAAATCTAAAGATGACTGTGTAGAAATAGTGTCAGAAGATACCAGTGATGTTCCCGAAATTGACTGTAATGAGGAAATTGAGCAACATGTGGGACATGTGTCTGTAATGGCTACTCAAGGTGACCTTGTCTCTGATGACGTAAAAAAAGAAGGAGGGAACATAGGAGGAGACTTGAGAACTGATGTAGGAGGGAACATGGGAGGAGACTTGAGAACTGATGTAGGAGGGAACATAGGAGGAGACTTGAGAACTGATGCAGATGACGTACGAGAGACGGATGTTCAAAGGCCACCAAAAATAGAAGACAATTCACAGGCCCAACTCCAAATTAAAGTTAGGAAAAATTTGTTAAAATTATGCAAAATCATTCCTGCATATGATAACAAAATCCATGTATGCAGAAATTCTGAAATCTTCGAAAGCTTTATTGACAAGCTTGATTTAAGTAATGACGAGAAAAATCAATTATTTAAATTGTGGCTTCCTGCAACCTTTTCCAGACGCCTGACATTAAAGTTGAGTTTTGATAATGAATTACATGGAGATCTAGATGATAAAGACAGACTGAAAATTCTGATTTTCTGTGCCTTAAATGAAAATTGTCCAGATATTGAGATTCTTCAAAAATTAAGGATTGGTCGGAAAGAATGTACTTTTACATTCATGTCCATATTTGAAAGGTTGTACAAAACTCTAATTACCAATGTAAAAACACAATCAATGATAAAGTATTTTGTGGACAAATTTGGATTCCTAAATTCTGTATCTCGTGTTATTGCGTCACAAAAAGATACTTTATTTGAATGTGCGCAATTCCTTGATTTTGCTAGAAAACATGAGAATCGTGATAGGAAAATAAATCAAACAGACAGAGTAAGATCTTTTCAAAAGCCAGTGTCAAAATCTCCTAAACTGAGTCATCCCCGAAATCAAATATATGACATAAGGAGGAAATTACATATTAGATATAAGCCCTATAAAAAAATCCAAGAGTCCACTTTGCAGAAAGAGTTAATAATTCAAAGTTCAGACGGCTCTGTAAAGAGACAAATGGCGGACATTGAAAGACAAGAACAGATGATTCTTCAAAGAGACATAGTTGAGTCTTCAGTTTACAGCTCATTATCTGAGCTGCTCAAACAATCATTAAAAAAAGGAATGATTAACAGAGTTTTCCAGGACATCTTTGACAAAGAAATAAGATTTGGTTTAGGAATTGACTGAAAATGAAATTATATGTTGTGTAAAAGTATTATACAATATATTATTCAGTTATTTGTAATTATTTTATAAATATAATTCTGTAGTTCACAGCTTTTGTAGATATATATATATATATATATATATTCATACAGTATACAGTATATAGTATACTTGTATAAGTAGAAATTGTAAAACTGTATATCTATATCTATAGTGATATAATTAAAATATACTACAGTAATATTTAGAATTACATTAAAGCCAATACATATATATGTATAAGACATTGCAATTGTTTTCTTTCTGGATGAATATGATATTAACTTTATCTCTTATTATTCCTTAGAATTTTCACTTCAAAGTAGGATTTAATCGGGAAAAACTCTTTTACATGGATTTATTCCTTTATTTACACAGGAATTTGTAATAACTGCATGTTTTTATATATTTAACACTTAAAAGGAAATAATATATAACTAACTGAATCTAAATTTAGTTTTTGTGTGTTGCTAACATTTTGAAGTTATTTATTTGCATGACAATATGTTCTTACTGCATGACAGTCACACATGTGACATTCAAACTGTTCTAATAATAAGGATACCATATACCCCTATTTCAGTGGTTGCAACTTAAAGCGTTTGTAGCCTCTGTGAGCTCGGCCTTTGCAAGTCAAAGAATTTTTTTTTTTAGGCCTCTTAAGTTCTAGGGTTCAATTTCAGTTGCAAACCTTGCACCAAATATAGAAACAGCTCATAACCAAATTTTCTTATGAGTCCTTTTATCTATAGAATGGTTCACAAAGTTTGTTATGTGTATTTGGGGAATATTCAAAGAAATATTAAAATATTAAATTTAGTAGTTTACAATGCGCATTGATAATTAAGATACAATTATTTGGGTTAATATTCCTACCTTTTTGTATGAGGAACTTGTGGTGTGAACTTATCCGTGTCACAGTCTGAGTGACAGATGACAGATGTGTGTATGAGCAGCTGCTAAGAGTGAATAAGTGTATGTGTGATGTATGGAAAAAGTTTCACAATTCATGGTATGCGAGAAAACAACAACTTGTTTTTATGAGAAATAATACAAATCAGTTCAATTATTAGAATATTAAGATACATAATGAATATTATCTACTCAACATATATTTCTTTAGTAATTTTTTTTTTTTAGTTAATAGTAGATAAGTGGAATCACACATCAAAATGGTTTATCAAGAAAATTTACATTTAGATTATTATTTTTTTCCTTTTTCCCAAAACATAATTTTATGATATTCAATGTTATTGTTATTTTTAATGGTTACATAGATGGTACACATCTTCAGACAAATATATGGTATAAAGCTAAAACAGAAGTTACATAAATAATTTATAAAACAATTATTTTTTTCCTTTTTGGTTTTGATAAATGAATTATTTCATAAAATAATATTTTTTGGTATTAAGGGGGAAATGTGTTTTAGATTTTGAATATATCATCACATTTCATCAATATGTCTTCTTCACACATTTTAAAGACTATAAAAAGGTACAATGGTATAACTACTAGAGAAAATAACATTAAGTATTATAAAGAGTCATTTCTTTACACTAAGAAGGGGATTACATGCAAAGTTGCATAATATGAAATTTTGGTAACACAAGGTCATGACAAATATGAAATCATCCAGATAATGGAAATATTAAGGGTATGTGTTACTGAGAACATAACTACTCAGCATTTGTCAGAAACATATAAAGGCCTTATTTTTATTTTTATTCTTATTTTTATTTTTATTCTTATTTTTGTTTTTATTCTTATTTTTCATTTTTTAATTTTTATTCTTCCTTTATCTCTATTTTTGATTCTTAATTTTTATTTTTATCTCAATCAATCAAGAAACATCAATATTTAATAAAGTAATGTCTAGTATGAGAATATTGCTTCATTAAATATAGTGAAGATATCGGTTCATTAGAAGAAAATGTTCTAATTCTGAGTAAATACAATAATTCTTTCATTCATTCATTCACTGATATTCACATTTTGGTTCATGGCTATACATTCTTATTTATTATTGGTCTAATAAATATATTCCATTAATAAAGTTTTAGTAATAAAGATGGAAACACTTGTTACATGAAAAACACATTGACACCTATGGGTTGAAAAGGTAATTACACCTATGACATAAAAATGTTCTATCTCATGAAGAATATGGTTAATAATGCATTATCATTTATTATTGTTTTATTACACAAACATGAATTCCATATTACTATTCTGATAATAATTCTATGGATATTACTGATTGTTATGGTACGCTGTGATATTATAGGTTAGGAAAATTACCAGATTTGGTATAGAATAGGGAATGAAGACTTCAAGCAAGATATTGGAATTACGTTAATAAAGACTTTTCATATTTCTAAATTCAAGTAAATTTAAAAAGTTGCAAGAAGAAAAAGCCGAAGTTCCAGAAGGTAAAAAGGCTCTATGATGTCTGAGTAATAATAGACTGTGTCAATTACAATTCATTTCATCACTGACAACAACTGCAGTATTCACCACTGACAGCCACAACTGCTGTATCCACCACTGACAGCAACTGCAGTATCCACCACTGACAGACACAATGGCAGAGGACGATGATCCTATGATGCTGATATGAACTGTGTTATCACGCTTTTATCACGTTCCAGTGGTTTCCTATCACCTATGAAGCTTCAATGAAAGCTGGTGAACAATAAGTTGTCAGGAAGCTACAACCCTGACATGAGTCCTGTGCATTAGGACTAAGGACTGGTTATGGTGCTATCTTTAGCAAGGAAGAGTCATTTTAACCCTTGCTTTGCTGACCAAAGATGTCACACCTGTTCCAAGACCAGTGCGGATGGCATGGAGGATTCCAGAAATATCCAAGGCGAGCCAATGTAAGTCCAGGTCTTTAAAGGTGACACTGCTCAGATATTAAAGCTTCATTTCATCAATGGACTTTGTTTTCTTATCAACATTTAAATTTATGGACTTTGATGGACACATGACACACGGTCTCTACAATATCTACATGTTATTTCAAAGGAATTATCGTATAAAGACTGTGTTTTAAAAGAATCAAGAACAAGACGTCAACATGAAGACCAGATGACATCAGATGATGATGACTGGACCCGAGATGCTTCGATTTAGGTTTAGGAAAGTATAAGACACATATTTTATATAAATATTGGTCACGGCTTACCATAACATGAATTCACATAATTATGTTATTGAGTGCATATAACAATAATCTGATATTATTATGATTATTATTATTATTATGGAAATTAAATTATTTTTGCCAAAGAAGAAGAAAAGAAGAAAGAAGATCTGATTATCCTAAAGATGAACTTCTCTACTTTGAGGGTTCCAATTAATGTCTATCACCCTCAAAAGGGGGAATTGTTAAATATTAATTATTGGTTATGGATTTATTCTTTACACTCAATTCTGTACCAAGCACATTAACGTTCGCTGACATCACAGATGCTATTTCTGTATGGTAAAGTGTCATCTCCATATACAGAGACCACGTGATATAAGGGACTTTTATATAATGGTTACATGAAGGGGGGGCTCGTGTTTTCTCTACAGACACTTTACTCTGACAAGAACTATGATGAATGAACAGCCAGCTGCCATGTAACCACGTGTTGCTTCCTTAAGACGCTGCGGAGAAACAGATGTCATTCTTACCATTCAGGACACCAAGGAAAGATGTGTACAAGCTTTGCTATGGACAAATGGACAATATCTACGTAACTATTTCACTCATTTTATGTTTCCTGTAATGATGTTTTTTTGGTAAACAGTCCAATAAACCACTACATTTTTTTTTTATAAGAAACGTGACGTTTTCTTTAAAGTATCGCATCTGGTAACAAGTCCTTGAAAAATATACTTAAAATAAGCATTTTTAACAAACCCTCACTTGAGTAACCAGGTCGGTCAGGATGAGTTCTATGATACGCACGGATGAGTCTCCTAGCATGGATGTCCGAAGCAAACACCCAAGAATTGTCTTCCTGACCATAACCTCTCCACTTAAGCAAATACTGGAGTTTCCGTCTAGAAAAACGAGAATTCAATATTTTCTCAACCACAAACTCCATATTGCCCTCAACCAGAACAGGGTCAGGAGGCAAAGCAGTAGGAACCACTGGCTCAACAAACCTCTTCAACAAGGACTTGTGGAACACGTTATGGATCTTAAATGTCCCTGGAAGAAGCAAACGAAAAGAAACAGGATTAAGAATCTCCATGATCTTATAAGGTCCAATGAACCTAGGCTTAAATTTAGGAGATGCCACTATCATAGGAAATTTATTTTTGAGGACAACCAGACCAAGTCCCCCACTTTAAACCGAGGACCATCAGTCCTATGCCGGTTAGCAAACCGCTGGGCCCTCTTCTGAGAGAGGGACAACCTCTCCACTACCTGGTCCCAAATCTGTTGCATACGCTCCACAACAGAGTCAACACCTGGACAGACAGAAGCCTCCGTCTGTCCCGAAGAAAATCGAGGGTGAAACCCAGAATTACAGAAAAATGGAGACATCAAAGTGGCAGAGCTAGCCCTATTATTAAGAGCAAACTCAGCCAAAGGCAAAAAAGAGACCCAGTCATCCTGATCAGCAGACACAAAGCATCTTAGATAAGTCTCCAATGTCCGGTTTGTTCTCTCAGTTTGACCATTGGTCTGAGGATGAAACGCCGAGGAGAAAGACAATTGAACACCAAGTTTAGAACAAAAGGTCCTCCAAAATCTGGAAACAAACTGGACTCCTCTGTCAGACACAATGTTCTCAGGAATGCCGTGTAAACGAACCACGTGCTGAAGGAACAAAGGCACCAATTCAGAGGAGGAAGGCAACTTAGGTAATGGCACAAGATGTATCATCTTGGAAAACCTATTACAAATCACCCAGATGACGGTCATTCTCTGAGAAACAGGGAGGTCGGAAATGAAATCCATAGAGATATGGGTCCATGGTCTCTTGGGCACAGGCAATGGTATCAACAAACCACTAGAGCGAGAGCAAGGCTTGGAGCGAGAGCAAGTCCCGCAGGACTGCACAAACTCCCTGACATCACGAGACAAGGTAGGCCACCAAAAGGACCGACTAACCAAGTCTCTGGTACCAAAAATTCCGGGATGACCGGCCAACGCGGAACAATGAATCTCAGACATCACACTCTTTTTCCACTGGTCCGGGACAAACAATTTCCCAACAGGGCAGCGCTCGGGCCTATCCTCCTGACACCCCTCCAGAGCCAGTCTCAAATTGGGCGAGATGGCGGAAAGAACTACACCTTCTTTCAAAATAACAGAAGGATCAGATAACTCAGGAGAGTCCGCAAGGAAACTCCTCGAGAGGGCATCCGCATTAACATTCTTAGTGCCAGGAAGAAAGGAAACCACAAAATTAAAACGTGTGAAAAACAAGGCCCACCTGGCCTGTCTAGGATTAAGTCGCTTGGCAGATTCCAGATAAACCAGATTCTTATGGTCCGTAAGGACCACCACCTGATGTTTGGCTCCCTCCAGCCAATGTCTCCACTCTTCAAAAGCCCACTTCATGGCCAATAACTCCCGATTACCCACGTCATAATTACGTTCAGTAGGAGAAAATTTTCGAGAGAAAAAGGCACAAGGGTTACTTTTAGAGGTCTCTGGATCTCTTTGGGACAAAACGGCACCTGCCCCAATTTCAGAGGCATCAACCTCCACCTGAAATGGCAGAGAAACATCAGGCTGCCGTAGAACAGGAGCAGAAGTGAATCTCTGCTTAAGTTCCTGAAATGCAGAGACTGCCTCAGGAGGCCAATTCACCACATCAGAACCCTTTTTGGTCAAATCAGTTAATGGTTTAACAATAACCGAGAAATTACCAATAAATTTACGATAAAAATTAGCAAAACCCAAAAATCTTTGAAGAGCCTTTAATGAAGTAGGTTGGACCCAATCACAGATGGCCTGAACCTTGACCGGGTCCATTTCAATAACAGATGGGGACAAAATGAATCCCAAAAATGAGATCCTCTGTACGCCAAAAAGACACTTTGATCCCTTCACATACAGAGCATTCTCTCTCAAAATCTGGAATACAGTTCGAACATGTTTCACATGAGAGTCCCAGTCACTGGAAAAAATCAAGATATCATCCAAATAAACAATCAGAAATTTATCCACAAAATCCCTAAAAATGTCATTCATGAAGGACTGGAAGACAGAAGGAGCATTAGTGAGCCCAAAGGGCATCACAAGGTACTCAAAATGCCCCTCAGGGGTATTAAATGCTGTCTTCCATTCATCCCCGTGCTTAATGCGAATAAGGTTATATGCCCCCCTGAGGTCAAGCTTGGTAAACCAAGTAGCGTTTTTCACCCTGGAAAACAGGTCAGAAATCAAGGGTAACGGGTATTGATATTTCACAGTAATATTGTTCAAAAGACGATAATCAATACACGCCTTAATGAACCATCCTTTTTGGCCACAAAGAAAAAACCGGCACCTAAGGGTGAAGAGATGGTCTGATATGACCCTTCTCCAATGACTCCTTGATATAAGACCGCATAGCATCATGTTCAGGTACAGACAAGTTAAAAAGGCGACCTTTAGGGAATTTACTACCAGGCACTAATTCAATAGCGCAGTCATAGCTCCTATGGGGAGGCAAGGATGCAGATTTACTTTCGCTAAACACATCAGAAAAATCAATCAAAAAGTCAGGAACATCCTGAGCCTGGGGGGAGGCAGAAAAAACAGGAGTGTTGGTATTAACACATTGGCAGCCCCAACTGGCCACAGACACAGACTTCCAATCCAAAACAGGATTATGAGACTGTAACCAAGGGAAACCCAGCACGATAATGTCATGCAGATTATACAGAACCAAAAATTTGCAGCTCTCCTGATGATCAGGTTCAACCCTCATTATCACCTGAGTAGAGAACTGAGGTTTATTCTCAGCCAAAGGGGTAGAATCGATCCCCAGTAGGGGAATAGACTTCTGTAGGGGTATCAAGGGAAACCCACAACGTTTAGCAAAATCAAAATCCATCAGGTTAATAGCTGCTCCCGAATCAACAAAAGCCTGAGCAGAAAACGAGGACAGAGAGCATATCAGAGTAACAGTTAATAAAAACTTAGTCTGAACACTACCCAAGACAACTGAGCGTGCAAAACGTCTTCCCCGCTTAGGGCAGACTGAAATAGCATGAGAGGCATCACCACAGTAGAAACATAACCCATTGCGCTTCCGAAACTCATGACGCTGTGCCCCAGAAACCACTCTATCACACTGCATGGATTCAGAAGCAGGTTCACAAGGCAACACTATTCCACGCATACTTCTCCGCTCACGCAAACGTCTGTCAATTTGAATCGCTAGTGACATAGAATCATTGAGACCAGAGGGGACAGGGAATCCCACCATAACATCCTTTACATTATCTGACAGACCCTTCCGAAAAAGGGCTGCCAAAGCATCGTCATTCCATTTGGTCAGGACTGCCCACCTACGGAATCTCTGACAGTATAACTCAGCGTCATCAAGCCCCTGATTTAATGCCAACAAGGCTTTTTCAGCTTGATCAGTGACATTAGGCTCATCGTACAATAACCCCAAGGCCTGAAAAAATGCATCAACATCACTCAAAACAGGATCCCCAGGTGTCAGGGAAAAAGCCCAATCCTGAGGATCGCCGCGCAGGAGAGAGATGACAATTTGAACCTGCTGCGCTGCGTTCCCTGAGGATTTAGATTTTAAGGCAAAAAACAATTTACAATTATTTTTGAAATTCAGAAACTTAGCTCGATCCCCCAAAAACAAATCTGGCATGGGAATCCTAGGTTCCACAACAGGCAACCTAGCAAGATAGGTGGCAATACTCCGAACCTCAGTGGCAAGCTGATCCACACGGCCAGACAACTGTGCAAACTCCATTGAGAGAAAAAATCCTCCCCAGCACCCAGAGATACAGAGGGAAAAAAAAATGCAACAAACAGAAAAATATCTCTGACAACTCTGACAACCTTTTTTTCTTTCACAATATTCCTCCCTTCTGTGAGTACCATACAATTTTCAATCTTTTGGCCGGTGATACTGTTATGTTTCGGTAGCTGAGGAGTGCAGGCAAAAAAGGCAATACACCAGAGCAGTTGGAATCTATGAGATTGCAGTACCCTGACTAACCACTGCAACTAGAGGCAGCCGTGGAGCGTTCCTACGTTGGTCCTAGACGCCTCGTCACAGCCTGAGAAACTAACTACACCTAAAGATAGAAAGAGGAAAGCTATCTGCCCCGGAGCAGATCCCCAAAGAACATAGAAAGCCCCCAAACATGTAATGGCGGTTAGACAAGAAGAAATACTGACACAGACAGAAAATAGTATGAGCAAACGTTGGGGCCCAAACTACCTAAATAGAAAAGGATAGGAAGGGCACTTACTGCAATCCCAAAAAACCCTGAAAAGCACCAACTCTACTAATTTCAAAAACACCTGAGATCACACGACCTCTACCACCTAAATTAGTTCTCTGGTGTAACAAAATCAAAACAGCAGCCACTGAAAAAACTGGAAAAAGCAAATGTACAAACATCAGTGGCTGAACTAAACTGAGAGGGCAAAAGCCCCCGGAGGGGACCCTGAAGGCCCCCACAGAAGTGCAGGACAAAATGCAAAAATCAAGCACAAAAACAAAAAGAAGAAAATGTCTTATCTGTTAGCAGGAGATGCAGACACGACACAGCAGGCTACAAAGGAAACAGGAATCAAGGATTGAGACCAGAACAATTGATCACCGGCAACCCTGATGGGAAGGCGACTCCCTTATATAAGACCAGTCAGTAACACCTGATTCCCAATCCTCACAATCTTCACTGGACAGTCCAGTACAGCTTGTAACCACCAGAGGGAGCCTCTGCTCAGAACTCATTTCAAGTCCATTCACAACAGAGCAGGGAATCCCACCATAACATCCTTTACATTCTCTGACAGCCCCTTCCGAAAAAGGGCTGCCAAAGCATCATCATTCCATTTGGTCAGGACTGCCCACTTTCGGAATTTCTGACAGTACAACTCAGCGTCTTCAAGACCCTGATTTAATACCAACAAGGTTTTTTCAGCTTGATCAGTGACATTAGGTTCATCGTACAATAACCCCAGAGCCAGAAAAAATACATCAATATCATTCAAAACAGGATCCCCAGGTGTCAGGGAAAAAGCCCAATCCTGAGGATCGCCGCGCAGGAGAGAGATGACAATTTGAACCTGCTGTGCTGCGTTCCCTGAGGACTTAGGTTTTAAGGCAAAAAACAACTTACAGTTATTTTTGAAATTCAGAAATTTAGCTCGATCCCCCAAAAATAAATCTGGCATGGGGATCCTAGGTTCCACAACCGGCAACCTAGCAAGATAGGTAGCAATACTCCGAACTTCAGTGGCAAGCTGATCCACATGGCCAGACAACTGTGCAAACTCCATTGAGAGAAAAAAAAATAAAAAATCCTCCTCAGCACCCAGAGAAAAAGAGGAAAAAATGCAACAAACAGAGAAAAAAAAATTTCTGACAACTTCTTTTTTTCTTTTTCCTTTTACTATTTTTCCCTTCTGTTGAGTATCATATAATTTTCAGTTTGGCCAGTGATACTGTTATGATTTGGTAGCTGAGGAGAGCAGGCAAAAACGGCAATACACCAGAGAGGTTGGAATCTACTGGATTGCAGTACCCTGACTAACCACCACAACTAAAGGCAGCCGTGGAGCGTTCCTACGTTGGTCCTAGACGCCTCGTCACAGCCTGAGAAATAACTACACTAAAGATAGAAGAGGAAAGCTATCTGCCCCGGAGCAGATCCCCAAAGAACATAGAAAGCCCCCAAACATGTAATGGCGGATAGACAAGAGAAATACAGACACAGACAGAAAATAGTATGAGCAAACGTTGGGGCCCAAACTACCTAAATAGAAAAGGATAGGAAGGCACTTACTGCAATCCAAAAAACCCTGAAAAGCACCAACTCTACTAATTGCAAAAACACCTGAGATCACACGACCTCTACCACCTAAATTAGTTCTCTGGTGTAACAAAATCAAACAGCAGCCACTGAAAAAAACTGGAAAAAGCAAATGACAAACATCAGTGGCCAGAACAAACTGAGAGGGCAAAAGCCCCCGGGGGGACCCGGGCCCCCACAGAAGTGCAGGACAAAATGCAAAAATCAAGCACAAAAACAAAAAGCAGAAAATTCTATCGTTAGCAGAGATGCAGACACGACACAGCAGCTACAAGAACAGGAATCAAGGATTGAGACCAGAACAATTGATCACCGGCAACCTGATGGGAAGGCGACTCCCTTATATAAGACCAGTCAGTAACACCTGATTCCCAATCCTCACAATCTTCACTGGACAGTCCAGTACCGCTTGTAACCACCAGAGGGAGCCTCTGCTCAGAACTCATTTCAAGTCCATTCACAACAGAGCAGGGAATCCCACCATAACATCCTTTACATTCTCTGACAGCCCCTTCCGAAAAAGGGCTGCCAAAGCATCATCATTCCATTTGGTCAGGACTGCCCACTTTCGGAATTTCTGACAGTACAACTCAGCGTCTTCAAGACCCTGATTTAATACCAACAAGTTTTTTCAGCTTGATCAGTGACATTAGGTTCATCGTACAATAACCCCAGAGCCAGAAAAAATACATCAATATCATTCAAAACAGGATCCCCAGGTGTCAGGGAAAAAGCCCAATCCTGAGGATCGCCGCGCAGGAGAGAGATGACAATTTGAACCTGCTGTGCTGCGTTCCCTGAGGACTTAGGTTTTAAGGCAAAAAACAACTTACAGTTATTTTTGAAATTCAGAAATTTAGCTCGATCCCCCAAAAATAAATCTGGCATGGGGATCCTAGGTTCCACAACCGGCAACCTAGCAAGATAGGTAGCAATACTCCGAACTTCAGTGGCAAGCTGATCCACATGGCCAGACAACTGTGCAAACTCCATTGAGAGAAAAAAAAATAAAAAATCCTCCTCAGCACCCAGAGAAAAAGAGGAAAAAATGCAACAAACAGAGAAAAAAAAATTTCTGACAACTTCTTTTTTTCTTTTTCCTTTACTATTTTTCCCTTCTGTTGAGTATCATATAATTTTCAGTTTGGCCAGTGATACTGTTATGATTTGGTAGCTGAGGAGAGCAGGCAAAAACGGCAATACACCAGAGAGGTTGGAATCTACTGGATTGCAGTACCCTGACTAACCACCACAACTAAAGGCAGCCGTGGAGCGTTCCTACGTTGGTCCTAGACGCCTCGTCACAGCCTGAGAGGTTAACTACATCTAAAGATAGATAGAGGAAAGCTATCTGCCCCGGAGCAGATCCCCAAAGAACATAGGAAGCCCCCAAACATGTAATGGCGGATAGACAAGAGGAAATACAGACACAGACAGAAAATAGTATGAGCAAACGTTGGGGCCCAATCTACCTGGACAGAAAAGGATAGGAAGGACACTTACTGCAATCCAAAAAACCCTAAAAAATACCAACTCTACTAATTGCAAAAACACCTGAGATCACACGACCTCTACCACCTAAATTAGTTCTCTGGTGTCACAAAACCAAGCCGCAGCCACTGAAAAAAACGGAAAAGGCAAATGAACAAACTACAGTGGCCCAGACAAACCGAGAGGAGCACAAGCCCCCGGGGGGAACCCGGCCGACTTCCACAGAAGCGCAGGGAACAATGCAAAAAGCAAGCACAAAAACAAAAGCAGAAAATATCCTATCCGATAGCAGAAGATGCAGGCAAGACTCAGCAAGCTTCCAAGTGAACCAGGAACCACAGTTAAGACAAAAACAATTTATCACCGGCAACCATGATGGGAGGGAACCTCCCTTATATAAGACCAGTCTGTAACTCCTGATTGCCAATCCTCATTGAATGGTTCAGTACTGTTTGTAACCACCGGAGGGAGCTTCTGCTCAGAATTCATTTCTAACACATTCACAACACTCCACCACCTAAATCATATCTCTGGTGTAACAAAACTAAGCCGCAGCCACTGAAAAAACAGGAAAAAGCAAATGAACAAATAACAGTGGCTACAGTTAAACTGAGAGGAGCACCGGCCCCAGGAGGGGACCAGGCTGACCTCCACAGAAGTGCAGAGAACTAAGCAAAAAGCAAGCACAAAAATAAAAGACGAAAATATCTTATCTGAAAGCAGAAGATGCAGGCAAGACTCAGCAAACTTCCAAATGAACCAGGAACCACAATTGAGACAAGAACAATTGATCACCGGCAACCATCATGGGAGGGAACCTCGCTTATATCAGACCAGTCAGTGATCCCAGATTGCCATTCCTCGCTGAAAGGTTAAGTACTGTCTGTAAACACCAGAGGGAGCCTCTGCTCAGAAACCATCTCTAGCACATTCATAACACCACACAGCTTCCAGTGTATCAGCCCTGCGGCCATCCCTTTACAACTTCATGACATCAGTCTACGAGTTAGATGTCCAGGTATAAGTGTTCTGACCTCATATCACCACCCTCAAAGGATGAGTTCCGCTTTTGTCTTGGTAGCAATGATAGCCAAAGTTTGGTCCACAAACCGTGTGGCCAACACCATAATGGGGCCTTCACAAGTAAAAGTAAAAGTGTCCCAAGAGTGATACTTTAACACACCAGCAACCTGAGTGCTTAAACGTGCTACCATGGCCTGCAGCGTCTATGGACTTGTCTCCTATTGAGCACATCTGGGACACCATGCAGTTGCAAAAGGAGCTGCTAGCAGTGGATCTTGATGATTAGTCCAAGTGCATTCACCTTGGCAAAATATTGGTGGTGTAATTTTAATGTTGAAAGGTATATACAGTATGTGTATGTTAAATTTCCTGTGCAGATTCCTCAATATTTAACTAATCACCTGCTAAAAATCTAGTGTATATGGGCAATGCTAGATCTGTTGGTCATGTTTATTGATGTGCCATTACATGCCAGAAATGCGTTGGCTCCTAACTCACTTCATCCTTTGTTACAGTAAAATATGCAGATGTGACCAGCAGCTGTTTTCCTCTTCCCCATTAACATGTTTAGCCATTCCAAGCGTGTTGATTTACTGGGAAATCAGGCATCATAGTTGTGAGCTGAACTATCTGACAAGTTATTGAATGTGTTTTGCTAGTTTTGGACAGACATGAGAATCGTATAATATTGGGATACTTAACAGTATGTTGACTTATCAGATTAGAATCCAACACAGTTTCACTGCAGATTTCCAAGGCTGAAGCTTCAATTTTTTTTGTAAATGTACAGTATGCAGAGCTTCAGCTCTGCAGGAGAATTAGCCCATTGTCATTTAAAGGGACTAATCCTGGGATTTTTTGTGCTAAATACTTGGAAAAAAGGTGAGCTAAAAATAAGTGGAGAAACTTTCCACTGCATGTGCAAATAGTTGCAAAAACCCCATCCACATGCATGTGATGGGACTAGTGTTGAGCGATATTGCTCGATATCTAAAAATATCGTATCGAAATTGTATCGCCGATAGCACTAAATATCGTCGATATCCGATTTCGATACCGGAAGTCCCATGTAAGTCTATGGGAACAAAATATCGCAACAAAAAAAACCCTTTCTTTCGTTGTAAACACAAAATATACACACATAGAATACATATATATATATATATACATGTCATTGTGACATATATATATACATATATTTATAGTTTATACACTTCTACATAGTAAAATCGACTCTAATTCAATTGCCGGGTAAAGACGTGACATACCCCATAGAAGTCGACGGGCTCGGTGCCGAGTACCCCCAAAACCTCTGGCTCTGTGCGACTCAACTTGGGCGTCACGAACAGGATTCTGTAGCTCGCTATAAGCGAGTCCTGTGTGCCTGAATTGCACTGGTTTTGTGCTTGAGAATTGCTAAAATCATCAGAGAATGTATTTGCCATTTTTCCGCCATATCTGCGTCACGACGAGGCACTGGTGAAGAAGAAGGGCGTGCTCTTCGTGGGTGTCACTCACTCAGTGGGGCGAAAACGATGGCCGACCACTCTAAATGGTACTGCAATGTAACATCGTGCCCCACAGCTCTGGAGTTCCGCCTCCTCATCCTCCTCAGTGTGAGGAGGTCCCGCCTCCCTACAAAAGAGGGGCCCTCTCCAGATATGACACATGTGACTTGGCAGAGATGGCTAATGGACACGAGCAGAAGTGGGAAGGGATGGAGCAGTCAGAGCTCTCCCCCCACGGAAGCGACCCGATCGCCACGGAATCACCGTTGGGCACCCGGCCTGTAAACCCTCCTACGCTGCAAGAAGCGGAGGATACCCTGAGAGGCCTGGCCCGGCACCGGGAGGAGGTCGCCAGGATGGAAGCCAGCTGGCGTGCCCTAAAACTAAACTTGGAGCGGCGCCAATCCCTCTTACCTGAAGTGTCTGACTCTGTACCGGAAGGTGAGGCACCCGTTCTAGTAGAGGAGCCCTTGCAATGTGATCCAGTTGACGTTGTCGCAGTGGAGGCACCCGTTCCTGCAAAAACCGCAGCACCGTCAGCAGCACCCCAGATCCCGCTGTCTGCCCCGGTCGCTGAGACAGAAGAAGCGACACCCGTCCTCATGGAGGAGGCCGCGCAGGCACCAGAGCACTACCTGCCTGTACCGGAGCCCCGACTGTCATCTGATTTAGAGCCGTCTGCTTCCTCCGCAGGGGAGCGCCGCCAGGACTGGGGGGCGACAGGAGAGCTGCCGCAAACCGGACACTGTAAGCTGCAGTGGAGTGGTGGAGACATGGAGCAACTGGTGGAGGAGAATTATAACCGGCGTCAGGAGGAAGAGTGGAGACGTTGGGAGAAGGAAGCAGAGCGACAAAGGAAGCAGCGAGAAACCCTAAAACTTCGCCAACGTCACCTGGAGAAGGACCGGGCAGATAAGGACCGGATGAGAAAGGACAAAGGAACCCTGAGTGAGCCGCGGCGTAAGGGTGCAGTACGGAACTTTAAATTGAAAGGTGGGTGGGGCTTCATCAAGGAGCCTGGACTTTATTTAGAAGTCTTTGTGACCCGGCGCGACGTGGAGGCTCACCTCCCAGAAGGACACCCCGGGAGGGACCTGTTGCCAGGAGACTTGGTGACTTACACCCGACACTGGGGTTACAATGGGTGGTACGCCCTAAATGTTACCAGGTGCGACCCCTACTCCCCAGTGTGTCAGGAACCTGTGAGACCCTCGAAGCCTTCAGCCTCCCACATCCAGGCCTCTGCAAAAGTGCCCACCCCACGCCGTAAATCTCCCCAGCCTCCCTCAGTGGTCTCCTCAGCAGCCCCAGCTATGGACATGATAAGTATAGCTGGCCCGTACCCGGCGCCTGTTAGGCCCCCTGGGGTTCGTACAGTCCGTGACATAGGGCTCCAGACCCGGAGAGAGATGAAAGAGGTGGCCACACAGACCCAGATAGCGGGTCACGACGTCACTGTACAGGCCACACGACGTCATCAGGTCCTGGTGGTCCTTGGTGCCTCGGATGTTTGGCAATCTCAAGAAGAGTACCAGGTGGTACCTGGAAGAGGCCAGCCAAAGAAGTCTAAATAACCCGGACAGGGTCCCTGTATGTAAATAAATAGTTAAATTGTTTATGTACCCGGACGGGTGAATGTTCCAAAAAATTTTTTTTAATTTAATAAAAAAAAAAAAAACACAGTTTTCATTTCTTTTAGTACTGTCTCATCCTGCTGCGACGCCATCGATCTCCTGTAAAAAAATGAAAAAAAAAAAAAAAAGTATACCACCTGACCGACGCAGTCCATAGTAACGAGTGTCCCACGACGATCCAGCTCTGCTACATCAGAATGACAGGCAGAGCCTGTCATCCCGGCGCAGCACAGCTGATTACCTGCTTCCCCGGTGGTGACGTCATCGGACTGACTGCTTTACGGCCGGGATTACTCGCGAAAAACTGCAAGTGACCGCCAGGGAGAAGATAATGGCGGCCATCAAGCAGTCCAGGACGTGACCGCCGGAGATCTTCTGCCAGGTAAGTGCCGCTGACTCCTGACAGACCCGACCGACGGACACTCACAGTGACAGTGACAAATCCGATTCCGGTATTCGATAAGACGTAAATATCGAAACGAATTATCGAAAGGCCGATAGAGCTAATATCGGCCGATAGCCGATATTTGCATTATCGTATCGCTCAACACTAGATGGGACGTGTAGTTTTGTTAGATATGATGGGGATTTTGCCACTGAATCTGCACTAAAATCTATGACAAATCTGACATGAAGGAATATTCCCTAAAGCAACTTTCCAACGTGTCAGCAGCAGACACCATATACAGGGCTGCCACTAGGAATTTCAGGGCCCCATGCTGGCATAATCTTTGGGCCGCCTTGAAACTCCATCCTGGCTCGACCCCAGCTCCGCCTCACCCCTTCTACAGTCCCACTGCCCACTCTTGAAAAAAACTCACTCCACTTCTGCACCACATCTTCACCAATCACTCATTAACAGTTCCTGTTGAACACCATATCACATACATAGCCAGCAGCTTTTGTTCTGGCCAAAAGATTTTTTTAAGCTGCCACCACGTCACGGTAGACTCTTTTGGCCAGGCCCTATGCTTCTCTAACCTTTTTAAAAAATTCTAAAAATATTCAATACTTTATTTTTAGGTATGTTTTTATTTATTTTTCTTTAACGGAATGTGTCACATACATTTTTTAAAATGACTAATAATACCACATACAAGGGACAAATACCGTCACACCATGACCAGACCACATATTAGCACCACATAATTACTGAATAATACCAATACTACAATACTGATCATTGATATAAACAACACAATACTAAAATTACCATAAGTGCCATTATACATAGGAGCTCTGTACATAGTATACAATGTATAGTGTCAGTGTACAGGTAATTCAGTGATCACCAGTGACATTATACACAAGAGCTCTGTATATAGTGTCAGTGTACAGGTAATTCAGTGATCACCAGTGACATTATACACAGGAGCTCTTTATATAGTGTCAGCATACAGGTAATACAGTGATCACAGTAACATTATACACAGGAGCTCTGTATATAGTGTCAGTGTACAGGTAATTCAGTGATCACCAGTGACATTATACACAGGAGCTCTTTATATAGTGTCAGCGTACAGGTAATACAGTGATCACCAGTGACATTATACACAGGAGCTCTGTATATAGTGTCAGCGTACAGGTAATACAGTGATCACCAGTGACATTATACACAGGAGCTCTGTATATAGTGTCAGTGTACAGGTAATACAGTGATCACCAGTGACATTACACACAGGAGCTCTGTAATAAAGCAGCAGTAAAAAAAATCTTCTGTATTCATGCTACTTGTGAACACGGTCGTAGAGTGTGTGAGTTTTTTAGTTGAACATTTTAACAAAAGGTTGTAAAACTCAATATAGTCAATGAGCTCTCATATCGAGCTCTGTTGTGGGGAGAGGAGAAGAGAGGAAAAGAGAAGAGAGGAGAGGATAAAAGAAGAGAAGAGAGGAGAAGAGAAAAGAAAAGGGAGGAGAATAGAGGAGAAGAGAAGAGAGAGAAGAGCGGAGAAGAGGGAGAAGAGCGGAAAAGAGAAGAGAGGAGAGAAGAGGAGAAGAGAGGATAGAAGAGGAGGAGAAGAAAAGAGTGAGGAGAACGTAAAAGAGAAAAGAGGAAAAAGAGAGGAAGAGAAGAGAATTTGAATTTAAGAAGAGAGGAGAAGGAAGGAATGGAGAGGAGGAGAGGAGAAGAGAGGAGGAGAGGAGAAGAGTAGAGAGGGGAGGAATAAGAGAGGAGGAAAGGAGAAGAATGCAACTGAAGATTAAAGTAGCTTTATTTTGCGGGCATGCTGTCTATACGTATTTTTGGCAATGGACATTTCTGTGTTCTGTCACCACTGAGATCACAGCAGTGGGGGATACACAGGGAAAGAAGCATCTTCTGCAGAGAACTAGAAAGTGAAGAATGCTTCCGTCACGTGCGCATGCGCGGGTTACTTGGCAAGGTGCAGAGGAGAGATCGGGCTGACATCGGGCGGCGGGCACCGAGGCAGACAGGACGGAGAAGTGATCGCAGGGAAAAGTCGCTCATTGAGAAGATCTGCTAGATCGTGGAAACCTAGGGGGATGAAGAGCAGAGAGATGCGACCCTGGGGGTGATGACAGCAGGAGAGTGCGCAGCAGCCACAGCAACATAGACTTATAAGGCAGAGATTGGAGACATCACCCTGCCAGCTCCAGAGATGTGATCTGTACAGAGCACACAAGACACAGGACATCCAGGGGCCACACATCACAGGAGGACTCATGACAGGTACCGATACAGGGGTCATTCAAGAAATAAGCAATCTATGCACTCAGCATCTATGGGGGAACTACAGAGCTCAGCATGTCTTCTCTTCAACAATCAGGTGTTCCTGCAGTGTGTAAAACTTACTAATGGTAAAATCCTGACCAGTCATGATATAGATCAGAACAGATGAGTATGGAGAGAAGGAAGGGAAGAAATGATGGGAGTTGTAGTTCCAGCACAGTTGTTACTTCTGAAGTTTCAGTCTTCAGTTTGTAAACTTCCTTCAGAACTAATAACTTTTAGAAAAAAAAACTAACAGCTTTCAATTTCTTTACATGCAATCTGAATTTGTGAAAAACCGGCAGCAATTGCAGGGTTAATGGTCTAGCATCATTATCTTTGTGCACACATTTCCTACCGCTGCAGACATTTGCTCCCTGTTCAGACTGTACAGCTTTCTATGGAAATATAATATACAATTCTGCCCCATATACAAGAGCTCTGATTGCCATCTGTGCACGTGAGGCTGAAAACCTGGACAGAAATCAGGGTTCTCATAACTGAGACTTTATCTTCACATGATGTACCCAACCTATGAAAGTGATGTGTGAGCGAAATCCTGCACATTATGAGCCCGGGTCTCTGCCCTGTCCGGATGTCTGCCATCAGCGCCCAGAACTGCTGGAAACGTGCAGCCATGAGGTATATCAGCTCTATAAATCACCATAAATCCACTAGGATTTTGCATCCAGTGCAAGTGAATGGGGCATTTTTTTTTGTCCCAATCACAAACTGAAAAAAAAAGAAAAAAAAAATTAAAAATCTGCCTTCATCCTCATAAAATGACAATAGCCATATTCCGTGGCTCACATTTCGGCTGCATATCCCTTTGTAAAATACACATTAACTAATCATCGACGTATGAATGTGCCCTGAGGGGTTTTCAGCCTTTGGATGTCATGAAAATTGTTCTAATTCACTGACAGCTGGTAGAAATCTTGGAACAGTGAGGATTTCATTAACCAACTAGATTAGAAACTGCAGAATCTTTAGGTTGCGTTCATGCCTAGCCTTCCGCAGCCCTGTGCCGCTGTGGGCTTTCCACCATTTCCACCATTTCCCTGCATAATCTCTTATTCTTGCAGGTTAACAGGTGATTTTCCCGTAAGACTTCGCGACCGATAGAATTTTATAGATATTAATAGAAATAAACTCCCCAAATTCCAGATCAGTAGCAGTTTTATAGGCACAAGGGATCATTGTCTACTGGGCTCCTGGGATTTGCATAGGACTGCCATAAGCAGTGAATACCTTGGTGGCTGTGACATCTTATGGCATAATATCACACATCAGGACCTAATTATTAGGAAGGCTCTTATGATGAAGATCAGTCAACAGCATCTTGTTCCCAAATCCATGGCAATATGTATCTATTATTCTCTACATGGAGTGGCATGCAACTTAAAAAGTCCTTTGTGACAAAAGAAAAGTTGAGAAAGGAGAAGCATAAGAAACATGTTAGAAATGTGCTACGGCCACAATCTTCCTACTATTTAGCCAATGTTTCTGAGACTTTTTAGTTCAGTGGATATTATAAGTGAATTTTTTGTAATGTTTTCTTGTCGTCTTGAATGTACAATATTCCTATGAATAGTATTAGTAGATTTCTTCTGAGCAGTGCCTTATTGTATAAGGTGTTGTGAGTCTTAGGGTAAGTTCACACTAGGCGTTTTGTTTTTTTCTGGAGCAAAACCTGATCTCTTGGCAGGAAAGAAGCTTCAGAAAAAAAACATGTTTCCTTGTTTTTTCTTGCGTTTTTTTATGCGTTTTTTGTGCATTTTTTGCAGCGGTTTTGGTATGCCAGATTTGTTTCTTGTGCATGCTGATGAAGTTTAGTGTTGAAAAAAAGTCCTATTCCCTAGAATCAGGTTTTGGCACAAAAAAACGCAGCAAAACATGATACCTGCATTTTTGGTGCATTTTTCAGCATTTTTTCACCATTCATTCAAGTCAACGCTGAAAGAAGTGACATGCTCCATTGTGCAAAAAAAAACATGCAAAGCACAACATAATGATTACAAAAAAAAACCAATGTGTGAATGAGATTTCTGAAATCTCAGACTTTGCTGGTACTGTAAAACGCAGCTGAAAATTAGCATAAAAAATGCAGTAAAAAGGCCCAGTGTGAACTTAGCCTTAGGCTGTAACATTTCCTGCTGCAGCTTCTTTTTGCCGGTCTAAGGTTATGTGCACATGAGGTTTGAGACACGTGGGTACCCACATGATTTTTAAAGAAGAAGCCGCAGGTGTTTTCCTTGAAGCATCGTATCAAACGTCTTTTCGCCAGCATTTTTAAAAAATTCCATATATAACATAGTTGAAGCTTTCAAGCAGAAGTCACCAGAAGAATGTATTTTGTCACTTCTTTTAGCCACTTCATGGCTATCGTGGGCCTAAAGCAGTTAAATAAATCACAGATTATGGAACATGCACAGCAAGTCGTTTTGACATTCATTCTTTTGCCATTTTTGAGCACTTTTCCAGGTGGATTCCAGGTAGAAAAAGAGGTTGTATGCCTAAATCCTAGGGGTGTGTGCACATGGTGCCTTTTTCAGGTGGATTCCACTTGGAAACCACTTGGAACAGCACAGTAATAGTGTGCCATAAACTGAACATAGTGCACAGCAATGTCAAAACGACATTGCTGTGCACGTTCCATCTTATGTCACTTCTTTTACCGCTGCGGGATTCAGAACTCAGGAAGTGACACACATACTCGTTCTTCTTGCGTCTTCCACTGGGAAACCGCTCACTCTCTGTACTTGGCAAGACCACCGCTGCTGTTTTCCTGAAGTTGCTTTGCCTGGGAAAACTTGGCGGCTGCGCCAGCATCTAAGTGACGCCATGTGCACATACCCAAAGGCTATATTTTTTAGGGAGCTTGCCACTATTTAATCAAAATGCTACAAATAACACTTCAGAATTAAAAAAAAACACTCTTTAATACCTCTTAGGGAATTGTTTCATGATTAGAAGAAGTCCAAAATTTCCCCGCAAAAAGGAGCATTTTCTGAAGCTGTTACCACTAGAAAAATGTGTGGTTTTTGAACGCTTGAAAAAAAAATCTGTGTGAACATAGCCTAAGGTCTCGTTTGCACCTATCCATAGGTCCAGGTTCTTTTTCCATCTGTCGCAAAAAAACACTTTTGGGAAACTGATGCAGGAACTGATCCTATAGTTCACTATGTTATCGTGTTCATTCATCCCGCACATCACCGGATCAGAATAAGCTATATGTTCTGCTTTTCATTCGGCTCACCAGTTTTATAGTAGAAACTGATGAATACTTCTGATGACTACTGATGCTGTTTTAATCTCAGTATACGTATATCAGTTGATGCACAAGAAACCGGAACCAGATGGCACAGGTATATTAAATTCTGCAGAAATAGTGGGTATATGGCTGTCTGTAGTCTAAGAAGCAATATGCCATGGAAAATACAGTAAGCAACTGCCACCAGTCTGTAGCAGAAGCAATGGATTAATTGCCTAAAACATGGATTCCTTCTAGTGGGAATCTTTTAGCAAATTAATATTTACTCCTGTGAAGAAGATAAGTGCTGAAATCTCTTACTGAATTTCTTTACTGTATTTTTTGGACAATAAGGAGGCACGGTTTTAGCAAGAAGGTATTGTGAGCTGAGCTGTGTGCGTTGATGTAGCTGAGCTGTGTGTTGATGCAGCAAAGTTGTGTGTAAGCACATATAGCAAGAAGTGTATGTGTATACAGTAGAGTTGTGCATGTGTAACATAGCAGTGTGTCTATGTAGCAGAGGTTTGTGTGTGTGCCGCAGAACTGTTAGTGTAGGAGGTCTGTGTATGTTGGAGAACAGTATGTTCGTAGCAGAGCTTTGTGTGTATGTAGCAACTCTCTATGTATGTAGCAGAGCTGTAAGTATGTACTGTGCATGCTGCAGTGTTGTGTACTTGTGCATGCTGTAAAGCTCTAAGTGTATAATACACACGCTGCAGAGAAACACTGACAACAGATCTGTTACATCCCTATTTTATTCCAGTGCACTAAAATTTGTGACATAGACCCCCACACACACACTTCTTTACACCACCAAGGAAGTTATAATAAGTAGGAAATATATTTTTCCTATTTTCTGTTGTCTAATTCTGAGGGGCGTCTTATAGGGAGGTGCATCCTATCATCTGAAAAATAAGGTATATCCATGGTCAGAGTCTTTTGGCAATTTTACTTTTTTCTACTTTTATCATCACATTTATAATAATATAGAGATAAATGATATAGTAGAATATTGTCATAATAAGCGTAGAAGAGATATTATGATGTTACAGGGGATGTGTCATCAGACCATTTTTATGTTAAATGTTTTTTTTTTATTGATGTATATATTTTTTATGTCACACTGTATAGTTAAAAACAAACAAACAGAAATCCTGCATGTTTTTCACTGGCCACTAGGCCTAATATTCAATTCATTGTTCTTGTTAGTTTTGGCAGCCGTATGGTCATAAGCAGTAACAAACCAGAGATGAGCGAACCCGAACTTAAAAGCTCGTGGTTCGTACCAGACAGTTAGTGACTGGCGCTAAACGCCGAATACGGAATTCTCCCGGAACTCCGTTGCAATGTTTGGAATTCTGAGGGAAGCCCGTTACAGAGAGAGAGAATTTTGCTGCTGCAAAATTCTGTTCCCCATTGTTTTGAATGAGGTTCAGGTTCTGGTTCAAGTTTGGGTAAAATTCTGGTACCCGAACCGAACTTTGGAATAAAGTTTGGGTTGGGTGCCAGAACCTGATCTTCCATGGGTCCGCACATCCCTATAATAGACTAATAGACATAAGCAGTAATAGACTGGCTCTGACCCTATTAACTTTAACTTGTAAAAGGAGTGGAGGAACTATGATATCGCCTATTGTGATTGGTGAATCTTGTGGCATCTACTGTATATTTAGAGATGTTACCTTTAATTATAATCCTGTCTGTGATGATAACGAGACTGCTAATAAGTGCTACCCTAATAATAAACCTAGTTGCCAGTGCGAATGTTGCAAGATTTTGGTTTGTTTGCCTTTTTAATATAGTGATATAAACAATTTAAAAAAAAACATAATAAAATAAGAAACACATATTATACAAGATCTGATTTAAACCATAGGCCATTTTCTTGGTACACATTTTTTGAATTAAATAAAGAGTTGTCCCCCAATGGATATTTATCACGCATTCATAAGTAAAGAAATATCTGGTATTTAGATTGTGAGCTCCAATAGGGGGAGTGATGATGGTGTCTGTGCAGCGCTGTGGTATATGATGGTGCTATATAAATGACTAAAATGAATAAGTAAATTGCTGATGGCCCGATGATCATTGGAATGGGGGTCCCCGAACCCCATGTTCCTCATCACTGCAGCCATGCTCCTTTTTGTTCCCTTCTTTTTGCTAACATATATTAATGAGGTTGTCTGGCAAATGAAAAAAAAATAGCCTAAGGGCAGGAAATCTGATCAAATCAAAGATAACCGTGACTGACCTGTTCTGCCCCCTGGCACGTGACGCCCGTGCAGCTGTTTCAGTGCAGAGAGCAGATATCTGGTGCAGACAGACAGGGAGGCTTGTAGCACTGACATGCGGAGTTACTACACCATTCAACACCCAGTTCACCTCTCAGGTGTAGACGTTTTGTAAATCATTTAATTCTGAAGTACAGTAAGTGCATATTCCATTGTCAGTGCTGGAATTCCTGTGGTTTATCTCTTGTTCTGACAGCTGTTCGCAGGGATCCCACGCGTGCCTATGCTCATTGAGCCATGGAAAGCCTCCACTGAGAATCTGCTGCTTATTTTTCCCATTCTGCAGGTTCCAGCCCCAATCCAAGCCTTCAGGGCACAAGAGCAGTGCCAGGAACTTCCATGCCATGATTATCACCATGAATATGGGATCCATGGACAAAGACATCGATAAAGACAAGGCTACTGTCCTGTATGATGACTTGGACAAACATATGGCTCCTGATACTCCAGCACCCCCACCACCGCCTCCTCCAGTCATTGCTTTCTCAGATTCTTCAAGAAGTACTTTTCAAAAATGTGACCCAAAGCCGCGATCACGATTGAGGAATTTTAACTGGGAGGCTATTCCACTGGAGAAAGTAAAGGGTCGGACGAGTTTGTGGAGCTCGGAAACATTCCAGGGAGATCTTCAGATTGACAAGGGGAAAATGGAAGAATTATTTGGAAAGCAGGAAGAAGTGGCCCTACCAAAACCTTGTAATCAACGAAGATCCATTTCAGTCGGAGATGCTTGCTTGAACAAGGTAACAGGAACCTAATCTATCTATCTATCTATCTATATATCTATCTATCTATCTAATGACATATTCATATTTCTCATCTATCTAATGTATCTATCTATCATTTATATATTATCTAATATATCTGTCTTTCATCACTCATATTTATTTATTATGAATATATCCTAATAAGTCATCTCATATCTCCTACATCTTTCTTTCCTTCCTTCCTTCCTTCCTTCCTTCCTTCCTTCCTTCCTTCCTTCCTTCCTTCCTTCCTTCCTTCCTTCCTTCCTTCCTTCCTTCCTTCTTTCCTTCCTTCCTTCCTTCCTTCCTTCCTTCCCATCCTTTCCTTTCCTTCATTTAGTTTCTTTCTTTCCTTCCTTCCTTCCTTCTTTCTCTCTATATTATTTGGTTTGTAAACCTCGTATTGTTAGGTCACCTGGCTTTTTTAGACCTAAGGATGTGAACTTTGACAGCTGTCACAATATACTTATCCCCACCTGCCCCTACTTTTTCTGAACCTAGAAGTAAAAAAACATAGAAACCTAAACTATTAGTTGCCTTACAAAACTTTTACACACACAATAATACAGTATATCCAAGGTTGTGACTTTATGAACAGGAATTTCCCATTGACCCACTTGGATGTGTCCATGCACTGATAAACTTCCAGATAGATCGTGTCCACTCTGCGGTATCTGGTGATCACTTACCGAGCTCCTTCTGCAGCCGTTAGCTCCTTCCTGTATCACTGATAGCTTCATTTCTGTCTTTCTCATGAAGAGTCCTATATTTTAAGAATTTTTGATAGCAGCTGACAACCGGTCACTTTCTTTTTATGACCAATCAAGACCCACAGTAACCACTTCTGGCAGGACAAACGTCTGGCTCTTGGGAATGTTGTGCTGCAATCATGAAGGTTTCTTCAGCTTTTCATATGAAAAAGTCAGTGGCATCCTTGTTCTTTCCGATTTTTTCATGGGCCCATAGGCTTGCATTGGCGAATTTGATCTGTGACTTGGTTCAAAATCCAACATGGCTGATGGTGTTTTGGCGTTGGCCACTGTCATGGGTTTACCGCAACAGAGAGGAGCCAGAAGACCACAGCGTCTGATTTCTCCTACTCCTGCACTGATTAGAAGCACTTCACCTTCATATTAAATGGTGCAGGTTTCATTTAGCAGTGCAGGGGTTAATCTGCTCAGTTGAGAGCTCCTGGAAGCTTTCCTGTGTTAAGGCTCAGCTGTGCCACTCCCATCTCCTATATAATCTGGGTCCTGACTAGCGCTCATTGTCAGAGCTAGATTATGCTGCATGGTTAATATACGGTGGTTGTTATTTGAGAAGGCGTTTGGTGGATTTATCTGTGACTGTTCCTAGGTTTTGAGTGTGTGATAATTCCCTTTTGTTTCCTACTTTGGTTTAAACCCATCCTCCACTCCCGATGCATTCATCTATTGTTTATGTGTATATATGATTGATATTTTCCTTTATTCCTATTTGTATTACCTTGTTAGTCTGGTTGGTGTATTACGGTCGACTACTACTCCACTGTTCCCTGGGTGGGGGAACGGTACAGACTAAGGGAGATTCAGGAGCTAAGGCAAGGTACGTGGCCCAGGCGTCTTCATCATCAGAAGGAATCTGGGGAACAGGGCGAGCTAGGGCGCCCCTAGCATTAGGGACAGGGAAGGAGTTCCTGGTCCCGTGACACCTGACAACAGGTCGTGACAGTCACTTTCTCCACAAAAGTACATGGACAAGTGAACAGTCACACAGACTATAATAGGTACGTGTTCCATCTATGAAAAACATGACTAGAACTCATACGTGAAAAACTGATGTTTGAATAAGACTGTACTCAATATCTACTAGTCGTAAATCCACCGGGAAGAGGAAATGATCCACTCTAGTTTTTGAGATACGTTTGGATATGTCTGATTGACGTCTTTTGTTGGGAAATTATTTTATGGTGGCCAAAACAATTAAGCAATATAGCAGCATTATATAAACTGGGACATTGGTTATGATGGAAAATATGACTCACCACAGGGGAACCTACAAGTATTTAGCTGTTATGGGGCTCAATTTTAACGTTTTTGATTCTTAGGCATTACTAAGCAACAAACCTCCTTGATGATATGATCTGATATTTAATGTCGACATCTGAATCACAAATATGTTCCATTCATAATGTATATCTGTCTATTATAGAAAGTATATGTATATAGTACATATACGGAAAGTATAACCCTCTGCGTGCCTGCCCATACACACATATTATCCAGCAGCCGCAAACCACCAGTTGTCTAAGCCTGCTTCTCCCGGATTGCCAAGACTGTAAGAAATGCAGTACATTTGTTTAGGGGGCTTCAGATATAATCATATTATGTTGCAAGAGGTCTTAGTAAATAAACCACCGTAATCCTATAAGTGGATTTGGCTGCACACTAAATGATACATTTCATGACAGTCTTCATTGTGGCCCACGTGGCGTATCCGTGGCCCAGTTTTGGAGCATATTTCTGTGCTGATGTAAGATCATTCTTGCTTTTAGCCACAATATTATTTAAAGGCGCCCAGTCGTGACCTGTCTATAAACAATCTTACTATTGTTTCCAGCTTTATATAAATGCATTAAGAAACCGCTTGTTATTTAAGCAGTTAGGAAGAGTCAGTATGGTGCGGGGCATTATGTTTCTAGTATCAGTTGCCCAATGTAGATACATCCAGATAGTAAGTTGTTCAAATGGTGAGACGTAAACTAGAAAGTAAGAACTTGGTTCTAATTTATGAAATCTGTTAAATCCAATTTTAAAAAATATCATACTGTTCATATAACTAAAATTATCCTTGCAGTCCCACGTAAAGGTTTCTTCAGCACCACTCATAAATCTCTGTACTCTCTTTGGGAGGACTCTCTCCACACCATACACTATGAAAATCCACAGCAAAGAAAACACAGGACACCAGAGTTGCTCCCGAAATTTATTGCATTATCAAAACAACCATGTAGGAAAAAAGTGACATTTTGGCCATGATAAGCCTTGGACACACAATGTAATAATGGCTGCAGAGTGGAAAATATATATTTTTTTATTTGCTTTTCCATTTCAGATATATTAGTAATCAAAGTATTTGGAAAAGCTAGTTTCACACTAGCGTTTGGCAGGGCTGCGGAGGGCTGCGTACTTCCTCTGTCAAGCCCTGCCCACTGCTGCACCTCTTCCTTTCAGCGCCGCCTATCTCTGCATGCGTCCTGCATACCCTATCTTTAACATTCGGTACGCAGGAAATGCAGATGTATGCGGATGCCTCGGCATGCGTCGTTTTGACGCTGCGCTGACCACAACAAAATGCAACATGTTGCGTTCTACGCAGTTCGGCGCAACATCAAAATGACGCATCCGCATGGCCTGCGTACTCAATGTTAAAGATAGGGTACGCAGGACGCATGCAAAGGTAGGCGGCGCTGAAAGGAAGAGGTGCGGCAGTGGGCGGGGCTTTACGGAGGAAGTACGCAGCCCTGCCGAACGCTAGTGTGAAACTAGCTAACTAATGAGTTCACTTTTGTTAAAGGGAATCTGTCAGTAGGATCCACCCTCCTTTTTCAAACAAACTTTATTAACATTTTCAAATTTTAACACACTGGGTAGTGAAGGGGAAGTTAGGGAAAGTATGGTTAAAAAAAGGATAGTAGTAGTAGAAAGGGTAGTTTCCTGCTTTGCTTTATTGGGAAACAATACAAAGGGAGGAATGTCAGAAGGAATTAGGGAAAGGATTAAAGAACGAGGAGGGAAAATAAGGGGAAAGGAAAAGTAAGTACATAAGGGAATATTTTTATTGGGAGGAAAAAGGGGAGGGCAAATCTGACATAATTTCACACAAAACCCAAAAATGGGCTGAACTAAATTGTTGGCACCCTCAACTTAATATTTGGCTGCACACCCTTTGGAATAAATAACTGCAATCACTCACTTCCTGTAACCATCAACAAGCGTCTTACACCTCTCAACTGGAATTTTGGACCACTCTTCTTTTGTGTGTGGCCCAGCTATGTCAGGCACACATAATCCAGGAAAATGCACAGGAAGGTAACCGCAAAAGCTTGATATCCATTCACGTCACTCACACTTTCAGACACACCCACTAGGGGTATAAGAGGTAGTGACACGTAGCAGTCAGCGTTCATTCAAGCCTTGGGAGACTCAGGAGTGAGTCATCCCCCAGATAGTTTCCTGTCTGAGAAGAGCTCAGATCAGTCAGTTTCCTGTCTTAGGACAGTGCAGTTCAGTGTCAGTTCAGCCTGGACTTGGAAGATACTGAGAGCTGCTCAGCGAGCTCTGGAGAAAGCTGACATTTCCATCAAAGCTACAAGTGCTTATGTTAAGAGCGAGAGCAGGGCGAAGGGCACAGTGGAGAAGACAGAGAGAAGTGCTTCAGGTACCAGATTACCTGTACTTATTCACCGGACACCGGGGTCCGAAGCGTTGCTAGTGCTTCACGCCTAGTAACAAGATAACCGGAGGCTTTCTGGACCACAGGTCGCAGGAGGTAGCCCTAAGCGCTGATACGTAACCGGAGTCAGGGAGAACAGGAGTCTAGCCTGGTCAGCAAATATAGACTTAGTTCTTTCAACATCTGAGAATCAGAGACATAGAAGGCTCCACCACAATGTCGGCCGGGCGTTGCAGCTATTGAAAAAGCTGGAGATTGCAGAGTTAACTTCGCTTCATGCAAGTTTGGACTCACATACATATGAAGTAAAGGAGGCCTCTAACCTGCTCAGCGGTTATCCTGAATGTGCATTCTCCACCCCGACCAGCTCCCCGGGACCTGCCTGAAACACCTACAAGTAAAGGTATGAAAAGAAGCTGCATTGTGTGTGATTGAATTCTTAACTACACCCTGCATCATCACCATAGACTTCCAGGGACCCGTCTCACCTGTGGGAGACTTACCACCCAGCTGCCCCCATAACATCCCCTGTGAAGATCCTTATAGCAGCGCTGGTCCAATTGATCAGACACCACGGGTGGCGTCACGAACTAACTACAAATCCCCTGTAAATATCCCCCATTGCATGATCGCCCAGGGCCACGGACCGAGTCCCGCTGCCAGTGACAACTCCCATAGACTTCTATGGGCTCGGTACCGAGTACCCCATAGCCCTGGTACCACCTCAGTGTGGTGCGCGTCATCTAACTTGGCGTCACGAACAGGATACGAAGCTTGCAAAATTGTGAGTCTTGTGTTGCCTATATTGACTGTTTTATGCAAGAAAAGACTGCTTGCTGTTTGTCACTTTTGGCGCCAAATACCGCCATTTTACCGCCATATTCGCGCCCTGAGGCGCTGGTGAAGAAGGTGGGCGTGCATTTGTGGGCGTACCTGAAAGAGCGCGCTGTTCCCTAGCCACGCCCCCAACTCTGACGCGGCGGCAGGTCCTGTGAGAGCGGAAGTGAACGCTCTGACATCAGAGCGCCAGCAACAAAGGTCCTGTCTCCACCGCTGTGCCTGCGGCGCTGCAGCCTTTGAAAAAAGTAGGCTCCGATTGAACAGGGGCACCAACATGTCGCAGCAACCGGCAGACAGAGCGGCCCCAGCCGGTGGCCCCAATAGCCCACCGCTTGGCGTTGTAGTGCAGGATGGAGGTGCAGGCCCCTCACCTGGCCCTGTGGTCCCACTCATGCCGCTAACGCTCCCATACATGCCTGGAGCGAAGTGGCTCCCTCAGTACAGCGGCGAGCCCGACACCCTGCCAGGGTTTAAACGGAAAATATGTAGTATTCTGGACATGTACTCAATGACTGAGAAGCAAAAAGCTGCAGTGGTAATAGGACAGTTAGCTGGTGCGGCTGAGAGAGAAGTAGAGACTTGGCCCACTGCAGACCAGGAGTCAGTACCTGCGATTCTCTTAAAGCTACAGGCCATCTTTGAGGACCGCACAGAAACGGATCTCCGGATGGCATTTTATCAGTGCTCCCAGAGACCAGGTGACAGTATTAGGGACTACGCCTGCCGACTACAGGGGGCCCTGCGAGCTCTCAAACAGGCTAACCTTACAAGTGCCATTGACGAAAGCAAAATGTTGAAAGAACAATTTGTACGGGGACTGAGGTCTCCAGCGGAAGGCAGGACTGTAAACTGGTGGTCCTTGGATCATCCAGATGCCACTTTTGATGCCCTAAAGGACATGGCAATAAAAGGACTGCGACCCTTGGAAAAGCCTGAGGTGGCAACTCAGTATCAATCGGGTGAAGCCACTCTAAAGCCGGCAGTACCCACCTTTTCCCCGCAGGTGGCAGAAGCCAAAACGCAGGTGGCGCCCCCTAGTGAGTTGGAATGTTTGCGCTCAGAAGTGCGCCAGCTGACTAAAAACCTGGCCACTGTAATGAATGCCCTGCAACTGCGGAAAGAAGAAGGAGGAAAGATCCTACTAGCCGACTGTCCAGAGGATGTCCCTTGGATGAACCAGAGGAAATGGAGGACGTCGCCTCACCGGAGGAGGACCACGCCACCCCCAGGAGCGACTCCTGATCAGCACCATCCTCGCCGAGAGATCATCTGCTACCGCTGCAACCAAAAAGGTCATATGGCTCAGCAGTGTCCTTTAAACGAGCAGATCCTGGGTCCAAGGGCCAACACCCAGGAGTAGACTCATCAGGCCCCTTAGACTGGAACCGCAGATTTGTGGGAGGACGGCCCTACCTGCCCATAATTCTGGACGGGATTGCAATCCCTGCACTGCTGGACACTGGATCTCAGGTGACCATCATACCTGATGTCCTTTATAAGTAAATTTTGGTCCATGGACAGTCTCCAGCCCCCGAGCCCTGACTTTACAGTGTACGCCACTAATGGTCTCCCTGTTGAAGTACTCGGAGCCAAAAACGTGAACGTAAAAGTGGGCAGAGTGGAGCTGAAGGATCAGGGACTTCTAGTAGTAAAGACTGTAAACGAGGAAAACGGCTTAAATGTGATATTAGGTACTAACATTATCAGTAACTGTCTGGGAGAAGTTGTGTTTTTGCTCCAACAGCTCGCTGAAGTTGCCAAGCCAAAGCAAAAGGGAGTGATCCAGAGGGAGATCCGGGCCCTGATGTGCCAGCAGCAAGCGAAGCTTACAGATGGTGAAATTGGTAATGTACGGGTCACGGACCCGAATCCCATTGTAATACCCCCAATGAGTGAAATGTTAATATGGTGTAGAGCAGCCATAGGTCTGAGAGGACAGAACTACCAAGCAGTGGTAGAGCCCCATCGTTCAGAGCACAGGCCTACACTCTTGACTGCTAGGGGGGTAGTGGAAGTAACAAATGGGAGAGTACCAGTACGACTTCTCAACTGGGGAGACGATGAAGTAAATTTACAACGTTATGCCACAGTTGCTAAATTACATGCCGTAGATAACAATTCTATCCTCACAACCGAGTCCTTAGCCTCCCGCCAACCAGCGGAGGATAATGATCCGGCAACCCCGGTAGCGGATTGGTGTCAGCAGCTTCATATAGGGACAGACACCACTTCCGTCCACCAGAAACAGGGGGTACTACGGGTGGTACAAGAGTACGCACACGTATTTAGCAAACACCCACTTGACTTTGGGACAATTAAGGGAGTACAGCATCATATCCCTACAGGCAGTCATCCTCCCATCAAAGAGCGGTACCGGCCTATACCTCCAGCCCACTATCAGAAAGCTAAGGAAATGTTGCGTGACATGAAGGAAGCCGGGGTGATAAGGGATAGTTGTAGCCCCTGGGCAGCACCTCTAGTTCTAGTTAAGAAAAAGGATGGTAGCATGAGAATGTGTGTAGATTACAGACAAGTAAATCGCATAACACATAAAGATGCATACCCATTACCACACATAGAGGAATCCTTAGCTGCTTTGAAAACGGCTAACTATTTTTCTACCCTCGACCTTACTAGTGGGTACTGGCAAGTAGCTGTGGCTGAGGAGGATCGGGAGAAAACTGCTTTCACCACCCCAATGGGACTCTGTGAGTTTGACAGAATGCCGTTTGGCCTCAGCAGTGCCCCAGGAACATTCCAGAGAGTGATGGAGAGCTGCCTGGGACATCTCAACTTTGAAACCGTGTTGCTGTACCTGGACGACGTAATTGTGTACTCCAAGACATATGAAGATCATCTGAAGCATCTGGCAGAGGTATTCGAGTCACTGTCCAAGTATGGGATGAAACTGAAGCCCTCAAAGTGCCATCTGCTCAAACGGAAGGTACAGTACTTGGGACATATTGTCAGTTCCGAAGGAGTAGCGCCGGACCCCGAGAAGGTCACAGCCATCCAGAAATGGCCGGAGCCGAAGAATCTAAAAGAGGTGCGTCAGTTCCTGGGACTAACAGGTTACTACAGGAGGTTTGTAAAAGATTACACCAAGAAAGCGGCGCCTTTACAGGACCTCCTGGTAGGACAACCTCTCAAGAGCAGAAACCCTCCATTCAATTGGGGTAAAGAACAAGCTGAGGCATTCAAAGAGATGAAAGAGATTCTAACAGGCGATGAAATCTTAGCCTACCCAGATTACGGTCAACCGTTCCTGCTGTACACCGATGCCAGTAACGAGGGATTGGGGGCGGTCCTCAGTCAGAAGCAGAATGGCCAAGAAAAAGTCATCGCATATGCAAGCAGGAAGCTCCATCCAACTGAGAGGAACCCAGAAAATTATAGCAGCTTCAAACTGGAGTTCCTGGCGCTGGTCTGGGCCATTACAGAAAGATTCAAACATTACCTTGCCTCCAGCAAGTTCACTGCGTACACAGACAACAACCCCTTGACGCACCTTGAAACAGCCAAGCTGGGAGCCATGGAGCAACGTTGGATGGCTCGGCTGTCAAACTATCAATTTACCATCAAGTACAGGGCGGGCCGTAAAAATGCCAACGCTGACGCCTTGTCTGGAATGCCGCATGAATCCGACACGGAGGAAGAATCAGATGATCTGGAAGAAATCGAGCTACCTGCGTTCCACCGAAATGGGATGGTCCAAGAGCAACGAGTCTACAGAAAGCAGTGTGGTGAGATGTTGAACCCTTTACCTCATCACAGCTGGAAGGAAACTCAGGACAGCGATCCAGTGGTCAGCCGTGTCAAGGAGCTGATAAGACAGGAAGGTTCCTCCTTGGAGAAAGATGCACCTATACCAGCAAAGCTCCTGTGGAATGAGAGAAGCCGGTTGTTCATCTACCATGAGAAGTTGTGCAGGAGATACGTCGACCCAAGGACCCATGAGATGGTTTGGCAGATAGTGGTCCCCAGAGCAGACATCCAAATGGTGTTAGAAGCTTACCACGATCAAGCGGGACACTTTGGCTGGAAAAAGCTGGAGACCCTGCTGAGGTGTCGGTTCTACTGGGTAGGTATGCACAGCTCCATCGAGAAGTGGTGCCGGAATTGTGGACCCTGTGGCCTCAGACGAAAAGACTACTGTAGTCAGAGGGCACCCCTGCAGCCTATCCAGACGACTCGTCCCTTGGAGATCGTGGCATTGGACCATGTCAAGCTGTCACCAAGCAGGTCGGGATACACATATGCCCTGACCATGGTGGATCACTATTCCAAATTTCTGGTGGTCGCCCCTGTCAAAGATATGACAGCAGAGACAGCAGCAAAAACCTTCCAAGCAAGTTTCTGCAGACCACATGGATATCCGGAGCAGGTGCTGACTGATCGAGGTCCTGCATTCGAAGCTGAACTGTTTAAGGAATTCTGTCAATTGTATGGGTGTAAGAAGATCAGAACAACACCGTACCACCCTCAGACCAATGGCCTTTGTGAAAAGATGAATCACATTGTCATTGACTTACTGAAATCTGTACCACTGGAAGAAAGAAATCGGTGGCCAGACTTGCTACCTGACCTGGTCGACTTGTACAACCACATACCAGTAAGTTCCACCAACTGCACTCCAGCCTACCTTATGAGAGCAAGACCAGGAAGGCTGCCAATGGATTTGGAGCTTGGTGTGGTAGAACCAGAGGCTGATGACACTGCTGAAGATTGGGACACGAATCGACAGGAACAGTACAGGAGAGTACAAGCCTGCGTGGAAGACAGTCTCAATAAAGTAAGAGAAAGGCAAGAGAAGAACTACAACAAAAATGCTCCCGCTAAGCCTTTAATGCCTGGAGAAATTGTGCTAAAAAGAAAAAGAAGAATGCACAAATTGGATGATCAGTGGGAACAGGAGCCATATGTCGTGCAAAATTCCAAATTTGATAACAGAAAAACCTGTACCATCAGCAAGGATGGAGGAAAAACGACTGCAACTGTGTCTAGAGATCATCTAAAGTTGTGTCCTGGCCCACTAAAGCTTCGTGAGGAAGAACCTGTTGTCCTTCAGAAAGAAAATGATGAAGCGGTCATACATACGGATCTGGGAGATCTACCTGCGGATTGGCCCAGAGTGGGAGATGCTGTAATTGACTCTCACCACAATTGTGGATACCAGGGCTATGGGGTACTCCGAGCCGAGCCCATTGATTTCTATGGGAGTTGTCACTGGCAGCGGGACTCGGTCCGTGGCCCTGGCGGTCATGCGATGGGGGATATTTACAGGGGATTATTAGGATAAGTAGTTTGTGACGCCACCTGTGGTATCTGATCAATTGGACCAGCGCTGCTATAAGGATCTTCACAGGGGATGTTATGGGGGCAGCTGGGTGGTAAGTCTCCCACAGGTGAGACTGGTCCCTGGAAGTCTATGGTGATGATGCAGGGTGTAGTTAAGAATTCAGTCACACACAATGCAGCTTCTTTTCATACCTTTACTGGTAGATGGTTCAGGAAGATCCCGGGGAGCTGGTCGGGGTGGAGAATGCACATTTGGGTAACCGCTGAGCAGGTTAGAGGCCTCCTTTACTTCATATATCTCTGAGTCCAAACTTGCATGAAGCGAAGTTAACTCTGTAATCTCCAGCTTTCTCAATAGCTGTAAAGCCCGGCTGACATTGTGGTGGAGCCTTCTATGTCTCTGATAATCAGATGTTGAGAGAACTAAGTCCTTACTTTTGCTTGGCCTAGCTCAAAGTCCTTGTTCTCCCTGACTCCGGTTACGTATCAGCGCTTAGGGCTGCTCTCTGCGACCTGTAGTCCAGATAGCCTCCGGATTTCTTATCACTAGGCATGAAGCTCTAGCAATGCTTCGGACTCCGGTGTCCGGTGAATTAGTGCAGGTAGTCCAATACCTGATGCACTGCTCTCTGTCTTCTCCACTATGCCCTTCGCCCTGCTTCCCGCTCTTAACATAAGCACTTGTAGCTCTTGATGGAAATGTCAGCTTTCTTCTAGAGCTCACTGAATAGCTCTCAGTATCCTCCAAGTCCAGACTGGACTGACTGAACTGCACTGTCCTCAGACAGGAAGCAGACTGAGGGATGACTCACTCCTGAGCCACCCGGAGCTTGACTGAACTCCTCTCCCTAGGTTGACTGACTGACTAATCTCCCACTTTGCTACTGTCACTCCCTTTTATACCCCTGATGGGTGTGTCTGAAAGTGTGAGTGAAGTGAATGGATATCAAGCGTTGCGGTTACCTTCCTGTGCATTCTCCTGGATTATTTGTGTGCCTGGCATAGCTGGGCCACACATCATCATTCCTGTGCTGCAGTTTTATCAACCGCAAGAAGAGTCTCTATATCCAGTACCAATCGTGCCAGTAGAGCCAGTTCCAGAGGGACCTGTTCCGGCAGAACCCCAAGAAGCGGAACCACAAGAAGCAGCACCACAAGAAGTGGAATCCCCTGGTGAAGCAGTACCGCATCGCCCAGTCGCTAGCATGCTTGCCAGGTCCCTAGAGAGGTGGAGTCGTATCTATAGTTTGCCGTTACGCAGAACAGATAGGCTAGAGACTACTATACCTGACGCTACCCCACGTAGGTCAGAACGTATCACTAAAGGAAGATTACCTATTCGTTATCAAGAGTAGTCCTAGTAAATTAGTTAGCAAGACCCAGACAGGGTTTACTGTTACTGACAAATTGTATAAAGTTTGATAAAGGTGTTATAAAAGAAGATTTTCGCACTTTAATAAGAGTTAAAGTATAATGAGAATACTTGATATATATATATGTGTCTTTTATCATGCATGGACTGCGTGGCTGTGGACTGTGCCAGCCCAAGAACTTGTATTGTAAATAGTTCGCACTTCGGTGCACTATCTTGGTTTTACACAAAGCCTTGAACTACCTCTGAAGAAAAACCCGTATGGTGTGGCCTAGAGTGAGGTCTGCAATGAAGTCCTGCAGCCCACCCAGGACCCACGTGGGAGGTTTTTGCTGCGGGTCCTCCACAAGAATATTGTCTAGTCTTTATGGAAATGTTTTGATGCTTTGATACTTTTGTATTTTTCTAATGTACAAATTGTAACGTTAAAGAATCCTCACCTCCCGGATGGGATAAGTTAAAATGTTTATGTTTAACGCAAAAAAAACAAAAATGTTTTCTTTTTCTCTTTTACAGCCCGGGAGTGCTGTGTTTAACCAAGGGGGGATGTGTGACCCAGCTATGTCAGGCACACATAATCCAGGAAAATGCACAGGAAGGTAACCGCAAAAGCTTGATATCCATTCACGTCACTCACACTTTCAGACACACCCACTAGGGGTATAAGAGGTAGTGACACGTAGCAGTCAGCGTTCATTCAAGCCTTGGGAGACTCAGGAGTGAGTCATCCCCCAGATAGTTTCCTGTCTGAGAAGAGCTCAGATCAGTCAGTTTCCTGTCTTAGGACAGTGCAGTTCAGTGTCAGTTCAGCCTGGACTTGGAAGATACTGAGAGCTGCTCAGCGAGCTCTGGAGAAAGCTGACATTTCCATCAAAGCTACAAGTGCTTATGTTAAGAGCGAGAGCAGGGCGAAGGGCACAGTGGAGAAGACAGAGAGAAGTGCTTCAGGTACCAGATTACCTGCACTTATTCACCGGACACCGGGGTCCGAAGCGTTGCTAGTGCTTCACGCCTAGTAACAAGATAACCGGAGGCTTTCTGGACCACAGGTCGCAGGAGGTAGCCCTAAGCGCTGATACGTAACCGGAGTCAGGGAGAACAGGAGTCTAGCCTGGTCAGCAAATATAGACTTAGTTCTTTCAACATCTGAGAATCAGAGACATAGAAGGCTCCACCACAATGTCGGCCGGGCGTTGCAGCTATTGAAAAAGCTGGAGATTGCAGAGTTAACTTCGCTTCATGCAAGTTTGGACTCATATACATATGAAGTAAAGGAGGCCTCTAACCTGCTCAGCGGTTATCCTGAATGTGCATTCTCCACCCCGACCAGCTCCCCGGGACCTGCCTGAAACACCTACAAGTAAAGGTATGAAAAGAAGCTGCATTGTGTGTGATTGAATTCTTAACTACACCCTGCATCATCACCATAGACTTCCAGGGACCCGTCTCACCTGTGGGAGACTTACCACCCAGCTGCCCCCATAACATCCCCTGTGAAGATCCTTATAGCAGCGCTGGTCCAATTGATCAGACACCACAGGTGGCGTCACGAACTAACTACAAATCCCCTGTAAATATCCCCCATTGCATGATCGCCCAGGGCCACGGACCGAGTCCCGCTGCCAGTGACAACTCCCATAGACTTCTATGGGCTCGATACCGAGTACCCCATAGCCCTGGTACCACCTCAGTGTGGTGCGCGTCATTTGCAAACTGCTCCAGGTCTCTCATATTTGAATGCTGCCTTCTCCCAACAGCAGTTTTAAGATCTCTCCTCAGGCGTTCAATGGGATTTACATCCAGACTCATTGCTGCCACTTCAGAACTCTCCAGGACTTTGTTTATATCCATTTCTGGGTGCTTCTAATCTTGAAGTATGTTTGGGATCATTGACTTGCTGGAAGACCAATGATCTAGGATACAAACCCAGATTTCAGACACTGGGCACTACATTGCAACACAGTATCCTTTAGTAATCTTCAGATATCATGATGACTTGCACACAGTCAAAGCATCCAGTGCCAGAGGCAGCAAAACAACCAAAAACATTGTTAACTTCCACCTTATTTGACTGTAGGTACTGTTTTCTTTTCTTTGTAGGCCTCATTCCATTTTTGGAAAACAGTAGAATAATGTGCTTTACCAAAAAGCTTTATCTTGGTCTCATCTGTCCACAACATGCTTTCCCAGGAGGATTTGGGCTTACTTATGTACATTTTTGGCAAACTGCAGTCTAGCATTTCATGTCTGTGTCAGCAGTGGGGTCCTCCTGGGTCTCCTGCCGTTGCGTTTCATTTTATTCAAATGTCAACTGATAGTTTGAGCTGACACTGATGCACTCTGAGCCTGCAGGATAGCTTGAATTTCTTTGGAATTTGATTGGGGCTTCTTATCCACCATCCGGACTATCCTGCTTTGCAACCTTTCATCAATTTTTTTTCTGCCGTCCACACCCAGGGAGATTAACTACAGTGCCATGGGTTATAAACTTCATGATTATGTTGCACACCATGGACAAAGGAACAGCAAGATCTCTGGAGACGGACGTGTAATCTTGATATTGTTGATATTGTTCAACAATTTTGGTTCTCAAGTCCTAAGACCGTTCTCTTCTCCTCTTTCTGTTTTCCATGGTGAGTTTGAACGAGCATCACTTGCTTGAAACAAAAGTTGTTTACCTTAAATTTTTGAAAGGTGCCAACAATATTGTTCGGTCCATTTTTGGGGTTTTGTGGGAAATTATGTAATTTTGCTTTTTTTCTCTGTTTCTTTGTGTTGTTCCAATACACACAAAGGAAATAAACACATGTGTAATTGCAATAATTGTCTGGGAGAAATACTTCATTTTCTAAAACAATTTCAAGGGTGGGAACACTTTCTGCCATGACTGTATAAGGAAAACAAGGATTTCTCTGGCATAAGACATCGGATCGCAGATATCAAGGTATCCTTTTATCCAGCTTCCCAGTGGCGCACCTATAATGAGGCGAGTTGAGCCTTCTGTCTCAGGCGGCGGCAAAGCACAACTCAGAACACGTGGTGTGGTGCCGGCTCTCCTTAATCCCTGCTGAGTCTTAAGGGTATGCCACACTAAACAGCGTCGCTAACGAGATCGCTAAAATACGTCACTATTTAGCGATCTCGTTCGTGACGCTAACGTGTGTGGCATGTAGCAACGACATGGCCCCTGCTGTGATCTCGCTGATCGTTCACTAGAGTTCTGGACCGTATTTAGATCGTTGGCGTCCCGCTGGTGAGCCTATATCACTGTGTCTGGCACCTTTTGTGAGCGATGTGCGCTGTTTTTACATCGCAATGACCGTTAAAGTCGTTAATGAGATCGCTAACCGCTTATGCGTCGTTAACGAGATCACTAAGTGTGGCAGCTACTAGCGACATTAAAACGATCACAAAAACGATCTCATTAGCTTGCGTCATTATTGAGATCGCTAACGAGATCACTAAGTGTGGCAGTACCTTTACACTCCTGCGCACTGTGCTATGTGTCCCGCAGTGAGAAGCAGCCACGCCCCCCATGCACCCCTTCCTCACCCTCCCACCTTTCCACTTTAGCTTCTCACAGCCAGGAGCCCCGTTGCTGTGCTGTCCTCTTATGTGCGAGCAGGACCTGTGATGAGGTCACAGGAGGGGGAGGAGTCAGGGGTCACATGGTCAGGCTCTCTGCGTGCAGGACTCTGCTGTTCTGGTCGTCATGGTGCTGGATGAAGGTAAGTTTATGTGTGGGATTAGGAGGGGTTTACAGTGTGGATGTAGCAGAGCTGTGTGTTGTGACTGACAGGACAGGTGTACGGAGCGGAGCCGTGTGTGTACGAGTGTACGGAGCGGAGCCGTGTGTGTACGAGGTGTACGGAGCGGAGCCGTGTTGTACAGGTGTACGGAGCGGAGCGTGTGTGTACGGTGTACGAGCAGAGCCGTGTGTGTACTAGGTGTACGGAGCGGAGCCGTGTGTACGAGGTGTACGGAGCGGAGCCGTGTGTGTACGAGGTGTACGGAGCGGAGCCGTGTCTGTACGAAGTGTACGGAGCGGAGCCGTGTGTGTACGAAGTGTACGGAGCGGAGCCGTGTGTGTACGAGGTGTACGGAGCAGAGCCGTGTGTGTTTGAAGTGTACAGAGTGGAGCCGTGTGTGTACGAAGTGTACGGAGCAGAGCCGTGTGTGTACGAAGTGTACGGAGCGGAGCCGTGTGTGTACGAAGTGTACGGAGCGGAGCCGTGTGTGTACGAAGTGTACGGAGCGGAGCCGTGTGTGTACGAGGTGTACGGAGCGGAGCCGTGTGTGTACAAGGTGTACGGAGCGGAGCCGCTGAGCTCCGTACACACAGGGTTCCGTGCTTGAGCCGTGTGTGTACAGAGTGGAGCAGAGCCACGTGTGTATGGTGCAAAGCCGCATGTGCACAAGGTTTACGGAGTGGAGCCATGTGTTTACAAGGTGTACTACTTATAGAGAACTTTAACAAATATAAAAATCGATGTTTCAAACATATTCCTATTTAAGGGTCTGTGCACACATTGCGGAATCTGCTGCGGATCCGCAGCGGATTTGCCGCTGCAGATCCGCAGCAGAACTGCAAGTGATGTACAGTACCATTATATTCAATGGAAATAAAAAAACGCAGTGCACATGCTGCGGATTTTTCTGCATGGATTTGGTGCGGATTTAAATCCGCAGCATGTCACTTCTTTTGTGCAGTTCCGCAGCAGTTTGAGACCTGCTCTAAATAGGAATCCGCAGGTCTGAAAACGCAGGGGAAGTCCGCACAAAAACCGCGGCAAATCCGCACTAAATCCGCAGGTAAAATGCAGGTCATTTTACCTGCGGATTTAGCAAAATCTGCGTGGAAAATTCCACAGCAGTTTCTGCAACGTCTGCACATACCCTAAAAGTGTATGTATTTCACATGTGCGTCACGTTAGGCTAGTAAGAGTAAACCAGATTTATTTGTACTGATTTTACAATGGGGGGGCGCCGTTTTGCAGTTCGCCTCAGGCAGCAGAGAGGCTAGGTTCACCCCTGCAGCTTCCTATGACCTACATGCTCATATAGACGGCTTAGAAGGGTTGATCGAACTCACAGATTCCCTTTAAGTCCAAGTTGGTGTTATCAGATAGTTTTCATTGGGAGTATGTACTTCTGCCCCCTGTATGAATCATCCAATCAAAAATAGGCAGAAATACTCAAAGGTAAGAAGAACACGCCTTCATCATAGCTTAGCACAGGTTTTCATGTTTGTGAGATGCAATCATACTTATGTCTGCTTTGCTCAGGCAACTTGTAACCGCTCTGCAGAGACATCATGGCTGTCATTACATCTCACACAAGAGTTGTGTGCCTATCTTGGACTACTCCTGTGTAAAATATAATGAGACCCTGTTCTAATCTCACTGCTGAGAGATTACAAGTTGCTGTGAGACATAAGTGTGATCATTGACATATCTCTGGACAGACAGCCTCGGTGGGAGAGCCAGTAGAATAGAGGTGACAGTGCTATTAGATGAGGAAAGCTGATAGGAAGGTTTGTAATGTGACACAGCTAAACTCTGCTGCACTGCTCCTTCCTCACATGAACCTTATCTGAAAGGTGTTAGTCATCAGTGCTTTCTAATCATGCTGGCGGTTAGATGAGAAGATCAGGGCTTTATCATTACTTCACGTGAACTGAGAAGCCTGCTTTAAGGTATAGTGGAGGGCGTGCGCTTTCTCCAGCGTGTTGCTGCCTGCTTATGATTTTTCAGCATCATACAGGGGAAAAAAAATACATGCCCTCACCGAAAACTATCTGATAAAACTCACTTGGACTTAAATAAAATTAACCCATTAGATACCAAATGGAAAATAAATTAAAAGATAAAATAAAGTAAAAAATGTACAGTATATATTTTATTCTGCTCTGCAGCCAGTATTACGGTACATGGTTTGTCCAGTTCAACATGAAAAATTTGGTGAAAGGTCCTCTTTAAGCCAATAAATGCAAAAAGAATTAACAGACGTATCCTTAGAATTGAAATTACTATTTCAAGCTCCCTTCTGTCTTACATTTTCTTTATGTTTGTCTTTGATTTAGGAGTCGAGCGGAATGCCTGTAGTGGGCAGTTTGGCAGTTCAAGCACAGATTTGAGTTTCTGACTTAGATAGTCCCAGACTTGGTGCAACCACCTTCTTGTTCAGTTGGCACTGTCATGTGCATGAGGCCCTGTGGGAGCGTTGATGCAGCCTAGCAGGTGTCACTAAGATTTCCCCAAAACGAGATGACTTCAATTGCTAAAGTAAAAACAAGTAAAATAAAAAAACATAATTGTTTTATTCCAAAATTAGTATCATTCTTGTCCGTAGACTGTGTCTGGTAATGTAGCTCAGCCCAAACACCATGGCACTGTCTCTTTAAGAAATCCACCAAATTTTCCTAAGTTCATACAACTTCTGCTTTATTTTAGGGGAAGGGAAATGTTTTGTATTTGTTTAATGTAAAAGTCTAGCCGCCGGTTATCTTGACACGTGACCAAACATGACAGTGCTAGGGATCCCGTGTGAAATGTGCGGGTGGCGTGTTATCCCAGGGAGAGATGGAGCGAGGGCCCTATTCTGCCCATTGTTCAGGACAGCGCGCTGACTCCTCTTTTGATAAGAAACGTTTTGATGCTCCTATAGGAAGCCGGGGTTTACGGTACTGTGCGGCAAAGTGTTGTTCTTGGCATGAAAGATGTTATGAAATGGGAGTTCTTAGAGAACAGGCTGGTACATGAAGATGCTGCAGGCAGGCTGGTACATGACATGCGGGGATGACGGGAAGACAGGTTGTGCAGGTGTGACATCTCTGTACGGGGAGATCTCTTTCATGTTTGATCATTTGCTTTGCAGGTCTTTTTGCTTGATTCCAGGAGAAGCATGAATATTGGCATCTTCCTGAAGCAGTTCAAAAGGTAACAATGAGGAGTTCCAAACGGCATAAATCACATCATTATGTTACATAGTAGTTTATTTGTACCATGGTGGTTGATTTGCTGCATTTTTGCAACTTAGAGTCAGGACAATACATTGTAGCAAACCATTGTCTCAGAGCAACAGATCAGAAAAACGAATTTCAGTCTGTGATCAAAAAAGAAAAGTATCTCTATTCATTCACAATATCACAAATCATTAAACTTCTATACTCCTTTAAAGGGAATCTGACACCAAGTTTTTGCCACCTAATCTGAGAGCAGCATAATGTAGAGACATAGACCCTGATTCCAGCAATGTGTCACTTACTGTGCTGCTTAATCCCTACTTTATAAGCAGGAGATTATCACTAAAGGACTAGAAAACCTGCTGCCATGTAGTCCTCCGTATTCATGAGCTCTGTGTAACCCCGCCCACGCCACCGCAGCTTTCTACCAATCTGTGGTGTGGGCGGGGTTATACACAGCTCAACAGTCAGAGAACTGCTATATCAGCAGCAGATATAACTGTGATTATATCAAAACTACAACAAGCAGCCCAGTAAGTGATACATCTCTGGAATCAGGGTCTCTGTCTCTACAACATGCTTCTCTCAGATTGGCTGGTAATAACTTGGTGACAGATTCCCTTTAACTTTCTGCTACTTTGTGGGCACAACTCAACATCAGTCATGTAATCGGGGTAAAGAAGATGTGCGGATTCAGATGTATCAGGTTCATTGTCAGACCACAGAGTTCTGCATCTTGCTTACACTGTCACAGTAAAAATATTTGAAAATCACAACCAAGTAACCTCTGGAGTTCTGGCCCGTGTCCATAAGGATGAGCAGTAATGCAGGGTCCGCCGTCTGACGCCTCTTCTGTGATGTCATGCAGCAGCAATGCTGGCACTGGTACGCCGCTTTCCCACATGGCTAGGAACATTGTTAATAGTTATTTTAAGTGAAGATCGTTATTTTATTACATATCTCTCTTTATGAGACTCCCAGAAACATTTATATATTTACAGGGGTATTCTATTTTAAGCACAAAAAAAACCTAAAAATCACAGTAAAATGAAATGTTACTTTGGTTCTAAGGCCGGGATCACACATGCGACGAAAACGGCCTTAGAAACAAAGTAACATTTCATTTTACTGTGATTTTTAGTTTTTTTTTTTGTTTTATGTATCAAATTCTCATGGCTTTCAAGATCTCTGCTTGCAGTCATTTAATAGGAACCAACATTGCTTTTTTACAGAGGATGAAACTTTACCTGGCCATATGTTGATCATAAAGATTTATGTGTCATTGCAATACAGAGCTTTAATAGTTATACCATAATCGTTTGGATCAACTTGATCGCCACTTGGTTAGGACATAAACTCTTGGACTGGTCTAAAAGTGAAATTAAAAGGGTTTCCCTAATAAGTGAAAAGTGCTAAAGTGACACAGGATGTACTGTAAAATAAATATCTTTGCAATCTACTTTTATTTGTTTTGCACTACTTTAAAATGAGCTAGCTACTTGAAAGGAATCTGTCAGCAGGTTTTTGCTATGTAATCTGATAGTAGCACGAGGTAGGGACAGAGACCCTGATTCCAACGATGTATCACTTTGTATATTGTGTGCAGCTGTTATGATAGAATCACAGCTTTCTCTTCTGCAGATCTAGTAGAGCTCAGTTGTTGAGCTGCGTATAACCCCCCACACCACAGTGTGTACATTTTATAGTGACAGAGGGCTGCTAATCAGTGCTGGGCGCCTGGTTGGACTAGGAGGCACGAGGCAGCTTGTCCTGTAGTGATAATCTGATTATTTTGAAGCTGCAAAATACATCCTAGTAAGTGACACATCACTGTAATCAAGCATTCTGCTCCTACATGATGGTGTTCTAAGTTTATATAGCAAAAACTTGGTGACAGATTCCTTTTAAAGGGAATTGTTGAAAAGTGCTTCCAAAATGTACTATTAATTAAAGTCCTTTTTATTCTCTTGCTAAGTACAGTTTTCTTTTTTATTGTTTAAAGCTCATTGACCAGTCCAGTCTTGGCTGTACATGCACAGTGCTTACAAGCTCTTTTCAATCGAGCTTGTAAGCACTGCACAGAGGCTTCCCGGGAACTCTGGAGTTCTCTGTTAGCTCTCAGTGTTTTGAAATCAGGTCGCTGGAGGTAATTTCCATTTCTGGCAATGCAGTTTGGCTGTGAATTGTGTGCCATGATTTAACGTTCTCTCTTGTCTGCTCACTGGTCCTCAGGGCAAGAGATTTATTTCATAATGCAATCTGTATTGTGAAGTCTAGTGACAGATTCACTTTAAGGTTTCTTCTGAACTGCAGCGAGCAGATATCTAGGAAAAACTGGTGAAAAATTGATTATATCACAATTTTGGATTACGTAATATTTATCTTTTAAAACTGGATAACCCCTCTAAGTTTTAAAGTAAGTTTTTATGTTAAACTTTTACTAGTACACATTTAGAAATAAGGTTGTCGTATGGGTCAGCAACATTTTTATATAATTTTGGGTGTAAATATATTTTTACAGAGTAACTGTAATTTTTTGCATGTTTGTGTCTAAATCTTCAAATACTCTTCTGAATAGTCAACCAAGAGCTTTTCAACTTACAGTGAAAGTGGAGCAGACACTGACCTCAGCAGTAGAATGAAGAAATCATTGCGCTGTATACTAGTTCCACACTGACTACACCATCTGTATATACTTATTTATGGATATCACCTCCGGCACGCACCGGTATATGGAGTGCCATAACATAATGCATTACAAAAATATCTGAACATTGGCCGAGGAACAATGTGGGAGCTCCCCGTCACCACTAACCTTGAGCTATAAGGCTAAGTGCACACGTTCAGGATTATGCGTGTTTTTTTCGCGGCAAAAAACGCGTAAAAAACGCATGATTTAAGCATCCTATCATTTAGAATGAATTCTGCAATTTTTGTGCACATGGTGCGTTTTTTTCCGCGAAAAAAACGCATCGTGGAAAAAGAAGCAACATGTTCATTAATTTTGCGTAATTCTAGCGTTTTTCCCGCTATATTATTGACGTAGAAAGTTCAGGGAAAAATCGCGGTAAAAACGCGCAAAATCCGCGCAAAAACAAGCGCGTTTTTACCGCGAAAAAAGTCAGGTTTTGCTCAGGAAAATTCTGCACACATTCCTGAATGTGTGCACTTAGCCTAAAAGTTAAAAAGCAGCCATGGATGCCATAGATATTATCAAGACCCTCTAACCTGGGACTAAAAAGTAATTATTGGGTTGATTCATCAAATCTTTTATTCGACCACATAAGGCTTTGAAAAGTTGTAAAATGTTTGTGTAATAAGAAATTGGGAGGAGCTAGGGTGGGATGAGGTGCAGTTTTGCCCCCCAGGTTATTCATGAAATCTGCAGTCGTTTTCTGCTCCACAAATGTTACTCCAATCCCTGACTGGAGTAGCATTTTTGGTACAGTACACGGAGGCATATGCCACTTAGAAGAGGCACTGAATTTAGAAAGTAGCGTGCGCCTCTTAATATGTTCGGCGCTGTGTACTTTGTCAAAACAGGCATAGCATGAGCCCATAGGTGCCGATTCATCAAGACTGGCACATAGCTAGTTCTAGCTACACCGATCTTGGCAGAATACATGGCACCACATTCATTAAGAGGGCATGATACTTAATGAATTCGGCTCCTCTTCTATGTGGTGTACGCCTCAGTGTGCTCTGCCAGAAATGCTACTCCAGTCAGTGAATTTGTTGAGTGTGTTCTCACCCTGTCACGCCCCAGCTCCTCCCCAGTTCAACCCACTTCGGCGGAGCTGATTCAAACAGAATGAAAACACCAAAGCTCACAAAATTTGTTTAAAAATGTTTAACATGAATAACCATCCGACCTGATGCCCATTTGGCTGCCTCATCTGCTCAGATCAATGTTCCTTTCCTCTTGCGTTCAAGACAACAGCTACAAAGACAGTTGTAAATGTAAAGAGAAGTATATGATACATGAAAAATATATGGTCAATTTTCAGACCCTGGGTGGAGAATCACTTTAGGTTCCAATTTTTGCTCCACCAGTCAGGCACCTCATAGTTACATAGGTTGAAAAAAGACCTAGGTCCATCAAGGCCTATGTCCATCAAGGCCTAGGTCCATCAAGGTCTAGGTCCATCAAGTCCTAGGTCCATCAAGGCTTAGGTCCATCAAGACCTATGTCCATTAAGGCTTAGATCCATCAAGGCCTAGGGGTCCATCAAGGCTTAGGTCCATCAAGGCTTAAGTCCAACAAGGCTTAGGTCCATCAAGGCCTAGGTCCATCAAGGCCTAGGTCCATCAAGGCTTAGGTCCATCAAGGCTTAGGTCCATCAAGTCCTAGGTCCATCAAAGCTTAGGTCCATCAAAGCCTAGGTCCATCAAAGGCCTAGGTCCATCAAGGCTTAGGTCCATCAAGTCCTAGGTCCATCAAGGCTTAGGTTCATCAAGGCCTAGATCCATCAAGGCCTAGGTCCATCAAGGTCTAGGTCCATCAAGGCTTAGGTCCATCAAGGTCTAGGTCCTGAAGTTCAATCTTTCACATAGAACATTTCTGCTGAGGATTTTTCATATTTTTGCTCCATAAATTGATATACTGCAGATGAGAAGTCCATATAAGAGCCATGTGAACATAACTGTAAAATGCAATGTTTGTGATAATTACCCTTATTTCCCTCATAGATCAGCGGCAGAGATAGTAAAAGATATAAAGCTGGGGAGAGGAGACACATACAGCTCAGAAAAATTGAATGAGCTTCTGAAGCACCTGCCAGACAGGGAAGAGGTAAGGAAGGCTTCTGTCCTTCTGTCCGTACTCTGGTCTGCAGTAGGTGGCGGATTCTGGTCCCATATTTTTATTAATTTTTGTCTTCACATAAGATACAACGTCTGAAATCCTTCCAGGGGGACAGAGGGCATTTGAGTGAAGCAGACCTGTTCATGTTGCTGCTCTTGGATCTTCCATGGTAGGTTTTGTCACCCTCATGCTAGATTTTCCTAAACATTACTGAGCTTATTGTTGGAGTGTGTGATATTTGCAGTGGAGATGACAGAATATTCTCAGTGTCTTGAATGAGACCTTGACGATAAAATGAGATGAGCTTGTACTAAAGGAATGGTGAGAAATGTGTCCGGAAGGCGCAGCGGTCCTGTCAGTTGGCCAACCAAACCTTTCCTGCTAAGAAGCTTTTGGCATCAAACATCTCCCTTGAAAATCAGACCTCGTTCTTTTCTGGCCAAATAACACTTCTGATTGAAGACACAGCCATGGTCGTCACTGACAAAATGTTTGTCTGCTGTTACATCGTGAATGCTGCGGTCAATAGTGCCCGCTACATCAAAAGCATTATGGCCCCCAAGGGTATAGCAGGGGGCCAATGTGTTTACTATGTGTATTGGCCTGTTTCCCTGTCTGTAAAAACTGACAGTAAAAAAACAACTACCATACAGAGATACTGCAGTCTGTTACTAGTGATCAGGGAAAGTAATTAGGTTGATTTATTTATTTTACTCACTTGTATAGCGCCATTAATTCCACAGCGCTTTACAGACATTTATTAAAATAAATCATAGAAAAACAGAAATCAATTTAACCCTGTAACCCCCTGGCCATTTTTTGTTTTTGCGTTTTCGTTTTTCTCTCCCCTTCTTCCCAGAGCCATAACTTTTTTATTTTTTCGGTTTAATATGGCCACGTGAGGGCTTATTTTTTGCCGGTCAAGTTGTACTTTTGAATGACACCATTGGTTTTAACATATCGTGCACTGGAAAACAGGAAAAAGTGCTGTGAAATTGCAAAAAATATGCAATTCCGCAGTTGTTTTTTGGTGTTTTTTTTACCATGTTCACTAAATGCTAAAACTGAGCTGCCATTATGATTCTCCAGATCATTACGAGTTCATAGGCACCAAACATGTCTAGTCTCTTTATTTAAGTGATGAAAAAAAATACTAAATTTGTAAAAAAATAAAAAATAGCGCCATTTTCCGAGACCCGTAGCATCTCCATTTTTCATGATCTGGGCCTGCGGGAGGGCTTTTTTTTTGCGCACCGACTTGATGTTTTTATTGATATCATTTTGGTGTAGATACAACGTTTTTATCGCCCGTTATTGCATTTTATTGCAATGTAGCGGCGGCCAAAAAAACTTAATTTTAATTTTTTTCTCCATTCGCCGTTTAGCGATCAGGCTAATTCTTTTTTATATTGATAGATCGGGCGATGCTATGTATATATTCAATTTGTCTTATTGCTTTATTTTGAATGGAGCAAAAGGGGATGATTTGAACTTTTATTTTTTTATATTTTTAAAAACATTTTTTTTTACTTTTGGCATGCTTCAGTAGTCTTCATGGGAGACTAGATGCTGCAGTACTTCGATTGCCTTTGCTACACACAGGCGATGATCAGATCGCCTGTGTATAGCAGAAATGCTCACTTGCGATGAGCGCTGACTACTGGGCGGCGCTCATAGCAATCACAATCACAGAGGGGTGCTGCAGACCTCTGGTTGTCATGCCGACCCATCAGTGACCCGCGATCATGTGACAGGGTTACCGATGGGCGGGATTAGCGACACTCTTCATGTAAGTTCCAGTTAAATGCCGCTGTCAGAGATTGACAGCGGCATTTAATTAGATAACAGCCGCAGGTGGATCGCGATTCCACCTGTATAGATCAGCTGTCGTGCTTGGAAAGGTGCGGGATCAGAGCTGGAGCCCGCACCAAACATGGGGAATCCGACATGTGCGTACTATTATGACACATGTCAGAAAGGGGTTAAATAAAAGGTTAATGAATTAATAAATCTGATTCTATTTATTTGTCTGACCATTGGTTACTCTGTAGACCAGTTCTCACCATGCTTACGTTTCCAACGGCTTCTTTAAAGGGACTCTGTCAGCACAGAATGACTGTTCAAACTAAGTCCTGCCACTCGGTGATTCATGGCAGTGCCAATCATTTATATACACCTTCCCACCTTCCCTGTATCTTCCCACCTTCCCACCTTTCCCTGTATCTTCCCACCTTCCCACCTTTACCTGTACCTTCCCACCTTCCCACCTTTCCCTGTATCTTCCCACCTTATCACCTTTCCCTGTATCTTCCCACCTTCCCACCTTTACCTGTACCTTCCCACCTTCCCACCTTTCCCTGTATCTTCCCACCTTTACCTGTACCTTCCCACCTTTCCCTGTATCTTCCCACCTTCCCACCTTTACCTGTACCTTCCCACCTTCCCACCTTTCCCTGTATCTTCCCACCTTATCACCTTTCCCTGTATCTTCCCACCTTCCCACCTTTACCTGTACCTTCCCACCTTCCCACCTTTCCCTGTATCTTCCCACCTTTACCTGTACCTTCCCACCTTTCCCTGTATCTTCCCACCTTCCCACCTTCCCTGTATCTTCCCACCTTCCCACCTTCCCTGTATCTTCCCACCTTATCACCTTTCCCTGTATCTTCCCACCTTCCCACCTTTCCCTGTATCTTCCCACCTTCCCACCTTTCCCTGTACCTTCCCACCTTTCCCTGTATCTTCCCACCTTCCCACCTTTCCCTGTATCTTCCCACCTTCCCACCTTTCCCTGTACCTTCCCACCTTTCCCTGTACCTTCCCACCTTCCCACCTTTCCCTGTATCTTCCCACCTTCCCACCTTTCCCTGTACCTTCCCACCTTTCCCTGTACCTTCCCACCTTTCCCTGTACCTTCCCACCTTCCCACCTTTCCCTGTATCTTCCCACCTTCCCACCTTTCCCTGTACCTTCCCACCTTCCCACCTTTCCCTGTATCTTCCCACATTCCCACCTTTCCCTGTATCTCCATCCCCTTCTTTGATTGACAGATCTGGCTGCATAGAGCCAGAGAAGGGCGGAGATGGCTGGATAACAAACAGGTTGGAAGGTGATATATAATGGTTGACCATGCCGTGATGCACTGAGCGCCTGTTCTTGGTTTGAACAGTCATTCTGTACTCACAAGTCCCTTTAAATTGCTTGATCCTTTCCCATGTCATTCTTGAAAATATCAAGACAACAGACCATTTTTCTACCCCGTGTTTTACCACTGACCCTTTCTGACCACATCTGACTTTATGATTCTCCTGTTCCGCACCAATGACGAAAAATTTGTTTGGATTAGTACTGACTTTTGCCAGCATATAGCGCAGGTCGTACTCGTTCTGTTTCTCAAATAGAAATGTGTTTTGAAAAAAAAAAAGGAATTGGAAAGGGTTAAAAATGTTACAATTGCTAAATCCATAGCTCTATCATCATCTTTTTATCAAATTAAACCATTTATGGACACATATAAGTCATCCCAATCCCCATCCTCCCACCCAGTCATGTGACCATGGGATGAGTGATATGTATCCTAATATGGTTTCATTTGATGGGAAGTGATAAAGCAGCGTCTCACTATGTAATGAGAAGAGTCACGGTAAAATGGTATTGTATGCAATGAATGGTAGACACAGTGGTGGAATTGGTAGATGTAAGTTAATCAATAAGTTATAGGTACCCAAAAATGGTACCATTGGAAAGATATAACTCATCCTGAAAAATATATCTCTTTATAGAACTACATTGATAGAAAACAATTAAAACAAAAAAGTAATAGTTCTTTGAATTCAGGCAAATTAAACTACCGTAAAAGAAATCGCTGCATCCTGAAAAGCCAAAATAGGCTGTATCCTAAAAAGGTCAATTATCTTATCTAATATACGTGTCAGTGCAACAAATCGTCACACTTATGAAACTGATTAGATCAATGGACATTTTATGAAACAAATACTTCTATTTTTACCTTCAGTTCATTGTTTTAAAGGGAATCTGTCGGTAGGATCACCCTTCTAAGCCATCTATATGGACATTTAGGTAATATGAGGCTGAATAAAATGATACCTTGATATCTGTGATCCGATGTCTTATTCCAGAGAAAATCCATGTTTTTGTTAATATGTAAATGAGCTGTTAAGGTCTATGGATGGGGCATAGCTCTCCCTGAGAATCTGCCTCCAGAGCTTAGATTAAATGAAAGGTGGCGTCACCAGTGTGAGACATGTAATAACTGACAGTCTGCTCTCCAGATCTACATTAATCACACTGATAGCGCCCCCTTTCATTTATAATAAGCTGTGGAGGTGGAGTCTCATGGAGATCTATATCCAGCCCAGAGAGCCGAACAGATCATTTACATATTAAGAAAACCATGGATTTCTCTGGAATATGACATCAGATTGCAGATATCAAGGTGTCATTGTATTCTGCTTCCTATGACCTACATGCCCATATAGACGGCTTAGGAGGGCTGATCCTACTGACAGATTCTCTAAGTCTCATCAGCCCATGAATGTGAGAACAAGGATTATGATAAAAATTGTAATTTGGGCACTGAACATACAATGTCTCACTATCAAGTATTGTTATATAAAGTGAAGCTGAGCAAGGGGTGAAAAGTGTGGTTATAATCCATAAACACAGGAAAGGAGCAGAAACGGGAAATTAAAGTTGATATGTAGGGAGGAGACGTCATGCGAGACAATGAGCTGGTGATCTGCACATTGATGGACAGCAGTGACCCAACCTTGGCACTGAGCCTTGAGAACATTGGGAGGTTCAGACTGAAAGTGAGGACAAGTCCACAGATGCTTCTGAATATTAGATTGCTGAAGACATGCAGAAAAAAACCCAGAAACTTAGGCTACGTTCCCACGATGAGCTTTAGGCCGGCGTCACACTGGCGACATAATCGGACGACTGCAATGCGATGAAAAATCGTATTGCAGTCGGAGCTATGTTAATCTATGGAGCAGCTCCCAGTATCCGTTATTTTGTGGTCCGTTTTAAACGTCCGTGTACAATCGCAGCATGCTGCGATTGTCACCGATTGTGGGTCGACAATCGCCAATGCAAGTCTATGGGAGCGATGAAAAATCGGATTACAAACGGACCACACTGTGTGACTTGCGATGAAATTGCATTGGTGTCCTTTAGAAAAGCCGGCAATTCATCCCCGGCTATACTGTAAAATCACACTGACAGCTTTAATAAAGACTAGAAAGAATAGGTATACACACATAGAATACATATATATATATATATATATATATATATATATATATATATGTAATTGTGACATGTATATATATACATATATTTATATTTCCTAGACTTCTACATACTGTAATAGCCGCAAATTCAATTGCCGGCTTCTGTGAAATCACAGAAGCCGACATGAAATGATACATTGTTTCCACACAGTTAACCATGTCATTTCCTGTATTTTGATATTTGTTTAGAACTTACAATTACATGAGTGTATTTGTGCAAAATTTCAGACATGTAGGGGTTAATTAAAGGTGTAATTTCGTTGAAAAAAAATGCGTGGGCTCCCGCTGTATTTTCTCCACCAGACAGACAAAGCAAAGCGAGTAGGGGCAGATAATAATAGCCTAGGGAGGGTACATTTTTTGTGCCCCCCCTGGCTACTAACATCTGCCCCCAGACACCCCAGAAAGGGCAAATCTATAATTAGATTCGCCCTTTCTGGCACTTTGCCCGTCTATTCCCATTGCCCTGTAGCGTGGCGAATGGGTTAATAATCTCACCTTACTTTCACCTTAGTATTGAAAGGTGACCTTAAGGCAGGTTAATAATTGAGAGCTGTCAATTAGACAACTATCAATTATTAATCCTATTGAAGTAAATAAAAAAACACACACACACTTTAAGAATAAATAATTTTAATGAAATAAAACCACATTTTTTTGACCATATTTTATTTTACACTTAATCCGTGCGAAGCCATTGATCTCCTAAAATAAAGAAAAAAAAAATAAAACAACATTATTCTTACCTATTCCGCCGATCTGTCACGTCCCACGCTGTAATCCTTCACAAAGGGTTAACTAGCTTTGAGCCAAGCAGTGCAAGTAATCCTGCATGCTCAGCTCAAAGCTCCTGAATGAATAAGTTCCTCTCCTGGCGACAGGAGAGGATGTGTTTAATGAATGAAGCTTAATTGATTGTGTCCACTTTCCCTTTAGGTCAGGTCACTAAAGTTAAATTGCCAATAAATCAATTAAGCTCCATTCATGAATCTATTCCTCTCCTTTCGCTGGGAGAGGAACTTATTCATTCAGGGGAATACAGGTCTGAGACAGCATTATTAGCTCTCTGCGACCTGTAACCTGTTAACCCTTTCTGATGGATTACAGCGTGGGACCTGACTGTACTTCGGATTGGTAAGAATCATTTTGCTTTTTTATTTTATTTTTATTACAGCAAATGGTTTTAGCAGGAAAATAAATATTGTCAAAAACTGTGTGATTATTTCATTAAACTTCTTTTTATTAAAATGTGTGTGTTTGATTTTACAAAGCCGGGAATTGAATTGCGGGTAAACAGTATGTAAAGTCAAAGGAAATATAAAATAGTAATATACAGCACAAGCATAAAATTTAAAAATATATGTGTTCTATGTTAAAATTCTTTCTTTTTTTGGATTGAAATACATTCTTTTGATCCATTTAAAGTCGTTTTTTCAACCCGCAGAAATTCTCGCAATCGGATGAAAAAAACGGGTTGACAACCCGGGACCCTTTAAAACGGACCACAAAAAAATCTGATGGTGGGAGCTGCTCCAAATTTAAAAAATAGGGCGATGAACGATATTTTCAAAAACCCTTTAGCGTCCCTTTTTTTGATTGGGACCCCGGCCCCTAGGTAAGTTTTTGCCCCTGCAGGAAATTCTACACCATTTAAAAATTTGTTTTTTTTGTTTTTTTTAACAAAACCTTTTAAGGTTTTTTTAGTTCGGTTTTCTCTTTGCGTTCATGCTTTAAAAAAAGCTGCTTTTTTTTCAAACTTCCTGGTATTTTTTCTTACAAAATTATTTATATACTAGGGCCCTTTTAAAAAGGTTTTTTAACCTGTTCTGCCAGGGGAAAAAAACTCTAAAAACCATTTGCTTTTTTTTAAAACCGGGCAGATATCGCATTAATTAATATATGGGGAAAAAAATTTACAAAAACTAGGAATCAACAAAAAAAAATTCATAGCTCGGATCATAACTTGGCAAAAACCCCAGGTCAGTTTAAAAAAGTAAAAAAAGAACCATGGGGGAAGATTTTTATAAATATCCAGGTGAAGTAAACTTTTTAATTTTTACAGTAAAAAATAGCGCCAAAAAAAAGCTCATCGGTGAAGTGGCCTTAACCCCTTTCATGTTCCCCGGTTGGGAGCCCCAAACTTTCCGGCACATGTCACCTAAAAGACACTGACAGTGCCCGCAACAGCTGCAGGGGAATTTTCGATCCCACCTGCGGCTGTAAACCCCCCCAGTTTAAAATGCCCTGCAAATTTCCCTTTAAAAGTGGATTTAACCAACATTTTCCCGGGCGCTCATAAACCCAAAACCCACTTTTACCACGGTCACATGATCGCAGGTCAAAAAATGGGTTTTTAATAAACAAAATTTTGGCTCCCCAGTTTAAAAAAACCTGGGTTGTATTGCCGGATTCTAATAGGGCCCCGTGGAAGCCTCAAGCAAAGGGAGCATTTTGCTACTAAAATAGACAAAAGGTTATGTGGAGGCAAATCACAGTGGCGTTGGCCCCCCACACATTTCAATAAAAGCTAAAAGGGGAAAAAAATCGTAAACAAACCCTGGTACAATAAAAAGCGCTCATGCAACAAAAAATAAGCCTTTCCCACCCAGATCAACAAAAAGAAGCACCCCAGGCTCAAAAAGGCGCTATTTTTTTTTTTAACCAAACTTTTAATTTTTTTTTCCATCTCTAAATACAAAAGAACCAGCATTTTGCTTCAACTCGAAAAAACCCCTGGAAACAAATGGCAAGCAGTTTTTAAACCAAAAAGAGCAAAGTAAAAAAAAACTTGGAATTACTTTTGGTTTTAGTTTCAAAAACCCACCTTTGGAATTTTTTTGCCCTTTTACATGAAAAAAAATTTTAAAACCAATGGTTCCTTCAAAAGAAAACCGTCCTCAAAAAAAAACAACCCTCACATGGCCAAAAATAAAAAAATTATGGTTCTAGAAAAAAAGGGGGGGGGAAAATAAACGAAAACGCAAAAAAGAAATCCCCTGGTCGTGAAGGGGGTTTAAAAAACTGTTGAATCATTATACCTGGATGCATGCTTTTTGAAGCCCTAAGCCTCCTGGTGCCGCTTCATGATGCTTCTGCAATCTTGTTTTACAGAGCTTTTCAGAGAAATAATGGAATACGTCCGGGTGGGGCGGGCCCCAATTTTTTCCTGGAGGGAGCTTTTAATTTTTGTGCTGATCGCACTCCCAGCCCCTGACGTATCTATAGCAGATTTTTGGGAAAAAATTAATAAAACGAAAAAAACAGTGAAAATAAAAAAGAGGGGAACGTCAACAAAATCCCTCTCCCTTTTAGCCTCAACATCCCTTGAACATAATTGTAGGAAGGAAGGGGAATAGGTGGGGAAGGTCACAGGGGGTTGGAAGGGGGCTAGAAAGAGGCAGTTTTTTTGAATTATTTCACAGCTTAGTCGAGTATTGGAATGACTTTTTCCCTTTAAGGGGTCACAACTGGCACCCCAAAAAGGAAGACTGCAATGCATGAAAACGCTTCGCGGACCCATAATAAACATAAAAAAAAGCTCCCATATCCTTTTTTTTGGGTCCGTTTTAAAAAATCCTTGAATCGCAGCATTTCTGCGATTGACCGGGGTGGGTCGACTTTCCCAAATGCAAGCTATGGGGGCGATGAAAAATGGGTTAAAAGGGGCCACACTTGGGGAAAATTGCGATGAAATCGCATCGGTTCCCTTTTTGAAAAGGGGGAAATTTTTCCCCGGCATACTGAAAAACCACTAACTTAATAAAGACTAAAAGTAGTTTAACACATAAACACATTATAAATAAAACACATTGAACAATAAAAAAAATTAAAAGCCCAGAAATTTAAAATACGAAAGCCCCCCCCCAAAAAATTTTGGGGGCTTTCAGTGAAATCCAGAAGCCACAGAAAAGAACATTGTTTCCACCATTTAACCATGTAATTTAAAAAAATTTTTTTTGTTTCCCTAAAAAGGCCGTTTTAATTTTTGGGGTTTTGGACCCGGTAAAAATTTAAAATTCTACGATCCTGCATTTTCCCAATTGTGAAGCCCTTTTCCCTTTCCATTCCCAACAAAGACAGGGGGACACACACCCCCCTTCCTGCCCAGATCTGAAGGTGAAATGCAAAACTAAAAAAAAAAAAACTGTATCCACTTATTCTTTTTTTTTTAGGGGGAACCGTTTTTAAAAGGGAAAACCCTTTCCAAATTTTAAATTGTAACGAAAAGTAAATATAGTTTTAATAAGTTAGGTTTGGTTTTGGAGACATGCACCCATAAATTAGGGGGGGTCGATCCCCAAAAGCCAAACATTTGAAGCAACGTGGTTTGGCACATTTGGGGGGCTCAGAAGCGAGGGGGGCATTTGGATTTGGGAGTGCAAAATTTTGCTGGTTTTTCTTTTACGGGTGAGGGGCCATTCCCCTTTCCCCCTTTTGGCTACCTAACTTGGAAGCCCACTTTTTTCCTACTCTTTAAAAAGTACACTCAAAACTCCTTTTCCAATGCACTGAAAGGCGACTCCGGGAGCGGGCCTTCGGGGAAGGGGCCAAGAAAAAAGCCATTCTGAGATTGCGAAAAAAAGGGAAAAGATTAATATGGCAAAGAACCAGCATTGGACAAGGAAGTTTGGAAAAAAAAGTGTTTGGGCAGACAATCCAAGTTAGGTGTTTGGATCACACAGAAGAACATTTGTGAGACCAGAACAATTAAAAAGAGCTGAAGAGTGCCTGACGCCATCTGCAACAGGTGGAGGTAATGGAGGTCGGGGGTTTGCTTGGTGCCGGAAAGTGGGAATTTTTACAAGGAAAAGGATTTTAATAAGGAAGGCTATCACTCCTTTTGGGAAAGCCATGCACACCCTGTGGGCAGCGCTTGATTGGAGCCAATTTTATCCTACAACAGGACAATGACCCAAAGCACACCTCCAAATTATGCAAGAACTATTTGGGGAAGAAGCAGGCAGCTGGTATTCTATCTGTAATGGAGTGGCCAGCGCAGTCACAGATCTCAACCCCATTGAGCTGTTGTGGGAGCAGCTTGACCGTATGGTACGCAAAAAGTGCCATCAAGCCAAACCAACTTGTGGGAGGGGCTTCTGAAGCACGGGGTGAAATCTCTCCAGGTTACGTCTGCAAATTAACTGCTGGAATGGCAAAGGTCTGCAATGCTCTAATTGCTGCAAAGGGAGCATTCTTTGATGAAAGCAAAGTTTGAAACAGAAAATTATTATTTCAAATAAAAATCTTTTTTTTGAACCTTGTCAATGTCTGGACGAGATTTTACATTCATTTGGCAACTCATTTGACTAATAAGAGTTTTCATGGAAAACACAAAATTGTCCGGGTGACCCAAAATTTTAGTGTACATATATGTGTATATGTGTATGTGTATATTATATAATATATATGTGTGTATATATATATATATATATATATATATATTATATATAATACAGTACAGTACAGACCAAAAGTTTGGACACACCTTCTCATTAAAAGATTTTTCTGTATTTTCATGACTATGAAAATTGTACATTCACACTGAAGGCATCAAAACTATGAATTAACACATGTGGAATTATAGACTATAACAAAAAAGTGTGAACAAACTGAAATTATGTCTTATATTCCAGGTTCTTCAAAGTAGCCACCTTTTGCTTTGATGACTGCTTTGCACACTCTTGGCATTCTCTTGATGAGCTTGATAATTTTGTAATTTAAAAAATATATATTTTTACAATTTTTTATTTTTTTTTTACTTTTTAACTTAGTCCCTCTATGGGACTTTCTCTTTTCTTACTTTGATCTCAGGCATAATGCATTGCAATGCATTATGCCTATGCAAAACCATCTTTGACCATGCGCTGAGCATTGTCTAAGGGGCTTGCCATAGCTTGGTGACCCGGGGGTCATCATGATGACCTCGGGTTACCATGGCAACGATCAGGCCTTTGCGATGATGTTGCTAGGGGCACAAGATCTGAAGGGAGAGGGAGACCCTCCTTCCCCCTCCCTCCTAAATGTTGTCATCGTTCTCGATCGTGGCATTTAGCAGGTTAAACAATCGGGCGGTGCTGGCACCGTCCCTGGCTGTTACTGCAGAAGCTCTGCCATTAACAGCGCCGAGCTCCTGATCAGATTGACGGATCAATCACAGCGCCCCGATGACATGGGTCCCCACAACTCTTCCCGTGTCGCTCAGCTGTCACTGACAGTAGTCGGCACTGAACTGTCACTGCATGTTTACACACAGTGACAGTTTAAAGTCATGATGGGCATAGCACAACATGATGTAGGAACCGACACTTGCTCATGACGTGCTATGTCCGTCATTAGTCTTAAAGGGATTAAAGAGTAACATAAATAAATAGTACACATGAAAATAATAATATATTTTATCAGAGAAATCTGCTTCTTCCTCCTCCTGGATTGATTTTCACTCTCAAACTATTGGTAAAATCTGTATCATATGTCTTCTGTGAATACAGACTTTCCCATTGCTGAGATAGGAGGGTGACAGTGGTGCTCATAGTACTCTATGGAGAAGAGGGAGGAGGAGGAAGAAGGAGCTTGAGGAAGACACAGAAATTCTGCTGCACGTTCTCCTGAATCAGCAGTTACACTTTGACCACTTCATAAACTGAATCTTTAAAGGAACTCTCCTGCAAAAAGTAATGCCTGGGTTATATTAAGTGCAGGACCTGAGAGGGCGCTGTGATTCTGCCTTTAGTGTTCTTGAATCTCTGTGTCATACCCACAGGCCCTGCACTAGGTATAACACTATATACCAGTTGAGGACTTACTCCAGAATGTATCTGTAAGGCCACGTTCACACATTCAGTATTTGGTCAGTATTTTACATCAGTATTTTTAAGTCAGTTCCAGGAGTGGGTGATAAATACAGAAGTGGTGACGTGTTTATACTTTTCCTCTGATTGTTCCTCTCCTGGGTTTGACTTACAAATACTGATGTAAAATACTGACCCAATACTGATAGTGTGAACGTGCGTAAGATGAGAGCACCAGAGCGTATATGTTGCATCTCTCTGGTTCAGTATTTAACAAAGAAATCAGATGTTTCATGTACAGTAATACAATTGATAAGACTACAATTCACACAGTGCTGTAGTGAAACGGCACATTCGTGCTGCGTGTTATCGAAGCAGGCAGGTTTCTGCACTGAGCATTGCAGCCTTATGCGTCATTTTGGGAAACTTCTGGGGAGCACATTTATTGTTCGACGTATGATATTGCTGATTTTGGATGGCTCGGATCATCTATTTCTCAGTGGGGGAGCTTTATTAATGCGGATGCATAATACAAATGATGTGTCATTCTCTCCACCAGTGCAATGTGCAGAATGTTTGTTTTTTTAACTTTCCGATATTTATTACTTATTTGTTATGCAAGCTGATATCATCCCCAAAATTTACACAGCACTTACATATCACTAATAAAGAATTCACAACCCTTGCAATTATCACAGTGATCATAAAGCCTAATACTAAACTCACACTTCCGAATCAGTATAGATCATTTTTTAGCAGTCGTTATTACAAAAGACAGGATTGCAATAACAGAGGACACCTTTGTATACAGTCAATAACACAGGAGCCACCATTCACAATGGGCAATGTCACAGCTCCCCTTCTCCTCTTCCTGTACATTGACTGCTAACACCTCTATAAAAAGTCTAGAACACAGGAGCCACCATTCACGACAGGTGATGTCACAGCTCACCTCCTCCTCCTTTAAATGACTGCTAACAACCTATATACAGTCTATAACACAGGAGCCACTGTTAGAACCCTCTTGTTAGATTTTGTTTCAGTTTGCTGGTCACATGACCTTTTTTCCCTATTTAGTCTGGCTCCGCCCTTCTGGCTTTTGCTGGACTTCATTGTATTATCTACTCTTAGGCCGGCGTCACACACAACGACAAAAAATTGGTCCGTTTTAGACGGTCGATTGTCGGATCAAAATGCAAACATCACACATCCTTCTGGCATCCGATTTTCCTTCAAAGATGCGATTTAGTCGCATGTGTGTGTACCTTGTAACATCCGATTTTCATCCGACTTGCGAGATTTTTCTCGCAGGCTTGCAAAACTGACATATAATGGATCCAAAAGAATAGTATTTCAATCACAAAAAAAAGAAATAATATATACACATATATATATATATATATATATATATATATATATATACATGTCACAATTACATTTTATATATAATATATATATATATATGTATTCTATGTGTGTATATCTATTCTTTCTAGTCTTTATTAAAGCTGTCAGTGTGATTTTACAGTATAGCCGGGGATGAATTGCGCTTTTCTAAAGGACAACCGATGCGATTTCATCGCAAGTCACACATGCAGTCCGTTTTTTAATCAGATTTTTCATCGCTCCCATAGACTTGCATTGGCGATAGTCGACCCACAATCGGTGACCAATCGCAGCATGCTGCGATTGCACACGGACGTTTAAAACGGACCACAAAAATCTGTTACTGGGAGCTGCTCCATAGATTAACATAGGCAGACTGCAATACGATTTTTCATCGCATTGCAGTCGTCCGATTCTGTCGCCAGTGTGACGCCGGCCTTAAGCTAGCCGGGGCTTAGGTGCCTTACTCTGTCAGTTTTGCTTGATCTTAGGATCTCTTAGTATTTGTTTTCTGTTTTATATTCCCTGCTACACTTTCTGTTAGGAGGTGTCCACCTTTTCCACCAGTCCCTAGATCTTGTAGATCTTGTTTTCCCTCCCTCGCAACTATAGGTCTTCGTTCAGACTAGTGGGGGACTTTAGGGGGTCTGGTGCAGGATCAGGTCCCCGTTACATCGTAGGGATCCAGCTCAGTCCTATAGTAGGGACAGAATTCCCATCTTTCCTTAGTGCTTGTAGCAGATCATAACAGTAAGTCCAGCCCAAAAAAAAAAAAAAAAAAATCTCTAAGGAAAGATTTTCAGTTTCTATTATGGTGTCGGTTCAGGATTTGGCTCAACACCTGCAGCGACTCTCTCTGGTGGTGGCTGAAATCCAGCAACACGTGAGTAGTTTTTCTGGAGCTGATTTCGTGGAGCCAAAGGTACCTTTGCCTGATTTATTTTTTGGTGAACAACAAGATTTTTTTTTTTTTTAAAAATGCTTGCTTGTTGTATTTCCGTTTGAGACCCAGATCCTCTGGTGATGAATCACAGCGCATAGGGTTCATAATGTCACTTTTGCGCAAAGAACCTCAGGACTGGGCATTTTCTCTGCAGCCTAGTGATCCATGCTTTAGATCAGTGGATAGTTTTTTTTCTGCTTTGGGGTTATTGTATGACGATCGGATCGTGTTTCATCAGCTGAGACAGAATTGAGACTTTTTAGACAGGGATCAGGTAATGTGGAAAAATATTGTACTCACTTCCGAAGGTGGTCCGCTCAGGTGGGCTGGAACGATTCAGCTTTGAAAAGTTTATTTCTTGCAGGGTTAAGTGAAAGGGTTTTAAAGATTTGCTGATTGCTTATCCCATACCTGGTAACTTGCAGAGGCTATGCAATTAGCCTTACGGGTGGATAGGAGACTGCGTGCAAGGGTTAATGAGAGTAAATCTGCCTTGTCAGCTCCAAGTTTGGAGAAGGAATGTACTGACATTGCAGAGCCGATGGAAATTGGAGCAATGACACCTCACTCTCGAGAAAAAAAAACGCAGATTTGCTCAAGGTTTGTGTTTCTACTGTGGTAAATCTGAGCATTTCATTAAGAACTGTGCGCTTCGAATGAATAAAGAGAGAAAAAAAAATGAGGTCAGTTTTGCCCGCATAGCTTGTTTAAACAATAAAGGTGTCTTTCTTTCTGCTACCACTGCTGTTGAGGAGGAATTAATGGAGTTTCGGGTATTTGTGGATTGTGGTTCAACTCTCAATGTGATTGATGGGAAATTTTTGGAAAAACTAAAATTAAAAACCCAAACTTCTATCTTCTCCTATTAATGTGGTGTCTGTGGATGGTTCTCACTTGAAAAAGTTACTCACCATATCTGTGAATTTCCTCTTACTATTAATGGTGTTCATCAAGAGAATTTGGATTTGGTTTGTTTTGAAAAATTTACCTTCTCGGTGATTTTGGGGTTACCCTGGTTAAAATTGCACAATCCGGTATGGATTGGTCTACCAATGAAATAAGTCCTGGAGTCCTAATTGTTATGACAAGTGTTGTAACGGGCGTATTGCTGCTGTAGTTAAGGGGGAATTACTGTACCTATTCAGGATTTTTGGAAAGTTTTTTCTGATAAGGAATCGCAGGTATTTGCCTCCTCATAGAGAATATGATTGTGCAATTGAATTTGTCCCTGGAGCGACTCTTCCTAAAAGTCGTTTATTTAATTTGACTATTCCTGAGAGAAAGGCTTTGGAGGAATACATACAGACAAGCTTGGCCGGGCCCGGGCACATTAGGCCTTCCAAATCTCCTGTGGCGGTTGGATTTTTTTTTGTTTAAAAAAGGACGGCGGTTTACGGCCTTGTCTAGACTTTCGTGAGATTAATAAGATTACTGTACGCAATCCTTACCACTGCCATTGATTCCTGATTTTTTAATCAGTTAGTGGGGGCCAAGTGGTTCTCGAAAATTGATCTTCGAGGGGCATACAATATGTTGCGCATGAAGGAGGGGGATGAATGGAAGACTGCGTTTAACACTCCACTGGGTCATTTTGAGAATCTGGTCATGCCCTTTGGACTTTCCAGTTTTTGTGGCCCAGCTTGGTACACATGTCTCCTGGAAAATGCACAGATAAGGTAATTGTGAAACCTGATATTCATTCACATCACACACTTCCAACACTGCCACCAGAGGGCAACTTAGACTATTTAAGTTAGTGTGACGTAGCAGTTAGGGCGAGATTAGTTCAGTTTCCTGTCTCAGGACAGGGCAGTCTAGTCTTGGAGGGAGAGGAGATAAGACTGAGATCTGACAGAGCTCCCGTAGCTCACCTTATACTGAAGTGGAGGCTAGTACGAGTGGGAAGGATCACTTAGCCTAGTCAGAGTTACATCTGAACCTGAAGCAGTTACCTCAGAACAAGCTCCTGTGTTTTCCTATGAACGTGGAAAGTAACTCTCAGAGCGTGCATGAGATAGTCGACAGAAGCTCCTCATAGCCCTCTGGACAGAGTCTTAGGAAGGAAAGAAGGAAGGGAACTACTGCAGTTAATACAACGAGGCAACTGAGGACAGGTCATGTGAGCACTGGAAGTAAAAACTGACATCTACTACCGCTGCTACCCGTGCTTATGTTAAGGGCAAGAGCAGGGCGACAGGCGAGTGGAGAAAGAAGGACAAGTGACCAAGGGTGACAGATCATCTTCACTTAATTAACCGGACACGGGGTCCGAAGCATTGCTAGTACTTCACGTCTAGTAATAAGATTACACCCGGAATCCTTGCTGGACTTCAAGTCACAGAAGGTAGCCCTAAGCGTTGATTACGTAACTGGAGTCAGGGAGAACAGGGACTTTGAGCGGGACGCTGCAAAAGTAAGGGGCCTCGTTCTTGCCAACCTCTGAGTACCAGAGACAGAAAAAGACTCTACCACAATGTCAGCCGGGGCGTAGCTGCTAGAGAAAGAGTTAAACTTGACTTCATGCAAGTTAGGACTCACATACACTTCAAGGAGAAAGGAGGCCTTAAACCTGCTCAGCAATCCCCTGAATGTGCATTCTCCAACCTGACCAGCTTCCCCGGGGCATACCTGCCAACAACATCAGTAAAGGTATGGAAGAGACTGAATTGTGTGTGACTGACTTATTCAGCAACACCATAGACTTTGAGGGACCAGTCCCACCTGTGGGGGACTTAAC